>CM053032.1:20747700-21492700 GCA_028564925.1 Lithobates sylvaticus
CCCACTCCCTGCAGTGACCCCGCATTTCTCAGCTCACCCCACTCCCGGCAGTGACCCCGCATTTCTCAGCTCACCCCACTCCCTGCAGTGACCCGCATTTCTCAGCTCACCCTACTCCCTGCAGTGACCCCGCATTTCTCAGCTCACCCTACTCCCTGCAGTGACCCCACATTTCTCAGCTCACCCCACTCCCTGCAGTGACCCCACATTTCTCAGCTCACCCCACTCCCTGCAGTGACCCCACATTTCTCAGCTCACCCCACTCCCTGCAGTGACCCCGCATTTCTCAGCTCACCCCACTCCCTGCAGTGACCCCACATTTCTCAGCTCACCCCACTCCCTGCAGTGACCCCACATTTCTCAGCTCACCCCACTCCCTGCAGTGACCCCACTCCCTGCAGTGACCCCACATTTCTCAGCTCACCCCACTCCCTGCAGTGACCCCACATTTCTCAGCTCACCCCACATTTCTCAGCTCACCCCACTCCCTGCAGTGACCCCACATTTCTCAGCTCACCCCACTCCCTGCAGTGACACATTTCTTAGCTCACCTCACTCCCTGCAGTGACCCATTTCTCAGCTCACCCCACTCCCTGCAGTGACCCATTTCTTAGCTCACCCCACTCCCTGCAGTGACCCCGCATTTCTCAGCTCATCCCACTCCCTGCAGTGACCCCGCATTTCTCAACTCACCCCACTCCCTGCAGTGACCCTGCATTTCTCAACTCACCCAACTCCCTGCAGTGACCCGCATTTCTCAGCTCACCCAACTCCCTGCAGTGACCCCGCATTTTTCAGCTCACCCAACTCCCTGCAAGTCACTCCGCATTTCAGCTCATCCCACTCCCTGCAAGTGACACCATATCCTAGCTCATCCCACTCCCTGCAAGTGACACCATATCCTAGGTCACCCCACTCCCTGCAGTGACCCCGCATATCAGCTCACCCCACTTACAGCTCCTGGGCTGTGTGGAAAAAATAAAAAAATTAAAATCTTACTTGTCTGTTTTCAAGGTCTATCTTGTTCCCCAGGACAACAAATGGGAAGTTTTCCGGGTCCCGTGGACTGGCCTGAATAAGGAATTCATCTCTCCAGCTGTCCAAGGTTTTGAAGGTGTTGGGCGCAGTAACATCAAACACCAAAACGCAGCAGTCCGCCCCTCGGTAGAAGGCCACACCAAGTGACTGGAATCGCTCCTGCCCAGCTGTGTCCCATATCTACAGGAGGAGAGAAGAAAGCTGTTTGACTGCATACAAAAAAGTGTAATCCGAGTGCAAACCTGGGGACACCTTACTGAAAGCTGAACTATAGGTGAAGATAAAGACGAAAAAAAAAATAATGCAGCTCTGCATTCATCATTAAAGGGGTTGTAAACCTTTGTGTTTTTTTCAACTTAATGCATCCTATGCATTAAGGTGAAAATACAGTGTAATAGAATTTAATGGGAGTGCAACTAGAACTGTGGGTAAACCGCACATACAATTGCGCTGTGGCCAAACCACAGCGCACTAGTGTGTACCCACTATTAGGGATAAGAAAAGAGTGAATCGGGGAGGAGGTTGGGGTGGTAACAGTATGTGCCAATGAAGAGCAATGTAATGGAGTGCAGAGAGTGTGCTAGGCTGTAAGGGGACAGGACAGTTAGAAGAGTTAAAAGCAAACTGGGACGGAAAGTGTGTAAAATTGGTGTGTGGAATGTGGAGACCAGAGTAGATTTATGGAAAGGATATCAGAGAAGGGAAAAAAAAAAAAAAAAAACAGGGCAGAGAAGCAAGGAGGATCGGTGCCGATTTACTGCGATAATCGTGCAGGCAAGGTAGAGAGGTGTAGGCGAGGCGGAGATGAGCCGGACAAGTATAACAAGGAAGACGGTGAGGTGTCCCGGGAAGGAGAGCAAGGTGAAGGCAGGGGTATGGGAGGAGAGAGAGAGTGATTAGTAGCTGCAGTACATAGATAAGGCAGACTTGGATGAACAGAGGAGTCGGGAATCAGATCCAGGAGCAGCGACCAGGTGACCAGTGTGCCCACCACAGATTAAGACACCACCCAGGGCAAGTGTCCCTCCGGCCCACCCCCTTGTACTGGCCCTGAGTTTATTAAAAGCAATAGTTAAAAAGCAATAATATACTCAGATGGGTAAATGGGGATAAGGCACATCATTAAAGTCCTGCAGGAATCTGCAGAGTCGGTCAGGGAAGCTATTGGATAAAGCAGAGAAAAGCCTGGAAGATGTTGCTCAGCATTGCAGAGTTCTCTTATCTAATCTAGGATAGAGATTGTCCTGCTGTGGCTACTGTATTTTTACAGCCGGCTGTCAAAAATACCTGAACAGCTCAGCATCTGAGATTGCAGCTGCTTTTTGGGTCAACAATTTTCTGCCCGACTCTGATTATTCGATTGAGGAATGTCAGGTAGAAGGAGGCCATCTAAGAGCTTCTGTAGCAACCCACAGACAATCGATCAGTGTATAGCCATAAGTATTATTAAAACTTGCCAACAGAAAAATGGTACCCTGCCCCGCCATGCAGGGTTGTGCTGTGTGTCAGATCTACACGGATGGACAGAAATACAAATCCTTGGGTGCGAGAAAAAAAAAAAAAAAAAAAAATAAAAGTCCCTCTGCAAGGTAAAAAACACAGCCCTCCACCAGCGCACTGTTACCGGTGCTGAAGCTTCCATCTTCACTTTGTCTTCTATGAGGGATTGCAACTGCTTAAACAATCGAGCCGCAATGTTGTGACTCCTGCACATGCGCACAGAGTCACAACACAGCTCTGAAGGAATTGCACAGGTATGCCGTACTTTCAGAGCACATGCGCTGGTGACATCGTCTGCTGCTCACTAGGATATCTCCTAAATGGTGCACGGTTAGGAGATCTTCATTTAACCTACAAGTAAGCTTTGTTATAAGCTCATCTGTAGGAAAAAAAAAAAGTAACTACCACAAAAAAATAAAAAAAAAAAAAAAAAAAAAAAAAAGAAGGACGTGCTTCTGCAGGTTAATGCCATAATGTGCTAGGATGCATCGCATACTAAACACAGTATAACAGACCTACCTTAAAAACATAGCCCTCCAGCACCACGCTGCCACCGCTGAAGGCGCATTTCATCTTCGCCAAGAGCCCCTTCCGGGTTCGCATGCTCTGACTGCATGACGACATCACTCCTGTGCATAGAGTCGCCATAGTGGCACATTCAATGTTCCATGCAAGCAGAGAGTAATGCACCAAGTCATTGGCTTAAAGTGGAACTTCCGCTTATCGGATTCCTACCTCCCCCTCCGGTGCCACAATTGGCACCTTTCAGGGGTGAGGGGGGGTGCAGATACCTGTATAATACAGGTATCTGCCCCGCCCATATCCGAGGATGCCCGCCCATATCCGAGGGTTCCCGTTGTGTCCTGGGAACTATGTGTTTCCCAAGACACAACGGGGACCAATAAAGACGCGCAGTGTGACTCGCGCATGCGCAGTAGGGAACCGGGCAGTGAAGCCGCAAGCTTCCCTTCCTGGTTCCCTGACAGAGGATGGCGGCGGAGCAGCCGAGAGACGAGCGGTCGCTCGTCATCTTCTGCCTACACCGCTGGAACCTGGGACAGGTAAGTGTCCATTTATTAAAAGTCAGCAGCTGCAGTATTTGTAGCTGCTGACTTTTAATATTTTTGGTGCGGGTGGAACTCCGCTTTAAGCCAATGCCAGTATATAAATCTACCAAACAGCGCAAGTTCAAGACGTTTTAAAAAAGGGACCTACAGGGAGGAAGACGTTTTATAGTCTTATCGGTAGGGTAAAGTCCGATTTTTGCCTTTAATTCTGCTTTAATCAATAAAATGTGTTACAATACTACACATTCACTGAACAATTTATCACTGTTTAAAAGGACTGAAAATAACTAATCTTTACTACTCTTGCTAACAGTCACTAGAGGGCGCCCTCATTTCTCTCATCTAGAGGTATCATTACTTTAATTCAAACACTTTACTTAAAGAGTACATTATCCCCACTACACAACAAAAATCACACAGCCACCCATCAATAGAAATACCTATGTCTTTACCTCCTCCCATCATTTCACAGAGGAGGGTTGGAGTGGGCAGTGATGGGGTATAATCTAAAGAGGTGTTGGATTGCACATAGAGGAAACCTGAATCTGTAGTGGCCACTGCTCCTCATTTCTAAAATATTAGGCTGGGTGCTCCGATTTCACTTGCTGCATGCTAGTCGGTGACTCAAACAGTACTGAAGCCAGAAGGTCGAAGTAATAGCGAAGTGAGCAAAGACAACCTGCAACAAGCCGCTTTCTTTTAAAGTGGTAGTAAAGTACTTGTACCTACAGGTGAGCCTATAGTAAGGCTTACTTGTAGGTACTGTGAATATCTCTTAAACGTGGACATATATTCAGAGTGCATGCAGCTGACGACATCACCGGCGCATGCACTCTAAAGGTCCAGTTTACAGTGCCAGACCTTCAGAGCCCATGCCGTAAACGGCGGCTCCCCAGAAGGAAGACGTCAGCCCCCTCAGCGGTGTCATTGCGGCGCTGGAGGGCTTTGTTCTAAGGCAGGGGTAGGCAACCTCAGCACTCCAGCTGTGGTAAAACTACAAATCCCATCATGCCTCTGCCTCTAGGAGTCATGCCTGTGATTGTCAGGGTCTTGCAATGTCTCATGGGACTTGTAGTTTTACCACAGCTGGGAGGGCCAAGGTTGCCTGCCCCTGTTTAAAGGCAAGTTTCTCATAATGTGAGAGTATGGATGCAAACTAGCACATTACTAGCACATAATGACATTGCCTTGGAGGAAAAATGTATTTTATTTTTTTTAATGAGCAGCGGTTTACTACCGCTTTAACAGCAAGTTCTGGGGTCAGAGTGTGCTGCTGATACACATGCATGGTATAGGAAGTGCCAAAAGCACAGTAAAAACTCCTGCAGTAGTGTCCCAGCACTGAAAGGGTTAAATATTCAAAGCTTGGGTGCATCAACAAGCTGCATTATTTTGCCCGACTCCCTGCTCTGATGCCCTCTTCTCCCCAAAGCTCCAGTCTATATTAGGTCAATAGGATTCGTGTAGAATGGAGGGACCCTACATTGTACGTGGTGCGGATGAAGGTGCAACCACAGCAGACAGGAGGCTGCAGCACTTGAGGGGCCCTGTAGGAGCAAAAAAAAAAAAAGAAAAAAAAAGGAGCAATAGTCCTTTTGCAGTCCCCTGGAGGAAGAGAAGGAGGAAGTTCTGCTTTAAGCCCTCACCCCCTCCGGTGCCACAATTGGCACCTTTCAGAGGGGAGTGGGGGGACAGGTTACTAGTCTTTGACCCCATTCCCACTTCCAGGAGTCCGGGCCCGTGATGTCATCGTGGGGCTCCCTTCTGACGCCAGACCAGTAGGAGAGAGAGGAGCGGGCCCTCGCGCATGCGCAGTAGGGTTCCCGGCATAAAGCCGTAAGGCTACAATGCCAGGTACCCTTACCCGCAATGGCAGCACCCGACAGCTAATGGAAACATCAGCTGCGGTGCCAACATCACTAGACTCCAGGACAGGTAAGTGTCTTATTGTTATAGAGGAAGTAAAGCCTCCTCACAAAAAAAAAAAAAACACGGAACCTGCAAGGCAAAGGCATAATGAGCTAGTATGCATAGCACACTAGCTCATTATGAATAACTTACCTGAGAACGAAGCCCCCCGAAGCAGTCCTCATCTACGACCTTCTCCGTCGCCATCAAGTCCGGAGTGACTTCCGGGTCTCGCCGTTCCAGTGCTGTCATTCGCTGGATCGGCGATGACGTCACTACCGCGCATGCGCACGAAAGCGGCATATCGCCGTGATCTCAGCATGCGCAGTGCGCCTGCGCGCCGCTGTCTATAGCGCATGCGCCGTAGACAGCGATGCCTCTTTTTCTAAATATCTCCTAAACCATGTAGGTTTAGGAGATATTTATTGGACCTACAGGTAAGCCTTAATCTAGGCTTACAACCACTTTAAAAGCCAGCAGCTGCATTATGTATAGCTGCTGGCTTTTAATTTTTATTTTTTTTGGGGGGGGGGGGGGGGCCGACGTACGGAACACCGCTTTAAAGGCGAGTGGTCACTTTGGTGGTGGAGCACAATCTGTTTGGATGTTCTGGGTGGAATTGAAGCACTATTAGCAAGTCAGTTATTTACACTCTACTGGATTACTGGGATTTTATTTTCTGAATTATTTACATTACTATTGACACTTTGATTACTATATGGAATTTGTTATTACTACTTTAAGTGTGCAATTAGTGTGATTAAAAGCAGCACAACAATGATTTAAACATAATTGCTATGGTGAAACTAGCAGGCGACTTCTGTTCTTTAAGACGCTTACAGATCAGAAGCTCCATTTACATATTTTACTGGAGTGACCACATTTCTGCTCAGGACAAATACTGACTTCATGATGTGAGCCGGTCCCGGGGCACGCAGCAATCGCACGCAGCAATCGCACTCCCCGTCATGTGATTCACTCTTGTATATAGGAAATGTGGTTGCCATAGATACCATCGTGCAAGCATTGTGGTGATGTGGGGATGAGATGTCACAGTAAGCTCGGGCACATCCTGCAATATTCATCAAGTTCTGAACTAGAGGTCGAGCGATATGGGTTTTTCTCTGGCCGATGCCGATAATTAGAAATCGCGGCGGCCGATATATGATGCAGATTCTTTTGGGCCGATATGTTAGGCCGATTTTTTTTTTCCCCCCTTCATCTCATAAAATCTAACAGTTAGACCACTTTCACACTGAGGCGTTTTTCAGGGCTAAAAATAGCGCCTTTAAAGTGCCTTCCAAACGGCTTCCCTGCAGTCTCAGTGAGAGCCTGAGTGCTTCACACTGAGGCGATGCGCTGGCAGGATGTTAAAAAAAAAATAAAAAATAAAAAATAAATCCTATCCTCCACTACTTCTGCCCATTGAAATGAATGGGCACCACTGCCGAAGCGCCTGCAAAGCGCTTCGGCAGCATCGCCATATGGGAGCATTTAACCCCTTCCTCGGCCGCTAGCTGGGTTATAGCGCCGCTAAAATGACAGTAAAGCATTGCTAAAACTAGCAACGTTTTACCGTCAACGCCTGCCCGCTCTAGTGCAAAAGCAGCCTTACGTAATAAGTGATACAGAAAATTTCTTACATTTATTAAACAAAATGCTCCAATCAGTTCACATGTATAATTTAGATAACAAAAAAGACAATATCTTAAATATTAAATACACAAAAACAGGTAATAAAAACTTTGCCGAAAAAAAAATGGGCTAACTAATGAATAAAAAAAAAAAAAAAAAAAACAAACACAGTAGTGTAGTTTTTCCCAAAAAAATTGCGTTTGAAAGACCGCTGCGCAAATACAGTGTGACATTAAATATTGCAACAACCACTATTTTATTCCCTAGTGTCTCTGCTATAATATATATCATTTTTGGGGGTTCCAAGTGATTTTCTAGCAGGAAATACAGTATTTTTACTTGTAAGCAACAAGTGTCAGAAAAGATTTAGGCTTTAAATGGTTAAACTGAGAACTTCTCCGCAGGAGGTGAGTTCATTGATGAGAAGAGACATTGCATCTTTCTCACACTTGGCTGCCCAGACAAGTACCGTATTTATTGGCGTATAACACGCACTTTTTCCCCCCTTAAAAATCTGGGGAAAGTCGTGGGTGCGTGTTATACGCGATCAACCCATACCCCCCCCCCTCCCCAAAAAAAAAAAAAAAAAATGTCAAAAATAGCGAGCGGCGCCGAAAAAGACAAAAAGGACCGCCGGAAAAAACTGAGCCAACTGTTCGGCCCCGCTCGTAGTCCCGCCTCCCTGCCTGAACAGTCTTTTCCGGCGGGGCAGGCTGCAAATGACGCTGGGCAAGGCTGCAAATGACGCTTAAATGTACGTGTTTTTTTTTCCCCTAAACTTCCCTCCTAAAACTTTTTTTCCTTAAAATGCCCTCCTAAACTTGGGGTGCGTGTTATACGCCGATAAATACGGTAAGTCGCACTGAAGTTTTAAAATCAGCCTTTTTTTATCAGCAAAATCTGATTAATGCAAAATTCTGCATTAAGGGTTTTCCGTATGTATGCATGTTTACGCCTGTATCTGCATATACCCATGTACAGCCATTGATGTCTATAGGCAGCTCTACACTCCAAAACGTGAGGAAAATACACTCAAAATTTTACATTGAATGGCCCCTGGCACAAGTCCTTAAAGCGGGGCTCCACTGCCTCCGACTTTTTTTTTTTAAGTGACATTTTTAAACAAATTCCTTTGGACATGTGTTACTTACATGTCCCGTTTTTAGAAGGTTTCCCGTTGTTTTTTTTTTATCTTGAAAGAACGCTTTATAAAATTCTTTGTCATCGTTTTCATCTTGCCTGTGGGCATGTGAAGCCCACAGACATTCTCTTCCGGGATGCACTGACGTGCATCTCCCAGAATGCAACATAGGAGCGCCGTCAGCAGCTCCTGTTGCCATCACAACGGGTGGCGTCGTCGTAAGACCCACCCCGTTGTGATGGCAGATAGAGTGCCCTCTCAACGTGACTGCCGTAATAAAGCTTGGAAATCGTGCGAGAACTCGTGCCAGGCCGCCGCACAGGCTCCTGGGGACAAGAGAAAAAAGGATCCCAGGAGACAGTGCGGCACTAAGGAAGTGGCGAGATAGCCGCCACAACCCCGCCCCTACCCGCAATCCCCCGAACCCGGAAATGGGGGGGGAAAAAAAAAAAAAAGTACATTTTATTAAATTGTCAGATTTAGATCTAATCGACATAAATAATAAATTATGAGCTAATGATTTAAAGTCGGGTGGAGCTCCGCTTTAAAATGTCAGTACACCTAAAAGCCTGCATACGTGATCCAATTTCACAATCTTTACCAATACCCATTTGACCATGCTGCTTGTTCATTATTCTTGTTTCCAAATTATCTGGCGATCCTGCCAGCCGCTGGCTGTTAACCCTATAGTGGTACTATACCTGCATTGTGACCAGCCGGTCATCCACCATCACCTCCTTGGTCAGAAAGTCAGCCCCGATTGTGGCCTTGTACTGGTTAGTAAATTTCTTATTAACATACTGGTTCATAAGAGAAGTCTTGCCAACCCTGCAGCAGGACAAAAACCAAAAAAAAAAGGAAATATTTGTAAGTGAAGGACACCGTTCCCAAGTCAAAATAAGAGATCACATTTCATCTCAATCCCCAATGAAGTAACAAGGTAGGGGGTCCCATCAATGGCAGCTGCTTCCGTTATGTGAGATGAAGAGATCAGCAGCACCACCTACTGGCTTGAATTGGTACTTCGACTGCATGGCAAACACTTGGGATAGTAAAAAATGTAAAATAAAACTGAACCAAAAAAGTAGACTTCCAAAGTGTTGTAAAAGGCAGCCAATCTCCCAGCTGTCCCATCACTAGTAAGATTGGCTGACTGTAGGGCTGAAACAACTAATCGATTAATCGACAACTAATCGATTATGAAATTAAATCGATTACCATTTTCATAATCGAATAATCGGCCAGTAACATAATGGTGTTAAAAAAAATAAAAAAAAAAAATAAAACAAGCCCTTTATAGTACAAAAAGAGCAAATAATCGCTACTGTAAATATAACTTTTACAGTAAAAAAAAATGAAACCCTTACAGTAGTGATTATCTGCTTTTTTTGTACTATAAAGGGCTCATTTTTGTTTTTTTTAACCCCCATTATGTTACTAAACGTCTTAGACCTGGTTCACATCTATGAGTTTTTTGGTGCTTTTTGCAGAAACGTACTACAGTTCATTTACATGGTTTCCTATGGGACACGTTCACATCTATGCTTTTTTCAGCTGTTGTGTATTTGGAAAGGGTCAGGGACTTTTTTTAACGCAAAACTGTTTTTTTGGTTCAATATACTTCAATGGAGAAGCTGCAGAACAGCATGTAATACGTTTTTGCAGCAATTTGTGTTTTTTAATCTGCCCAACAACAAATTTGCCAAAAAACAATTAGGTCTCTAATAGTGTATACAGTATATCTCCTCTAATAGTGTATACAGTATATCTCCTCTAATAGTGTATACAGTATATCTTTTTTTTATTTTCTAAACTATTTTTTTTTTTAAACTTTATATTAACTAAATTATACACCACATTTTTTTTACGGTTATTAACCAATTAATCGAAACAATAAAATCGGCCAACTAATCGATTATAAAAATAATCAATAGTTGCAGCCCTAGCTGGCTGATATGCAAGGAAACCTGAAGGACAGGAAAAAAAAAAAAAAAAAAATGGGAGTGCACATTTCAGAGGTGTACTTTTGGTGGCAGCCACTGGCTGCACTACCTAGCAAGTCACTGACTGCAAAGCAAGTATGCAGGATGGGAAAATGAGACTAATGACAAATCAGTGTCTGGATGCGTGTCTGCAGTGAAGCCAAGATCAGATGACAGCCCGAGGACCAAACCAGGAACACAATCTCAGTTTGGGATCGCATTTCCTGCAAATAGTAAGGTGGTGGTGCTGCCGAGGTCACGTTTTAGGGTGCAGTCACACTCCTGAATATACCAGTTCGGCAATTAGATGAGAACCCCAGCGGGAGTTCCTGCACTCAGCTGCGAGAGGCAGCCCCCCCACTGAAAGCAATGCATGAGCAATTACATGCAAGTGGGGGCGATTAGCTGCAGGAGCAGCCTCCCATTGCTTTTGCAGCTAATCAAGGGGACCCCCCCTGCTGGGGCTCTTGCATTCAATCGCTGAGAGGGTGTGTTCACAAGTATGAATGAACTCCAATGCTAGCAATGGATTATGCAATTTTACTTTCTTCAACCATGGGTCGAAGGGAAAAAAAAAAAAAATGAAAAAAATCATTTGCTCAATTTCCCCATTAACAGTCATCATCGATGGGGAATGCCTCCCAATGAGTCTTTGTATTCTGACAGCGGGAGGTTTCATCACACAATGATCAATGCTGGAGCTACAGCCACCGGCAGCGATCGCACGAAAATAAAACCCGACAGACTGGTTGTATTGTAGTCGATTGGCAGACTTCAGTACAACCAGCCTGTCCACAGATGGATCGAATCCAGCTTACTCCTAACGAACTGGATGAATTTCGATCAGTCTATGACCAGCTTTAGAAGGGCTAGATATAAGATTGTAAGCTTCTGGTCTGGGGGTGCATCTAAACTTCCAGTACAGCGATACCTCGGTTTGCGAGTAACACGGTATACGAGCGTCTCACAAGACGAGCTATATTTTAAAAAACAAATCCTGCCTTGATTTGCGAATGCTGTCTCGACGAGCAGGACTCAAGCCTCTGGTGAATGTTTTACTGTATGTGGCCAGAGGTCCGGGGGCGATGGAGAACTCGGAGACACTCCAAGCTGGGTGAGGCAGCCGCAACGTGTGTCATGACACCCAAAAGTGTCAGTTTGAGTGTCCGAGCGCCACCAGCGCCCCCGCACCTCTGGCCACATACAGTACTGCATACACTAGCAGTGGAACAAATCTTCTGTGTTTCAATTATTACTTCGCTATAATATAGGAGTGCTTAGGATTACAAGCATTCTTCTGGAAGGAATTACCGTATATACTCGGGTATAAGCCGAGTTTTTCAGCACATTTTTTTGTGCTGAAAATGCCCCCCTAAGCTTATACTTTAGTCCAGCAGAAAATTACATTTTACGACCCGATTTTGCCCCCCCCCCCCTATCTCGGGGCCACTTGGTGCTAGGAACCCCAAATTTAATGTGCAAACTCATACAACATATCCAAGGATAGGGGTTCCTAGCATCAACTGGCCCCGAGATACGGGCCCCAAAATCGGTTCGGAAAATGTCATTCTCTGTTGCAGAAAAGTGCTTGACATTTTCCAAACCGAATTTGGGGCCCCTGTATCTCTGGGACAGTTGGTGCTAGGAACCCCATTGGATATGTTGTAATGCTAGTTCCACTTGGTTTGCACACCAAATTTGAGGGTTCCTAGCACCAAGTGGCCCCGAGATACAGGGCCCCAAAGTCGGTCAACTGTGTCCATCTGCAGCAATGTTATTTCAGGACCCTTTGGGTCCAGAGACTCCAAATTTTGGCTGCAGCTAGGGGGCATCTAGGAACCCTTAACTACCAAGTTTGAAGTTCAGGGGACCTATGGCTGCAAATGGGCACAGTGAGGCTGAAAATGGGCATTGTTGACCCTCTTTTCCACTTACAGTAGCTGCGCATTTCTCACCCTAGGCTTATACTGGAGTCAATACGTTTGTTGTGGTAAAATTAGGTGCCTTGGCTTATATGCGGGTCAGCTTATACTAGAGTATATACGGTATGCTCGTAATACAAGGTATTACTGTAATCTATAAAGCGCTATACAATTTACCTATAAAAATACATGGAATTTGCAGCCAAATGAATTTTCGCATTTTACACAGAAAAAAAAAAAAAAAAAAAAAAACATAAGTGGGTGCCCAGCTGAGGGTCCGATTGATGCAGAAAAGGAAAGGTTTACGCTTTTCTTAAAAGCCACTTCCTGACAACAATCAGCCAATCATGGATTGGCAGAGAATGCACAAGCCAATCCTAACCAGTGCCAAGAATGAAAGGCCTTTTTTGTTTTTCTGAGCAAATACTGAATTTTGTACATTAAACACCATAAAGTAGAATGTGTTAATTGTAATGGAAGGTGCTTTGCTTACCCAGAATCCCCCAGGATGATGACCTTCAGAAGCACTTTCTTTCTGGACGTCATCTTTCAAAAAACAAAACTGCGAGAAGGAAAAAGGAAAACAAGTTATTAAAGTGACATAAAAACAAAAAACACAAACAGAGCAATTGTCAAAAAGAATATACACAGATTGGGGGTCGGGGGGGGGGGGGAGGGGAGTGAATAAGGCGCCACAGGGTGACTTTATGGATGCGACATTTAAAATGTAGAGGCCTTGTAACCTATGGGAGGAGTTTTTATAACAAAAAACTGACGAATGTCATATTTGAGAATGCCTCGCTTCAGGCAGTCACATTATGGGACCTAGTTAGGTGTTCAAGGTAAAAAAAGGAATATAAAGTTTATATCACTTCTTTAAATTATGAGCGCTCGCTTTGTAAATTAATTTTTCAGTATAAAATAGAAATGAAAAGGCAAACACACACTCGCACAGGGGCCACCGATAAGGCAGTACAGCCAGCCCTAATGTACTGGGCCCCATCAGTTCAAAAGCGGGGCTCCGGGCACCTGCTGAACAGGAGGTTTTGCTGTACTATTTTATTGCAGACACCAATCCTCTTCTGCCTCCATCTGCAGTGCTCCCCCTCTTTCTCCCTCTTGCTGCACTGCAGGGGAGCGGTTCTAGCACATGCTCCCTTTAAAAAAAAAAAAAAAAAAAAGGCTGGGGGGCGGAGACAGGACCAGTCACACTGCACAAGGAGAGAGATCAGCAGTGAGCGGTCTTTATTACAGGGAGTCTCACATTGGATTACTGCAAAGATCTGGATGAAATACACAAAACACACCAAGAGTTTAAGGCCCCTTTCACATGGACGGACCGTTCAGATCCGCCTGTCAGTTTTGACGGCAGATCTGAACGGGCGCTCCATGTTAGTCTATGGAGCGTCGGATGTCAGCGGAGACATGTCCGCTGACATACGACCCGGTCCGATCCGCCAAAAGCAGACGTATGGCTCTACGTCCAGATCTGTCGCTGGCGGATCGGGTGAGATCTGATGAAAAACGGACACGCTGTCTGTTTTCATCCGATCTCTCCATAGAGACCAGCGGCGCTCGCAAGCCCCTCCCTGCCCTCGCTAGCCCCTCCCCGCTCAGTGAGCAGAGAGGGACTTGTCATCCGCCGGCTCAGCGGAGATCAGGGGAGTCCGCCTCGTGTGAAAGGGGCCTAAGGAAGAATACACAGGACTTGTATTTAGATAATTCTGCCTGTCCTGGAGTTCAGTTGTAACACAAGGATAAGGATAAGGATCTTTATTTTAGTCATGCGGCTGTAATTTTCAGATCTTTGGGGCTGAAAAATTATTTTCTTCTTTTGAAAATCCAGATTCTTATCCTGTTAGTCATAGTTTTTGAACAAGCGATTCGATTTAATTCACAAGGATAAGACCCTGGCGAGCTGAAACACGTCAGCAGATTCCCTTGTGTGTGTTTTTTTTTTTTATGCTTTTTTTTTTTATATATATATATAAATAAAATATGATTTGTGTCCTTCTGCCGGATACCTTATTTTTATTTTTTTTATTTCACTCTACCTGTGATTATAGTTTACCAAGGAGTAAGAGAAGGAATAAAATATAGAATACATGGAAGGGAGAGGAAAAGGAGGGGGGAGGAACAAACAAAAAGGGGAAGAAAGAAGAAGAAAAATGGCTAGAGAGAGGGATTGGGGGGGATAAATAAGAAAAATTAGGCTAGGAGGGATAAAAAGGAAAAGAAAGGAGGAGAACAAAAGAGAAAGAGTGGTACATCCTAAAAAGTACCATAAGAGGTTTTAATACTGTACAAGTGGAAGAGACTCAGATGGCTAAATGTCTGTGGGTTAGGGGCGCAAATTACTCATCTTGGACTTGGCTGCCAACAACCCAGTCTATGAAAATAATTTTACTGTTAGGGGTCCCCACAACTTGGAAAATTTTTATCAAGGGGTCACGGCACTAGAGAGGTTGAGAACCACTTCTTTAGGGCCTCCAGAGTCAACAGCACTTGAAGGCGAGAGCTCTTCGAGATGACACACTTGCATCACTGGAATGTGAAACCGACCATGTTGAGAAAAGGCAGCGAGGGTTCTGTAAGCTAGGAGGACACAAGTCAGCTGTGGAGCAAGAATCATTCCAAGCGTCAGCAGTGCGCAGCGTCCAGCCCAGGACTGCTGTTGAGCAATTCTCTGCATTAGCTTCTCAGTACGGATGGAGGATGAATTACTGCAATCTAAAACAGACATGGTCTATTTAAAGTGGTTGTAAACCCATTAAAACCACTTTAACCTACAAGTAAGCCTAGATTACAGTGGACGTAAACCCAATTTTTTTTTTTGACGTCATAATGTAGAGAGAATAAGATTTCCTTTCATTTGAGCCCAGTCTTGCCACACAGATTTACTCCAGTCCTGAGAAATCCTCTTATTGTTCAGTTAGAAAGATCTTGACAAAGTGCTGAAAACGTTGTCAAAAACGCCCCATTGCTGTGAGTGACGGGTGATTTACATATCTCATGCACTAGCCTGAGACAGGCACAGACCAGGGTGAAAATAAATGTATTCGAGTGAACAGCAAGAAGAATATAGGGGAGATGTATGTAGTCAGAGTTGGGCAGAGTATAACATGCACTGATCTGATGATCGTTATAGTGCAGTGTGTGTGTCTGTGGATACATTGATCACAGGATTTGTTATGTGGGGGAGGGGTGAATTTCTCACTTTTTATAATTACACAGGATGTGCCTGTCTCAGGCTAGTGCATGAGATATGTAAATCACCTGTCACTCACAGCAAGGGGGCGTTTTTGACAAACTTTTCAGCACTTTGTCAAGATCTTTCTAACTGAACAATAAGAGGATTTGGAGTAAATCTGTGTGGCAAGACTGGGCTCAAATGAAAGGAAATCTTATTCTCTACTTTGACATTTTTTGGGTTTACATCCACTTTAAAGTGGAGGGCCACCCTGAAAAGAAAAAAAAAAAAAAAAAAAAAAACACAACTTCATAAAAATGTTAATAAAAATGTTTTTTTTTTCCATTTTCCATTTTTTTTTTTTTACTTACCAGAAATGGCTGTTGCTAGGCAGATCGTCCTAATCTGCCTCTTGTTCCGGGGAGCTGTTCTGTCTTCTGCTCCTAGCGCCGTCTTCTAGTGAATGGGGCGCGGTGTGTTATGGGAACTGTGTGTCCCACAACACATCGCTTTCCCCATTCACAAAGTGCTGCGCGACTCGCTCATGCGCAGTAGGAAACGGGCAGTGAAGCCAGCAAGGCTACACTGCCCGTTTCCCTTAGGTGGAATGGCGGCGCCAGGAACCGAGACCCGAGGGACGATCGGTCTCGGGCGGCCGACATCGCAGGCACCCAGGACAGGCAAGTCTGCTTATTAAAAGTCAGCAGCTACAGTGTTTGTAGCTGCGGACTTAATTTTTTCAACCCATCCCCCCCCTCCCCAAAAAAAAAAAAAAAAAAAAAAAAAAAGTCAAAAATAGCGAGCGGCGCCGAAAAAGACAAAAAGGACCGCCGGAAAAAACTGAGCCAACTGAGCCAACTGTTCGGCCCCGCTCGTAGTCCCGCCTCCCTGCCTGAACAGTCTTTTCCGGCGGGGCAGGCTGCAAATGACGCTTAAATGTCCGTGTTTTTTTTTTTCCCCTAAACTTCCCTCCTAAAACTTTTTTTCCTTAAAATGCCCTCCTAAACTTGGGGTGCGTGTTATACGCCGATAAATACGGTAAGTCGCACTGAAGTTTTAAAATCAGCCTTTTTTTATCAGCAAAATCTGATTAATGCAAAATTCTGCATTAAGGATTTTCCGTATGTATGCATGTTTACGCCTGTATCTGCATATACCCATGTACAGCCATTGATGTCTATAGGCAGCTCTACACTCCAAAACGTGAGGAAAATACACTCAAAATTTTACATTGAATGGCCCCTGGCACAAGTCCTTAAAGCGGGGCTCCACTGCCTCCGACTTTTTTTTTTTTTTTTTTTTTAAGTGACATTTGTGTGTCCGCTGTGTCCGCGTGTGTCCGCTCTCCTCCCTCCTCTCTACTCAGCGGCACCCACTGTTCTGCTCCTGTGCCCGCACATGGTCAAGTGGAGACCGGGATACATGGTAAGGAAGGGGGCACTTTACCTGCGTGTGTGGAAGCAATCTGGTGGCAGCGGAGCCCCTTCTGAATGCTTCCACCTGATAAGTGAGCCCTGCTGTTTCCCCGCAGCAGGACTACATGTAGAAGAAAACGTATAAAAATTTTGCTCAAACGCAAATTTCACCACCACACTTTTTTTTATATAGCAGCTGAAGAGTTGTTGGTCTACCCCAAAACTCACAATAAGGGAAACGGCGGGATCACCAGGTCATTGGTTTGTAATCCCTAAGGCTGGGTTCACACTGGTGGACATCGTATGTGATTCGCACCGCATTGCTGTTGCAGATCACATGCGATATCTGTGTGATGCAGATTATATTACACGCGTGCGTGCGTATATTTTACATATACACACATATACACACATATACACATACACGTTGGGGCCCTTGCGTATAAAAATATTGATTGCGATACATGTTACGTATCGCCACGCAAGCGCACTGGCTCCTAAATTTAAAGCAAATTTGTCAAGCCTTGCCCTAAACCATTCTACCTCACAAAAATAAAATGGTCCACAATTCAAGCTGTGTATGCCTAGACTAAGGGCTTGTTCACTTGTGATCTGAATGTGGATCGCTCTTCAGGGAGCATACGGCAATGCCTCCTCACCGCCTGCTTTAATCCCTTGCACCCTGGAATCTTCCTGCTCAGGGGCTAAACACCCAGTGTGCACGGGGCCTAGGCCACTGTTCATTAGTACATTGCTTCTGCAACCAACAGGTATACAAATCCTGGTTAACGATAATATTTCCTAAGAGTGAAGATTTGGGCTTTTTTTTTATTTTTTACATAGAAGTCCAATTTAGCCATAGCAAGCACTGTCTGCGATAACTTTTAAAAGTTTATAAAATGAAGTACATGCTTACTCTAAAAGGTGAAGGGATTTTTTGTTTTCTTGAAGGGCTGTTTAGCGGTCCCTAAACTATTGGCCAAGGTGCTGATCGTCTCTCATTTCCTGGAAGTGTTGAGGAACAGAGGGCTGTTTTAGGAATAGAACACGATGATGTAACTCGAGGCAGAATTAGCAGCATCAGCCATTACAGGCACTTTAATGTGATCTGCTTAAAGCTGGTAGTAAAACTCCAGGTACAAAAAAAAAAAAAAATATATCCTCAACCCCCCCCCCCCCCTCCTCCTCCTCCTCTTTACTGGATTCGCACTTCCCTTTTAATCTAGTTGTGTTGCTACCACTTGTTGCACATTGTGTTTACTCACAGCCCATTCCGGCGAGCCGGTGGTGAAGTTTGGGTTCTAATGTTTTTCCCTGGGGGAAGGTTTTCCGAGTAGGGTGGCTCTTTGCTCCCCAAGACCCTTTTCTTTATGTTGAATTTCTACTTCATCTGGTATCCCCCTTGGATCAGAAGCAGCTGGTGGTATAATATTCGATTCCTCCTTTTATACCAGTTCTTAATGTTTTGATGTGCACTGTAAGGTTATCTGTTTCAGCCCCTTATAAAATAACATTGTACGAGGTTTTTTTTTTTTTTTTTTAAATAAACATTTCTGTACAATAATTTTAAAGAGCAACTCTACATTTCCTTACATGCACCACCTACATTTATTTATTCTTGGAAAACGTTTACCTAAAAATATTGAAAAACAGAAATATATTCCTCAATAGCCACAAAGGATATAAAACCCACCTTGTGTGCACCAAATGCTATCAGAATCCCAGATATTACCTTGTAAAAATAGCAGTGACATCATCACTGTGCTGTATATAACCTGTGCAGAGAGCAGAGCTGTGGGAGGGACCCAGCAGGCTCCCCCTATCCAGAGAGCTACAGGAGGGGGCGGAGACAAGACCAGTTAGCCGACTCAAGGAGAGAGCAGCAGCAGTGAGCGGTCTTTATTACAGGAAGTCTCACACTGGATTACTGCACAGATCTGGAAGAAATGCACACCAAGGTTCAAGGACGAATACACAATTCTTGTACAGTATTTTCTATTATAAAGTAAACCGGTTTCTTTCTTCTGTGTATATTAAAGTGGTAGAAAAGTCAATAGTGTTTTTTTTTTTTAAATCGGTCCCTCAGCAGCTTTAAGCCATAATGTACTAATATACACTGCATACTAGTAAATTATGACAGACTTCCTACAAACACAGCCCTCCAGCACTGCGTTCTCCCGTGTCCTCGGCAGTTCACATTATATATATGTGTGTATATATTTATGTGTAATATATATATATATATATATAAACACACACACACACACAATGCGGGGAAACAGCATCATTGCAGTGCATTCCCGCATCACATGTCACACCGACAACTGCAAACCGTTGTGGGTGTCAATGCAAAAATAATAACACCCCCAATCTGCATTGCATGTGATCTGCAACATCAATGCGGTGCGAATCACATACGATGTCCACCAGTGTGAACCCGGCCTTAGGGATTACAAGTGACCTGTTGATCCCGCCGTTTCCCTTATTGTGAGTTTTGGGGTAGACCAACAACTCTTCAGCTGCTATAAAAAGTGTGGTGGTGAAATTTGCATTTGTGCAAGATTTTGATATGTTCAAAATTTATCAGAAGTTCCCTCCCTCCCCCCTCCCTTTAAAAACACTTATAAATGCAAATGCTCAAACATAGTTTACTGCAGTTACAAGCATTTGGCGTTTGAAATGCCAGTAATCTACAGTCCTGAAAGCAATTTTTCTGCATTCAAAAAATAAATAAAAGCAAGCCTAAAACCTCAACTGCTTCTAAACTATCAAAGACTGGGTGTACTTCTACAAAGGATAGCAGGAGGAGAGTTCAGGGGCTGCTGGAAAAAAATAAAAATAAATAAAAAACGCCCAACTGCTCCTAAACTTGAGTTTAGCAGCTGCAGTGTACATGAGGCCTAAGAAGTGACCTCACGTGGTCTCCATAACCAGTAGGTGGTTTGTTCCCAAATGGGATTAAACTTGTAGTTTATTGTTAAACAGATCACTTTCTGAAAGGAGAACTTCTACAACTCCATCTCAGTGTAACGCAGATGTTTACTCTGGAAGAACAGAAGTTTAAAAGATGAATGTGCTTATGACTAATGCTCATAAATTGTGTTGCTATGAAACACTTTATTACTCACTAATATACTAAATGTATTCCTATTATAAGTGGTGCAGGAAATTTAATTCTCCAAAACACCATAAAGCAGAAAGCTGTTGGCCTCTCTGCATTGTCGTTAAAGTGAAAGCCAATGCTAAAAAACTAAAATCCCTGCATCTATAGACACCCACAATCCAACACAAACATATCTAGTCCTGTAAAGAAGAAATCACTATACATACTAGGGGTGCAACGGATCAAAAAAAAAAAAAAAAAAACTCACGGATTGGATCGATTCTCGTTTCAAAGTCACAGATCGGATCATTTTTCGAGTCAACAAATAATTGAAGTTGCAAAAACCTGTGAAAATTCCACCACCATATAGTCCCCACTGTAATATCCTTAATCTCCCCCACTGTAATATTGGCAGGGTATTGCAGAGTATTGGCAGGGTATGGATGGATGGATGTGACTGCAATTGTCACAGAGCAGCGCTGTGGGCCCTACAGATCCAGCCCACATCGCTGCTGCCATCCGATCTCTCCCCTCCACTGTACAGATCTGTACACAGAGGGGAGAGAGGAACTGGCATCATCTTGGTTTGTTTACAAGTGATCGCTCTGTCATTTGACGGAGCGATCACATTGTAAATGGCCGACGGGTGCACCAAGATGGCCGCCGCTCCGGAGCTAGGTCGAAGCCTTTCCTAAGGCCGAGGCCACGGAACAGGGTTACCCGTTCGGATCACGGATCGGGGACGATCCGTTGCACCCCTAATACATACCTTTTTTTTAAGGCAATTCTACCCGATCTCCAGTGGTGGAAGCTCTGCAGAGGAGACAGCCGACAATGGCTGTGAAATGAATGGGAAGTGATGTCAGCCACAGACTTACTTTGGGGCTTCCGTTGTCGGCTGTGTCCTCTGCACACCCACCTCCACAGCGAAGTCACAGCTGACAGCTTGGCATGGGATTGGGTCGGATCACCTGCAGAAAAAGGTATGTGTATGGATTTCTTCTTTACAGGGCTAGATAGGTTAGTGTTAGATTGTGGGTGTCTATAGATGCAGGGAATGTAGCATGGACTTCCACTTTAAGCAGATTCTAGTTCTGGATTGCAGACGCCTCTCTGTTCTGATAGGGTTTCTTTACAGAATGCCCAGGAACTTTAAAACTTGGGATGTAGCTTAATGAAAATTGTGACCAGGTCATGGTTTTAGTATTACCTGTGTCTTCCTGTTAGCCAACAGATGTGACGGATAGCCTAACTGGCCTATAGGAAGGTAGAAGTGGTTGGCTATGTGACATCCAGTAAGCTGTGGCTGCAGTTTATTGTTCTAGAGAACCGCTGGGTTTCAGGCTTCTGGGGCACACTGGAAAGACAATTGAGAAGCCTCCTTAACCACTTCAATACCAGACACTTAGACACCAGACACTTAGACACCTTCCCGCCCAAGCCAATTTTCAGATTTCAGCGATGTCGCAATTTGAATGACAATTGCGCGGTCATGCTACACTGTACCCAAACAAATTTTTTATCATTTTGTTCCAACAAATAGAGCTTTCTTTTGGTGGTATTTGATCACCTCTGCGATTTTTATTTTTTGCGCAACAAACAAAAAAAGACCGAAAATTTTGCAAAAAAACAAGTTTTCTTTGTCACTGTTAATTTTTTTTGTAAATAAGTGCGTTTTCTTCTTCAATGACGGGCACTGATAAGGCGGCACTAATGGGCACTGATAAGGCGGCACTAATGGGCACTGATAAGGCGGCACTGATGGGCACCGATGAGGTGGCACCAATTAGGGGGCACCGATGAGGTGGCACTGATGATGGGCACTGATAGGCGGCACTGATGGGCACTGATAGGCGGCACTGATGGGCACTGATAGGTGGCACTGATATGCGGCACTGATGGGCACTCAGGTGGCACTGACGGGTACTTATGGGTGGCACTGATGCACACATATAGGTGGCACTGATAGGTGGCATGCATGGGCACTGATAGGTGGCATGCATGGGCACTGATAGGTGGCATGCATGGGCACTGATAGGTGGCATGCATGGGCACTGATAGGCACTGATGGACGCTGATGAGTGGCACTGATAACACTTATGGGTGGCATTGCTGGGAATCCTTTTTTTTTACTTTTTTTTTATTAATATGATGTGCCAATCAGTGCCCATCTGTGGGCACTGATTGGCATATTTTTGATTTTTTTTTAACATGTGGATGGCCATGGGGGATGTACCTGGCCATCCACATGCTGGGGGCTTCCCTGGTGGTCCTGGGGGCTTCCCTGGTGGTCCTGGGGGCTTCCCTAGTGGTCCTGGGGGCTTCCCTAGTGGTCCTGGGGGCTTCCCTAGTGGTCCTGGGGGCTTCCCTAGTGGTCCTGGGGGCTTCCCTAGTGGTCCTGGGGGCTTCCCTAGTGGTCCTGGGGGCTTCCCTAGTGGTCCTGGGGGCTTCCCTAGTGGTCTAGTGTGGGCATCTGAGGGGGGGCTGCGCTGATAAACAATCAGCGCATACCCCCCCTGTCAGGAGAGCCGCAGATCGGCTCCCCTCTACTCGCGTCTGTCAGACGCGAGTGAGGAAAAGCCGATCAACGGCTCTTCCTGTGTACATCGTGATCAGCCGTAATTGGACACGGCTGATCACGTGGTAAAGAGCCTCCGCCGGAGGCTCTTTACCGAGATCAGTGTAGCGGTGTGTCAGACTGACACACCGCTCCACCGATCGCCGCGATGCGCGCCCCCACGGGCGCGCGGCGGCTGTTATCCTGAAGGACGTCATATGACGCCCAGTCAGGATAACGAAGCCACTTCCCGGACGTCAATTTACTATTGACCGGGCGGGAAGTGGTTAAAGAGGGAGTCTGGCGAAATGTTTTTTTTTTTTAAAAAAAAGTCAGCAGCTACAAATACTGCAGCTGCTGACTTTTAAAATAAGGACACTTACCTGTCCAGAATCTGCAGCTATCTATGCCCGGAAGTGGGTGCAGATATCTGTATTATACAGGTATCTACATCCCCATCCCCCCTGAAAAGGTGCCAATTGTGGCACCAGAGGGGGGGGGGGGGGGGGTTCCGATGAGCCGGAAGTTCAACTTTAGGGTGGATCTCTGCTTTAAAAAAAAAAGGAGTTGTAAAGGCACAAGGTATTTTATATCTTGGATACCATCCATTAAAACAAAAAAAATAAAAAATCGTGTGTGGCAGCACCCCCTAATTACCTGAGCCCCATCTCTCTCCAGCGATGTCCAATAATGTCTAAACCATCCAGGACACTCCTGATTGGATGAGCCACAGCCGCGCCATTGGCTCCATTGGCCAGCAGCGCCATTGGCAAAGTCAGTTAGCCAGCCAATCAGGGGACAGAGGGGGCTTTGTTCTGAATGGACACATACGTAGTAAGGTTGAATAAAAAAAAGACACCAGTCCAACCTGAGCGAGTGTCTACAATTGTCCCTATCCCTTGTGTCTCATTAAGACACCCCTCTATATATTATATATTTAAAAAAGGTACTCGTATAGCGCCGTCAATTTACGCAGTGCTCCACACATACATCGCACACTCACAACGGTCCCAACCCTCAAGGAGCCCACAATCCAAGGTCCCCAACTCATATTCATATACTAGGGCCAATTTTGGACAGAAGCCAATTAACCTACCAGCATGTCTTTGGATTGTGGGAGGAAACCGGAGTACCTGGAGGAAACCCACGCAGGCACAGGGAGAACATGCAAACTCCAGGCAGGTAGTGTCGTGGTTGGGATTTGAACCCGTGACCCTTTTTACTGCTAGGCGAGAGTGCTAACCACTACACCACTGTGCCTCTTGAACATGGAGCGGTGGCTCGGCTCCAGTGCCCCCCATAGCAAGCTGTTGACTGTGGGGGCATGCGATAGGAGGGAGGGGGGGGGGGGTCGGGGTCAGCAAAGAGACCCCGAGAAGAGGAGGATCTGGGCTGCTCTGTGCAAAACCAACTGCACAGAGGAGGCAAGTAGAACATGTTTGTTTGTTTTTTTGTTTTTTTTTAAACGAGACTCGACAATCATAATCTGGAGTTCAGCTTTAGGAAAGGTTATATTGACATGTTCACAGTAGATACAAGAACAAATACCATTCGATGACTCAATGCAAAAGTGTGGTTTTAATCCTAGGGCAGGGTTGCACACAGAGTAGGGACAAAAAAACAAAAACAAAAAAACAAACAGGGAACATAGAGATTTGCTGCAAATCGTGTTATACGGTGTTGGTTACATATTTAGTCGTCTCTTTCAGTGATCAGGTCACTGGAGGATGTGAATGTTTTCCTCAACTGGTGCTTTCGGTCACACATTTCACTTGTACACAAGTCGTCTGTGTTCTGGGCATCCGTCCATGGGACACAGACTTACAGAGCTTTCGTACCACTTGGTGCAGGTTCAGCAGCAGATTTCCGCCTCAAAAATTTTACAGGCACAAAGATTTGGCTGTGCCTTTTACCCGCAAAAGAAAAAAAAAAAAAAAAAAAAACTCTGCTTCTTACCTGCACAAAAAAAAAAAAAAAAAAAACCTGAAAAAGTGGAGCCAAGTGGGATCACATGTGGGGAAGCCCATTTCATTGGGGTGCCCTACAAAGGGAGAAATGCAGAAAATAAACTTGACTTTTCCAAAAACATGCTTCTGTAGCATTTGGTTTGGTGCGTGCACAAAACTTGCGCATTTGCGGATGCGTGGGGGTGTCATTAGCAATTAATCGCAGTGCCGCGAGTCTGCTGAAGTGCAACGTGTTTGTGTGTTGGGAAACTGAACCATTATGCACACGTTCCACACGCAGTGACCCTAGCCCTACAGACAAGTTCAGACAGGAGCCAATTAAATTACTAGCATGTATTTTGGAGTGTGCAAACTCAGTGCAGATCGTGTTAAGGTTGGGATTTGAACAATGGCCCAGTGCTGCAGGGCAGAAGTGCTCATCACTAAGGCCTCATTGATTTGAAGTCCAACCCCGACACTACCTGCATTGAGTGTGCATGTGTGGGGTTTCTCCAAAACGCTAGTAAGATAACTGGCTCCTGTGTGATCTAGTCCTAGTATATGCATATGAGATTTGGGCTCGTACAGGGGGAAAAAAAAAAAAAAAAACACACACACACACGAAAATTACCAGCCGCTCATAGCTGTACACATGCCCCGTCTGATGCGGTGCTTCAGCAAGTAGCCTTTGGCCAGTGGTGCCACCACCAAATGCAACTACTGTATATACTTGAGTATAAGCCGATCCGAATACAAGCCGAGGCACCTAATTTTAGCACAAAAAATTTGAAAACTTATTGACTCGAGTACAAGCCTAGGGTGAGAAATGCGCAGCTACTTTAAGACCACTTTCACAATGAGGTGCTTTTCAGGCGCTTTCATGCTAAAAACAGCGCCTAAAAAGCTCACGAAAACGTATTTCCATTAAAATCAATGAACGCTTTCACACTGGGGCAGTGTGCTGGAAGGCTGTGAAAAACTCCCCATTGAAATGAATGGAAAGCTCTGCAAAAGCGCCTGAAAAGCTCTTCAAAAGCGCTCAGTGTTTTTACTGGCAGTTTAGAAGCGCTTCAGTGTGAAAGTGGCCTAAGTGAAAAAGAGGGTCAACAATGCCCATTTGCATCCATAGGTCCCCTGAACTTCAAACTTGGTAGTTAAAGTGGTGTTGCCACCAAAAAAAAAAAAAAAAAAAGAATTGCTTAAAAATCCCAAATAATATTTGCGTTTTTTGCACAGTGCACCAGCATCATGGGAAATGTAGTTCCAAAACATCTGGGGTGCCAAGGTTTGCCATCACTGCTAGGGGCACTCGGCAAAGGGCAGAAACACAGGCGGGGGACCCGAGAAGAAAATGAAAATGAAGTTCAATGCTTCAGAGCATGCGTCGAATTGTTTCTAAGCATGCATAGGAATTTTTGCAGGCAATCATGATTGGAACTTTTTCCGACCAAAAAATTGAGAACCTGCTCTCAATCTTTTGCTGGCCGAAATTCCGCCAGCAAAAGTCCAATGGAGCATAAACACGGTCGCATTTTCCGACCAAAAGATCTCATCGGTCTTTTGCTGGCCGAAATTCTGATCGTGTGTACGCGGCATAAGCCTTTAATATTTTATTTTTATTTAAAATTGTTAGCCAAGGGCAGGACTGATGTGAAAGTACAAGACATGTAAAGTGCTGTGTAAACCAACACCTGTAATAAAACCCTAATGATCGATTTGAAGATTTCTAGCCAGCCATAAGAAACATGGCCTGAAATTCACAGAATGCAAAATGAGATTATCCCTTTCCCGCCGAGCGTACACACATCTGCGTACTAGGCTTTCAGGGGTTATATTGGGATGCCCGCAGCTGCAGGCATCATTCCGGTACTGTTTAGAGCCGGCGATCGGCTTTCCGAGTATAACAGATGCGGCTAAAAAACGCTCGGTTGTTATCCCAGAGGAGCGGGAGGGGACGTCCCCCCCCCCCCCTTCGCTGCCTCCCGCCGCTCTTTCCGGGCCTCCCGGTGAAACGGGAGGGACGATCCGCCACTTCCAGCGGCTAGCGAGAGACTGGAATGAAGCCGGAAACGACCTGGTTCCAGTCTCCTGGATGTAAACACGGAAGCGACATCACTTCCTGTTTACTCGGCTGCAAATGGCGCCGGTTTTTAAAAACACAGTATTCAGATACACCGTGTTCGGTGATCTGAATACTTTGAAGTGCAAAGGAGGGATTTGGGGTCTTTTAGACCTCCCGATCCATAAAGAGAACTTATCACCAACTATTACTGTCACAAGGGATGTTAACATTCCATGTGACAGCAATAAAAGTGATCAAATTTTTTTTTTCCCCTTTAAAAACACAATTTCATAATATAAAAAAAAAAAAAAATATATATATTTCAAACAGCCCCCGTCAACGTGAGCTCGTGCAGCAAAGAAAATGCATACGGAAGTCGCGCCCGCATATGTAAACGGTGTTTAAATAACACGTGAGGTATCACCGCAATCGTCAGAGCGAGAGCAATAATTGTAGCATTAGACCTCCTCTGTACCTCTAACCTGGTAACCGTAAAAAAAAAAATGTAAAGC
This sequence comes from Lithobates sylvaticus, assembly GCA_028564925.1. NCBI lineage: Eukaryota > Metazoa > Chordata > Amphibia > Anura > Ranidae > Lithobates > Lithobates sylvaticus. The sequence goes on from CM053032.1 coordinate 20,774,679, forward strand.
GCCGCCTATGGAGATATTTTAGGTACCAAAGTTTGTCGCTATTCCACGAGTGCGTGCAATTATAAAGCGTGACATGTTTGGTATCTATTTACTCGGCGTAACATCATCTTTCACATTATAGAAAATTGGTAAATTTATTTGGTAATAAATTGGGATAACTATACTGTTTTGTTTTTTTTTTAATTCATGAAAGTGTCCCTTTTTCCCAAAAAATTGCATTTAAAAACACTGCACAAATACTGTGTGGCAAAAAATATTGCAACCACCGCCATTTTATTCTCTAGACTCTCTGCTAAAATAAATAAATGATAAATAAATGAGATATATATATATATATAGTTTCTAAGTAATTTTCTAGCAAAAAATAGGGATTTTAACTTGTAAACACCAAATGTCAGAAATAGGCTTAGTCATGAAAGGGTTATATGAAAAAAAAAAACAGAATCCTAATATACAAGTGATTTTGGAATCTGTAGGAGATTACACAAGATAAAAAACTGAGCTTTCCAACAATTGGCCGGTCACCAATTAAAATGGAGGAATGTTTACAATATCTGCCACTATAATCGGAGATATAATAATACATACTCTCCCTGCAGGATATAAAAAAAAAAAAAAAACGATCGGAGAACGTCCTAAAATGCCCTAAAAGCCTCAATGATGTGCATCTGATGGGAACTTTGCTTACAAAACATGACCTGATCAGACTACCACAAGCAAGGTGCTCCAAAGTCCCGAAGGAGGAAACAGGTGGTCATGTGACCAGCATAAAAGGAACTGGAATGTGGGCGGAGACTCCAGCAGAGGCCCCGCCCCTCTGAGTCACCCCACTTAGAGCCAACAGTGCAGCTGACTCACTAAATCACATGACAAAAAAGCCCAGACTAAAACCAAAGGATTCCCTCTGGTTAAGGAGGAGACAATGCACCGCACGCACAGCAAGCGTCTTGGTCTGCCAAAGGCTCTGCGATAAAAAAAACCTCCGTTTCCGACCAGGTCAGGCTGCAATCACATCGAAATGACTCATTTCACATAATCAGAGCTGAAAGCACAGTGGTCTTAGAAACATATAGAAGTTTTCTTTACTGATAGTATGCTGAAAATGCCAGTTCCCTGGCTGCCCGGCTTTTAAACCGTAGATCTGGAACAAGCGTGCAGTGAATGAAAGTTAGAAATCTTTTTTTGCACTAGTTTCAGAGAAAACGTACTTAAATCCATGAAGCTGCTTGACCGCCAGGCAGCTGGCATTTTTAAACAGGAGAGCTCTGCCATGGCACCATCCATGGTGCGGGAGATCGAATACGATTCGCACCGCACTGCAGTTCAAATCATATGCGATCTCTGTGCGATGCGAATTCAGCCATACAGATAGTATGGCTGAATTCGCATCGCATTCGGCCCAAACTCGCACAGGACCCTTTTTTCGGTCCGTTGCAGAATCGGATCGCATGGTGATTGCCCGCATGCAAATCTACTGCGCCGCACCGCATGTCTCCCGCCGGCAGTTCACACTGCCCTATGCGAGCTGCTGGGAGTGTCAGTGAAATGTTAATGACACCCCCATAGCAGCTCGCATATCGCAGTGCGATCTGCAAACTCGGACAGGAATCGGATCGCATGGTGAGAACCCCATGCGATCCGATTCTGCTGCGGACCAAAAAAAAAAAAGGGTCCTGTGCGAGTTTGGGCCGAATGCGATGCGAATTCAGCCATACTATCTGTATGGCTGAATTTGCATCGCACAGAGATCGCATATGATTTGAACTGCGGTGCGAATTATATGCGATCTCCCGCACCGCAGCAGTGTGAACCGGGCCTTATTCCCCTTCATGACCGGGACATTTTTTGTGATACGGCACTGCGTTACTTAAAATGAATAACAGGCGGTCGTGCGATGCTGTACCCAAATAAAAATCACCTTTGCAGCTTATTTTGTTGCGCTATAAACAAAAAAGACCAACAATGTTGAAATGTTAAATGTGTTTTATAGGATAGATAGAGACACACAGACAGCTATAAAACACAGCTAATAAAAAATAACGAATTTCTAAATCAGATTTAGGTCAAATATGTATTCTGCTACATTTTTTAACAAAAATAAGAATCCCAATAAGCGTATAATGATTGGTTTGTGCAAAAGTTAGTCTACAAACTATGGGATTTTTTATTCTTTACTAGTAATGGGAGCAAATCAAACTTATTGCAGCGGACAAAATTGGGACCAGCAACACCAATACAGAGACCAATGCTTTAAAAAAAAAAAAATTTAAAAAAATGCACTGTCACTGTACTAATGACACTGGCTGGGAACAGGATCAGGGGCATTCAAGTGGTTACCCGTGTTCCCTGGGAGTGCTCTCTAACTGTGTGGGGGAGGGTTGTACTGTGGGCAGAGGGCAGAGATCCGCGTTTCTGCTAGAAACACAAGATCATCGCTTCCCCTCGTCACAGAACGGTCTGCTTGTCTCCTAAACAAATCGGCGGGTCCCGGAATCACAGCAGGAGAGGGTCACCGGCGGTGCATGCAGACCCAAAAAAGGTGCCAGATCACATACCTAGTACATAATCTGGCACAGAGCGGCCGCCCAGCTGCAGTATATCTGCGCGGGGAGATCATGAAGAGGTTAAACGGTTATTAAACCCAAAACAAACAAAAAATGTTTTATATTGCAGATTACCAATAGATGGCTGCATTCATTTTTTTTATTTATTTTGCTATGCATACTAGCTCATTATCCCTTTGTGTGTGTTTTATTTAATTTTTTACTTGAAGTGTGTTTACAACCACTTGAAAACCTACTGTATTCCTCAAAATGCGCCATATGCTTTTGCAACCCAAGATGTTACCTTGTAAAATTAGCAGTGACATCACTGTGCTGTACATTGCCTGTGCAGAGAGCAGAGCCGTAGGAGGGGCTGAGAAGACTCCACCCACTACAGGCTGCCTGCAGAAAACTGCAGGAGGGGGTGGAGACCAGACCAGTCTCCCTGCATAAGGAGAGAGAGCAGCAGTGAGTGGTCTTTATTACAGGAAGTCTTACACAGATCTGGGATTGATACACAAAATGCACCAAGATTCAAGACATTCACATGAATATTGTATTCAGACAGCCTTTTGCAGTCCCTGTACAGCAGTGCTCAGACGGGGGGGGACGGGGGGGGGGGGGGGGACAAAACCGGAGATCTTACTTAGCAGCAGAGAAATCTCAGGTCTCCAACATGCCAGACAGAGCCGTGCTGTATGGCAGATCTGTGTACATTTCAGGATTGTATGGACAGAAAATTATATAATATATATCTGTTGGCAGGTAAAAATTCTTATATGCATTTCATCTGGGAATTTATCTATTGACCTGAGTTCAGCTTTAAGGTCGTCCATTTGAAAAGAAACTGCAAATCCATAGAACTGAAAAATGCAACATTCAGGACATTTTCTAAACTCCCTGCAACACATCCAAGTGCTCTGCCGACACAAATGGATTTTTAAAAGGTGCCATACATTTAGCATGCATGGCACAATACAGCAAGTAGCATGGAAGTGGGTCTGGTGGAAATGTGCCAAGACAATAATACTCATTCAGTAAGGATTGTATTTTTATCACAACTGCATATGGCAGCCGGCCATTGCTTTTGTGTCTCTCCCACACATCAAAGGTGAATCCCTGCGACCAAACCATTCCTTAGAATTTAAAAACAGAATACAGACAAGGAATGGTCACTGCGAAAGAAGAACCAAGAACACCGTAAAAAGCAGAACTTCACCCAAAGCAACAACATTTTAACCCCCCCCCCTTTACCACTTAGAGAAAAAAAAAAAAAAAAAAAAAAAAAAAAAGGAGTATTAGAATTTTACCTTTCTTGATTTTAGCGCACCAAAGCAGCACTTCCTGCTCTCCGGCCCAGGCCGGGCCCCACTGCCTACTGGGATATGTTGGTTCACCTTTTCATTTTTTTTCTGGAAGGTGAACTAACCCTTAACTAAATACACATTATCCTCATTTGGCTGCCAAAGGTGTCACTGCTATTTGTATAACAAAACAAGGGTTTCAAAAAAGGGCCCATCACTCAACATAGGGATTTATAGGGATTGTACAAGTTTACATAGATCTAGAAGCGGGGGTTTATGGTTCTTGAGACTAAGTGAGGCTGGACTGTTGCCATTGGGAGTGGAAACTGTCCTGGTGCCCGGCGGAAGGGACCAGCGAGCCCCCATCCCTGGTGCCGGCGTGGAAGGGACCAGCGAGCCCCCATCCCTGGTGCCGGCGTGGAAGGGACCAGCGAGCCCCCATCCCTGGTGCCGGCGTGGAAGGAAACAGCGAGCCCCATCACTGGTGCCAGCGGAAGGAACAGCGAGCCCCATCACTGGTGCCAGCGGAAGGAACAGCGAGCCCCATCACTGGTGCCAGCGGAAGGAACAGCGAGCCCCATCACTGGTGCCAGCGGAAGGAACAGCGAGCCCCATCACTGGTGCCAGCGGAAGAAACAGCGAGCCCCATCACTGGTGCCAGCGGAAGAAACAGCGAGCCCCATCACTGGTGCCAGCGGAAGAAACAGCGAGCCACATCACTGGTGCCAGCGGAAGGAACAGCGAGCCCCATCACTGGTGCCAGCGGAAGAAACAGCGAGCCCCATCACTGGTGCCAGCGGAAGAAACAGCGAGCCCCATCACTGGTGCCAGCGGAAGAAACAGCGAGCCCCATCACTGGTGCCAGCGGAAGAAACAGCGAGCCCCATCACTGGTGCCAGCGGAAGAAACAGCGAGCCCCATCACTGGTGCCAGCGGAAGGAACAGCGAGCCCCATCACTGGTGCCAGCGGAAGGAACAGCGAGCCCCATCACTGGTGCCAGCGGAAGGAACAGCGAGCCCCATCACTGGTGCCAGCGGAAGGAACAGCGAGCCCCATCACTGGTGCCAGCGGAAGGAACAGCACCCCCTTAATGTCAGTGGGTGGGATCTGTCCCTGTCATTGTGTCAGTGGGTGGACTAGTGCTCCATCATTGGTGTCAATAGTCCCTCATTGTTGATGTCCCGCCAGCAATTATGTCCTATTATAGGCGTCAGTGGAAGGAAAAGTACCCCAAGGGTCGAATAAAGGCGAGCAACAATTTGGAGACCACTTTATGTAGACAATAAGGTGGAAAAAAATTAATAAAAACCCCAAAGACAACATGCTAATTATAATAGCAGCAAGTGAAGTGTTCCGTCTACAGCACCCGTTATAAGAGAAAAAGACTGAACATGGCAACAGACCAATGAATTTGCTGATTGCACATTGTCACAAAACTCACCCAAGACTCATCCAATCACACAAAGGAATCACAAATATCCTGGTCAGTGTTTAATAGTGAATGATCCAAAAATCACAAAAAGGGGTTAACTTAATGTAGCTAAGCTTCAACCGCCAAAAAACCCCCAAGACTTAATAATTGTATGAAGAATCATGTGGTTTAATCAGCTGCTCGAGTCACAAGGGAGGGAACAGCACGTGTGAACAAAGAGCCTGAAAGATGCAGCGTAAAAGCCTCAGCAGCCGGGTAGGGGAACCCTGCAGTGCCGCCTCTCGCAGAACAGGTTATGGCAGGATGAAAAGAGCCGGCCTGTCAATAGAATTTCAGAACGGCGGCGGTGATTTATTAATAAACCAGCGGCGTGTTCGAGATGGGAAATCTCTGCAGAAACAGCGGCTCTGCTCCACCTGCTCGCTCTCTCCCAGCTGCCAACTTACCATCTGTATGCAGGGGACGCACACTGTGCCCATTGTCTAACAGCAAATGACACATACCAGTAATATTCCAATACCGACAACAAGGACTATTCCTATTGGAGGAACATCTGACTTGGAAATCTGAATGATCCGATTTGAATTTAATGGAAACCCATCATGAGAGACTGAGAAGGGGCATTACTGACACTCATTCTGTTGGTCATGCTGATCTGCATGCTTGGTAAGGGCCAATGAGTCAATGCACAGAATCCAGTATAGGTAGCAATACATGAGTGGCAGCACAGTGGTGTAGTGGTTAGCACTCTCACCTAGCAGCAATAGGGTCGCTGATTCAAATCCCGACCACGACACCATCTACCTGGAGTTTGCATGTTCTCCCTGTGCCTGTGTGGATTTCCACCGACACTCCAAAGACATGCTGGTAGGTTAATCAGATCCCGTCTATAAATTGGCCCTGGTATCTGTGTTTGTAAGCGAGTCGGGACCCTACGGGGTGATACCGTGCTATATCAAGATACAACTCTACTCATGTAGGACCTGGCCCCACCCCCCTGTCATTGCATCTGATTGACAGCAGCCGGAGCAGCCAATGGCTGTGCTTCTATCAATCTATCCAATCAAGAGCCGAGAACCCCGAGCAGAGGAAGAGCGTGTCGCCGTGGGAAATACCAGGGCTCAGGTAAGTAAAACGGGGTGGCTGGGGGGGCCGTTCACTGCCATTTGTTTAATGCATAGGATATTAAAGCATTTAACCCCCCACCAAAAAAAAAAAAAAAATGATCCTGCAAAAGCATGTTATAAGACACAGTGCTTGTCCTGACTGATCCTGCCAATTTCTCCACACCCCTCTGTAAACTGACCACGGTGTATCATGGCTGCTGAAACCAGACACCGTGGTCAGTTTACGTGCCTCTGTCAGCAGCCTGCTATCACCGTGTGTGTGCCCCTCCCCCCTTCTGCTGCTCTCGTAACACTAGCCTGTATAACACCATCAGCACTGCCTCATATTGCAGTGTCCCCCTCTGTGAATGATATATAAATATAAATGCTGTAAACCCAATTTCCCTGCTGAGATTGCGATGACCGGCCAGCTTTCTCCTCCTCACTGACATAGGAGGAATATTAGCCCCGCCCACTGCATCTCTCAGAGGGAGAAAGGAGAAAGCCGGCTGGTCATGTGATCGCAATCTCAGCTTCGAATTGAAGAATTTGCAGCATTTATTTTTATAAATCACACAGAGGGGGGGGGGGGATACTACAATAGGAGGCAGTGCTGATGGTGTATACAGGTTAGAAAGGCTTAACAACCATTTTGAAGTCTCTTTATTTTTAAATAACAAACATGTTCTACTTACCTGCTCTGTGCAGTGGTTTTGCACAGAGCAGCCCAGATTCTGCAAATCTCAGGTCCCTCATCAGCACTCCTGGTACATCCCCTCCTGCAGAGTGCCCCTAGGGCAGTTATGGCGAACCTTGGCACCCCAGATGTTTTGGAACTACATTTCCCATGATGCTCAGCTACACTGCAGAGTGCATGAGCATCATGGGAAATGTAGTTCCAAAACATCTGGAGTGCCAAGGTTCGCCATCACTGCCCTAGAGCAAGCAGCTTGCAATGGCGGCACCCGATCAGGCTCGCACTATCAGCCGATTTTACTAAAAAACTATTTTAGAAGATCAATTCCAGTTTCTGCAGTGCAGGAGGTAGGACAGCCTGAGATGCATCAAATGGTCCAAGCAGCAGTTTAAAGGAGAAGTACACTTCTGCTTGAAAACCCCTTCCCCCTGACCAACCTACAATCTGTGGTTTGCTTACATCAAGCGCTACAAGATGTCACTGTCCTGGTCACACCTGCACATTGTCCCATAGATTTCTGTGTGTCCCAGTTTGTCCCATAGACTTCCAGCTGTGTACTGAGGCTGGAGACAGTCTTAGAAAGCTACACAGGCACAGCCAGGACTTGCAGCACTGAAAAAAGCAGAACCACAGTCATCTGGCTCCTTGAAGCAGAAATGTAGGTTAGCCGAGGTCAGGGGACAAAATCAGATGGGTTTTAACCCTCCAGGCAGTATTCACGAGTGTGGCTCAGGGGTTAAATTTGAGCACCATCAGCGGTAACCCCGAGCCACACTTGGGATTGCATTGCAGAATCCTGGTACAGCATACTAACCTTGTCACCAGGATCCTGCGATGTCCAAAAGCCGTGTCCTTCACCGGATCATCCGCCCAATGCTGTGTGCCGAGCTCCGTTCCCTGCGACGCATGGGGGCAGCAAATTTAAAAAAGTACAAAAAAAAAAAAAACAGTAATGTAATCTGTATCAAATAATTTCACCTCCCTTTTGTCCCTAATGCTTTGTCCAGTGCCCTGCACGCAGTTCTACAATATATATACATACATATATATATATATATATATATATATATATATATATATATATATATATATATATATATATATATATATATATATATATACCACACACACACACACACACACACACACACACACACACACACACACAGTTCATTAACAAAAAAAAAAAAAATGTAGCAGAATTTATATACGCCTAAATTGATAGATTTTTTTTTCCCCCCATTGGCTGCGTTTTATAGCCGAAAGTAAAAAAAATATTGTTACCACCAAAAGAAAGCTCCGTTTGTGGAAAAGGACATACATTTTATCCGGGTAGAGTGTCACATGATTGTGCAATTGTCAGTTAAAGCGGTTTGGTACTCCAAAAATCTTCTTTAGCTTATTAAAAGCAGTTAGTAAAGCTGATGCACCAATGACCATTAAAAAAAAAAAAAAAAAAAAAAAAAAAAAAAATTATTTAACTTACCTGACAGATTTTTCCTCTGGCTTCCGGTCTGTCCTCCCGTGGGAGTAGGCGTGTTTTCGGCTGTCCCCCGGCTCCGCAATGACTTCTGGGAGCTGTTCTGCAATCCTCCCATGAAGCCACGGGGGACGCCATCAGCACGAAATCTCGAGAGATTTCGGCCGTTGTGATGGCAAACAGAAATTTTACGAACTGAGCATGCGCGGGATCGAGCGGTGAATGCTGGGAGCGCAGCATTCTCCGCATCCCGGAAGTAAATGCTTGTGCCCACAAGCAAGATGGAATCGTCCAGCAAGATATTTTATATGTTATCCAAATGGACAGAATCGGCGGGGAGAAGAACTGCAGCAGGTAAGTGACATGTTATGTATGTCTATAGTTCACACTGATTGGGGGAAAAAAAAAAAAAAAAAACGTATTTTCGGCAGAATCCCGCTTTAAAGCAATGCAGTGTTATATCACAAAACATGGCCATCCAACCTGAACAGCAACTTCCCTCCTATTCCTGAATATACACACACACACACGCGTATAAGCAGAGTTTTTCAGAACATTTTTTTGTGCTGAAAATGCCCCCCCCCCCCCCCCCCTCGGCTTATACTGGAGTCAAACACTTTTCTGTAGCAGAGAATGACATTTTCCGAACCGACTTTGGGGCCAGCTGGGATATGTTGTAGTGCTAGGTCCACTGGGTTTGCACACTAAATTAGGGGTTCCTAGCACCAAGTGGCCCCGAGATACAGGGCCCCATAGTCTGTTCGGAAAATGTCATTCTCTGCTGCAGAAAAGTGCTCGAGTCCAGTTAAACTCGGACAACTGTGTCCATCTGCAGCACTGTTATTTCGGGACCCTTTGGGTCCAGAGACCCCAAAATTTTGGCTGCCGCTAGGGGGCATCTAGGAACCATGAACTACAGAGTTTGAAGTTCGGGGGACCTATGGCTGCACATGGGCAGCGAGACATGCAAATGGGCATTGTTGACCTCTTTTCCACTTACAGTAGCTGCGCATTTCTCACCCTTGGCTTATACTCGAGTCAATACGTTTTTCCAGGTTTTTTTGTGGTAAAATTAGGTGCCTCGGCTTATATTCGGGTCGGCTTATACTTGAGTATATATGGTACATAAAGATCATCTGAAGCTGCCCCATAATTTAAATACTACCCCAATTTGGCTGAAAACTGCTGAACTGGAAGATTGCCATCTCAAGCGTTCTGGTGTGACCTGACCGGCAAAGAGCAAATGTGGTGACAGCAGAGTAAGCGGCAGTCTCATGATCCTGAATTTCTAATTTTAGGCCCCTTTCACACATGGGACCGTATGTCCGTTTTTCATCCATCCGTTTTTGGATGAAAAAAAACGGACATACATGCACCCCTATGGGATAGCGGGTGTCAGCGGATGAGCATCCGCTGACACCCGCTATTGTCCGCCTCCGCTATTGTCCGATTCTGAAGACGGAGGAAAACCTTATTTTTCCATCCGTCTGCAGAGCCGGTCCATGCTCATCCGATCCCCCATAGGGGAGAACTGACAGGGGGGGGGGGGGGGGGGGGAGAAGAACTGACAGGGGGGGGGGGGGGGGGGGGGGGGGGGGGGGAGGGAGAAGAACTGACAGGGGGGGGGGAGGGAGAAGAACTGACAGGGGGGGGGGAGGAGAACTGACAGGGGGGGAGAAGAACTGACAGGGGGAGGAGAAGAACTGACAGGGGGAGGAGAACTGAGGGGGATCAGCTGAGCGATCCCTGATGAGCATCGGATCTTCACAGGGCGGATCAATACGGATCCGTCCCGTGTGAAAGGGGCCTAACTGTTCTGAAAACTATCTCCAGCATGTAGTGTGTGTCCCCCCCCATGTACCAATAAAGTTACATTTCATAGTTCACACACTGTCATTAAGCAAGTGTGACCCACCCATGAAACCTAGGGCACCAAGGCCGACAATGACATGCTGGGCCAAGTAGTGCCTCAAGGGCTGCACAGCAAGCCACACCTCAGAATATACTATTATTACCTCCCTGTATTCTACAAAACATCAGGAAACCTTTACAAAAAACAAATGAGCATGCAGAAATACATATTCTCTAGACGGCAGCCAACACCGCCTATTATATCCTTTTTTCCCCAGCAAGTATCAAAGCATGCCTAAAATAAATTGTGCAACCCTCGTTAGATCAGCTAACGGCTACACCTTGCAATATCTTTTTTTTTTTTTTTTCAAACAAACGAGGTCCTGGTGGAAAACACCTAAACTTAAAGCGGAACTTCTTTCAATCAACACATTTTTAATCCTGATGCTGCTAGCATTAGTAAAAAGGTAGATTATATTTACTCGTTTACCCGCCCCTTCAGTTACTTCCTGGTTTCTGGGCCAAAATGTTACATTAGGAGTAGAGGAAGAGAGGCTGGGGGGGGGACAGACTATGGGCAAGTCACAGGGTTTACTTTGCATCAGAAAGTAGACTCCACCAATGTGAATCTAGGTTTGGCATTCGGCTACATTCACACAGGCTCGTTGCCTCTGGTGTGAATGGCAGCGGCAGGAAGCTGCGGATTCTTGCTGCTGTTTTTGACGCCTGTGATCAGCTATTCATGGTTGTTTGTGCAGTCACCAATTATCTGCAGGGCGCATTGTGCGTCCAACTGCAATCACAGCAGATAATCGCTGACTGTGCAGTCACAAATAGCTGTGGCCCCCCGGCAACCTGTCATTAAAGTGTACAGGCTCCAAGGCCGCAGATAGCCGCTCACAGGTTTTAAAAACAGCAGTAGGAAATCAGCAGATTCTTGCCGCTGCCATTTGCACCAGGGAAAAAAGCTGATTTTAACGCAGCTGCACACACGTTGGGTTCTTGACTCTACTTCACTCTCAAGCAGTGTTAGCATTGCCTATTTTTCTTGTGGACAACACAGGGGAGTAGTTCTGTAGTTCTAACACTTCCTGTCTTTGGGTGAAAATGCTTCTCCATTAGGTACAGTGAGCGAATGTAGTCACCCTAGGACAGGAAGTGTTTTACCGGGATGATCACCAGGCGATAGAGAAACATAAAAAAAATAAAACAAATGCAGCCACCAAATATACAGACTGATAAGCTGAGATTTTTCATATATACACACACACACACACACACACACACACACACTCACACACAGACACACACACGGACACACACACACACATTTATTTATTAGGGGTGCATCGGATCGTTACAGCAAATAATTGAATTTGCAAAAACCTGTGAAAATTTCACCATATAGTCCCCACGTCATCTCCCCCACTGTAATATCGGCTGGGCATGGCAGGGTATGGATGGATGTGACTGCAATTGTAACAGAGCAGTGCTGTGGGCACTACAGATCCAATCGACAGCACTGCTGCCATCCGATTTGACGGAGCGATCACATTGTAAACGGCCGCCAGGTGTACCAAGATGGCCGCCGGCGTCATGACAAGACACGGGTTTGTTTACAAGTGATCACACCGCTCATTGTGTTACATAGTTAGCTAGGTCGAAAAAAGACACAAGTCCACCCTCAACTATAAAAAAAAAAAGAAGAAGAATGAAAAATATCGTACAATCCAATCTACCCAATTCTATACCCACCGTTGAACCAGAGGAAGGCAAAAAAAAAAAACCCCAGAAGAGCATGCTCCAATCTGCTACAGCAGGGGAAAAATATCCCTTCCTGATCCCCCGAGAGGCAATCAGATTTTCCCCGGATCAACTTTACCTATAAATGTCAGTACCCAGTTATATTATGTACATTTAGGAAAGTATCCAGGCCTTTCTTAAAGCAATCTACTGATCTGGCCAGAACCACATCTGGAGGGAGTCTATTCCACATTTTCACAGCTTACTGTGAAGAAACCTTTCCGTATTTGGAGATGAAATCTCTTTTCCTCTAGACGTAAAGAGTGCCCCCTTGTCCTCTGTGTTGACGTAAAGTGAATAACTCAACACCAAGTTATATGGACCCCTTATATATTTATTTGAGTTGAGGTACATTTTAAACAGATGGCAATTAGACTTAAGAAAAAGTATGGTAATTTTTTTCCTATCATACTTACCTAGGTGGATTCAGCATCAGTCTGATACTGCATCTGTCCCCCGCTGGCTCTTACACTGAGAACTGAGCGATCAAACACTGCCCATCACTCGGTCCTCAAGGCTCCCTAAGCAGACAGCTGGTGACTGTTAGTCACTGGCTCTCTCCGTCAAAATCCCCCCCTTGTTTACTAGAGCGGTGGGCTATGGAGGGGGCAGGAGCGGCTGGCTCAGTCTCTCGCTGAGAGGCTGAGCCAGTTGCCAGTCCATATAGGTGGGAAAACCCTGTCAATATGATCACAATCTTTCTTGGACCGACACGGATGTCAGCAGGCTTCAGCCCGCTGTCTGCTGAAAACAGGTCACAGGAGCACAAAACGATCTGCACTCCAGTGATCCACAGGAGACATACAAAGAGCTGTACTTCGCTTTTAAAAAAAAGTTAGAATTATAGGTAAAAAAAAAACGTTGTTTTTCATTTTGGATAGCATGAGGGAGGGTTATAACTCCCACAAAAGGTTTATTTTTGCCCTCTGTCCATTTGGGGAGATTTACCTTCACTTCCTGTCCCATAGCTAAACAGGAAATACCTGCAAATTAAGTATCTAGAGCTAGTGTCCATTTTTTTTCCCCACTTTCAACGATAATGGTTAACAGGACAGAGAGGGGGCAAATCTTCCTAATGGAAGGCAGCAAAAAAAAAAAAAAAAAAAAACAACACACACTGTTCTAATCCCCCTCCCCTCGACCCAAAACTGGGAAAAATTTAATTAAAAAAAAAATTTAATTAGCTTTGCCTTTAGGTATACTTTTATATATGTTTATTTATATGTTTTTTATATCTAAAAAAAAAAAAAAAAAAATTAAAAAAAGAAAAAGTTCCTTTACACTAAAATATGCAAATTTAGTAGTGGGCACTTCTGAAATTAGTACCCCTGAGAATACACTCCGCTGTCTAAAGCTTTGATCTCCCTGCAACACGGACACACTCACATGCTTTACTTCTGCACCATGCTAACCCGCCACTGAGCAAACCTAAAATCCCCTTCCATTTATAATACAGAATACGGGGAAATGAGGGAAAAGTTGACTTTCATTCTGACTGCACTAGAAGAGTTAGAAAGAAACACACACACACACACACACACACACACACACACACACACATCATCATCATCATCATTTTTGTTGCTTAACTTTAAAAAAAAAAAAAAATACAACATTCTAAGATTTAATCATAGGCAGGGGTAATTCCGGGAGGCAATTGTCCTCAATTTAGCCATTTCCAGCATTTGGGCAACAAAGCCATTCAAACAGAGAATGGCTCGGCGATGTCGGCGCTTGGCAGCCTCCTCTTTATTCAATGCCATTCATGATGGGCATGTTGGACGCAACTCCCCATCATACATGCATTTGGACCGGTTCCTACAGCTCCTCCTCTCCCTGCCTTTACATTAGGCCCTCCGTTTGCTCCCCAATCACTGCATGCAAAGGAATGGAAACAAACCACGGATTTGACACTACAGCTCCTTCTCTCCCTGCCTTTACATTCGCCCATCTTGATCGAGTCCATTCCTTTGCATGCTGTGAGTGGGAACGATGGAGAGACTAAGGAAACGCAAGGGAGAGGAGGAAAAGCTGTAGAGTCATATCCATGGTTTGCGTCTTGGACCCTACAGCTTTCTTTTCTCCCTACCTTTACATTAGCCCCTATGAATACGGTGAACAAACAAAATCGTGAGGGGCCAATGTCAAGGCAGGGAGAGAAAAAAGGAGCTCCCTGCCTTTACATCGCTCCTGTTCACCGCATGCAATTGGTGGGGCCAATGTAAGGGCAGGGAGAGGAGCTGTAGAGGTCAAATCCATTGTTTGTGTCCCTTCCTTTGCATGCAGTGAGAAGGAACAATCGGAGGAGCCTATGTAAAGGCAGGGATAGGAGGAGATACAGGGGTCAGAGGTTGGTGTCCCTTCCTTTGTTCCTGTTCACTTCACTAACCATGGACTGACCCATACAGCTCCTTCGCCTCTCCCTGCCTTTACATTGGCCCCTCTAATTGCATGCAGTGAGCCAGGGACAATCAGAGGGGGCAATGTAAAGGCAGAGCGATAAGGAGCCGTCGAGGTCAGCACATGGTTTGTTATTGTTCACTGCATGCGAAGGAAGGGACACAAAACATGGACTGACCTCGACCACTTTTTCTTATCTCCCTGCATTTACATTGCCCCCTCCGATTGCATGCAGTGAGCCAGGGACAATCGGAGGGGGCAATGTAAATGCAGGGAGATGAGGAGTGGTCGAGGTTAGTCCATGGTTGGTGTCCCTTCCTTCACATGCAGTGAACAAGAACAAACCATGGACTGACCTCGACCACTCCTTCTCATCTCCCTGCATTTACATTGCCCCCTCCGATTGTCCCTGCTCACTGCATGCAATTGGAGGGGCCAATGTAAAGGCAGGAAGAGGTGAAGGAGCTGTCGAGGTCAGTCCATGGTTAGTGTCCCTTCCTTCGCATGCAGTGAACAAAGGAAAGGACACCAACCTCTGAAAGACCCCCCTACATCATCTCCTCTCCCTGCTTTTACATTGGCCACTGTTCCTGCTCATTGCATGCAAAAGTAAGGGACACAAACCATGGATTTGACCCTACAGCTCCTCTTCTGCCAGCCTTGATGTCAGCCCCGCTGACCATTCCTGTCCACTACAGAGAACAGAGGTCATGCGACCACACTTTACTAAAATAAAGCATTAACCACTTCCCGCTGACCGCCTCTCGGCCCTTTAAGGGTTCTAAAAGCCAGGAGGCGGGCACTAAGGTCATGCGGCTGCTGTGATTGGCAGTCACATGATCAGAAAGCTCCCGATTGTTAGTATGCATCGGGAGCTTTGCGGTAACTGCCGGTGTTCTATCACGAAGAGTCCGGCTGTCACCAGGTGTCCGAAGTGTACTGCACATGCGCAGCACAGAGCATAAAGATTTTCGGAAATTGTCGTCAGATGAACGGCGCCTGCGCCGTGAGTCGAGGTGAAGCCCCCACCATCCAAGCGGACATAGGGTTAGTCAAACTTAGAAGGCCCCTCACTGACCACGCTTCGGGCACGGCCTCGCTGCGCTCGGCTCTTATATTCTAACTCTATGCCCACTTGGATGGTGGGGCTTGAAAGTGGACTAACGGCGCAGGCGCCGTTCATCCTCGGCAATTTTCGGAATTTGGGTGTCCTGTGTGCTGCGCATGCGCAGTACACAGCGGACACTTTGTGATGGGGGACGGCTAATGATAGTACACCGGCAACCGCGCTGGGAGTGCGTTCTCAGTACGGTAAGTGGTTTACACAGGACCGCATATATGTGGCCGCTATAAGGTTTTAAGGCCCACACGCCAAGAGGCCGCATATATGAAGAAAAATAAATCTGCGTTCCAAGTTAGTATTTTGCGCCATTATGTGCAAATATGTTCATAAGTATGGATGTGAATAGTTTACACAACAACATTCTGGGAGCTAGAATGCGCTGATAAGATTACGAGCAAATATGAGCATGCTAATTTGCGCAAGTACGTCCAACATAAACACCCAAAAAGAGAGGTTCAAACATCAGTACCGTATGCAAGAGG
This sequence comes from Lithobates sylvaticus, assembly GCA_028564925.1. NCBI lineage: Eukaryota > Metazoa > Chordata > Amphibia > Anura > Ranidae > Lithobates > Lithobates sylvaticus. The sequence goes on from CM053032.1 coordinate 20,790,901, forward strand.
CCTTGAGAAGTGACATGGGGCCACTGGTTTGTTTAACTTTTTGCTCTACTTTAACCCCGACATGTATTGCAGTGCAGCAGTTACAGGATGTAAACAAGCGCGGAGCTTTTTTTTTCTGGGCCTTTTCGTAAAAGTATTTTTGTCCTTTTTACCTACTCTTCTTACGTAAAATCATTTCCTTTGTGTGGAGAAAACGTAACAATTCTGAATAGAACTCCGATCCATTATTTTTTTTTATGATTTTGGTGGAGTGGGGGAAGGGTTTGAGCTTCTGTTTCGATTTCCGTGTCCCGGTGACACAGCAGTAAGACAAGGAAATGCAGTGACAGGAAATGACACCTTTAAGTTGTCACATTTTTGTACCGCTCCAATGTGACCCCTCGCATTTTAAAAAGATGGATTGGGCCAGAAAAAAAAAAAAAAAACAGTAATTTGTTCAGCCAGTGGGCTGAATGAAATAAACATTTCCTCCATCACCACATACAATGTAGATGGCGGAATGGAATTCCTCCTACCAGGACATTGTATACTGTCAACAGCACCTGACATTGTCAGGATACATAGACCAATTGGCTGCAGCCGCTGATTGTCAGAAAAATTCCAAACATGTCTATTTAACCACTTGCTGTCCGTTTTAATCTTTCACACACAATAAAGGCTCCATTCAATGTCCCCACAGCAAGCGGCTTGTTATGGGGGCACCTGAGCCGAGTCACAGCTTCATGTCCATTCAGACATGGAGCCTCGGTTCGGCCCCAACCCCTCCCTCGCATGATTGACAGCAGCGGGACCAATCGCTCTGTCAGCGAGAGAGAGAGCGAGAGAGCGAGATCCGGTTCCTTCCCCCTCCAGTGTCACATTTGGCACCTTCCAGGGGAGCAAATAGCGGTCTAACCCAGGTACTTGCTCCCACTTCTGGCGAAAGAGCGCTGCAGAATCCGCAGTGAACTACGCCATGTCCAGCCCCTCCTCTGTCCCCCCCCGGCTGTCTTCTGGGAGAGGATCAGGTCCCAGAAGACAGTAGGGACCATTCAGAGCGCGGCTCGTGCATGCGCAGTAGGAACAAAGGCTGTGAAGCTGCAAGGACTTCACTTTTCTGATTTCCTTACTGAAGATGGCGGCGCCTCCTCCCGGAGCCAAGGGACGGGTCGGCTTCGGGTGAGGACATCGCGGGCACCCTGGACAGGTAAGCTGCAGTATTTGTAGCTGCTGACTTTTAATTGTTTTTTTTGTTTTTTTATTTTTTTTGCAGGCAGAACTCCACTTTAATGCATTAAAAATAAAACTTCTGACCTTACAAAAAAAAAATAAAAAAAAAAAATATTTTTTTTTAATTGGTCATTGTGTTTTTGTGTGCAATAAAGTACATTTTATATATAAAGTACATTTTATATATACATATACATTTTATATATACATATAATGGGGTTACATTGAGTAAATAGACTACAGGTACTTCTATAGCGCTGTCAATTTACATATAGTATATATTGTGACCCAAACATGCCAAAACTGAAGGTTGCGCGCACCAGGAGAAAGCAGGCCAGGGCACGGCAATTGTATATTTAACAGACCAAAATTGAGAAGATAAGTGAAATGTATTGTTAGGAAGATGTTGGGAAATCTCTCCATGTCATAAGAAGCTCATATAGCAGTGATGGCGAACCTATGGCACGCGTGCCACAGCTGGCACGCAGAGCCATCTCTGTGGGCACACGAGAGGGTCCAAGACAGAGCTAGAGGTCTCTCTCTCCTCTCAGCCCTCCTCCCTCTCTCTCAGCCCCCCATCTCTCTGTCCCCCCCCTCTCAGCATCTCTCGCACCCCTCTCTCTCTGTCCCTCTTATCGCTCTCTGTCCCCCTTCTTTTTCTCTGTCTCCTCTCACACCCATCTCTCTCTGTCCCCATCTCTCTCTCTCTGTCCCCCCCTCCCTCTCTCTGTTCCTCCTCTCTCTCAGCATTTCTCTCACACCCCTCTCTCTCTGTCCCCCACCTCCCTCTCTCTCAGCCCACCTCCCTCTCTCTGTTCCCCCTCTCTCAGCATATCTCTCGCACCCTCTCTCTCTCTCTCTCTCTCTGCCCCCCTCCCTCTCTCTGTTCCCCTCTCTCTCAGCTCACCTCTCTCTCAGCATTTCTCTCACACCGCTCTCTCTCTGTCCCCCCCCCCCCCCTCTCTCTCAGTCCACCTCCCTCTCTCTGTTCCCCTCTCTCAGCATATCTCTCGCACCCCTCTCTCTGCCCCCCTCCCTCTCTCTGTTCCCCTCTCTCTCAGCTCACCTCTCTCAGCATTTCTCTCACACCGCTCTCTCTCTGTCCCCCACCCCTCTCTCTCAGCCCACCTCCCTCTCTCTGTTCCCTCTCTCTCTCAGCATATCTCTCGCACCCCTCTCTCTCTCTCTCTCTGCCCCCTCCCTCTCAGCTCACCTCTCTCTCAGCATTTCTCACACCCCTCTCTCTCTGTCCCCCTCCCTCTCAGCCCACCACCCTCTCTCTGCCCCCCCTCTCTCTCAGCCCCCCTCCTCAGCATCTCTCTCACACCCTCACTCTCTCTGCCCCCCTCTCTCTCTCTCATATATCCCTCTCTCTCTCACACAACCCCTCTCTTTTGCCCAGCCCCCCTCTCTCGCAAATTGCCATGTTGGCACTTTGCAACACAAAACTAGCGTATTTATTTTAATTTGGGCACTCAGGCTCAAAAAGGTTCGCCATCACTGTCATATAGCATTTCCAAGTGCTCATTATCACAGTCATCTCCGACACTCCTCTGCTGTCACATGCGATGCCCATAGGTCACACTACCGTACTTGCAGATATCAGACTGTAAATGGGTGCCTTCATTAACTCCGCAGTTGGTAAAACAAACTCTAGACAAAAATGTTAACATATCAAATTGTAGAAACACTCACCCGCCGGGGTCATTAGGTGCTGAATCACAACACATCAACCATACAGGACAAACAAGATGAGCCATACTAATCAGCATGTGATAGGACAACATTGCACAATGCCAGCCTTGCAGGATACACATTTACCAACCGCCTCAACTGAAGGTTACAGCTTCCCCGCAGATAATGGATTTCATGATCAGCAGCTCAACCCTAAAGCCGGCCTTACACTCAGCGAGTTGTGTCTGGTTCCTGATGAACTGGGGGAAATTTGCTAAGTGGGTGGCCCTGTTGGCACCTCCCACTCAATATCCTTCGGGGAAAAAAAAAAAAAAAAGAAGAAAATGCAGCCGTTTGGGTATTCTGTCAGCCGCAGACACTGGCTGTCAAAATACAATAGCAGGAACTGCAGATTAGTCCATCTGTGCCGTTTTAACATGGATGGTAGAGTCTGTTCAGGCCGAAGAAAATAAAATCTCTCAGTATTATTCAGGATTTATATAGCGCCAACAGTTTGTGTAGCTCTTAACAACATGAGGTACAGTTACAATACATGATGAATCAAAGGCCCTCTTGTTAAAGTGAATGTAAATCCCAAAAAAAAATTCTTTGATTTCATAATGTAGAGAATAAGATTTCCTTTCATTTGAGCCAGTCTTGCCACACAGATTTACTTGAGGCCTGAGCAATCCTCTTTTATTGTTCAGTTAGAGAAACCTTGACAAAGTCTTGAAAACTTTGTCAAAAACGCCCCCCCTTGCTGTGAGTGACAGGTGATTTACATATCTCATGCACTGCCCTGAGACAGGCACATCCTGTGTAAAAAGTTCACAATTCACATCCCCCTCCCTTCCAGCTCTCCCAGGATTGGCTGCCTTTGCTGGATGTTTCTCATCATGGGATGCAGTGAACAGTCAGCAGACTATAGACAGACAAGTGATTTAGGGGACATGTATGTAGTCAGAGTTGGGCAGAGTAGAACATCCAGTGATCTGATGATAACCTGTCTCAGGCTAGTGCATGAGATATGTAAATCACCCGTCACTCACAGCAAGGGGGCGTTTTTGACAAAGTTGTCAAGATTTCTCTAAGTGAACAATAAAAAAAAAGAGGATTGCTCAGGCCTCGAGTAAATCTGTGTGGCAAGACTGGGCTCAAATGAAAGAAAATCTTATTCTCTACATTACGACATCATCCACTTTAAAGCTCACAATCAGTATATGGGCAGCTTAAAAAAAATAAATAAATTTAAAATATAAAAAAAAAAAAAAAAAAAAAAAGAAAAAACGGTGCCAATACTGAATAGGCATTTTGGAATTTGCAGGTACAGCTTTAGGGACACTAGCTATTTAATCAGGCTTTTTTGTTTTAATCTGACAGATATTCAAATTTTTTAAAATGTATTGATATGATTGACAAACTGTCCAATATTGAGCAACCTGATTTTCTAACAGGATGGAAAAAATACTTCCTGGCTTAGGCTGCTTTCACACTGGGGCGGTTTAGCGCTAAAAATAGCGCCTGTATACCGCCTGAAAAAACCGGCCCCATTCACTCCAGTGTAAAAGCCGGCGGGCTTTCACACTGGAGCAGTGCGCTAGCAGGACCGCAACAAAAGTCCTGCTAGCAGCATCTTTGGAGCGGTGAAGGAGCGGTGTATTTACCGCTCCTATACCGCTCCTTCCCATTGAAATCAATGGGAAACCACCCGCAAACCGCCGCTGCAGCGGCGATTTGCAGAGGTTTTTAACCCTTTTGCGGCCGCTAGCGGGGGTTAAAACCACCCGCTAGCGGCCGCATACCGCGGGTAAAACGATGGTAAAGCAGCGCTAAATATAGCGCTGCTTTACCGTCGCCGCCCGCACCGCCCCAGTGTGAAAGCAGCCTTAAAGATACCGTATATACACTTGAGTATAAGCCGAGTTTTTCAGCACATTTTTTTGTGCTGAAAGTGTCCCCCTCGGCTTATACTCAAGTCATCCACTTTTCTGCAGCAGAGAATGAAATTTCTGACCCGACTGAGGTCCCGTATCTCGGGGCCACTTGGTGTTAGGAACCCCAAATGTCATGCAAACCCAGTGGAACTAGCACTACAACATATCCAAATTAAGGGTTCCTAGCACCAAGTGGCCCTGAGATATGGGGCCCCAAAGTCAGTTCGGAAAGTGTCATTCTCTGCTGCAGAAAAGTGCTTGACATTTTCCGACCCGACTTTGGGGCCCCGTATCTCGGAGCCACTTGGTGCTAGGAACCCCAAATTTGAGGTTACAGAGCTACAAGGCCCCAAAGTCGGTCAACTGTGTCTATCTGCAGCAATGTCATTTCGGGACACTTTGGGTCCAGAGACTGGCTGCAGCTAGGGGGCATCTAGGAACTCTTAACTACCAAGTTTGAAGTTCGGGGGACGTGAGGCTGCAAATGGGCACAGTGAGGCTGCAAATGGGCACAGTGAGGCTGCAAATGGGCACATGCTCATGCTGACAGCCGCAATCGCAGCTTTGTTTACTTCCAGGTACCAGGTGTGATGTCATAACGTTGCGCTCCGGGGCTCCGATGGTCATAGAGATGACTGGTGACCATCTGGAAATCTCTCCCCGATGGCATGGGAGAGCCCGGAGAAGCACCGGCTGGCAGCGGGAGGGGGGGGGGGGGGGGGGCACACACACATCCCCTCCCGTTGCCTATAAGAACGATCAAGCGGCGGACCTGCCGCTATGATCGTTCTTATGGTGCACAGAATCGCCAGCCGGAAATATTGATATCTGAATGATGCCTGTAGCTGCACGCATCATTCATATATCCCCACTCAATGTCAAGGACATCATATGACGTCCTTAGTACTGAAGTGGTTAAAAGGAAACTTATCCCAAGTTAAAGCGGTTCTGCACACAATTTTTAATTTTTTTTCTTCTTCTCCGTTTAAACTTAGACTGAAAATCGGTGTAAACTCATTTTTTTGATGCATGTCCGGTATCCATGTCCGTTTGTTCATGCAATCTGTACTTTTAAAATGTAAACCACTGAATTTCCATTTTGTTTGTGGCCATTTGAAGCCCACAAGCAATCACTTCCTTGTTCCCATTTCGTAATATCTACCAGCATGCCTCACTGGTTCCCGCGCATGCGCACTGGCAACAGCGCCGAGCGGCGTAAACAACTATGTTGCCATAACAACGGGTGGCGTTCGTGAAATCACGCGAGATTCTGCGTTGGCTGTCCGCACTGACTCCTGGGATGAGTGACACCAGATCCCAGGAGACAGTGCGGCAACTCAAGGGAAGCGATGCGGATACCCGCACAGACCCCGTCCACAGCCTCAGATGGATGTGTGGAGAGACCGGGCTGAAATTATAAAGTAACACAGAAAAAAAAAATAATAAATATATTTAAAAAAAACGCGCCATTTACCACTATTTGGATGCTAAGGAAAATAATGACCTAAAGTAAAATTATTGTGTGCAGAACCGCTTTAAAAACAATTTCATGGGGGGGGGGGGGGTAATTTCCTGTACTGACCTGACAACACTGCATCCAAAGCAGTGTTGCTTAGTGGTTCCCCTGAATATGCCAATTTCTGACAAAACGCATAGGGTTGTGGCCACGGAAATATCATCACGAAACATGGAGTGGGACACTCCACAGTACATGATCAAGTCACTGCACTTAGGCCATGCTCCTACGCATTTCGTCAGACTGACATCTTCAGGGACACCAAGACCTCAGCGCCTTTGACCGCTTTGCAACCGGCAACCATAGCGTAATGGTTTGGCGGCGGCAGAATTATTCTTTGGAGAGAATTTCCCAAGGAGCTAGAAAATAGTAGTCTGCTTTTCTCTTAAAGTATAATTAAATGCAACATTTTTTAAGTTTTGGACAGAGTGAAGACGGATTAGAACACCAGCCAGGTTTTTATTGCCGTTAAAAAGATTCACCCTCTGTCCTGTTTACCATTGAAAAAAAAATAACAAAAACACCCCAAACTTTTGGGTTGTCCCCAGAAAAGTAATAGAGGGGAAATCTTCCAATGGGGACACTTGTTCTGGTGATCTGGGTGTCCCCAAGGAAATCCCTAAATTTTCAGGCATTTCATCTATCTGGCTTGGTTATGGGACAGGAAGTGAAGGGAAATCTCCCCTATGGGACACAGATGGTGGGAAAAAAAAAATAAACCAACCAAAACACAAAACACAGGCGTTAACACTTTTGTTACTATCCAAATCATAGAAAAAAAATAAAAATAAAAAAAAAAAAAGTTTTGCCTACAGTTCTACTTCAAGTCTTGGCAGATTGTCTTTGTACCCAAAATACTATGACTAACGTTTGACAAATTCCTTCGTACGATAAATGACTGCAAGTTTTTTTTTTTTTTTTTCTTCTTTCCTTCAGCAAGTTTATATTATTTGCATAAAAGCATAGTCACATTTATATCTAGACATAGACAACTTAATAGCCTATTGATTACCTATAGAGCGAGGAGTGCCTGCTTGCTCCCTGATTGGATTTGCTGGCCCTATTGGGTTGTCAATGCTTAGCTCAGACCACAGCTTGTTAATACACATCAGACCCAATCAAGCTCACTGGAATCAATATCAGCCAAGACAAGGAACAGAAACATTTAGGTTTGCTTTGTAACAAATGAGTCAGATGAGGAACATTTGGGCTGGGTTCACACTGAGGCGAATTGGATGAGAGTTTATCCACATCCAATTGGCATAACAGGAGAGTGACCAGCGCTCAATGGAGCCGGTTCACAAGCTTCCAGGGCAGCGGCGGTCCACACAGGAAAAGGGTCCTGTGCGTCTTTGGCTCTGTTTCAGGTTGAAATTCAGACCGGATTTGCAGCCGAAATGGAGAACAGGGGCACACCGGACCCCATGCTGCGAACCGCCGCCACAGCTAATCGAACTCCGCCTACAAGAAAAAATAAAAATAAAAATCATCTGCCACAGAAGAGTATGAAAGAATGAAGTAGGGATTTCCCACAGGTTAGATAGAAGGGCTACATCTGACCATGAAGGTTTTAGAAGTTTTCCTAGAAAGAAGAGCTAGGCTAGGCCGGGGTGATCATACATTGTGCTACTCTTAAGCCCCTTTCACACTGGGGCGGGAGCGGCGCCGGCGGTAAAGCAGCACTATATTTAGTGCTGCTTTACCGTCGTTTTAGCAGCGGTATTCAGCCGCCAGCGGTGCAGTTTTAACCCCTTGCTAGCGACCAAAAAAAAAAAAAGGGTTAAAACGGGGTTAAAGCGTCGCTTTGCCGGGGGTATAACCGCACTGCCCCATTGATTTCAATTGGTAGGAACGCTTCAGTGTGAAAGGGGCCTTAGTGAATTGCTGCTTTTATTTCAGGAGGCGACTGTCAACCAATCTCTACACTCGAAGAATGACAGCAGCTTATCCACAACTGCAGAACATGGCTCCAGATCAGAGCGAGCCATCAGGTTAAACTCCAGTTCTGGCCATACACCAATAAAATACAGCAATACCTTGGTTTGCGAGTAACGTGGAAGATGAGCACTTGGCAAGACGAGCAACAATTTTTTTTTTTTTTTTTATTTTGACTTGATATGCAAGCAGTAATTTTAAAAACAAATAAAAAACTCACAATGTTAAGGAGTCTGGTGTTAATCCACGTAAAGTCACTGTGTATCTGTACAGTAAAGCCGCTGTACCGTATGTGGCCAGAGGTGGCTCCCAGCACTTCCTGGAGAACTCGGAGACACTCCCAACTGGGTGGGGCGGGCGCAACGTGCGATCTGCGCACCCGGAAATGTCAACAGTTTGAGTTTCCAAGTTCTCCAGGAAGCCACCAGCGCCGAACCTCTCACCACATACAGTCAAGTAAACCAGCAGCTTTACTGTACATATACATGAATCAAAACCAGACTTGTCTGGTGTGAGCGTATTTTTTTCATACAAAAATAAAATCGCACCAACACAGTTGTATGAAAAGAACTGAAAGAGGAACTACATTGCATCTGAGCACCACAAAACGCCATTTACCTAATTTTTAATATTCAAAGCAAACTCCTCCCATCAATCCATGTCTCCCGTGCTTTATATTCTTATCCCCCTAGCATTTCTGGATGTGGCCATCTTAAGCAAGGGCAGATGATTAATGTAGCATTTACTTCCTTGAAGCCATCTGCCCTTAGCTCAGGCATGCAGGCAGGAGGGTGTGCTTAGCTGAGAAAACTCCTCCCACCCTCCAGAAGACTCCTGGGGTGTATGACATAATTTGCCTTGGAAATCAGGAACTGAAGGCATTTAAAAAAAATAAAGTGCTGGGGCATAAGGACTAAAAGTAGTACATTTTGATTGCAAGAGTGAAATTCTGCTTTAATGAAGTCACTTTGGTGACATTTCAATAAAGTGCTAAATAAAATAAATATATGTGCGGAGTGATGGGTGGCCAGGAGAACCGGTGGGGGGACCCAAGGGGGGAGGACTTGGGCTGCTCTGTCCAAAACCATTACACAGAACAGGAAAAGTAGAACGTGTTACTTATAAAAGTTGATCCTTTACAATCACTTCAAAAAGGTTTAAAAACACATAGGTTGCAGGCCATTTATGTACCCCCCGAAGTCTGGCTGAAGAACTCCCAGAGATGGCATCATCCCCTGTTAAGACACTCCCAGCCATTACTGCTCACCCCATCTATCACAGGAGTGAGATCTCAAACCCCCCCAAACATGCATGGCTCTCCATCTCCTGACACTGAGCTCAGAACCACTTCAAGAGGGGAAAGAGCGAATGCAAGGGGGTCTGAATCAGATGGAAGTCTTAGCAATGTCCTAGGAACAAGGCAGGACGGGATGATGTGACCCCTGGGAGTTTTCTAGCCAGGCTTCATGAGGTAGTAAATGGCCTACATCTATAGTATTATTTAAAGTGGAGCTCCACCCTAAAGTGGAACTTCCGCTCATCGGAACCCTCCCCCCCCCCTGCGGTGCTACAATTGGCACCTTTCAGGGGGGAGGGGGGGGTGCAGATACCTGTATAATACAGGTATCTGCACCCACTTCCGGGCATAGATAACCGCAGATTCTGCGGCTATTACGCCACTTCCTGCGGGCCCCCGCTGTCTGCTGGGAAACACACGGATCCCACAGACAGCAGGGGCCGTCCTTATTTCTATTAGACTGTAAGCTCTTCTGAGCAGGGCCCCCTTAATCCTCTTGTATTATACCTGTATTGTCTCCCTTTTTATAATGTAAAGCGCTGCGTAAACTGTTGGCGCTATATAAATCCTGTAATAAATAAAAAAAATTGCACAGTGCGATTCGCGCAGTAGGGAACCGGAAAGTGAAGCAGCAAGGCTTCACTTCCCGATTCCCATACCGAAGATGGCGGCGGCAGCACCTGAGAGCCGATCGACAACGCTGGACAGGTGAGTTTCCATATTTAAAAAAATAAATAAATAAAAAAATCAGCAGCTGCAGTATTTGTAGCTGCTGACTTTAAAAAAAACAAAAAAAAAAATAAAATACATTTTGCCGGACTCCCTCTTTAACTTTTGTCAAAGCTGCACAGCTTGTTTTGATCTACAGGTGCCCTTCACTTGTATAGGCAGTTTCTTGATAGTAGGTGAACGATGACTTTAGTCCATTAAAGTACATTGACAACCAAATCAAAATGAGCTGCCGATGTAATCGTATTGCTTTTTTGTATTTTACCAGAAAGAAGAGGGTTCAGCCTCAGAGTAACAGCAGTTTAGTCAGTAAACATTACAGGAGATCCGTCTTCAACATTCTTCCAGCAAAGTACAAAGAGGAAGGTGGAGTCTGGGGGCAATTTCAGGCCTTGGTTTCCCTTCCTAAGCAAACTGTGCAGTCAGCCCTTCCCCAACATCCCATTGCTACAAGTTTCAGAAAGAGGAAGAATGGAAGAGGAAGTCAGAGGAAAGGTAGAAAACGTGCCGAATGTAGAGATAAAAAACACATTTCAGATTATTAGTCATTTACATGGGCCGTACCACACCTGACCAAGGGCGGTGTGTGCCCACACAGGGTGCACAGGCATTCTGTGCAAGCAGAACCAGTCACATCATTCGGGACGCTGCAGCTCCACAGACACAGCTGTACAGTATCTCACAAAAGTCAGTACACCCCCTCACATTTTTGTAAAGATTTAATTCTATCTTTTTAACACTGAAGAAATGACACTTTTCTACAATGTAAAGTAGTGAGTGTACAGCTTGTATAACAGTGTAAATTTTCTGTCCCCTCAAAAATAACTCAACACACAGCCATTAATGTCTAAATCACTGGCAACAAAAGTGAGTACACCCCTAACTGAAAATGTCCAAATTGGGCCCAAAGTATCAATATTTTGTGTGGCCACCATTATTTTCCAGCTCTGCCTTAACCCTCTTGGGCATGGAGGTCACCAGAGCTTCACAGGTTGCCACTGGAATCCTCTTCCCCCTCCTCCATGATGACATCACAGAGCTGGTGGGTGTTAGAGACCTTGCGCTCCTCCACCATCCATTTGAGGATGCCCCACAGATGATCAATAGGGTTTAGGTCTGGAGACATGCTTGGCCAGTCCATCACCTTTACCCTCAGCTTCTTTAGGCATTGGTCGTCTTTGTGGTGTGTTTGGGGTCGTTATGTTGGAATACTGCCCTGCGGCCCAGTCTCCAGGGAGGGGATCATGCTCTGCTTCAGTATGTCACAGTACATGTTGGCATTCATGGTTCCCTCAATGAACTGTAGCTCCCCAGTGCCGGCAGCACCCATGCAGTCCCAGACCATGAACCTTCCTCCACCATGGATGACTGTAGACAAGACACAGGACACAACGGGGACCAATAGAGACGCGCAGCACGACTCGCGCATGCGCAGTAGGGAACCAGGCAGTGAAGACGTTGCGTCTTTACTTCCTGATTCCCTGACAGAGGATGGCGGCGGGGCAGCCGAGAGACGAGCGCTCGCTCGTCACATTCTGCCGACACCGCTGGAACCTGGAACAGGTAAGTGTCCATTTATTAAAAGTCAGCAGCTGCAGTATTTGTAGCTGCTGACTTTTAATATTTTTGGTGCGGGTGGAGCTCCGCTTTAATTTAATTGTATATCAATGTAGAGACTCTTCTTGAGAAGGTGACATTTTAGATACAGCAACCACTTTCCGGTGCCGTTTTACCTAAATATGTCCAATAGTATTTACCAACAGGCAGGAGGTGGATCACATGTTCCCTCAAATACTCAGCTACTGGATTATGGGTAGGGAGGGCAAGAAACACGCGTTCCTCCACATACCCACACTGAATTATGGGGAGATAAAAGACTTGCATTCTCCCATATAGCTCGCACTGGATTATGGGTAGGCAGGAGAAGGATCACATGTTTCTTCACGGACCCAAGGCTAAATTATGATTGAGCAGGAGAAGAAGGATCACGTTCCCCCACACCCAGCAGATCAGGGTGGTGTAACAAAAAGAAGCACACAGCGAACCTCTGGTGCCTCACCCTGACTTGTAACAAAGAAAGTGCCATTAAGCCTGCTATAGATGGATCGAATCTCAGCTGGTTCAGCAGGTACCGGCTGAGATTCGATCCATCTATGAGCAAGCTGGTTGTACTGAAGTAGATACATCGATCGACTTCAGTACAACCAGCCTGTTGGATTTTTTTCATTCAATTGCTGCAGGCGGCTAAATAAGGCTCCCCACTGGCAGAACACAATAGTACTGGAGGAGGCATTCCCTATAAACATCGACTGGGTTGCTGGGAAGATTTTTTTTTTTTTCCACCACGGATGGAAAAATTGCTCAAATAATAAATAAAAAAATTGCATAATCCACCCCTTCCGATTCTGCATTGTGGCAAGAAATAGTCACAAAAGTGGGTAAAGCTCCTTTCACACTTGTGCGACTTGAAAGTTGTGCGATTTTGCAGCGATTTGAAGCAATGCCCGTGTACTCTTGAGGTCTATGGACCTCAAGTCGCATCAAAGTCAGACCAAACTAGGACACAGAAATGAACGGTGCTCATTGGAAATCATGGGGTACGACTTGTCATGCAAACAACAAATAAAAAAAAAAAAATAATGCACACCCCATACATCTTTTAAATAGTGTTTAGGTTTGTAGTTCACAGGGCAGGAGGGATGGATGCTATAAGCATAATCTTTAAAAAACAGACAGGACTGTACCCCGTCACTGGTGAGGCTCTTAACTTGTTCAAAAGGGTTAATCCCTTGTGATAGATTTAAAATTATTGAATCTTCACTGGTTAATGTGGTGTCATGCTGACACTGAGCCAAGGAACAGTGGTGAATGGGGAAAAAAAAAAAAAAAAGGAAAGCGATCAGATGGCATAACTACCCTGAAAACTCGCCAGCATCAGAAGTACATATACGGAAAAGGATTGAAATTTTGATCGATTGGTTAAAACTCCTTCACAAATTAGGTGTCATTACAGGCCAACTCCCCGTTTTCTTCTTTTTTTGGCACAGACGTTCCCCATATAACCTCTTGATGGGTCCAGAGGGGATCATTTGGACCCAAGATCAATTGGTAAATATTAAAAGGGGTTGTATTGGGGGGGGGGTTAATAACAAACGAACATGTTATACTTGCCTCCACTGTGCAGTTAGTTTTGCACAGAATGGCCCCGATCCTTGACTTCTGGGGTCCCTCGGCTCCTGCCCACAATAGCTAACCCCCCTATGGGAAGCTCTATCCCAAGGGGGTTAGCTTGTGGGCGCGCTCCCTGTCATACACGCTGCGTACATAGACAGACTGTATGACTCGGTCGTGCCCCCCGGTGGCCGCATCATTTGATGTGATTGACAGCAGTGCGAGCCAATGGCTGCGCTGCTATCAATCTATCCAATCAACGGCCAGACTCCGTGGAGAAGAGGACGCCTGGGGGACACGCACAGCAGGTGAACGGGCTCAGGTAAGTAAACGGGGGGGGGGGGGGGGCGCCATTGCCAGGTGTTTTTTCACCTTAATGCATAAGATGCATTAAGATGAAAAAACATCCGACGATTAGCGGCCCCCCAGCCCCATCGTTTTACTTACCTGACCCCTCGAAAGTCCCCTTTGCCGCTCACCCTGGCCGTTGATTGGCTACAGTGGATGGATTGAAAGCAGCGGAGCCATTGGCTCACGCTGCTGTCAATCACATCCAATGACTCAGCGCGCCTGAGCCGAGTGATACAGTGAGCGGCTACGGCCGCCAGCTGCATCACGGGAGCGCGCCCGCAAGCACTCCACACCATGTGAGGGAGCTCGCATGAAGTTGTGGAGTCCTTGCGGGAGGGAGTCGAGACAGCCGCCGAGGGACCCCAGAAGAGGAGGTTCGAGGCCACTCTGTGCAAAACGAGCTGCACAGTGGGAGGCAAGTATAACATGTTTGTTAATTATATATAAAAAAAAAATAAAAATTTCCTTTAGTGACCCTTTAAATAACAAGGTTCTACAAAAGCTCCAGAAGCCCCGTTTGTGGCGAAACATGTAGGGACAATCACACTTTTGTAACTTGACCATTAGGTTGATATGGCCTGAATTTTTGAATTTTTTTAATAATATCCAAGTAATAAAATTCTGTATATTTTTGATTGTTTTTTCTGCACCTTAAAACTCCAGTTCTGTGCTCTTTAGGTATATACCGTTTTGTCATATTTAAAAAGGAGGGTGTGCATTTATTAGAGTCTCCCCGCTCCAATATCACTTTGATAAAATTTCTATAAAAGCATAACCTTTAAAAAAAAAAAAAAAAACACAGACAGGACTGTCTCGCTTGCAGATTTTTTTCTCTGGGAACAGAACACACAGATGTTAGGGAGGGGCAACCGAAGCAACACAGTAAATAAAGTGAAATGAACATATTTGGGGGGGGGGGGGGGGGGGGGGGGAATAGCAAGGACCATAGTGCTGAATAGGAGGGGGGGGAGGGGAGACATGACAGAAGCATTGTCCTTGTAATACAAATTCAATTAGCTGTGACAGGCCACAATGTGTCAATTACACATTTACAAATATTCACACACCATTATCCAGGGAAAAAAAAACAAAAAAAAAAAAAAACACATTGTGTGCTGCAGTGTAGAACCGTCATACAGCAACAATGTATACCAAAAACATCTCCCCAACATAACAAGAGAAATTGAAAGTAACATTTGATATGTGGGGGAGTCCGGGACATACAAGTTTGGAGAAGGAGAAGGACACAGTATGTAAGAGGAGTTGTTTATCGATAAATGATTACACCGCAACAGAACAACAACAATGGAAAGAACTGAAAGATAAAGAAATATCAGCTCAGCAAATTTTGGGCACAAAGAAAGGAGGAGAATCAGACGGAATGGAATGTGAATAGAACAGATTTGATTAAAGAAGGTTGGATGGATTCCTATAAGCACAGAATATTACTAGATATTATTACTAGACCATTTATAATTAATAACAGAGATTGTAGATCCAGGAATAGGATTGCTTTAGAAATCTGGAAGGAATTCTTCCCTTGTTTGGCTTTATCAGGGTTTTCTTGGCCTTCCGCTAGATCAGTGGTCTCCAAACTGCGGCCCGGGGGCCAGATTCGGCACTATTATACCAACAGACACCATTAATAGGGTACTATTCTCCTCATTGATAGTGAGATGGGGCACTATTTATCCTATTAAAACCGATGGGGCACATTCTACTCCTGATGGTCACAGTCCGGCCCGCCTGAAGGACAGTAAACTGGCCCTTTGCTTGGAAAGTTTTGAGACCAAAGCTATAGATCAGGGGGGTCTCCAAACACTGGCCCGTGGGCTGATGTAGCCCTTTGCCCGACCCTTGAGGCACTATTCCTCCCAGTGATATCAGAAATGGGGGAGCCAATTCTCCCACTGGCACCAATTAGAGGGCACATTCTTCCTTCCACTGACACCAATGGTGTAAACCAATATTTACTCCCACTGACCACCAAGCCCATGGCATGGTTTACTCCTTTCGAGGGCATTTTCTACTCTCAGCCATAGTCCAGCCCCCAGCCTGTCAGTTTTTTCAGGCGGATCTGAACATCTCCGCTGACATCCGCTCTGCAAAAACCAGATGGATGGATGTCCTATTTTCCATCCGTCGATTGGATGAAGACGGACAGGCAGTCCGTAATCATCCAATCACCCCCATAGGGGAGAGCGGAGCTCTGACAGGTCTGTCCCTACACAGACAGACTTGTCATCCGTCGGCTCAGCGGGGATCAAAAGAGCGATCCCCGCTGAGCAAGCGGATGCTAAAATACAGAAAGCCCCATGTGAAAGGGGCCTTAAAAGGCAGCAAACTGGCCCTTTGTTTCAAAAGTTTGGAGACCCCTGCTTTAGATTAACTGTGGGCCTAGGGTTCTGTATATGGGGGGGGGGGGGGGGGGCATCAGCGTATTTTCAAACTGTTCCTATTGGCTGAACTTGAGTAATTTCTCAGCCTGACTAACCGTGTACCTATATATACACACACAGGTAAGGCCATGTTGACACTGTGTGTGTGTCGGGCACACACTGTCCTTCTGAATTCTTAAAGAGGAATAAAACCCAAACACCAAATACGTAATATATTTCAGCTTACCTATCATGAGATGTGGTGGCTGCATTCGTTTCCGATTATTTTTTTATTTTTTTTACAGCTTTCCCCACTCTGTTTTCACCTGGTGACCTGGCCAGTAACACATCTCCTGTATTAGAGCGCCCCCACTCTGGATGAAGGCACATAAGGGGCATCATTGTCATTCTAAAGCAGTGGTTCTCAATGCCTGTCCTCAGGACCAACTAACAGGCCAGGTTTGCAAGATAACAAATACATCACAGGTAGGGATGCACCGATACCATTTTTGTTTTTTACGAGTACCGATACTTTTTTTTTAGTACTTGCCGATAATTACTGATACCTACCGCAACTGTTTTGTTTTCACTTCAGCAATGGTACAAAGCATTGAAAAGTTATTTATAAATTAATTAAATTGATTTTAAATTTTGCGCTTTTTCAATGTAAATGTGTAGATAGATATATTTACCAACAAAGCAAACAAAAAAAAAAGTTTTAATTGTTTATAAAAAGCAGGAATATAAATTAAAATGGGAGGAGAATAGGGAGTTAATAAAGGCTGATTCGAGTAATTTAAGGGTTAATAAGGGGTTAAACAGAGGAACATTTGTTCATGCTTTTGATCTGCAGATGAAGAAACAGAAATATACATTTTATTTTTTTGTGTTTCAGCGGCTGAGCAATGTTGTTAACATTGCCAGGTGTTTTTTTTTTTTTGACAGCTACAGTTACCGGACTTCAACTGTCAACAGGGGAGACCCGCTGACAGCTCAAAGAGCCGAGCCTGAAAGTATCGGTTTCAGGTATCGGTGCATTTGCACGAGTACCGATACTTGTGAAAATACTCGGTATCGGCGCAACCCTAATCACAGGCGATAGAATTTGCTGCTCAGTGATTGCAGTATTCTAGTCTTTATCTCCCCAATGTAAAACATAAAATCAGGCCTGTTGGTGGGTCCCCAGGACTGGAGTTGAGAAGCACTGGTCGAGAGAGGGGAGTGTTAGATGGATTAGCAAATTTAGATACACTAACAAAACTGAAGCCAAAACACCAGATGACACTTTATAATCTGTTATAGCAAACTGTTTTCCTTTTGGGATAAAAGGTTTTGCATGAATAAATAAAAGATGAGAATATTAAGCACCCCTGTCAGTGTTTGGTGGTTGGTCTCATCCATGTACACCAATAATTTCTGCAGGAGAGCTTGTGCTTTTAAAAACAGAAAGCAAGCCTAAACGAAGGAAAAAAAAAAAAAAAATGCAGCCATCACATCTAAAAATTGGTAAATTGCAATATAATAAAATGTTTGTTTTTAACTGGTGTTATTAAAACTCAGTGAAATGGATTCTGGGATAAACGTTTTTTTTTTTTTCCCAGCTAGATCAAGTTATATTATTATGAATAACGTATCATATAATGAATTATGAGGATATCTTGAAGGGGATGCCAGAACATGGTGAAAAGGATGAAGCTTAGTACAATTTAGAGGATACAACACATCAGATGCCAGGACAGAGAAGAAGGGATATAAAGAATAGAGAGTTATCAGAAGACACATGGAGGTGTCCAGGGACGGGGTGGAAGGATGAAATGATACAACGCCTAATACAGAAGATTGTTCGGATACAATGCAGCCGGCATTGAACACAGCGGGGGTGTCCTGGGCTGCATACAACTAATATAAATGGAGAAATTCATGTAAAACGGTAATTTAATGCATTTTTAAGTGCCACATCCAGTATTAGAGCTAAGAAACAAAAAAAACCTGGTGGTGAACTTTTTAGGCACTTAAAGTGGGGTGCCCCTTATAAAAAAAAAAAAAATAATAAAGGTCAGCAGCTACAAATACTGCAGCTGCTGACTTTTAATAATTGGACACTTACCTGTCCCAGGGTCCAGCGATGCGGGGGAACGAAGCACCCCTCGTTCCCCACTCTGCGGCGCGGGTATTCTTACTATGGGCACCCGGCTGTGGCTTCACAGCCGGGCACCCACCGCGCCGTCATCTGGGACCTGTCACGTGTCTCAGATGACTGACTGCACCGAGGGGAAGTGATGTCATCAGCCCCGGCACTGAAGGAGGCAGACTATGAGGGACCCCCTAGCAACAGGCATTTAGAGGTGAGCTATAAAAAAAATAAAAAAAAAATCCAATTTTTTTATTTATTTTTTTATGAATTTTAAGCTATTTTTTTTATTTTTGGGGGAAACACCACTTTAAAGAGTAGAGTTGTATTTTGGTACAAAATCGTTTTATTAAATATATGGTATAAAAAAAAAAAAAAAAAAAAAAAAAAAAAGCATGGATCATATAACATGTAGCATATAAATATGGAGGGTTATCAGGGTACAGAGTCCCTGGACAAGGAAAACGGATCCCACTACAAAATTACAGAGACTTATTAGGACACAGCAAAGAGATCTCAATACAGAGATGTAGCTCAACATCAACAGTGTTTAGGATGCAATGAGGGGAATCTCAGGATGGATCCCACTATACAATACATACACAATATACATCTCCCATTTACTGAATAAGATCCTGGGAAAGGAAGGAGGACGGATAAAAACATGTAATATAGAATATGTTCCTGGAATACATTTGGGAGGGGAATCGCCAGGACCGGATGGATGAGGTTACATAATAGTGAATTTTGTCCTTCCATAGAGAGGAGGAGGGGGGGGGGGGTATATTCTCTATACATCTCTTTATATTCTCTTTATATATGAAGGAGAATTAGGCAACATGATGTGGGATGGATGAAGTAATACAACACATAACAGATTACTAGGATACAGCGAGGTGTCCTTCCAGGGACAGACCAGATGGATGGAGCTTTATGATGTATATTATGAACACTAAACATCATTCCATCATAGACTGGATAGATAGATGAATATATACAATGTATGATCATATAGATATGCAATTAGCGGACCTCCAACTGCTGCAAAACTACAAGTCCCATCATGCCTCTGCCCCTCTGTGCCATGCTTGTGGCCGTCAGTCTTGCTGTGCCTCATGGGACTTGTAGTTCTGCAACTGCTGGAGGTCCGCTAATTACATATCCCTGACCCTGGACTGAGGATTTGTGGGATACAAAGAGGGGTCCCTCCAGGGACAGGGCAGATGGAGCTGGTTTTTCGATGTGTTATATATAGAGGGATACAGCGAGTGGTCCTTCCAGGGACGGGACAGATGGGTCAGGCTATAGGAGGGGGTTATATACAGATATTGGGATACAGTGAGGGGTCCTTCCTGAAACAATGGAGATGAATGGAGTAATAATGTATAGAGGGAAAGATAAGAGAAGCCACATGAAGTATTATATATACACTGGGATAGATGGAGGAAGCTATATGATGCATTACATATACAGGGGGGGGGGGGGGGGGGGGGGGGGGGGGTAAAAATCAATGATTTTTTTCTTAAAAAAAATAAAAAAAAAAAATAAATAAAATTAGCTTTTGGAGTAAAAATCTATATAAAGATTTTTTTATACTTAAAGCGGAGTTCCACCGTTTTTTAAATTTTTTTTTTTTTTTTTTAAAAGTCAGCAGCTACAAATATTACAGCTGCTACTTTTAAAATATGGACACTTACCCATCCAGCGCGCCCGTGATGTCGGCACCCGAAACCGATCTGTCGATGGGCTTTCGGGTGCTGCCGCCGCCATCTTCGGTATGGGAATCAGGAAGTGAAGCCTTGCGGCGCAATAAGGACGGTCCCTGCTGTCTCTGGGATCCGTGTGTTTCCCAGCAGACAGCAGGGGGGGGGGGGGGCAGGAAGTGGTGTAAATACCCGCAGATTCCGTGGCTATCTATGCCCGGAAGTGGGTGCAGATACCTGTATTATACAGGTATCTGCAACCCCCTCCCCCCTGAAAGGTGCCAATTGTGGCACCGGGGGGGCGATGAGCGGAAGTTCCACTTTAGGGTGGAGCTCCGCTTTAAGATACAATAATTTAGATTATTCAGCATGAAATGGTTACATTTTTTTTTGGTAAACTCATTCAATGAATCCAAGCTGAGATGACATGCACTGCATTGATGTATTCACACAACTTCACAGTAACCATGAGATAAAAGGGGATATTCCTTTATCACATTGTTTTGCAAATCTATGTACACCACAAACTGTATGATTGAATCGGTTCTGATGTCGCTGTTTTACTAACCTGACAGCTTATTATTCTAAATAGGAAACCTTCATTTTGTTTGCAAATGTAAAAAATTCTAACTACCAGCAAGAATGAGTCTTTACATTTAAAGAGCACCTGTCATTTCAGATCCATCATGGCCGCGCCTGTTAGCGGGCATCCAATCACCTGCTGCCACCACGTCCCTCACCTTGTTGTGTCACTGCCGCATCACCAGCCCTCCCATTAAAATGAATGGGACTGTCGGTGAGCCAACAGCGGGTCAGATGGAGGAGCCAACAGCGGGTCAGATGGAGGAGCCAACAGCGGGTCAGATGGAGGAGCCAACAGCGGGTCAGATGGAGGAGCCAACAGCGGGTCAGATGGAGGAGCCAACAGCGGGTCAGATGGAGGAGCCAACAGCGGGTCAGATGGAGGAGCCAACAGCGGGTCAGATGGAGGAGCCAACAGCGGGTCAGATGGAGGAGCCAACAGCGGGTCAGATGGAGGAGCCAACAGCGGGTCAGATGACAGTTGCTCTTTAAAAATGATAATTTAATCAAACTTTTTTTACTAGCGATTTAAATCAAATCTACCTGGGGGGGGGGTATTACTGGGATCCAGTGAGTGGTGCCCCCGCCCCCCCCCCCACCAGAAACAGGCCAGATGCTGGAAAACTATGCTATGTATATTTGTAGTGATAGTAGCTGAAATACAAGTGATAAAAAGGCACCTACATGCATGTTGTATACAGTGACAAAAGAAATTATAATATATATATATATATATATATATATATATATATATATATATATATATATATATATACCATATTTATATATATATATATATATATATACATATATATATATATATCACACACACACACACACAGTGTATTTGTGTACTATGGGGGGGGGGGGGTCTCTAGGGACAGGCTGAATACAGAGCTGTATGATATATTATGTATACAGTATATACACTGGTCAGATGTGGGAGGGAGTGACGGGGGGGGGTGATTGGGGGGTGACAGGGAGGGGGGGGGGGGTGATTGTGGGTGACAGGGAGGGGGGGGGGGTGATTGTGGGTGACAGGGAGGGGGGGGGGGGGTGATTGTGGGTGACAGGGAGGGGGGGGGTGATTGTGGGTGACAGGGAGGGGGGGGGTGATTGTGGGTGACAGGGAGGGGGGGGGTGATTGTGGGTGACAGGGAGGGGGGGGGGGGGGGGGGGGGGGGGTGGGGGGTGGGGGGGGGGGGGTGATGTGTGGGGGGGTGGACAGGGAGGGGGGGGGGTGATTGGGTGGGTGAGGGGGGGGGGTGATTGATGGGTGGGGGGGGGGGGGGGGGGGGGGGGAGGGGTGGGGGGGGGGGGGGCGCGGGGGGGGGGGGAGGGGGTGGGGGGGGTGATTGTGGGTGACAGGGAGGGGGGGGTGATTGTGGGTGACAGGGAGGGGGGGGGGTGATTGTGGGTGACAGGGAGGGGGGGGGGGTGATTGGGGGGGGGGGTGGGGGGGGGGGTGACAGGGAGGGGGGGGGGGTGATTGGGGGTGATTGGGGGTGACAGGGAGGAGGGATGAGGACAAGCCTGGACTATACGATGTATTCTCTGTATAGAAGAACACAGTGAGGGGGGTGGGGAAGGGGTTGTATCCTCTATGAGGGGGGTGACGGCCCCGGTGTATACACCACACAGCAGGCCGGTGACAGGGCGAGCCGTACACAGAGGGATGCGGAGGTCTCTCCCCCGGTCACTTACCGGCGCTGTGTAGAGCTGTGGTGTCGGTGTCGGTGTGTTCCCCGGGGCCGGTGTCAATGTCCGCCGGGCCCTCCGTTGCTCTCCGCTTCCTTCCCTGCTAACCCTTCTCTGCCTACCGGAAGTGACGAGCGGTCATGAGGCAGCTGACGTCACCCCCTCCTCCCGCACGCCTATTGGAGCGCGCCCGGATGGGCGGGGGGAGGAAGGCTGCGTCACGTGACGTGCTGTGTCACCTCCTGGCCGCCATGTTACCTGGGGCCAGGTGTGGAAGGGTGGATGGGGCGCCTGTCCAAGAAAAAAAAAAAAAAGGAGGCCATGTGGGGGTGTTGTTGTGTCTGCTGCACGACAAGGGGCTTATAGAAGGGCCCCAGACTGTATTCATAGAGGGGGAGGGGTATAGGGACACAAAGAGGTCATGTGACCACTGGATGTGACTCTTCCTCTATTCACAAGGGAGGGGTCACCTGCTGAGGAGGATGTTTTCTTCTGTAGCTGGGCAGACCAGACATCCCACCAGAACCACAATCACTGATATATATTATAGAAAGGCAAATCTTATTTGGATGAAGGGGTTGGAATCTCTGTCAGGTTTTATATTATTGTCTGTGTCCCCCCCCCCCCTAATTCACCTTTTGGTGTTGCCGAAACGCACAAAAAACATAACAAAAATCGCACTTGTGATGCCATTAACCCACGTCACCTCCGGAAGATTTACCCCCCAAGGGCCATTTTTTGCGATACGGCACTGCAGTACTTTGACAATTGCGCGGCCGTGCGACGTTGTACCCAAATAATATTGACGTCCTTCCCCCCACAGATAGAGCTTTCTTTTGGCGGTATTTGATCACCTCTGCAGTTTTTTTTTATAGACAAAAAAAAAAGACAGACATTTAAAAAAAAAAAAAACGCACAGGTGATCAAATACCGCCAAAAGAAAGCTCTATCTGTGGGGGGGGGGGGGAGGACGTCAATATTATTTGGGCACAACGTCGCACGGCCGCGCATTTGTCAGTTAAAGTACTGCAGTGCCGTATCGCAAAAAATGGCCTGGTCGTGAAGGGGGGCAAATCTTCCAGAAGTGATGTGGTTAATATTTTTTACTTTTGCTATAATACACATCCAAATTCTAATTTCATCAATTTAGACCAATATGTATTCTGCTACATATTTTTGGGCAAAACCCCCCCCAAGAAACATATATTGATTGGTTTACACAAACGTTATCACGTCTACATACTATGGGATTTTTTCATGAAATTTTGTATTTATTTATTTTACTAGTAATGGGGGGCGATCGGTGACTTATAGCGGGGCTGCGATATTGCGGCGGGACAAATCTGACACTAAGTGACACTTCTTTTTGCGACCAGTGACACCAATACGGTGATCAGTGCCAAATAATATACATTGTCATTATTATTATTACACCCTGTTCCAAATTATTATGCCAATGATATTTTTCTCATTTACCTAAATAATTGATGTAAACAGCATAATTCTCATGTTATCAACTATCAACCACTTCAGCCCCGGACCAATTTGCAGCCAAAGGACCAGGCCCCTTTTTGCGATTCGGCGCTGCATCGCTTTAACTGACAATTGCGCGGTCGTGCGACGTGGCTCCCAAACAAAATTAGCGTCCTTTTTTCCCCACAAATAGAGCTTTCTTTTGGTGGTATTTGATCGCCCCTGCGGTTTTTATTTTTTGCGCTATAAACAAAAATAGAGCGACAATTTTGAAAAAAATGCTATATTTTTTTACTTTTTGCTATAATAAATATCCCCAAAAAATATATAAAAAAACGTTTTTTTTCCTCAGTTTTGGCCGATATGTATTCTTCTACATATTTTTGGTAAAAAAAAAAAACTCGCAATTAGCGATTATTGATTGGTTTGCGCAAAAGTTATAGCGTTCACAAAATTGGGGATAGTTTTATAGCATTTTTATTAATATTTTTTTTTTACTAGTAATGGCGGCGATCAGCGATTTTTTATTGTGACTGCGAAATTATGGCGGACACATCGGACATTTTTGACACATTTTTGGGACCATTGTCATTTACACAGCAATCAGTGCTATTTAAATACACTGATTCCTATGTAAATGACACTGGCAGTGAAGGAGTTAACCACTATGGGGCGGGGATGGGTTAAGTGTGTTTTTTTTTTTACTGTAGGGGGCGTGGCTTTGGGTCTGACATCACTGATCGTCTTTCCGATGACAGGGAACAGACAATCAGTGACAGCGTCACTAGGAAGCGCGGGGAGAGGTTTGTTTACACTTACCTCTCCCCGTTCTTCAGCTCTGTGACCCGATCGCGGGACACCAGCGGCGTTCGGGTCCGCTGGTGCCGTGGTCACGGAGCTCAAGACCGGGTCGTGAGCATGCCGCCGGTGGCAACGAAGATATTTGCCAGCACACCATGGAGCGACACAAATAGCGTCCAAAAGGGTGATTTATTGCATGATCACAACACAAGGATAGTGCAACGTTTCGGAGCCACGCAGGGCCCCTTCGTCAGGCACGCGCACGACCCACGGCTGGGCTCTTAATGGGCCACGTACAGGTACGTGGTTGTGCCCAGCCGTGCCATTCTGCCGACGTATATCGGCGTGAGGCGGTCCTTAAGCGGTTAAGAGTACAATTCAAATTTTATTGAACAAACCTTCTAATGATAACAGTTTTCTTTTTTCTAAATAAAAAAACTTACAATGCACTGTTCTAAATTATTACGCACAGTAAGTTTCAAAACACTTTATAGGTTGTAAAGAACTGAAAATTGTCATTTGTTGTGTTTGCAGCATATTTACTGAAATCAAAAGCTATTTCAATCAAACTTTGAACAACATTTTAACCTTTTAACCACTTCAGCCCCCGGACCAATTGGCAGCCAAAGGACCAGGCCCCTTTTTGCGATTCGGCGCTGCGTCGCTTTAACGGACAATTGCGCGGTCGTGCGACGTGGCTCCCAAACAAAATTGGCGTCCTTTTTTTCCCACAAATAGAGCTTTCTTTTGGTGGTATTTGATCGCCCCTGCAGTTTTTTATTTTTTGCGCTATAAACAAAAATAGAGCGACAATTTTGAAAAAAAAAATGCAATATTTTTTGCTTTTTGCTATAATAAATATCCCCAAAAAATGTTTAGGCCGATACTTATTCTTCTACATATTTTTTGGTAAAAAAAAAAAATCGCAATTATCGATTATTGATTGGTTTGCCCAAAAGTTATAGCGTTCACAAAATTGGGGATAGTTTTATAGCATTTTTATTAATATTTTTTTTTTTACTAGTAATGGCGGCGATCAGCGATTTTATTGTGACTGCGACATTATGGCGGACACATCAGACATTTTTGACACCATTGTCATTTATACCAGTGGTGATCAACCCTTTCCTCAGGGCCCACTAACAGGCCAGGTTTGCAAGATAACTGAAATACATCACAGGTGATATAATTTGCTGTTCAGTGATTGCCGTATCCCTTAATACATAAAACCTGGCCTGTTAGAGGGCAGGGTTGATGACCACTGATTTATACAGCAATCAATGCTATTTAAATGCTTTGATTCCTGTATAAATTACACATGCAGTGAAAGAGTTAACCACTGGGGGGAGGGGAGGGGTTATGGGCTGTGACGTGTGTGTGTTTTTTTACATTAGGGGGCGGGGCTGACGTCTGACGTCATTGATCGGCTTTCCCGATGACCAGGAACAGCCAATCAGTGACAGGCAGAGTAGGAAGCGCGGGGAGAGGTTTGTTTACACAGACCTCTCCCCGTTCTTCAGCTCTGTGCCCCGATCGCGGGACACCAGCGGCATCGGGTCCGCTGGTCCCGCGGCCGGGGTCACGGAGCTCCCGACCGGGTGCCATTCTGCTGACGTATATATGCAGGAGGCGGTCGAGAAGCGGTTAAACATTTTAACATAAGACCCCTTATTTGATTAGCAGCTTCACAAGTCTTGCATCCATTGAACTTGTGAGTTTTTGGACAGTTTCTGCTTGAATTTGTTTGCAAGATGTCAGAATAGCCTCCCAGAGCTGCTGTTTGGATGTAAACTGCCTCCCACCCTCATAGATCTTTTGCTTGCGGATGCTCCAAAGGTTCTCAATAGGTTTGAGGTCAGGGGAGGCCACACCATGACTTTCTCTCCTTATATCCCCATAGCAGCCATTGATGCAGAGGTATTCTTTGCAGCATGAGATGGTGCATTGTCATGCATGAAGATGATTTTATTACGGAAAGCATAGTTCTTCCTTCTGTACCAGGGAAGGAAGTGCTCAGTCAGGAACTCCACATATCGTATTTATCGGCGTATAACACGCACTTTTTCCCCCCTTAAAATCAGGGGAAAAGTCGTGGGTGCGTGTTATACGCCGATCCCCCCAAAAAAAAAAGTGGCAAAAAAAAAATCAAACGGCGCAGAAAAACAGCGACCGCCGCCGAAAAAAAAAACGAGCGCCGCCGAAAAAGACCGATCTGTCTGTTCGGCTCCGCTCGCAGTCCCGCCTCCCTGCGCTCGCTTCCGAAACAGCAGGGAGGCGGGACTGCGAGCGGAGCCGAACAGACGGCTCTGGCTTTTCCGCCGATGCTCGGTCTTTTCCGGCGGCGCGGTCTTTCAAGGCGGAAAATTTAAATGTGGGCAAGCTGCAAATGACGCTGGCAAGCTGCAAATGACACTGACAAGCTGCAAATCACACTGGGCAAGCTGCAAATGACGCTGGGCAAGCTGAAAATGACGCTTAAACGTAAGTGTTTTTTTTCCCTAAACTTCCCTCCTAAAACGTTTTTTTTTTCTTAAAATGCCCTCCTAAACTTGGGGTGTTATACGCCGGTGCGTGTTATACGCCGATAAATACGGTACTTTGCAGAGGTCATCTTTACACCTTCTGGGGCCCTAAAGGGGCCGGCCAGCTCTCTTCCCATGATTCCGGTGTTCTGTCACAAAGTGTCCGGCTGTCACCAGGTGTCCGAAGTGTACTGCGCATGCGCAGCGCATGCGCAGTACGGAGCACGAAGATTTTCGGAAATTGTCGGAGGATGAACGGCGCCTGCGCCGTGAGTCGAGGTCAAGCCCCCACCATCCAAGCGGACATAGGGTTAGTCAAACTTAAAGGGCCCCTCGCGGGCTCGCTTCGCTCACCATGCTTCGGGCACGGCCTCGAGGCGCTCGGCTCTTTTATATTCTAACTCTATGTCCACTTGGATGGTGGGGCTTGAAAGTCGACTCACGGCGCAGGCGCCGTTCATCTTCGGCAATTTTCGGAAAATGGGTGTCCAGTGTACTGCGCATGCGCAGTACACAGAGGACACTTTGTGATGGGGGACGGCTAATGATAGTACACCGGCCCAAAACATGACTTCACCACCGCCTTGCTGATGTCGCAGCCTTGTTGAAACAGGGTGGCCGTCCAGCAACCATCCAATATTCCATCCATCTGGACCATCCAGGGTTGCACGGCACTCATCAGTGAACAGGACTGTTTGAAAATTAATCTTCATGTATTTTTCTTGCCCAATTCAGCCTTTTCTGCTTGTGAGCATTGGTTAGTGGTGGCTGAATGGAAGGTTTATGCACAGTTGCAAGACTCCAGAGGCACCAGCAGCTTCAAATATCTGTTTGCTGCTATGTAATGGTGTTTTAGCAGCTTCTCTTTTGATCCGATGCATGGATCTGGCAGAAATCTTCCTCAATGTTTCTTTATCTGCACGAAACCCGTCAAACTCTGAATCAGCCACAAATCTCTTAGTTTTCGTGAAATATCTAATGTTTTCATACCTCGTCCAAGGCATTGAACTATTTCACTCTTTTCGGCAGCAGAGAGATCCTTTTTTCTTCCCCATATTGCTTGAAAATGGTGCTCTGCTTAACCACTTGCCTACCAGGTACGAACACCTCCTTCCTGACCAGGCCATTTTTCAGCTTTCAGCGCTGTTGCATTTTGAATGACAATTGCGTGGTCATGCAACGCTGTACCCAAATAAAATTTTTATAATTTTTTCCCCACAGATAGAGCTTTTATTTTGGTGGTATTTGATCACCTCTGCGGTTTTTATTTCTTGCGCTATAAAACAAATTAAGAGGGACAAGTTTGAAAAAACGCAATATTTTTAACTTTTTATTATAATAAATATCCAATTTTTTTTAAACAAATTTTTTCCTCAGTTTTAGGCCGATACGTATTCTTCTACATATTTTTGGTAAAAAAAAATCGCAATAAGCGTCTATTGATTGGTTTGCGCAAAAGTTATAGCGTCTACAAAATAGGGGATAGATTTATAGCATTTTTATTATTATTTTTTTTTTTTACTAGCAATAGCGGCGATTTGCGATTTTTATCGTGACTGCGACATTGCGGTGGACACTTCGGACATTTTTGACACATTTTTGGGACCATTCACATTTATACAGCGATCCGTGCTATAAAAATGCATTGATTACTGTATAAATGTGACTGGCAGGGAAGGGGTTAACACTAGGGGGCACTGCAGGGGTTAATATGTTCCCTATATGAGTGATTCTAACTGTGGGGGGAGGGGACTGACTGGGGGAGGGGACCGATCGGTGTCCCTATGTACAAGGGACACACCATCGGTCTCCTCTCCTCTGACAGGACGTGGATCTGTGTGTTTACACACACAGATCCACGTCCTGCTCAGTTACCGGGCAATCGCGGGTGCCTGGCGGTCATCGCGACCGCCGGGCACGCGCATCGGGTACCCAGCTACGCGGCGGGCACGCGCGCGCGCCTGCGCCCCCTAGTGGCCAAAAAGTGAGCGCCGTCATATGACGGCGGCCCGCCACAAGAGCTGCACCATCCCGCCGTCATTTGACAGTGGGCGGTCAGCTACTAGTTAAAGAGGGAGTCCACCTGCACAAAAAATATAAAAGTCAGCAGCTACAAATACTGCAGCTGCTGACTTTTAATAAATGGACACTTACCTGTTCCAGGTTCCAGCGATGTCGGCAGAAGATGACGAGCAATCGCTCGTCTCTCGGCTGCCCCGCCGCCATCCTCTATCAGGGAATCAGGAAGTGAAGCATTGCGGCTTCACTGCCCGGTTCCCTACTGTGCATGCGCGAGTTGCGCTGCTCGTCTTTACTGGTCCCCGTTGTGTCCTGGGAACTGTGTGCTTCCCAAGACACAACAGGGGGGCGGCACCTGCGGAGAGGGGCGGGCATCTGCGGATAGGGGCGGGCATCTGCAGATAGGGGCGGGGCAGCTGCGGCTAGCTTCCTTTAGTAGTTTTTGCTTTAATTGGGCTCACCTGGCAATCTAATTATCACAGGTGTCCGAGATTGTTTTCAGTGATCAAAAAAGCCCTGAGACACAATGCCATCCGTGAGTTAAACTGAAAAACAAAATATTTAATCTTTGTGACACTGAAATAGAATTTGCATAATAATTTGTAACAGGGTGTATTATTATACACAATTTATATAGCGCCAACAGTTTACGCAGCGCTTTACAGTGTAGAGGGGGCACAACACAATTACAGTACAGTTCAATACAAAAGGCACAGGAGGGCCCGGCTCGTAGAGCTTACATTCTAAAGCAGGGGGTCTCAAACTGGTGGCCTTCCAGCTGTTGCGAAACTACAAGTCCCATGAGGCATTGCAAGGCTGACAGTTACAAGCATGACTCCCTCAGGCAGAGGCATGATGGGACTTGTAGTTGTGCAGCAGCTGGAGGGCCACCAGTTTGAGACCCCTGTTCTAAAGGGAGGGGGTGGTGGTACAAAAAGGTAATAGCTGCAGAGAATTATTTGATGGGGGTCATTATACTAATGACACTGGCAGGGAAGGGGTTAACATCAGGGGTCATCAAAGTTAACTGTGTCCCTAGGGGCAGTGATGGCGAACCTTGGCACCCCAGATGTTTTGGAACTACATTTCCCATGATGCTCATG
Organism: Lithobates sylvaticus; assembly: GCA_028564925.1. Lineage (NCBI taxonomy): Eukaryota > Metazoa > Chordata > Amphibia > Anura > Ranidae > Lithobates > Lithobates sylvaticus. The sequence continues at coordinate 20,821,127 of CM053032.1, forward strand.
CACTCTGCAGTGTAGTGGAGCATCATGGGAAATGTAGTTCCAAAACATCTGGGATGCCAAGGTTCGCCATCACTGCCCCTAGGGAGTGCTTTCTAACTGTAGAGGAGGTGCTTGTACTGTAAGAAGACAGAGATCCGTGTTCTTGCTTAGCAGAATCACAGGATCTCTGTCTTCTCCTGTCACAGAACGGCGATCTGCCTTGCTTACATAGGCAGACCGCCGTTCTGTCTGCCGCGGTAATGATCGGCGGGTCCCAGCGGACATCGCCGGACCTGCTGATTGGCTCACAGCTGGTGGTGGAAGGCACTCGCGCGCCCCCAGACCCGGGAAACGAAATCACGTACAGGTACGTGATTTCGCTCTGGAGGGCCGCCCTGCCGCAGTACATACAGTATGCGTGGGGCAGTCCAAAAGTGGTTAAACACAAACTGATGGGATTGTTTACATTCGCCATCATATTACATTGTTTTGGTAAATTAACCTGCTCCTGATGGCTGAAGGCATATAATATGCATTTGGTGGGCTTTAAAGCGGACCTTCAGTCATTTTTTCAACTTTCCATATATTCCTTCTGCCATTGTTGTTGTTATAATTTTGGATAGAAAAAAAAATCCCTTATACAGCCCACTTCCTGTTTCTTGTCTGGTCATTAGTCTAGGCTTATGACATCATGTACAGCTCTCTCTCTCTTACTCTTGTGGGAGTTTGGCAGGAAGGGAGGGGGAATGAGTCATAGGAGGGCCAAAGAGAGCTGCAGAGCTGGAGGTGTCCCTCTGTGTGTCTGTGTAAATCCAGGAAGGGAACAGGCAGCAGCTTCAGCTGCCCACAGTTAAAATGGCTGCAGCCAGACTCAGTGGAGGGAGATTTCTGCAGCATATTTGGCAAGTACAGAATCACAGTATATATAAAATAATATGCAAAGTGGTTGGAGGGAAGCTTCAGAATGGCAAAGATGTTTTTATTACAAATTATGTGAGCGGACTGCAGTTCCTCTTTAACACAAAGCCGATGCACATATGTGTTCATAGAGAATGGATCACAGCAGTTCTCACAATCAGAAAGCTCGACTCCACCTCTCGGAATTTAGGACCAGGGTGCGTCGCCAGCAAGGGGTGAAAGAGGAACTTCAGTCCTCTGTCAATTTGCTCTGCCCCCCCCCCCCCAGTGCCACTATTATAGCGCCTGCACAGTTGAGCCTACCCTCCACACTGATAATGTTGCTGTCCAAAGGTGTCCCTGTGCTCCTTCATCCACCCCCCCAGTCTGGCCCTTTGATCTAAATGCAGGGCACCAAACGCATGGGTTCCAACCGGGGTTATTATTTTTTTTGAAGCACGCTATTAGGGGTTCTAATAGGCTTCAAAAAATGGGTGGGCTTGGGGTGCAGCCAGTTGTGTGACAATAGCGAATGAATATTCACTATTGTCACACTGATTCTCCTCCCGGCTAATTGGGAAGCGAGTCCTGAGACCTGTCATGCGATTGTCCAAAAGGAGATTGGATTGGGCGCGCCAGGAGGAGGAGGGAGGAGGCTCAGCCCGGAGCGCTGCCCGTGAGATGGGGTAAGTGCAGGGCCCCCTACTACTGACTGACCGACTGGGGGTGGAGGGGGGGCCCGAGCGGCTGGCCGGCCCACCTAATGATTGGTAAACTGCAATATATTAATTACATTTTTGGTTGAGAGTTTTTAAACTTGCCTGCTTTAAAGGATATTTAAAGGTTCGGTTTAAAAAAAAAAATGTCATACTTACCTCCTATGTGCAGTTGGTTTTGCACAGAGCGGCCCCCGATTCTCCTCTTCTGGGGTCCCCCGGCTCCTTCTCTTCTCGGGTGTCTCGTTGAAGAGCCGCTCTCCCTCGGGGCACACGTGCGGGTGCTTTCCCGTGTCCTGCTGCTGTGTCCATTGACAAAGACTCTGGCCCACCCCCCCCCCCCCCGGCTCCCGCATCATTGGATAGATTGATAGCAGCTATCAATCTATCCAATCAGGACCGAGACACTGGCTGGAGCTGTTCACATCTGTACATTTTATGGAGAAGGGCCAGGGACTTTGTTCTGGTTTTTGGTTCCATAGACTTCAATGGATCAAAAACGTGTATTGAAAAGAACCCAAAATGCATCTGGAATATGCAAACTGAAGCCTGCATAGGTGTGAACCGGTGGGGATTTCCCTCACATTTATTTCACTTTCTTTTGAATCTACAAGACAGGAATGAAGATAAATTTCACTAATAAGACACAGATGGCAAAAAGGGAAAAAAAATCTTTCTTTTTTCATCAAGGCTTTCTATGTTAAAGAAGAATGAAGTTCTTCAACTTTGTGAATTCCATACACAAAAAAATACATAAAAACAACAATTATAGAACAGCTTCCAGTACAACAAGAAATAGAAGAGTCTCCAATCCACCTGTTAGAAAAGAAATGGAAACTGATTCCAGCATAACCTGAAAGTACAGCAATGTATAATGTAACTACATGAACAAGGATGAGAATACAGTTTTATTGTAGATGCATACATAATAATACATAAAATAATAATAAAACAATACATAATAATGCAATACATAATAAATAAAATAATAATAAAACAATACATGATAATACAATACATAATAATAAATAAAATAATAATAAAACAATACATAATAATACAATACATAATAATAAATAAAATAATAATAAAACAATACATAATAATACAATACATAATAATAAATAAAATAATAATAAAACAATAAAAGATTGTATTGCCACTTGTCCTCTGGAAGATTCACCCCCTTCACGACCAGGTAATTTTGTGCTTTTTGACACTGCGGTACTTTTTTTTTTTTTGTACATTTCTTTTTATTGGTAATGCATAAAGTAGAAAATAAAATTAAAAAACAAAATTGTTCACCACGCAGGGCTCAAAACAACAAAAAGCAAATATAAAAAAAACAATCCCCCACCAGCTTCCAGGCAAAAATTCCCACAGGAAATCTCCACTCTGACCACAATTGCGCGGTCATGCTGTACACGAATTACATTTATATAATTTTTTCCTACAAATAGAGCTTTCTCTCGGTGGTATTGATCACCCACCACATTTTTTTTGAGCTATTAACAAAAAAATGGAAAATTGTATACTCACCTTTCCGTAATTTTCCTTTCCTGACGCATCTTCATGGCAGCACACACTGGGTTGTGGCTCCGCCCCCACAACCTGACAGGATTGGATTAACTATAAATTTGAAGGGGAGACCCCCGCTGCATTCTCTGTGTATATCATTACAAAACACGGGGAGGGAATCTGTGTGCTGCCATGAAGATGCGTCAGGAAAGGAAAATTACGGAAAGGTGAGTATACAATTTTCCATTTTCCTGACGCCTTCATGGCAGCACACACTGGGAAATAACTCGCCAGTCGGGTGGGTGCAAGAAAAATAATTTTTATTCCTTATAATGCGGAAGAATTGGCTCTAACCACGGATCTACCGAAGTCTGCCATAGCTAAGTGAGCAGAGTCCACTTTATAGTGTGAAATGAAGGTATGTCTGGATGACCATGTTGCTGCCCTGCAAATCGCCTCTGGTGACACTCTGCAATATGCTGCCCAGGATGTAGCCACTGCCCTTGTGGAGTGAGCCTTGATGTTTTCAGGAACCGCCAGATGTTGGATAGAGTAAGCTTTCTTAATGGACTTTATTAACCATGCAGCGATAGTGCGTGAGGTAGCCGCTTGCCCTCGTCTGCTTCCATGTGGGATGACCATGAGGGAGTCTGACTTCCTAAAGGAGGTTGTGGCTGTCAGGTAACTGATGATGGTTGTTTTGACATCCAGAGGGTGAGGATCGCCTTGATCGTTGTTGAAGGACGGGAGGACAATGTCCTGATTGTAGTGGAAGGAGGTAGCCACCTTGGGTATGAAGTGGTCTGAAGGCCTTAGAACCACTCTATCGGGAAAAAATAACCAGGTAGGGTTCTGATGACATCAGTGCCTGGATCTCAGACACTCTCCTTGCTGATGTTACTGCGATGAGGAAGGATAATTTTAGAGTTAGGTCCCACAATGAGATAGGTTCTGTAAAAGGAGGGTTGGATAAGGCATTGAGGACTACCGAGAGGTCCCAAGCCGGGAAGACTGGTTTCCTAGGAGGCTTAATTTTGAGACAGGCTTTCAGGAACTGGATTACCAGAGGGTGAAAGGCCCATCTAATGCCTGTTTTGGCCGATAGGGCGGACACCTGTACCTTCAAGGTGTTTGAGCTCAGTCCTTTGTCTAACCCCGACTGGAGGAACTCTAGGATTTGAGGGGGGCCTGGAGATGCTGGGTTCCATCCCTTCTGCTGGGCCATGACAAGGAACTTGTTCCAGACTCTTGCGTAGATTGTGTTAGTAGAGGTTTTCCTGGCCTGCATCAGGGTGAATATTACCTCCTGAGAGCACCCTTGATCTCTTAGCCGAGCCCTTTCAACTTCCAAGCTGTCAAATGGAGTCTCTCTGGGGCTGGATGCCAGAACTGGCCTTGGGATAGTAAGTCCGGGGTTATCGGAAGAGGGATTGGAGGCTGAAGGCTGAGCTGTAATAGAGTCGTGAACCATGGTCTCCTTGGCCAGAGTGGGATCACTGCTATCACCGTAGCTGAGGACCTCCGAAGCCTGGACAGGAATCTCGCGATTAGCGGAGTCGGAGGGAATATGTACCCTAGTCTGAAACTCCATGGATGTATTAGACAGTCCACTCCCTCGGCTGAAGGAAATGGGGCTCTTGAGAGGAATCTCTGGCATTTGGCATTCGCAGGTGTTGCCGCTAGGTCGATTTCTGGCATTCCCCAAGCCTCCGTAAGAAGGTGGAAAGCTTCTGAGCTCAGGGACCATTCGTTGTTTGACAGAGTCTCTCGGCTCAGGTAGTCGGCTAAGATATTCTGAGTTGCCGGAACATATACCGCCCTCAAGTCTGTCAGGTGTATCTGTGCCCATTCCAAGATGGGGTGAACTTCCTCCATCAGTGTGACACTCCTGGTGCCTCCCTGCTTCTGGACATAGGCTACTGCCACCCTGTTGTCCATCCGGATAAGCACATTCCTCCCTTTCAGTATTGGAAGAAAGGCCATAAGAGCCTGGAATGCTGCCCTGAGCTCCAGTATGTTGGACACTACGCCCTGAGCCTGGAAGTGCCATTGACCTTGCGCTCCTTGATCTTGACAGTGGGCTCCCCAGCCCCTCTGGCAGGCGTCTGAAGTGACCACTTCGGGCTCTGGAGGAACTATTGGTCTGTATTTCCTGAGATTGTGTGGATGTGTCCACCACCACACTGATTGCTTCACTGACCTGGAGATGATAATGGTCTGGCGCATTGATACTCCATTCCACTGCCTTAGAAAGGAGTTCTGCAGGGGTCTCATGTGCCATTGGGACCATTGTATCATAGGAATGGTCGCGGACATGGACCCCAGGGCACTCAAACAGGCTCTGGCTGGAAGATGCGCTGCTGTCAATAGTCTCCTCATTTTTTGAATTAATGGTAGTATTTTTTCCTGGGGGAGTTGTACCCTGTTTAATTTGGTATTCAGATCTGCCCCCATAAATACCATATTCTGGGTGGGTTGTAAATTGCTCTTCCTCCAATTGATCAACCACCCGAAGTTCTGGAGAGTTGTTAGTAAAATCTTCCGATGATGAATCAGCATTTCCCGGTTTTCGGCTAGTAGTAGAATATCGTCCAGATAATGATGGACTCGTAGACCCCTCTCCCTGAGGAGCGCGACCAGCGGTAACAGGACTTTGGTGAATGTCCTGGGGGCTGACGAGATGCCGAATGGGAGGCAGCGGAACTGGAAATGACATTGGTTGATGGCAAATCTGAGGAATTTTTGAAAGGCGGGGTGAATGGGAATATGAAGGTAGGCGTCTGATAAATCTACTGATAGCATCCAGTCTCCCAGGTTTATTGCTAATAGTATAGATTGGAGGCTTTCCATCTTGAATGCTTCTATTTTGATGTATCTGTTGAGTTTTTTTAAGTCCAATACGGGGCGCAAGTCCCCTGTTTTCTTTTTTACTAGAAACAAGGGGGAGTAGAATCCTCTCCCTTTTTGATCTGGAGGAACTTCCAGGATTGCTCCCCTTTGTCTCAGTTCCCCTATGTATTTTACTAGTAGCTTCCTCCTGGACAGTGAATAAGGCAATCTCGTTTGCTGGAAGTGGTTGCCTGGTACTCTGTCCATGAATGTCCATTTGTGTCCAAACTTGATGGTGGACAGTGTCCATCGGTCTTCTATGTAAGTTGTCCAGATTTGTGTGAAGTTCTAGTGTGTGCTGCCATGAAGGCGTCAGGAAATAAAAATTTAGAAACAAATAATTTTTTTTTTACTTTCTGCTATAAAATATAACCAATAAAAAATGTAAAATCAAAATTTCTTTATAAATTCAGGCCAAAATGTGTTCTGATACATATTTTTGGTAAAAAAATCCCAATAAGCTTATATTGATTGGTTTACGCAAATGTTATAACATCTACTAACTATGGTATATATACTGGATTTTATTTTAATTTTTTTATACTATTAATGGCAGCGATCAGCATTTATAGCAGGACTGTGATAGTATGGCGGACAATCTGGCACTAAATTACACTTTGCGGGAACCAGTGACACTAATACAGTGATCAGTGCTAAAAATATGCACCGTCACTGTACTAATGACACTGGCTGAAGGGGTTAACATCTAGGGTGATCAAAGGGTTAAAGGTGTGCCTAACCAGTGTTTATGTGTGGAATATGTGCTACTTTTACTGAGAGATGTGCCAGTTTTTATTTCCTGCTTTGCAGGGAAACAAAAACCAGCACATCCCCTGACAGGACAGAGGTCTGTATTGTTTACATAAACAATCAGCGAGTGCCAGCGGTAAATCATTGGCTGGTGTTCTGACAAAATGAGCAACCTGGCAGAATGTGAAACCCGCGTCACTTCCTGTGACGTGGAATAAGTTGTATCGGCAAAACGCAATCACTGCGCATGCGCAACGCGTCATACATGCCTTCAGTTGCTGACGTCAGTGCACAGTGGAATTTGCCTGACAAAAATAATGCTAGGGTCATTAATCACGGTTAAAACGTCAGCGTTTCACAGGTGTACAGAATTTAAAGACTTGACATCAGTGGCGGCCCACCCATTAGGGGCGCAGGGGCGCCACCCCCCCTAATCCATGAGCCCGGCCCCTAATCTACATGCAGGGCGCCAGACACATTGGATTTCAATGGGGTTTTTCTTTTTTTGAAGCACAATGAGGCTCTAATTGGCTTAAAAAAAGGGTGGGCTTGGGGCGCAGAGCACTGCGCCCCGAGCCCACCCAGTTGTGTGACAATAGCGAATAGTTTTTGCTATTGTCTTCCTGCTTCTCCTCCCGGGCAATCAGGAAGAGGGTCCTACGACTCGATTGGCTGAGAGGAATAGCAGCCATATTGTTCGGGAGCAGGGGGGAGGCGCAGAGGAGGAGACGCAGTGGGAAGCCATCAAATCTGTCGAATGCTGCCTGCCTGCAGCCTGGATGGGGTAAGTGTGGGGCTGATAGGCGGACGGACGGTCGACAGAGCGACGGGGGGGTGGGGTGTTTGATCGACTGACCGATCGACCGAACGGGGGGGTGGGGTATTTTTTCAATAAATAGAGCACCAGCCACCACTGCTTCACATGTTGGATATCTATTCACTCAACGTAACCTCATTGTTTATATTTTACCAAAAATTGTGTTTGTGTGCCCTAAAATTTACTTTAGTGTATTTTTTACTTACATGTTTTGGGGGTTTTAAGTAATCTTCAGGCCTAAAATGATTTTTAACCTCTTCACCCCCGGAAGGATTTACACCCTTCCTGTCCAGAGCACTTTTTGCGATTTGGCACTGCGTCACTTTGACTGACAATTGCGCGGTTGTGCGACATTGCACCCAAACAAAATTGATGTCCTTTTTTCAGCACAAATACAGCTTTCTTTTGGTGGTATTTGAGCACCTCTGCGGTTTTTATTTTTTGTGCTATAAACTATTTTGAAAAAAAAGCAATATTTTTTACTTTTTACTATAATAAATATCCCCCAAAAATATTTAAAAAAAATATTTTTTTCGTCTGTATCTGCTCAAAAATGAGTATCTGCTCAAAAATGACACTTCTGTTGCAGGGGATGCCCAAAATATGACTTTTGTCTTAGTGCACACTACTGGGAAAAAAGCAAGCCAATCACACAAGCAGGAAATGACATTTCTGTGTACAGACTGCCTCCAGGTAGCCATATTGAATTGCATTTTGCAGAAAATCACAGCGGCTGCAGATTGAATAGGAAAAGTCATTTTTAGTAACATTCAAGGGCAATATGACTTGTGTCACAATTGTGTATGCTATATTATTTATTTATTTTTTATACTAAAGTGGAGTTACCCTTTAAACATATGCAAAAAAAAAAAAAAAGAAAAAATGTAAATACTCCGTTGGCAGTGGTTAAAAATGATCTGAGCCAGGTAGCAAATGATTGGCCAAACAGTGACTGCGTCCTATCAGATGACTATCAGTGGCGTCCTATCAGATGCAGCCATTCTTAAAGTGGGGTGCCCCTAAAAAAAAAAAAAATGTAAAAGTCAGCAGCTACAAATACTGCAGCTGCTGACTTTTAATAATCGGACACTTACCTGTCCCAGGGTCCAGCGATGTGGGGGATCGAAGCCCTCCCTTCCCCCGCTCCGCTCGGCATTCTTACTGTAGGCACCCGGCTGTGGCTTCACAGCTGGGCACCCACTGCCGTGATATGCCGCACAGTCATCTGGGACCTGTCAGGTGTCCCAGATGACTGACTGCGCCGAGGGGAAGTGATGTCAGTGCCCGGGCACTGAAGGAGGCAGACTACGAGGGACTACGAGGGACCCCCTAGCAACAGGCAATTAGAGGTGAGTACATTTTTTTTTTCCAATTATTTTTTTTTTATGAATTTTAAGCAATTTTTTTTTTTTGGTGGAAACACCACGTTAAGCAGCCGTAGGAGCCGCGACTTTCTCGCAGGCTGAACGGCTGAAATTGGAGGCGTCTATCCCCAGCTATACAGTGTTTGGCAGAGCGTACTTTGAAGTTATAATTCCCATGCAGTTTAAACACTTTTATCCGAACTTTCTTCCCATAATTAAACCTTCAGTCATTTTTTCATCTTTCCATCGATTAAATCTTCTGCCCTTGTTGTTTTAACCACTTGCCGACCAGCCGCCGTCATTCTACAGTGGTAGGTCGGCTCATTCCCACGAATCGCCATAGCTGTACGGCGGTCCCTTTTACAGCTACAGTGGGTGCGCACGCAGGAACTGATGCGTGTGTTTGTTGCCGGCGATGTCCGCTCCCCCCCACCCAGCAATCACTACACAGAGAGCCAGAACGGGGATCGGTCAATATAAACAAACAGATCCCGTTCTGACAGGAGAGTTCAGAGTGATCGTCTGTTCCTAGTGACCAGGAACAGCAATCTCTCTCTACTCCCAGTCAGTCCCCTCCCCCACAGTTAGAAACACCTCCCTAGGGAACACTTAACCCTTGATCGCCCCCTGGTGTTAACACCTCTCATGCCACATGAATGTAGCCTCACTGTGCCCATGAATGCAGCCTTACTGTGCCCATCAATTCAGTGCCCATGAATACACTCTCACTGTGCCCATGAATGCACTCTCACTGTGCACATCAATGCAGCCTCACTGTGCCCATCAATGCAGCCTCACTGTGCCCATCAATGCAGCCTCACTGTGCCCATCAATGCAGCCTCACTGTGCCTATGAAGGCAGCCTCAGTGTGCCCATGAATGCAGCCTCACTGTCCATCAATGCAGCCTCACTGTGCCCATGAATGCAGCCTCACTGTGCCCATGAATGCAGCTTTACTGTGCTTATGAATGCAACCTCAGTGCCCATGAATGCCACCTCACTGTGCCCATAAATGCAGCCTCACTGTCATCAATGCAGTCTTACTGTGGCCATTAATGCAGCCTCACAGCCCATGAATGCAGCCTCACTGTGCCCATGAATGCAGCCTCACTGTGCCCATGAATGCAGCCTCACTGTGCCCATGAATGCAGCCTCACTGTGCCCATCAATGCAGCCTCACTGCCCATGAATGCAGCCTCACTGTGCCCATCAATGCAGCCTCACTGCCCATCAATGCAGCCTCACTGCCCATCAATGCAGACTCACCAGTGCCTAGATCACACACACAACGGCCATCTCCCGCTGTGTGTCATGGAGCTGGGTCTGTGTGTGTTCACCAGCGCTGTAACAAGGTACCGCCTCCTAGACCAACTCGTGTGATAGGTGGAACACTGATTCAATCAATGTTCTATCTAGACTATCACACAAGTCGGTTTAGGAGGCGGGGCCTTGTTACAGCGCCGACAAACACACACAGACCCAGCTCCATGACACACAGCGGGAGATGGACGTTATGTGTGTGATACACAAGAGGAGGAAGAGAGAGGGAGGGAGGGGAGTGCTGCAGCCACAGCCACAGCTCAAAATGGCTCCAGGGCAGGCGGCTTACTGAAACTGGCCCACTGAGCCATCGGCCCACCGGGAAGCTCCCCGTAGTCCTGATGGCCAGTACATGCCTGAGTGTGTGGAACATTAGGCCCTCATTCTAACAAACTTTTATGTTTTTATTACAAATTATGTGAGCAGACTGCAGTTCCTCTTTAAGGACAACAATAGTCGTCTGACCTTGTACATAGTGTGCGTCATATAACCATGTATGTCAGGGATTTGTCAGTGTGAGATCAAAGGTTTATATATTACTAGCATGGCTTCTAACAACATGGCCACTTTCTCATGCTCTGGGTGCATGTGATCCTTGGAAGTACACTATCTGTAATCTAAAGTCTCCACATCAGACCAAAGCATGTAAAATGTATCAGAAACAGGATATTTAAAGCTAAAGACTTGAATCAATGTAGCTTTACATTCATTAACCACTTAGAGAAGAGGTCCACCTTCAAAAATAAATTATTAAAAGTCAGCAGCTACAAATACTGCAGCTGCTGACTTTTAATAAAAGGACACTTACCTGTCAAGGGTGCCTGCGATCAGTGCCGGGACAAGGTCACATAGAGCCCAGGGCGAACATGCCAAACTGCGCCCCCCTCCCCCAAAAAGTATGAACATTATGTGCCTTGTTGGCTGGCACCCCACCCAACAAAAAAAAATTGGGCACTAATCTGCATACTTATCTTCTAAGCATAATTGCCCCCTCCTCCCAGTACAAATGTACCCCCCTGCTAAAACCCTTCCTTGAGGCACAAATCTCCGCACCCTCCATCCCCCAAATCCCCCCAGTACAAATGCTCCCCCCCCAAAAAAAAAAAAAATCAACCCTCCTATCACAAATCCTCCACACCTGAAATTTCCACCCGGAGTGCACAGTCTCTCCCCCTCCTACTCCAAATCTCTCTACTAGCACAAATTGCCCCCATCCCCCTCCTAGCACCCCCCAATGATCCCTACTAGCACTAACCCCAGCCCAAAAAAAAATGTCCTCCTAGCAGAAATCCCCTTCCCCTCTACTATATCACCTCTTCTAGCACAAACCCCCAAATCGGCCCTCCTAGCACAAATCCTCTTCTCCTATGCCCCACCCAATACAAATACCCCTGTATCACCACCGCTAGCACACACACACACAAATTTCCTCTCCCAGGACAATTCCATTCCATTACCATTTGCCTTTTTATAACCAACACACATCCCCTCCCCCCTCAATCTCCTCACGGTGCCCCCCACTCCATTTGTTACCGCAGTGCCCAGGGCAACCGCCCCCTCCTGCCCACCCCTTGTCCCGGCCCTGCCCGCGATACCGGCAGCAGATGACGAGCTATCGCTCGTCTCTCGGCTGCCCCCGTCACCATCCTCAGTCAGGGAATCAGCAAGTGAAGCGTTGCGGCTTCACTGGTCCCCGTTGTGTTCAGGGAACTGTGCGTTTCCCTGAACACGACAGGGGGGGGGGGGGCATCTGCGGCTAGCTGCGGCTAGCTATTCCCGGAAGTGGGTGCATATTGATAAGGATGCATGTTGATAAGGGGAGTGTAGAGGTGGGCGGGGAGTCTACTGACATCACGACTCTACCCACTGAGCCCTGGAAAACAGACCCACCCACAAAATCTGCAGTTTTTCGGGTCTCATAGCAGACAGAGGGGAGACATTTGACAGATAAGTATACATGCAGGAGGCATCTATATCCTTTTAGATAACCAATATTGCAGTAGTTTAGAAAGGATGAGAGTGGGTTTACATCCACTTTAACTCTATACAGTTTTCTCATGGAGTCCAAGTTCTCAGGCTGCCCAATCTCCTGATTTAGCCCAGCTGCCCAGAAAGCCAGGTTTTTGGCACCAAGGTAGGGCAGTATTTGTGAGGGCCTAAAGCCACACACTGAGCTGACAAAGTTTTTGGAATACAACCAAAGCACCTAGCTGTCCCTAAGGTATAGCCAGTCGAAGAGCCAAGATTGGCTGAAGAGCCAAGAGTATGTAGAACACTGGAAAACTTGGAAATACATAAAAACAAAACTTTAAGCACAGAAGTAGCCATATAGAGAACTTCAAAGTCATATAATACAGCCAGCAACTAGAAACTGTAAACTGCGACATCTTTCAGGAGAAATACACAGAAGACCCAAAAGTCTTCCATATGGGGGCCACCATATATAAACTAGAAACTGTAAACACCATCACCCTTCAGGAGAAATACACAGAAGGCTAGGGGTGCAACGGATCAAAAAACTCACGGATCGGATCGTTCCTCGGATCAGAGTCACGGATTGGATCATTTTTCGGATCAGCAAATAATAATTGAATTTGCAAAAACCTGTGAAAATTCCACCACCATATAGTGCCCACTGTAATATCCACAATCTCCCCACTGTAATATATATCTCCCCCACTGTAATATCCACGTCATTTCCCCCACTGTAATATTGGCTGAGTATGGCTGGGTGCGGCTGGGTATCCCGGGTATGGCAGAGTATTGGCAGGGTATGGCAGAGTATTGGCAGGGTATTGCAGAGTATTGGCAGGGTATTGCAGAGTATTGGCAGGGTATTGCAGAGTATTGGCAGGGTATTGCAGAGTATTGACATGGTATGACAGAGTATTGGCAGGGTATTGCAGAGTATTGGCTGGGTATTGCAGAGTATGGCTGGGTATTGCAGAGTATTGGCAGGGTATTGCAGAGTATTGGCTGGGTATGGCAGAGTATTGGCAGGGTATGGCAGAGTATTGGCAGGGTATTGCAGAGTATTGGCAGGGTATTGCAGAGTATTGCCTGGGTATTGCAGAGTATGGCTGGGTATTGCAGAGTATTGGCAGGGTATCGCGGCATGTGCCGATCCGAACAGGGTGACACGTTCAGATCACAGATCGTGACGATTCGTTGCACCCCTACAGAAGACCCAAATGTCTTCCATATGGGGGCCACCATATATAAACTAGAAATTGTAAACACCATCACCCTTCAAGAGAAATACACAGAAGACCCAAACGTCTTCCATATGGAGGCCACCATATATAAAGTAGAAACTGTAAACTCTGACACCCTTCAGGAGAAATACACAGAAGACCCAGAAGTTTTGCATATGGGTCAATATTTTAACCTAAATAATAACACACTTGTCTGTAAAAAAAAAAAAACAAGTCCTAATGCAGTCAAAGGAAAGATGTTGCTGATACCATTTTGCATCAGGGTGTTGCTGCCCTCTTGAGTTTACAACTGGAGTTGCAATCATCCTACTGTACAATATATATGTAAAATGCGCCATATGATGGGGTTGATTTACTAAAGGCTAATGGCAGGGGTGTAACTACAGGAGTCACAATTGTGACCCGGCCCTATGTTTCAGGGGGCCTGTGCTCCCCTATACATCTGGATAGGAGGGGGTGGCAGCATTTAGAGGAACCAATGTCTTACATTTTTCTGCAGCCACTGATAGCCCGCTTCTCCCCCCCCCCCCCCCCCACAGGCATTCAGCAACTGCGGGAACTAAATATAGAGGGGGATCGGTGCCTATATATGCTTCCTCCATATCCAGATTCCTATTTTTTTCTGCTGCCTCCGGGCCCCTGTGTGCTCCCCTTGTCCCTCGTAGCTCTGCTGGCTCCCCACTACCCTCTCCTACCAGTTTCTGTGAGGAATGTGTCAGGACGGAGAGAGGAGAAGGGGCCGGTAAATATGTTATTTACCAGCCCCTTCCTTTAATGAATGAACAGAGTCAGTGATCAGTACCAATCACTGACTCTGTACATTCATGACTGAAGCCTAGTAAACTGTGGGGGAGGTTTACTAGAACTGGTGCACTCACAATCTGGTGCAAGCTGTGTATAGTAGCCAATCAGCTTCTAACTTCAGCTTGTTTAATTAAACTTTGACAATAAAACCTGGAAGCTGATTGGTTTCTATGCAGGGCTGCACCAGATTTTGCACTCTCCACTTTTAGCAAATAACCCCCTGTGTTTGCTATGCTTCCGTTTGTGAATGAATGGGCTGTGTCCTCAATTTCTTTTTTCTGTCTCAAAAGGTGAAACATCAGAGGTCTGTTTAGACCCCTGATATCTCACCAAAGCCCCCCAACGGAGCTCCTAAAAATTTAGAAAAAATAACAAAATAAATAAAATGATAAAAAATTAAAAAGTCATCAAATAAAATGATAAAAAATAATAACAAAAACAAAACAAAACAAAAATGATAAAAAACTACTGACACCAGTGATGGAACTACCATGGTCGCAAGTCCACTTGCAGCTGGGCCCTGGAGTTCCACCACTGGGCTTGGAGGGAGGGGCCCCGTCTGGTGTAAAAATACACTTTAATGAATTGTAATGCAAAAAAACACAATATATAACCCGATTTTTTGGTAAACTATAAAAGATGATGTTACGCCAAGTAAATAGATACCAAACGTGTAACACTTTGGCGACAAACTACAGTACTTAAAAATCTCCATAGGCGATGCTTTAGGCCTGGTTCACACCTATGCATTTTTTTGTGCATTTTCAGTTGTGCAGAAACACACTACAGTCCGTTTAACATGGTTTCCTATGGGTCATGTTCACATCCTGTGCTTTTTTTTGGAAAGGGTCAGGGACCAGCAGGTTGTATTTTTGGTTTGATAGACTTCAATGGATCAAAAAACGTGTTTTGAAAAATACACCTGGAATATGCATCAACTGCAACCTGGAGGAGGTCTAGTTATGCGCCCTTCCATAGAGGGCACATGGGCGGCGCCCCCCCCCCCCCCCCAGTATCCATGCGCTCGGCCCCCAGATCTACATATCAGGGCGTTGGACTATGGATTTGTCAGAAACCATGAAATCAGACCGAGACAGAAGTACAGTTAAATCACACTTGTTTAACCACTTCAGCCCGGAAGAATTTACCCCCTTCCTTACAAGAGCACTTTTTGCGATTCGGCACTGCGTCGCTTTAACTGACAATTGCGCGGTCGTGCGACGTTGCACCCAAACAAAATTGACGCCCTTTTTCCACAAATAGAGCTTTCTTTTGGTGGTATTTGATCACCTCTGCGGTTTTTATTTTTTGCTCTATAAACAAAAGAAGAGCGACAATTTTGAAAAAAAAAAAAACACAATATTTTTTACTTTTTGCTATAATAAATATCCAATTAAAAAAAAAAATGAATTTTTGACTCAGTTTAGGCCGATACGTATTCTTCTACATATTTTTGGTAAAAAAAAAAAATCGCAATAAGCTTATATTGATTGGTTTGCGCAAAAGTTATAGCGTCTACAAAATAGGGGATAGATTTATAGCATTTTTATTATACATTTATTTTTTTTTTATTTTTTTTTACTAGTAATGGCGGCGATCTGCGATGTTTTTCATGACTGTGACATTGCGGCGGACACTTCGGACACTTTTGACACATTTTTGGGACCATTCACATTTACACAGCGATCGGTGCTATAAAATTGCATTGATTACTGTGTAAATGTGACTGGCAGGGAAGGGGTTATCACTAGAGGGCGCTGCAGGGGTTAAAGCGGTGTTTTCCACCTAAAAAAAATTTTTTTTTAAAGGTCAGCAGCTAAAAAAAAAGTAGCTGCTGACTTTTAATAAATACACTTACCCTCCCAGGGCGCCCGCGATGTCGGTTGTGGAGGCCGAGATGTCCCTCGGCGATCCGGTTCCAGCGCCGCCATCCTCAGTAAGGGAAACGGGCAGCGATCGCTGCCCGTTTCCTTCTGCGCATGCGCGAGTCGGCGCTGGGCCTACTGCGCATGCGCGAGTCGAATTTGTGAATGGGGAACGCGATGTGTTGTGGGACATAGTTCCCATAACACACCGCGCCCCATTCACTAGAAGGCGGCGCTCGGAGCAGAAGAGAGAACAGCACCGCGGAACAGGAAGAGGCAGATTAGGACGATCTGCCTAGCAACAGCCATTTCTGGTAAGAAAAAAAAAAAAAAACAATTTTTATTTTTTTTTTATTTTAAATTTTTATTAACATTTTTTTTAAAGTTTTTTTTTTCAGGGTGGCCCTCCACTTTAATTATGTTCCCTGGGAGTGATTTTTAACTGTGGGGGGAGGGGACTCACAAGGGGAGGAGACCGATCGGTGTTCCTCTGTACTGGGAACACACCATCGGTCTCTCTCCACTGACAGGACGTGGATCTGTGGACATAGCGGCCGCAGGGCACGCGCATCGGGTCACAAGCGACGCCGCAGGCGCGTGCACGCCCCCTAGGCGGCCGGGAATGGGAGGACGTCATATGAAGCCCACCAAGGATGAGAGATCCACCTTGTGGGCGTCATTTGACAATAGGCCCGTATTGAAGTGGTTAATAATAAAAGTAAATAGAACAAACGTAGTCAAAGCATAGCCAGAACCGGAATGGATAGTCATACAAGCCAAACATCAGGGAGCCGGAGATGAGCGTAGTAAAACAGCAAGCAAGATCTGGAGCCAGAAGGGATGTCAGCCAAGCAAGTTTTTTAACAGGCCTGCAGGAGAATGTCTCTGTGATGTTGACCAAGGCAATGGCAGAGAACCTCTGGGCTGGACGGCTTAAGTAGGCAAGACTGACGAGCAGGATATCATCAACAGCTGAGTACCTGTGGAGAGATAGGAGCTGGCAATTAGCCGACAGCTGAGCGGCCAGCTCAGGAAAGGAAGGGCTGAGCCCAGCCCTGACAGGATTTCAATGGGGGGGGGGGGGGTTGAAGCTTGTGATTAGAGCCAGAGGCTCTAACAGGCTTCAAAAAAAGGGTAGACTCGGGGGGCAGAGCACTGCGCTCCAAGTCCATCCAGTTGTGTGACGATAGCGAATGAATTTTCGCTATTTTCACACTAAAGTTCCTCCCCGCCGATCAGGAGGCAGACCTGTTTTCCGATTGGCCGAAGCGTCAGGCGATCCTATTGGATGCCTGGCGCTTAGGCAGAAGAGAGAGGAGATGGCGGAGGAAGCCGCTGGAGGAGCGGACACCGGAGCCACTGCATGCACCCCGCTGCTGCCACCATGCCGGAGGACACTATAGCCCGCAACCTACGTCGGGTAAGTGCCGGACTGCCGGTCGCCCGTGCTGGGGGGGGGGGGGGGGTAGTGCCGCCAGGGGGGTCTAGAATTATTATAGCAGTGGACTCAGCTGCCACTGGGTCTAGTGCTCGAATTATTGCTCTCATACACATTTGCGGCAATACCTCCCATGTGCGAACATCGTTTACATATGCATGCGCAGCTTACGCATGCATTCACTTGTGCACATGAGCACGCAGGGATGGGGAGCTTTAAAAAAAAAAATTCTTATTTATTTTATTTTTACACTGTACACTTTTACCTTAAATTTGTTTTCTTTTGATCACTTTTATTCCTATTACAAGGAATGTAAACTTCCCTTTTTAATAGAAATAAGGGATGACAGGTCCTCTTTATGGAGAGATCTGGGGTCAGTAACACCCCAAATCTCTCCTTTACCTTTAGAAGCAAAAGATCAAAAAGGAAAAAAAATAAAAAATCTTTTGCTTTAAAAAAAAAAAAAAAAGTATTTATTTCCGCCCTTGGTTGGAAGTGACGTCATCATGACGTCGCCCCGGTCCTCCAAGACGATAGAGGCGATCAGAGACGATCTGGTCTCTGCTAACCTCTATGGCCAGCCGCGTGACCTGTCAGATCGTTTCTCGGGGCGCTCCCAGTGAAAACCGCAATCCTGAGAAACACCGGCGAACCACACACGCGAGTGAGCCTTCCTGCTGCTTCTGAAAGCAATCCAGCGGTTAATTAGCCACTCGGACCGCTTTCATGAGAGCCAATCGCCGGCTGAAAATAAAAATATCTTCAGCCATAATCGCTCTCACTCCGGGATACGCCGTGATGTGTTAAATGTGTATCGCAATCAATGTTTTTATTCGCAGGCGCCCCCCACGGGCATGTTTATGTTCATGTGTGCGCAAACACATAAATTTTTCTGAAAATGGAGCGCAGATCGTGCTTCATTAGCTTCTTTCCAGTCCTCAAGGGCCAGGGAAAGTGACACCAGAAACCGGAGTTGGAGGTGGGACGGCAGAGCCTGAGAAGCATGGCTATTTTTTTTATTTATTTTTTTTCAATAAGTACAAGGCGTTCTCTGATTGGGCAAGGGGGAGAGGCAAGATGGAGAACATCAAAATTTCCACCTTGTCCAATCAGAGAATGCCTTGTATTCCTTAAAAAGAAATAACACAACACTATCTTGTGTTCCTGCTAAGCAGAAACACCAATCTCTGTCTTCATCCAGTCAGACCATCCCCCACACAGTGCGTAAGCACCCCCTAGGGACACACTTAACCCTGTGATCGCCCCTGATGTTAACCCCCTTCCCTGCCAGTGTCATTAGTACAGTGACAGTGCATATTGTTTTTTAGCACTAATCACTGTATTGGTGTCACTGGTTCCCAAAAAAGTGTCACTTGGTGTCCGTTTTGTCCGCCGCAATGTCGCAGTCCCGCTAAGGCTCTGTTTTCACTACTGCGAGTTGTTGTGCGACTTGAAGTTGCATGACAAGTCAAAATCCATGTATTTCAATGGTCCCCCCGTTCTAATTGGTGCGACTGGAAAAAAGTTGCAGCGACTCAAAAAAAAAGGTTTTTGTACTACTTTGTTTTCCGAATTCAGTGCAACTTGTTCTCCCATGGGTTCTCACCAGCCGCATGACATCGCATCAAAAATCCCATTGCAAGGTCGCACTGTAAATCGCGCGACTTTGGGGTCGCAATAGTGGAAACCGAGCCTATAAATCGCTGGTCGCCGCCATTACTCTTAAAAAAAAAAAAAAAAAATGCCATAAAAATATGCCGTAGTTTGGAGACGCTATAACTTTTGCGCAAACCAATGAATATACACTTATTGGGATTTATTTTACCAAAAATATATAGCAGAATACATATTGACCTAAACTGATGAAGAAATTAGATTTTTTTTTTTTTTTTTTTTTTTTTTACATTTTTTTTATTGTATAAATTGTATTGTATGTTTTATAACACAAAGTAAAAAAATTTTTTTTTTTTTCAAAATTGTCAGCCTTTTTTTTTGTTTATAGCGCAAAAAATAAAAATTGCAGAGGTGATCAAATACCACCAAAAGAAAGATGTATTTGTGGGGGGAAAAAAGACGTCAATTTTGTTTGGGTACAGCGTCGCACGACCGCACAATTGTTAGTTAAAGCGACGCAGTGCGGTATCGCAAAAAATGAAGGGGGGTAAATCTTCCGAGGCTGCAGACCTTGGTTTCCCTGTATTCAGCAGGGATATGCAATTAGCGGACCTCCAGCTGTTGCAGAACTACAAGTCCCATGAAGCATAGCAAGACTCTGACAGCCACAAGCATGACACCCAGAGCCAGAGGCATGATGGGACTTGTAGTTTTGCAACAGCTGGAGGTCCGCTAATTGCATATCCCTGCTGTATTGTATTTGTGCAATGTTTCAATAAATATTATCTGTTAAAAAAAATAATAATAATCTTTTGGGGCTGAAGTCATTGATGATAGAATATCAGTGTTGCTGTATATGGTGTCATGGCAGATTTTATTTATAATGTTACTGATAGGTCCACTTTAAGTAATAATTTTAGTACAGCTCCAGTTCAAACTGATGACCAATGTCAGTGCAGTTAGTTCCTCCCTATGACACTTGGATAAATCAGTGTGTATGGGGAAGCTCCTCCCCTCCCTCTGATTTGGACAGCTCGGCTCCTCCTCCCTCCGATTTGGACAGCTCGGCTCCTCCCTCCTCCCCTCTGATTTGGACAGCTCAGCTCCTCCCCCCTCCCCTCTGATTTGTACAGCTCAGCTCCTCCCCCCTCCCCTCTGATTTGGACAGCTCAGCTCCTCCCCACCTCCCTCTGATTTGGACAGCTCAGCTCTAGACTGCTGGTAACCAAAGACGCTTCAACTCTCCACATAGGAAGCTGTCCTCGGCGTGCCTGATTAAAAAAAAGACACGTTTCTCATCTATAAAACGACGTAATATATTTCCAGCACGTTTCCAAGTCCAGTTCCGTTTTACCGTAATTGACTGTAACTTAAACTTGTACGCTGTGACCTTCGCAGCAGACTTCTGCTATTTTTTTTGATCAGGCACTTTTAAAGACAGCCCTCGGTTTCCAGGCTACGCGAAGGGGGGTCCTCCGGCAGCCATCTTGGCTCTCCCCCCCTCCCTGCTCTTGGCGGATGAATGAGTGGCCAGCAGAGGCTCCACTGACAAGGAAGTGAGTGACCCGGCACTATCCGCCTCCATCCTCCCAGCCTCAGACATGGAGCGTCCCGCCATCGGCGCCCTCTTCTTCCTGCTCGCCCTGTCCGCCCTCTCCGGGGCTCAGGAGCTCGTCAACGAGGATGTGAAGCGCACTGTGGACATCGGCAGCCACCTGGCCAAAGTGACGGCCGAGGTGAAGCTGTCCAACCCGGGACCCGGAGCCGCTCACTCCTTCCTGGTGGCCCTGGAGCCCGAGCTGGTCCGACACCTGGCCTTCCTGGGGGTCAGTATACCGGGGAGGGGGAGGGGAGCTGTCAGTGGTGGGGGGGGGTGGGGGGAGAATGTAAACTGTATATGGGGGGGGGGGGGATATATATATATATATATATATATATATATATAATTACACTATAACATTGAGCGAGGTAGATGATTTAATATATAATTATATTACATTTTGTATTTTATTTATTATAATAATTATATAACATAATACAGTGTGTATACCAATGTTATAGTTTGAGAAATGTAATATATATTCTGAAACTATAACGTGTGTGTGTGTGTGTATGTGTATGTGTATGTGTGTGTATATATATATATATATATATATATATATATATATATATATATATATATTATATATTAAAAAAAAAAAAAAAAAAAAAAATGCAAAATTTAATATATAAAACTATAATATTGAAAGAGAATTGTGTGCGTGTGTATGTGTATATATATATATATATATATATATATATATATATATATATATATATATATATATATATATATATATATATATATATATATATATATATTCGTAACAAAGCTCAAACCATGACATTAGCATATAAGCACTGTGTATTATTATACAATATTTTTTATAGAAATGATATATGTGTTACAAACATCCAACTTTATAAAACGGAGGGAGACAACAGGAAGTGAGAGGAAATCTCCCCTCTAGGAAGGGAAATTCTCTCCTGTAAGAGATATCATGGGGGGGGAGGTGTCTCCACTGAAGTTATGGAAACCAAGGATTGGTGATAAAGCAACCCAAAATTAAAGTGTAGTTGTAGTTCCACCCAAAAATGGAACTTAGGCCCCTTTCACACTTATACGACTTGTCCCACGATTTGGGACTGCAAAGTAACATGACAAGTCGTTCCCCATGATTTCCAATGACAGCCATTCATATTAGTACAACTTCATAGTCCCTGCACTACTTTGGTCCGATTTTGATGCCACTTACACAGGCATTCCTAGAAATTGCGGCCGCATCACGCAAATTTGAAGTTGTATAAGTTTGAAAGGGGCCTTGCGCTTTTGGGAACCCCCCCCCCCCCCCGGTGTCACATTTTGGCACCTTTTCCGGTGGGGAGGGGAGAGCAGATACCTGTATAATCCAGGTATTTGCTCCCACTTCTGGGCATAGATATCTGTGCCACATCCGGCGCACCCTCCGCCCCCCCCCCCCCTTTTTGCTGTGTTCTGGGAGACACACGGGTCCCAGAAGACAACAGGGGCCAGTTGGCTCGCGCAGCGCGACTCGCGCATTCGCAGTAGGGAACCGGGCTGTGAAGCTGCAAGGCGTCACTTCCTGACTGAAGATGGCCGCGGCGGCAGCACCCGAGAGCCGATCGGCTTCGGGTGCAAACATCGCTGGACCCTGGGACAGGTAAGTGTCCTTATTTTAAAAGTCAGCAGCTGCAGTATTTGTAGCTGCTGACTTTAAAAATATTTGGTGGAACTTTGACTTTAAATTGTCGTTTGGACAGAAAGTGAGGTGAAATCTTCTGAATGGGAACACAGACAGCAAAACAAATGATACAGGGGGTGTCAACCCTTCCCTATGCTTTCCAAAAAAAGTAAAACTTATTTTTTTTTTTTTTATTGGCTGGAGCTACACTTAAAAAAAAAAAAAAAATATATATATATATATATATATATATCGTGTGTGTGTATATAATATGTACTATATATGTATACTTGCAAACAAATTCAACCCGAGAACAAACCTACAGACCCGATCTTGTTTAACCTTGGGAGAGATATATATATATATATATATATGTGTGTGTGTGTGTGTGTGTGTGTGTGTGTGTGTGTGTGTGTGTGTGTGTTTTTTAATCTGACCACTGGCAGGTGAAGTGACTGCCATTAAAGTGGCTGTACACCCTGTACAACCTCTTTTACCTACAGTTAAGCTTATATTAAGGCTCACCTGTAGGTGCTGGAAATATCTCCGGTTTAGGAGATGTATACAAAAAAAAAAAAAAAAAAGCTGAGCACCGATGATGCATGCGCACTTTAGAAAGGGCAGATCGCGCCATTTCTAAACGGGGGTGATGCCGTGGCTGGCGGCTCCTGGGTGGGAATCACATCGCGCACCCCCAGCCAGTCACAGAGCCGGAGTTCGTGGCCCTGGAAGGAAGAGGGGCGAAGATGGACGCTCCCTGCTAGTGGGGACATCGCAGGCTTCGTTGTCAGGTAAGTGACACATAATGGGCTAGTATGCGATGCAGAGTAGCCCATTATGCTTTACCTTTTGCAGGGAAATAAAGGGTTTACTTGCTCTTTAATGATCTGGTCACAATAGCATCTGAAAGTTGGGTGGGAAGTGAACATGTTGTTCTTGAAGTTGATGTTTGAAAGTAGAAGAAATGGGCAAGTGTAAGGATTTGAGCGACTATGACGAGGGATAAATTGTAATGGGGGGACGTCTAGGTCAGAGCAAATCCATGCGCCCTGCATGTGGATAAAGGGGGCTGCACCCCTTGTGGACGGGGCCACCGATGCAGCCTTCCAATTTAAGAGCTACTGTAGATGAAATTGCTGGAACAGTGAATGTTGGTTCTGATAGGGTGTCAGAACACACAGAGCATCGCAGTTTGGTGTGTATGGGGGGGGGGGGGGTGTAGCTGCAGACCGGTCAGGGTGTCGATGCTGACCCGTCTCCACAGCCAATTGTGCCTACAATGGGCACGTGAGCATCAGAACTGGACCACAGAGCATTGGAAGAAGGTGACCTGGTCTGATGAATTCAAGAATGTTTTGAAGTGTTGACTTGGCCTCCCAAATTCTCCAGCTCTCAATCCATCGAGCAGCTGAGGGATGTGCTGGGGAAAAAAAAGCCTGATCCATGGAGTCCGCACCTTGCAACTTACAGGACTGGAAGGATCTGCTACTGACGGCCTGGTGCCAGATACCACAGCTTACCTTCAGAGGTCTAGTGGTGTCCATGTCTCTATGGGTTATGGCGGCTGGTAACAATATTATGGCTGATCAATGTGCGTTGTTGAATGGACTTTTTTTTTAAGCAGACTAACTATGTAAGTGTGTGTATATCTATCTACACTGTTCATACATTTTAGATTTATGAGCAGCAGAAGAGTGATGGGGCTCAACTTCTTCTTGTTCTTGGTGATCCAGTTACATGCGCAACATAGAGGCTGCCTTTCCTGTCCTCCCCACTTTTTTTTTCATGTCCATCCTTCGGCTTCAACAATGTAGCCTTGGTTCACACTGAAATGATTTTTGATCTGTTTCGGAAAGCTTGGAATCCCATGACAAGTGAAAGAACATGAGCGTCTATGAAGGCTTGTGACGTGTATGTAGTGTGTATCTGATGCGATTTGTAGCTCCACAGACTTGACTTGGACTCGAGGAGATTCCAGTACCGCCTCACACTGGAGCCGCTCCCGAAATCGCGGTGCGAGTTGAATCCGTTTTTTTTTGCAGCGCATCAGTGTGAACCTAGGCTTAAAGAGAACCTTTCCTGGCGCTGACATGGCCCGTCCCTCTTCTGGGTGTCTGTATAACCAGCTTTTAGGCACAAAGTATTGAAACTAGCGGATCAGTATGACAGCCGGGAAATTGGCATTTGCAGTAGGGCGCTCTCTCGCTCTTTGTATCACTGGTCCAGGACAAGTCTGTAGAGCGGGACGTTTTGTGTCCTTCACCTGGATATTTATTACAGGAATCGTAGGTTGTTGCATTAACATTGCAGCCTGGAAATGAGCATTTTCAGAGGTTGGCAATGGCAGCGGGTTCTATTGTCGGGATTATATTGCGTTGTTTGCTTTTTGCTCTTGGATGTTTGTAAAGTGGACCTGTCTGTACAGTGGAGGGCACTTTCATACATGGCGGACTCTAAGATGTGTTTTACTTCTTCCTCCGTCGTCCGTTTTTGGGTGGGGGGGGGGGGGGGGTGATGTGGGGAGCAGTAGGCTAAACCCTGGGGTGGGAAGGCTGAGGTAGGTGGCAGTCTGGGGGTGCCCAGCACATTGTACACGGTGGGGATGACTGACAGACTGAGTTCTGGGGGTGCTGGGCATTTGGGGGGTGTCTGGTATGTATACCTTTTGTGGTATAATTTTTAATCTACATGGAATACAATTTTGATTATATTTCAACAATTGGGAGCTGTTATGTTTCATGTAATAGTCATAGTTGACCATTTAGTGAGTATGGTGACGGGTAGTGCCCGCATCTGTGTATTGGCTTTTTTTTTTTTGCATTTAATTGATTGTGGAAGTTTTTCCCTCGCCAAAAGTTCTCATTCTTAGGATCTAGCGGGGTAACTCTTCGGTGCTGTGTATGGGTGTCTGATATTGTGTACACAATATCAATGTGATAGTACTATAGTTTTAGGGGGGGGTTCTGATGTCAGTAGGACTGATAGACTTAGTCCTGGGGGTGCGGGCCACTGTGTACATGGCAGTGTGATAGTAAGGTGGGGGGGGGGGGGTTCTGATGTCAGTAGGACTGATGAATTGAGTCCCGGGGGAGTCTGGCACCATATACACAGCAATGTGATAGTAAGCCTCTGTGCACAGTGACGGCCCCCCCCCCCCCCCTCTCTGGGACTCTTTGTATCTCCCGGCTGCTCTGTAAGATTGTGACACGTCAGCACAGCCACTCGTTCACTTCCTGCTCACCAATCCGACCTCCTCCTCCTCTGTCCCGTCATCCACTCAGAGCTCTGCAACACTTCACTTCATAGTTGTTGGCTCAGGATTTGTCAGATGGAAATAATTGTAATGTTTCTCACCATAAATACTTAAGAGGAAATTAAAAAAACAAACAAAAGCAATTGTTTGTATTCTTTTGCCCTTCAGGCCCTGATGTTGGGGAATTTTGTGCTCAGAAGTTCAGCTTCCAGCTTTTTGTGTTGAGAATGATTAACTTTCGGGCTTCTATTACCACTTGTGCATGTTTGGTGTTTTTTTTTTTTTTTTTTTTTTTTTTTTTTTTTATTTCATTTTTTTTATCTGTGTGATTTTTAGTTTGAAGCTGCTGAGCTGATTGATCACTTGTTGCCAGTAATTTCATGCTGGGGTCACATTTATTGATTATTTGAACTCCTCGCCTTATTTTAAAGCATTAATAGCCAACCCCATGGAAGTGGAGATCTAAAATAAAAAGTAGATCACCTGGGGGGGCTGTCAGTGTAACAGCCCAACACACACATTAACATAATGCTCTGTTTACATTGGTCAGTTGGGAGCCCCAGTCATAGCCTCTTACATCCGTTGTCAGTGTCCCCCGCCCCCCATTATAATATGCATGGTGGTGAACCCCCCCCCACCACCACCACCTTTTTTCTACTGTGCTAATCCACACAATACACCTCTCACATCCATCCCTGGAGTTAATGTCACATACAAGTTCCGAGTTTGAATGCACAAGGGTAGTCGTGGGCACAGCACAATAGTTATCTTTTAGTCTTGCTACAGCTTCCCTACACCCGTGGTTCTCAACTTCAGTCCTCAAGTACCAACTGGCCATGTTTTCAGGTTTTCCTTTACTTTGCACAGCTGCTTTAAATCAATATCAATGACATGGTATTGATAGGAGCTATTTTATCTAAGCGAAGTTCCCAAAACATGGTCCTTTGGGGTTACGTGAGGACTGAAGTTGAGAGGCACTGCCCTACAACACTCTTCATATGGGGGTGTTTAAAACTGCTTCTGGCAGAGGGTCTGCATGGCTGGGACACAATCTACCCATGGCATGGCCATGATCAAACTATTGCCAACCCCATTTTAAAGTGATTGTAAAGTCTCGTTGGTTAAATAATAAAAAAAAAAAGTTGGTTTTGCACAGAGCAGCCCCCCGATCCTGCTCCTTGGGTCCCTCTTTCCTGCTCCTGGCCCCTCCCTCTTATCGAGTGCCCCCACAGCCAGCGACTTTCTATGGGGGCCCTCGAGTCAGAGCTCCATCTATCCATCCGACACAGAGCCCTGATTGGCTGGTTGACTTTTGACAGCTGTGGGAGCCAAAGGCGCCGCTGCTGTGCCTCCTCCAACCAGGAGGAGTGTCCCGGATGGCTTAGACATTTGTGGACATCGCTGGAGAGAGATGGGGCTCAGTTAAGTAATTGGGGAGGCTGCTACAAACGAAAAGCATTTTTATCTTAATGCATTAAGATAAAATACTTTTCTGTCTTTACAACTCCTTTAAAGTGTATACAGGACCAACATTTTTTTTTTTTTTTTTTTTTTTTTTTGTATTTGAAGGGGGGGGGGGGGTTAGAACCCCTGGCAAGTTTATTTAAAGTGGTTCCAAAAGCAAGAGATTTTTTAACCCTAATGCGTGCGGCTCCCAGCCCTCCTTATACTTACCTGAGCCCGATCTCGATCCAGTACTGTGCACAAGAGCGGATGCTGTATCGGATCATCCCTCCTCATTGGCTCCTGTTGCTGTCAATCACAGCCATTGAGGAGGGGGCGGGACCGATGGACACACAGAGCATGCAGGAGTGCAAGCCACTTGCTATGGGGGCACCCAGCGGGGGGAGGAGCCCGGAGCTCTGGTGGGGGGGATCCGAGAAGAGGAGGATCTGGGGCTGCTTTGTGCAAAACCATTACTCGGGACATGTTCCCATGCCCATGTCCCCAACACAGTGCCGGCTGTGATGGGTGGGAAGGGGGGGCTCTTTGCAGGTACGTTGTCCCTTTTTTCCGGCACGTACAAGGTGACAATGGCTGACCCATTATCCCCCCCCCCCCCCCCCCTTTCTTTTCAGCTTTTAGAGGCTTTCACTTGAGGAGGAGGAGGAGAGCTCACAAACTGATGGAGTAAATTCTTGCCGGTGGGGCTCTCGGTAAAAAAGTCGGTGAATCAACCAGGGAGTGTCCAAC
This sequence comes from Lithobates sylvaticus, assembly GCA_028564925.1. Lineage (NCBI taxonomy): Eukaryota > Metazoa > Chordata > Amphibia > Anura > Ranidae > Lithobates > Lithobates sylvaticus. The sequence goes on from CM053032.1 coordinate 20,849,001, forward strand.
CAAACCTGAAATATCTGTTTTGGGTGCAGTTATTTTGTCTATGGCCACTTTACCATTTAGGTGGCCTTTTCTCTACAAAGCCAACATCAGATTGTTATTTTTGTTTGTTACATTGTTTTTTTTTTTTAATAGTTCTTTTTGTTTTTATATTTTTTGGTAATATGTTCCTTTGTTTTTGCTTTCAACAGGTGAAGGGAGAAGAGGAGGAGGATGGTTACCTTGAACTGCAGGAGCTAAAAGGAAAAAAGTAAGTGTAATGAAAGAAAATAATTATTGACCAAGAGAAAAATGTATCCCATGGCTAAAGAAGGCTGTCAGGATTTACCTTCCATTAGTAAACTGGAATTTCAGAAAGTTTGGTATCCAAAGCCATACCCTTTTGTTGGCTAACTTAATGCGAAGGCCCATCCAAAAGGGGAGGCTTCGCTTGTTTGCTCCCCCCCATATTAGGCACCTATTTGGGGGGCGGATACCTGTTTTGACAGGTACCAATCCCCATTTCAGGGAGACCTCGCTACGATGAGGTTCCTTGTAAGTATCCCCCCCCCCCCCCCCCCCCCCCCCCCCTCCCCTGCCGCTGGGCCATTTGCAAAGCGCAGCGCGCTTCACGCATGTGCAGTGGGGAACCCTTACATGAAATGGCGGCGGCAGCACCCAGAGCCGATTGGATAATTGCCGGGCAGGTAAGTGTCCTTATATTAAGTCTGCAGCTACAGTATTTGTAGCTGCTGAATTTAACTTTTTTTTTTGGTGGGGGAGTGGACCTCCTCTTTACAGCAGAACTACGCTGCATTAGAGCACCAAAAATTTAATTTTAATCCATTTTTAGTATTCAAAGTAAACTCCCGTGTGTGTGTGTGTGTGTGTGTGTGTGTGTGTGTGTGTTTCTGACAAATCACTTTGAAAAACATCCCCTAGCAGTTCTGGCCATGGCTATCTTGAGTAAAGGCAGATGATTCATGTAGCACAGAGCTATGCAGTTAGTGGACCTCCAGCTGTTGCAGAACTACTGTTTGTAGTTCTCAATGAACTGCGAGGGCGCTGGTGAGCGTTCTTGTAGTCCATTGAGCTTCAGTGACTGCCTGCCCGTATCAGGTATGGGCAGACAGTGTACCGACAGTCTGCAAGAGCCTGACATTGCATTCACAATCGGCTAATCGCAGCTCTCAAGGAAATTGAGGGGGGAAAAGTTTTTGCTCCCCGCTGATTTTGTATGTTTGCCCATTGACAAAGAAATGATCAATCTATAATTTTAATGGTCAGTTCATTTTAAGACAGAATAACAAAAATATGCAGGAAAAACGCATTTCAAAAAAAGTTATTAAATGATTTTGCATTTTAATGAGTGAAATAAGTATTTGATCCCCTTTCAGTCGGTAAGATTTCTGTCTCTCAGGTGTCTTCTATACAGGTAACGCGCTGAGATTAGGAGCACTCTCTTCAGCCTAGGGTTCACACTACTGCGATGCGATGTACTGCGAATTTGATCCGTGATTTTTTTTTTTTTTTTTTTTTTTTTTTTTTTTTTTGTCCTGTGAGGTGCGACTTTGCCTTGCGCTTTGAGTTGGACAGGTGCGAATTTACCACGAATTTCAGGAGGCAGACAGTGAACAATTGGCAGAGATGTGAACTGTGTGCTGCGAGTTTACTGCAAGTTCAACTGAAACCTATGAAGATAAAATTCACACTGCCCCATAGGAATTTGCATCGCACCCAGTCAACACGCACAGGACCCTTTTTTCTTGCACTAAATTGGCAACGCATAGATGTGAACAAAAGCCACGGAATACTATGCTTTTTACATGACATGTGAATCTGTGTTCCTAAACACATCAAACCCGCTGTAAATTCACTTCAGTGTGAGCCCAGGCTTAAAGCGGAGTTCCACCCAAAAATGTAACTTCCGGTTCCTCCTAAAGCGTCCGTCCCCCCCCCTCTCTCTCTTCCGGTGTCACATTTCAGGGGCGAGGGGGAGCAGATACCTGGTATTACAGGTATTTGCTCCCACTTCAGGTTATTCTGCCATGTCTGGCCCCCTTTTCCATCTCCCCCCTCGCTGTCTTCTGGGAGATGCACAGGTCCCAGAAGACAGCAGGGACCAGTGAGGATGCGCAGCGCGACTCACGAATGCGCAGTACGGAACCAGCCTGTGAGGCCACAAGGCTTCACTTCCTTATTCCCTTACTGAAGATGCCGGCGCCTAAACCCGGGAGCCGAGGGACAGTTTGGGTGAGGACATCGCGGGCGCCCTGGACAGGTAAGTGTCCTAATATTAAAAGTCAGCAGATACAAATATTGCAGCTGCTGACTTTCAATATTAGGACACTTACCTGTCCTTTTTAATAAAAACCCCAGTGGTGATAAAATACCACCAAAAGAAAGCTCTATTTGTGGGAACAAAATTATACAATTTTTGTTTGGGTCCTGCGTTGCATGACCGTGCAAGTGCGACAGCGCTGAAAATTGGTCTGGGCAGGAAGAGGGGAAAGTGCCCTGGAAAGTGAAGTGGTTAAAATAAACCTACCATTAAAATTAGACTGATCATTTCTTTGTCATTGGGCAAACGTACAAAATCGTCAGGGGATCAAATACAATCCCCCCCCAACCACCATCCCACCCCCGTAGGAGCCTGGATCAATACTGCAGGTGCAGTGCTTTGTATTAATATGAATACACACGACTATTAATGTGGGGGGTAGAGGTGCAATCAGTATCCTGGGAGAGAGGCAATCGAAGGAGGTAAAGTGACATTAAAGTTTTGTGGGGGTGTTTTTTTTTTTTTTTTTTTTTTTCCCTCTCTTCGCCCTCCCCCTCTTCTGTGGTCCCCTGTCGGCTCTCCAGGCTGTTCTTCTTCTTTTCGGCAAGTGCTCCAATGGAAAGCAGCTTTCCACGGGAGCACCCATGCATGCTCGCTCCTGAGCCGCCCTGTATGCATCTATTGACATAGCGGGCAGCCTGGCCCCACTTGCTTAGCAGTGAGAGAGCCAATGGCTCCCACCGCCATCAATCTGCCCAATGAGGAGGGAGGCAGCCGTGAGAGGAGCTGCTCTCATGCACATCACTGGACCGGGCTCAGTTAAGTAAAAGGGGGATGGGGGGAGATTTTGCATCACAGAGGTTTTTTTATTTTTTTAACCTTTTAAAGCGTAGAATGCGTTAAGATGAAAAACCTTTAGGCCCCTTTCACAATTATACGACTTGTCCCACGATTTGGGACTGCAAAGTAGCATGACAAGTCGTTCCCCATGATTTCCAATGACAGACATTCATATTAGTACAACTTCAAAGTAGTCCCTGCACTACTTTGGTCCGATTTTTGATGCCACTTACACAGGCATTCCTTGAAATCGCGCGACTTTGAAGTCGCACAAGTGTGAAAGGGGCCTAAGGCTTTAGAACCACTTTAATAGTTCATCCATAAAGTGTAATTATTCCTTAAACTGGGAGTTTGATTTGTTTCTAATATATTCCTTTTTTCAATAGAGGAAAACAATATTCAGTCAGCCTTCCGTCATCTCTGTCCCCTGGAGCCAAGACCAAGGTCATCATTGAGGCTGTTTACTCACATGTCCTGCAGCCTTACCCCACCCAGATCACACAGGCTGAGAAGCAGTTTGTCACCTTTGAAGGAAACCATTACTTCTATTCTCCGTACGCCACCACATCCCAAACCACACGTGTCAAGCTGGCATCAAGAAATGTCGAGAGCTACACCAAGCTGGGAAACCCGTCCCGATCTGATGACACTATTGAGTATGGTCCGTTCAAGGACATCCCCGCCTGGAGTCACGTAAGTGCCTTTTCAGCCTGATATGTAGATTTCTTCAGCATTGCTGTCTGTTCATAGTGAATGTTACTTGCAACCGAGATAACGGCATATCCCCACTGCAAGTAAAGTGTATACAGGAACTTTTTTTATTTTTTTCTGGATAAAGTAAGGAAAGGGTTAGAACGCTTGCTGGGTTTTATTGTTTTGTCTCCCCCATTAGAGCAAATTGAACTTCTCTAATTCTTCTTCAGGACCCCCTGAAGATTCACTATGAGAATAACAGCCCCTTCCTGACAATTACCAGCATGACCCGGCTTATCGAAGTCTCTCACTGGGGTAACATTGCGGTTGAGGAGACTGTTGACCTAAAGCACACAGGAGCCAGTCTGAAAGGTCCCTTCTCCAGATACGACTACCAGAGGCAGCCAGACAGCGGCATTTCATCTGTCAAATCCTTTAAGGTAAGAAATGGAGGACATCTGTGAACTGCAATCGCCTCTTTCTGTAAAAGAAAAGGTCACTTTCCACTTGGTGACCCTTTTACTATGTCTTTTGCGATCTCATTACCTGTGCGTAGAGGCAGTTGTAAGCTCTATATTGCTCACTTATGTGACCGCTCTCTAACCTAGAAAACCTGATGAGATGGCGCAAGAGGAATAATGGGTTACGTTAACAACACGCAGATTACTGAATCCCTACATCTGAGTCTGGAAACTATATATATATGTGTGTGTGTGTGTGTGTATATATATATATATATATATATATATATATATATATATATATATATATATATATATATATATATATATATATATATATATATATATATATATATATATATATATATATATATATATAAATATATATATATATATATTTATTTATTTTCGCCTTTTTTTTTTTTTTTTTTTTTGTGCTAGTTCACACCAAAGATACAGTTCCGTGCGCTTTTTTTCTTCTGTACTACAAATGCATGCAGTGTTTTTTCCATATATTCCAATGGCTCCAGTGCAGAAAAAGAAAAGTAGAGCGTGCTGCATTTTATTTAATTTTTTCTAAACTGTACTGGAAGCTAGTAAATGGTATAAAAAACGCAATGGAACTGCGTGTGGCGCGTACTGTAACCAAAAACTGATCTGCAAAGTATGAGTGCATTTTTGTGGTGTGAACTGGCGTTTAAAAATGCATGCACAGTGTTTTCCATGTATTCCAATGGCTCTAGTACACACCAGTGCAGTCACTGAGCCTGGGGCATACTTGGGCTCGATTCACATACATTACATTTTTATTTTTTAAATAATACCTGAACAGTGGTGCCATTGGCACTAGAACAAAACTACATGCTCCAGTAACTTCTAAATTTGTAAGTATATTGTAGGTTTTAGCTACTTGGGGTAGTATTAAGCAACCTTCAACAAAGATGGAAGTCACAACTAAGTGCTGGTTCACACTGGGGCAACACGACTTACAGCGCGACTTGGCAAGGCAACTTGGAAGCAACTTCAACGTGACTTTGAGTTATTTACAACACAACTTCAAGTCGCCCCCAGGCCAGGCGACTTTGGCTGTGGCCAATCACAGAATAATCAGCTCTCTGGGAGGGAGGGGTTTGCCTGAGTAAACAAATTTATTTTCCTGTAAAGTCGCTTCAAAATAGATGGAGATCTGACTTGGAGGTGACTTCCATTGAAATCAATGGGTACAAGTCACCTAGAAGTCGGATTGAAGTAGTACAGGAACCTTTTTTGAAGTCGGTGCGACTTCAGTAGTGTGCATTGAGACTGCTCCATAGATTAACATTACAGCGACTTGGGACGACTTGGGGCATCTCGGGGCGACCTGAAGTCAGATCCTGAGTCGCCCTGGTGTGAACCGGCTCTTAGACATGTGGGTTCATCTGCGTAATACATGTCCACCTAGTCCTTTGTAAGATAGCCCACTAATTTAGGAGATTCAGGGTCAGTATTAGTAGACGGGTCCTCTACCCAAATGTCCCAAACCTTGCATCCTCTCGCTAAATCGGCTCTATTGTGCAAAATTGCATACCTGTGCATGATTTTGCGCAATAGCCACTGGGGGGGGGGGGGGGGGGGGTTGCAAGATTGTGTGTCAATTGGATGTAGGGGGAGCCAATCAACAGGTCCGGCGAACACTGAGGGGGGAGGGAGAGAAAACGCACTTGCTTTATTTTGTGGGTGATGAGTGTTCAATTTTTAGTTTTTGTTACTGGAGTTCAGCTTTAACTCTGGGGTCCCACTTCTTGGAGTCAATTTTGCTTACGAGTAGGTTTTGTCTTCCAGACCATCCTGCCCGCTGCTGCCCAGGATGTTTATTACAGGGATAAGATCGGAAATATCTCCACGAGCCACCTCCTTATTCTTGAGGACTCCGTGGAGATGGAGATCCGGCCCAGATTCCCACTGTTCGGAGGCTGGAAAACACATTACATGGTTGGATACAACCTGCCAAGTTATGAATACCTCTACAACCTCGGTGAGTCTGAATTTAAATCTTGTGTTTGGGCACTGAACTGTCTGTACTGCTTCATAGCATCCAGTCTTCAAGCTTCAGCTAACAAGGATTAGTAGAATTTGAGACATAAGCTGTTATGAGTTTATATAGGCGTTTGCTGAGGTGCCCAGATCATAGAATTGTTGCCACCAGCAGTCTGGTTTCATTCCGGTGTCCCCTTCCACAGGTGATCAGTACGCGCTGAAGATGCGTTTCATTGACCACGTTTTTGATGAGCAACTTTTGGATTCACTGACTGTCAAAATCATCTTACCTGAAGGCGCAAAGTAAGCCATTCTATTGTCTAACTGCATAAATGATTTTCCTGGAATATATTTCTCTATCGTCCTGAGGCAGTGCTTCTCAACCTCAGTCCTCAAGAACCCACAACGGGCCATGTTTTTGGAACTTCCCTTAGATAAAATGGCTCTTATCAATACCATGTCATTGATATTGATTTAAAGCAGCTGTGCAAAGTAAAGGAAAACCTGAAAACATGGCCCGTTGGGGGTACTTGAGGACTAAGGTTGAGAACCACTGGTCCGAGGGACACTGCTTGATAATTAAAGTGCAACTTTAGTCATAAAATTGAATCCTGGTAGAGGACTTCAGGCTGACACCTTTTGCCAATGTAAAACATTAAAAATAAGTGCCTATATTGTAAAAAAAAAAAAAAAGAGTAATACTCTCTCACCCTGCTCTGCACACGCACGGTAGCTCTTCTGCTGAAAATTTAGAGGCTGATCTGACAGCATAAAGATTTCCTGAATCTCTGGGCTTCAGCAAAAAATGGCGTCCTCCAGCAAGAAGAAACAGGAGCAATGCTGGAGGCAATTTACAGCACTAATTTTGGTAGCATAAGTATTGAGGAATGTATGTTCCTTGATTATAATGTTTTTTTTTATCAAGTTGATGTGGGTAATGTTCCACTTTAAAGTGGTGTTTCCGCCCAAAAAAAATAGCTTAAAATTCTTAAAAAAAATTAAAATAAATAATTGATTCTTTTTTTTTTTTTTTTTTTTAACTCGACTCTAAATGCCTGTTGCTAAGGGGGTCCCTCGTAGTCTGCCTCCTTCAGTGCCCAGGCTGGTGACATCACTTCCCCTCGGCGCAGTGAGTCATCTTGGACACGTGACAGGTCCCAGATGACTGCGCGGCGTATAGCGGCGCTGCTCGCGTTTCCGCAGTGAATGCCTGGCTGCAAAGCCACAGCTGGGTGCCCACAGTAAGAATGCCAGCGGGGAACGAGGGGGGGCATCGTTCCCCCGCTCCGCTGGACCCTGGGACAGGTAAGTGTCCGATTTATGAAAAGTTTGTAGCTGCTGACTTTTAAAAAAAATTTTAAGGGGCACCCCACTTTAAGTAACCTAGGGTTATACTGCTGCTTAAAGCGGAACTTCACTGCATCTGAGAACCGCAAAGCAAAACTGCTGTTCAATTTGTTTTTAATATTCAAAGCAAACTCCTCCCATGCTTTATTTTCTTGAGAAATCACTTTGAAAAATACTGCCTAGCATTTCTGGCTGTGTCCATCTTGCGTAAGGGCAGATTTTTTTTATTTTTTATTTTTTTAATTATACACGATTTATATAGCGCCAACAGTTTAAGCAGCAATTTACAATGTAGGGGGGGGGGGGGGGGTGGGCAGCACAATTACAGTACAGGTCAATACAGGAGGGCCCTGCTCATAGAGCTTACATTCTTAAGGGAGGGGGAGGTGGTACAAAAGGTAATGGATGAAGGGAATGATTTGATGGGGTTAAGTGGATGTGGCATTTACTTCCTGGAATCCATCTGCCCTCATCTCAGGCAGGGCTTGGCTTGAGAGAACCCCTCCTAACCTCCAGAAGACTCCTGGGATCTATGACATTTGCCTAGACTAGGAAGTAGCCCATAGACATGTGCACACTGAAATATTTTGTTGCGGAATTTCGTTTTCATCCAAAAAATACATTTATTTAGTTACTCCCGAAATTCGTTTTTATTTATTTTGTTTCGTTAAAATGTATTCGTCAGAAAATCCGAAATAATTAAGGTTGAATCTGTCATTGAAGGCTTATGGTGTCTGTCAAAGGTTCTAAGAAGATTCGACGGAGCAGCTAAACTGTACGACGCCGCAATCGTACATTTCCAGTCCATGTTCCGCCTACAAGCTATAGTAGAATTCTAATGTTGTATGACACTAGTAATAATTATTAGTCAACCAACATTAGAATTCTTCTATAGCCTATGGGTGGAGCATTTGACCATAAATGTCCGCTCGCACCGACCGCTTTGTCGAATCGTTGTGTCAAATCTTTTCTCTCCATGTAGAATAATCTTGGACTAATAGAGCTAAGGTTAGGCACATTCGACCACAGGTTCGATGGACACAGATCACTATTGTCAGCGTCATCTCGCATCTCCTATCTATATCGAACTGTTGTCACAACGAAAACTAAAATAAAGCATTTGTTTATGTCTGCTATTGCGGTTTTCAGATTTTGCACGTTCGTTTTATTTTTTATTAAAGGGATAACGAAAATGCCCGAAATTCGGACTAAAATGCATTTGGACGAAAACGAATGCACATGTCTAGTAACCAGGAATAAACATGCAAAACACAAGTGTGTGTGTGTGTGTGTATATGTGTATGTATATGTATATATATATATATATATATATATATATATATATATATTTATATATATATATATATATATATATATATATATATTTATTATCTTTTTACTAATGCATGCAGAAAGTATTTAAAAATGTTGATTTTGAGAGCGTGAAGTTCCGCTTTAATGATCACGCTCTGTTCCTCAGTGGACGTCGAAGGATTTTAGGGCAAGTACAAAAATCCTATTTTTTTGTCTTCTGCTAAGGTTTAGCTTTATTTTTGTTTGTTTTTATTTTGTCTTTTTTTAGAAATATCCAGGTGGACTACCCATATGATGTAAATAAAGCCCCCAATGAGCTGCACTACACGTATCTTGACACGTTTGGTCGTCCAGTTATTGTGGCTTACAAGAACAATCTGGTTGAACAGCACATCCAGGATGTAGTGATCCATTACAACTTCAACAAGATCCTGATGCTCCAGGAGCCTCTGCTGGTGGTTGGAGCCTTCTACATCCTCTTCTTTACAGTCATCCTCTATGTCAGGCTGGACTTTTCCATCACTAAGGTTTGTGATCTCTCATCCACTTCTAGTAAATTCATCCCTTATTACCACCTTTCCACACAACCTTCGCTGCATCCTGTTGTGTTCTATGGACCAGCTGGTTCTGGTCAGTTGTGTTTTTTGGCTTTTGTATCAGACTTATTATTTTTAATTTTATTTTTTGGGAGGAGAGGAATCAATAAAACATACATATGGAAAATTGGAACTAAAGTGACAAAGGAGCCATACAGGGGCTTTCTAGGCATTCCCATACTCCGTGGCTACAAACATGAGGACAGAGTATGGAAACCTGAGGGGAATCTATCCTTTCATTTTTTTTTTTTTTCCCTTCTCTACTAAAGAGAGCCAAAAGCCAAGTATGGTATGTAAGCAATGAATTCCATTGAACAGAAAAGTTCACCTTTTTAAAAAAAAAAAAAAAAAAAAAAATTGCAGGTTTTTATATCCCCTGCAGAGCATTGCACCCATGATCAGCAGGTCACAGATGCAATGTCCAACTTTTGCAGACTCTGCTCGTACCTCATATGGGCAGGAAGTTACCAGAGTAGGAAGGTCAATGGACTACGAGAACGCTCCCCAACGTCCTTGCAGCTCATTAAAAACTACAAGCAGTCAGCTGCAATGGATGACTACTTGTAGGCATTCATTCACAGGAAACTGACAGTGGGTGCAGAAAGAAGATCCCTGGCCCGTTGTCACAGGAAGGGGGTGAGAGGCTGCAGATGCTGGAACATGTTCCAAAGGTGTATAGAAATTATTTTTTGAGGCAATGTGGACTTTCATAGGACATAACATGTTAAAAACAATATTCTTTATTACAACCTATATGTAAAACACCATAGTGTGTATGGGGCTTTAACACCTAACATGAGTTAGCCTTATTCTAGGCTTACCTATAGGTACAATATATGCATGACAGTTTGCTTTAAGACAAAAAAGGTCTAAGTTCCTTTTCTGAGAGAATGAAGACCACAGCCTAGCGTAGGGCATGGCCGTGTCCAAGTGCTTCCTTTTGTAAAACTGCGCAATTTAGAACTTGGGATTGTGAGTGTTTATCTCCCACCACTTCCTCACCTTGTGTGATTATTTTTTTTTTTTTTGCGTTGCTTCATACCTGTCCTGACGATGAATCTTCCTCAGGAAATTGTGAATTCTCCCTTCTTGATGATGAATTTTTTATTTTTTTTTTATTTTTCTTTTATCACTTTAGGACCCCGCAGTAGAAGCAAAGATGAAAGTGGCTTGTATTACAGAACAGATCCTTACCCTGGTGAACAAGAGGCTCGGCCTGTACCGTCACTTTGATGAAGCCGTGAATAAATATAAACAGTTCCGAGATATTTCCAGTTTGAACAGCGGCAAGAAAACTTTAGAGTTGGATCACAAGAACCTGACTAATGAAATTGCATCTCTGCAAGCCAAACTGAAAGCGGAAGGGTCAGACCTATGTGATAAGGTGATTTATTTATATTTATGGCATGGCAGAAAGTGCTGCTATTGATCTAGGAGTGTCAAAGCATTCTGATCCCTTGGATAGGGCATGGGGGGACCTGGTGCTTGCTGGTGAGGGGGGGGGGGGGGGGGGGGGGGGTAGCCAGATAAGAGACTCTGGTCCATTGACATTCATTTCAGCCTGAAGCCTTCCCATAAGATTATGTGCATTTAGCATAATTTATGTATAATGCTTGCCTGTAAAAGCCTCCCTTCCGTAGGCATCCAAAAGCTTGGAGACTGGTGGCATCCTCACATGTCTGCCCAGCTCGCCTCCCTTGTCTCTTACCACAATATACCAGCCCTTCTAGGTATGGTTGTGAATGTTACCATCTCCCATAATGCAGCAGGATGTCTCATAACATGGGGCTGATGTCATCACCCCCTCTAAGTTTTGACAGCAGCCAACACCTGGTATTTTGCAGAGGTAGTCATTAAAGGAGCAGTGGGTGGGGCACTGTGGAGGGGAGTATTAGGTGGTTAGGGTGTGCATTAACATGCACAGGCCCTATGAATACAGGCTCTTTTAACTGCCACCGTATTGTAGCATGACTTGGGCAGGACCGCTACTTGTTCTGGTAGACTGTCATATGACGACCTCCCACTCTTGCTGCACACGTGTGTCCAATCACAGCTCATCACATGTAAACAAAAGCACTACAAGTGTCTGAGGAAAGGAAAGCCGATAACCGGCTTTTCTGTGGTGATGGGCATTTTCACCGCCCCGTCACTGCAGAAGAAAATCCATCAGCACGGACCCACCGCCCCCCCCCCCCCCCCCCCCCCCCCCCCTCCCCCCCCCCCCCCCCCCCCCCCCCCCCCCCCCCGCCCCCCCCCCCCCCCACCCCCCCCCCCCCCCCCCCCCCCCCCCCCCCCCCCCCCCCCCCCCCCCCCCCCCGTCAGAGGAGCAGCCGATCGGCTCGTCTGACAGACTCTTTACCAAGATCGTAGTTGCGTGGCGTCAGAATGACACCCCGCAACAACGATCGCTGCGATGCGCGCCCCCGGGGCCGCGCTGCGGCTCAAAATCCTGAGGACATCCTATATCCGGTCAGGATTTTAAAACCACTTTGCCGACGTCTTTTTACAATAGGGCGGGTGGCAAGTGGTTAATATTTGTTTAGCAAAAAAACCCAGTGGTGATTAAATATCACCAAGAGAAAGCTCCATCGGTCTCAAAAAAACGATAAAAATATCATGGGTACAGTGTTGGCATTTTTTTGCGTTGCTCATGGTTGTTGGTATGCACCGGGTATAGCAGTTTCTTATAATATTGCTTCACAATCGCTTTTTTTTTGAGACCGTGCATCTTTGCATTATAAAATACAGTGTTGCATTGTATCAAAATAAGAAATTTCATATGGGTACGGTGTAGCATGACCGCGCAATTGTCATTCAAGGTGCGACAGCGTTGAAAAATGTCAGGAAGGGGGTTAAAGTGCCCGGTATTGAAGTAGTTAAAAACAGCTTGATTCTTCTCATGTAAAGGGTCTGGCTCACCTAGATGTGTCTTATGACTGCCCACAGGTTGCAGAGATTCAGAAGCTCGACAGTCAAGTTAAGGAGATCGTGCTCAAGTCGTCTTCAGAAGCTGAACGTCTGGTCGCTGGAAAGCTGAAAAAGGACAATTACATAGAGAGCGAGAAGCAGCACGCCAACAAGCGCCAGGAGCTGGTCAACAAAGTCGACAACATTTTAGACGCTTTGTAATAGGCCAGATATTTTCATTTAAAGCAGGTCTGGACAAACCTTGGAGCCAAAAATCAAATGTTGTGCCTGACTAACATCCCCCTCTGACTGTGAGCTCTGCAGGCCTCACTAGGTGCTCCTCAGGCTTAGGTCTTCATAGGGAGCTTGCTGGCTCTTTAGATTGTAATGACCCCTGAATTCCAAAGCTTTGTCCTTTCCTGCATTAAAAAAATAAAATTAAAAAAATAAAGTAAAACTGCTTGTGAGATTAAGGCACGATGATGTGCAATACTCATACCGAATCAACTTCATGCTCATTTTTTTATACAGAGCTCTTATTTTTATTTTGCGATTTACTTATTCCCTGATTTCAATTTTTTTTTTTTTTACGTTTGCTAAAAAACTTTGCTGCCATCTTTATTTAAACCACTCTGTCCCACAGTACACCCAACAGAGAGGCTAAAGAATGCCCCTGGCTTCCACGAGAAGTCAGCTACTGATTGGCTAATGGAAGCTAAACTTATACACACCTGTTACTTCCTTCCATATCAATTTGGCTGTGAATGACATGAAGTACGTGCCTAGAATTGCCCACAGGGGATTGCGATCATTTTTGGGGAGAAGGGTTAATGGGGGGAACTTGAGAAAGGACTTATTTTTTTTTTTTATTTCTGTCCAATTTCTCAAGGTTAGAATTCTAATGCTGATAATTCAGCACAAACATATTCCACATTCTGTTAGCACATAACGTTTTGTGTGTAATAATAAAAGTGGTGGTGCCACTCGGTTACAAGGAGAGCTTTTTGTTTTTTTTACATGAACAGCCAGCAGGGGGCACCATTTAAAAAAAAAAAAGAAAAAAAAAATATGTATGCCTGTTGGTAAACTGTTAAAAGATCCTAATGTTGGGGTCTTTTTGTTTGTGTGACCAAAAGGAAATAAAGAAGGGATTGTGGAGGACATGGCTCAGTTATTTTATTTGTTTGGAGCGAATGACATTCATATAATTACAGTAGACCGGGGGCCTTGAATTGAAACTTATGGCGGACCGGTCAGTAATGTGTTCTTTTGGCAGAGGTTAGACTTGCGTGTTTGCAGTATTACACATCACAGCTCCACACTATACATAAGTGACTTGCCCTTCACATCATAGACCCCCTCCTTATTTATATCGGTGTCCCAAGACCGCCCTTCACATCATAACCCACTTAACATCAGTCCTCCCTTTTTAAAACGGTTTCCTCCATATCACAGCCCCCCTTCTCCCCATACATCAGTGTCTTTAGCCTACTCTTTACATCCCAGCCCCCCCCCCCCCCCCCACACTTCACATCACAGTCCCCTTTTTACACCCAGTGTCCATAGTCAACCTTTACATCACAGTCCCCTCTCTAAAGTGCTCCCTAGTTTCCCCTTCACATTGCAGTGCCCCTCTTCAATGCAAGCCTCCCCTGCACTGTCCTACCTTCAGCAGGGCAAAGGCACTTGTCACCCTGGAGTGTGTTCTCCTGAGTTTCCCTTCCGGCTGCCGCTGTCCTCGCAGCAGGGCAAGGGGCAGGAGGTGTTGCAGATCTGGATGGAGGGTAGGAGCTGCCCTACTTACTATATTAAAGTGGTTGTAAACCCTTACAAACCACTTTGGCCTAGAGGTAAGCCTAAGATTAAGGCTTGCCTGTAGGTCCAATAAATATCTCCTAAACCTACACGGTTTAGGACTGGGATATGCAATTAGCGGACCTCCCAGCTGTTGCAGAACTACAATTCCCATGAGGCATAGCAAGACTCTGACAGCCACAAGCATGACACCCAGAGGCATGATGGGACTTGTAGTTTTGCAACAGCTGGAGGTCCACTAATTGCATATCCCTGGTTTAGGAGATATTTGCAGAAAGACAGGCACCGTAGACAGCGGCACGCAGGCGCACTGAGCAAGCCACAGATCACGGCCATATGCCGCTCTTGGCGGCTCCTGTGCGCATGCGTGGGAGTAAAGTCATCGCGACTCCGGCGAATCACAGCGCCGGAGCAGCAAGACCCGGACGTCGCTCTGGGAATCATGGCGGAGGAGGACGTGGACGAGGGTCGCTTCGTTCTCGGGTAAGGTTATTCATAATGAGCTAGTATGCTATGCATACTAGCTCATTATGCCTTTGCCTTGCAGGTTCCATTTAAAAAAAAATAAAAATAAAATAATAATCTGTGGCTTTACTTCCTCTTTAACAAACGTGTGAGCACTCACTTGTTGATTTGAAAAGACTCTGCTCTCCATCCCCATCTGCAGCACCTCCCGCCCCCATTGTCTTGCTGTGAGGATGATGATGGTGGTGGCGGCAGGACAGGAGACTCTGGAGAGGACGTACAGCTTCTAAGTGGCGGCTGTGGTCTGTACAGGACTGTCACTCAGTCCGGGTCTGGACCGCGGTCCTCCGTTTAGTGATCCCTGGAGTAGACTAATGGTTATATAAAAGTCGTGATGTAAAATGATAGGAATAGGACTGAGATTTAACGTTTTGCCCATTCAGAACAAAGCAACAGCTTGCTGACTTTGCGGTGCTCTTTGCCACTTGTGTTCTGTCAAAGTCCTGAGTCTAATACCTGCTGAATCTTACACAAGGGTAATGGCCGCCTCTCCTTTCCCATGTGCCAGCATTCAGTTCAATACTCAGGCCTGAGCACTGCATCCTGGGAGAAGGTGAAATGTTCATTCTCCCCCATAACTGGAAGAAGCAGGTATTTCCAAAAGGAACTACTCCAATAGTGACATGGTCAGCCAATTGAAAGTGAGTATCTGGCTTGGGGCTGGTTCCCTATAGTTGAGCTGTGCTTTTAGCGCTACCCCCTTTAACTGCAGAGGCCTGAGGTGTACATGATTGATGCTTTGCTTCATGGCTGCAGCAGGAATTATACCCCTTAAACCCATTAAAGTGGATGGGGCTGCTCTGCAAGCACCCCACAACCACGTGCAATGTGCTAGCGTGGGGTTCAAGGGTAATGCAGGCAGTGAGAAGGCAATACACAATGCCTCATCGCCTCCTGTCCTGGATGGATCATACCAAAGCTAATGTGATCAAGTCCTTAAGCCTCGTACACGCGATCGGATTTTCCGATGGGAATTGTGTGACGACAGGCTGTTGGTAGAAAATCCGACCATTTGTACGCTCCATCGGACAATTTTCGGATTTTTCCGCGGACAAATGTTGAATGGCAGGTTTTAAAATTTTCCGCGGATAAAGGTCTGTCGGATTTTCCGAGCGTGTGTACACAAGTCCAAAGTACAAACGCACATGCTCTGAAACGAGGACGAGCCAGAAGCGGTCGGTCTTGTAAACAAGCGTTCGTAATGGAGAATTTACATTCGTGACGCGGCAAATTATGAAATCTGGAAACGGCGCGCACAATTATCTTCTTCTTTAATGGGATAATAATGAAGCTGGTGATACTGATGGAGTTATTGCAAACAAATTTTGAAAGGCTTTTTTTTTTCTAGTGATACCAAGAATAATATTATGCTTTTTTTTATTTTATTTTTTGTTTTTATTATTTTGGCAAGTTACAGCAACACCATTATCCCTTGTCAATTTTACATTGTATTTTTATTTTTTAAATGTAACTGCCGACTCCCAAACTGTAATTTGAAGTAAAACCCATAGCCAAGTATTATTCTCCACCTTTTTTTGTGCATTAATAAAAAGAAAATTAGACCTACTATCTGTCAATAGAACTTAAAGCGGGATTCCACCCTAAAGTGGAACTTCCGCGTTTCGGAACCCCCCCCCCCCCCCCGGTGTCACATTTGGCACCTTTCAGGGGGAAGGGGGTGCAGATACCTGTCTAAGACGGGTATCTGCACCCACTTCCGGGCATAAACTCCCACGGGAGTTTGTGCAACTTCCTATCCCGGCGCGCTGTCTGCTGGGACACACACGTGTGTCCCGGCAGACAGCGCGGACGATTCTCATTGCGCTGCGCGAGTCGCGCGTGCGCAGTAGGGAACTGGGAAGTGAAGCCGCACAGGCGACACTTCCTGATTCCCTCACCGAGAATGGCGCCGGCAGCAGCAGAGAGCCGATCGATCGGCCTCTACTGCCGACATCGCTGGACTCTGTGACAGGTAAGTGTCCATTTTTTAAGTCAGCAGCTGCAATATTTGTAGCTGCTGGCTTTTAAAAAAAAAAATTTTAGGTACAGTCCCGCTTTAACCAAAAAGTGCATTCTATGCATCCAAAAATATATCAAATCATTTATATAACCAAAAAAATGTCAAAGCAATAACTCCAAGGCCAATAATAAATAACACGTTATCTCCTCCGCTTCCGCAACATGGCTGGTTGACAAACGGCCGTTCAGAAACGAACTGAAAAGTGCGAAACAACAACTCGCCAAACTTCTACTAACACAAAATTAGCATAAGGAGCCCAAAGGGTGGCGCTAATGACCTGAAAAACCATGTAGTATGTCACTACGTTCGTGATTGTTGGCCAACAATTGTGTGCCGTGTGTATGCAAGACAAGTTTGGGTCAACGCCCTTTGGACAAAAGTCCAGTTTTTTTGGCCAACAATCCGTGTATACGAGGCTTTAGAGTACATTTTGGGGAAAGTGGTGTGTGCTCTCTGGTGTCAGGTATCCTTAAGGCCCCTTTCACACTGAGGCTGTTTGCAGGAGCTATTGTGCTAAAAATAGCGTCTGCAAACCGACCTGAAACAGCCGTTGCTGTCTCTCCAGTGTGAAAGCCCGAGGGCTTTCACACTGGAGCGGTGCGCTTGCAGGACGCTATATATACACCGCTCCTATAGCGCCCCTTCCCATTGAAAACCATGGGGCAGCGATCCAAACCCGCCCGCAAAACGCCGATGCAGCGGCGGTTTGTGGGCGGTATTAACCCTTTTTCGGCTGCTCGCGGGGGTAAAACCGCCCTGATAGCGGCCGAATAGCGCCGCAAAAAAAAACTGTAAAGCGGTGCTAAATATAGCGCCGCTTTACCGCCAGCGCACCCAGCGCCTAGGTGTGAAAGTAGCCTAAGGATTCCACTGGTGAAACCTGTGCACCACAATTACTAACTTTGCTCCCTTTGTTTCTTGTCACTGTGGGGTTGCTTAATTAAAGCTGAAGAGTGCAAAATCTGGTGCAGCTGTGCATGGTAGCCAATCTGCTTCCTAGGTGTTTGTACAATTAACCTTTGACAAAAAAAAAAAAAAACACTGAAGCTAGAAGCTGCTCCGGTTTCTATGCAGAGCTGCCCCAGATTTTGCACTCTTCAGTTTCAGTAAACCAACCTGCGTCTCACTCGGTGCTGCTGAGCACGACGCCACCCTTCACGACGCCACCCTTGTCGGGTATCCATGAGGATGCAATAGAACAGAGACATCTACACTCACCGGCCACTTTATTAGGTACACCTTGCTAGTACCGGGTTGGACCCCCTTTTTCCTTCAGAACTGCCTCCCTTTTCCGTGGCATAGATACAACAAGGTGTTGGAAACATTCCTCAGAGATTTTGGTCCATAGTGACATGATGGCATCACACAGTTGCTGCAGATTTGTCAGCTGCACATCCATGATGGGAATTTCCCGTTCCACCACATCCCAAAGGTGCTCTATTGGATGAGATCTGGTGAGTGTCTCTATTGGATGAGATCTGGTGAGTGTCTCTATTGGATGAGATCTGGTGAGTGTCTCTATTGGATGAGATCTGATGAGTGTGAAGTACCGTGACCTTGTCATGTTCAAGAAACCAGTGGTGAGATGATTGGAGCTTTGTGACATGGAGCATTATCCTGCTGGAAGGAGCCATCAGAAGATGGGGACACTGTAGTCATAAAGGGGTGGACATGGTCAGCAACAATACTCAGGTAGGCCGTGGTGTTTAAAAAAAAAAATGCTCAATTGGTACTAAGGGGCCAAAATTGTGCCCAAAAAAAAATATCCCTTACACCATCACAAGCCTGAACCGGTGATACAAGGCAGGATGGGTCCATGGCTTTCATGTTGTTTACGTCAAATTCCAACCCCACCATCTGAATGTCGCAGCTGAAATCGAGACTGGGCAACGTTTTTTCAATCTTCTATTGTCCAATTTTGGTGATCCTGTGCGAATTGTAGCCTCAGTTTCCTGTTCTTAGCTGACATGAGTGGCACTCGGTGTGGTCTTCTGCTGCTGTAGCCCATCTGCTTCAAGGTTCAATGTGTTGTGCGTGCAAACCTTGGTTGTAACAAGGTTTTTTTTTTGTTTTTTTTTAAAGTTACTGTTGCCTTTCCTTAATCTCAAACCAGTCTGCCCATTCTCCTCTGACCTCAACAAGACATTTTCTTTTTTTAACAAGAAAATCAACAAGACATTTTCACACAACTGCCGCTCACTGGATATTTTCGGACCGTTCTCTGTAAACCCAAGAGATGGTTGTGTGTGAAAATCCCAGTAGATTTTTTTTTAACCTCCCTGGCGGTATTATTATGTCTGGAATTTTGTACCAAAAGCGGTACAATTATTTTGCATGGAAATTTGGCGTTTTTATATTGTAGGCCTGTAATTCTTATGAATAACTCACTTAAATCTGTCCAAACAAGAGTCTAGTAGACATCCCGGGTATGATAAAGTTTGAAACACAAAATCATAAATTATAATATAATAAATAACTATAAAAATGATTCAATAATGTAATCAAATCAAAAACACTAAAATTTGCTCAGTTGCAGAATAGTCGCTGTCATTAAATTTAGTGTTTGATGATGAATTGTGATTCTAATTTATTATCGTTGTTTTCTAGCTGGTCTAAAACCACTTTTGACATAAAGGGACACTTTTTGGTTGCTATGGACAATCTCCAGTTTCCAGGCAGAAAAAATAAATATTTATTATATAAAATGACATGCAGGGCACTGGACAGACCACTAGGGACAAAGGGGATGTGCATTTTGTTTTATACAGTACTGTAATCTGTAAGATTACAGTACTGTATGTGTTTTTTGAATTTGGTGCCGATCTCCGCTCCCGTGCGTCGTAACGTCGCAGGGAACGGAGATCAGCGGCACTCGGCACTGTGTGAATCGAGCGGAGGAGCACACACAGCGGGGAGACATCGCAGGATCCAGGGGACAAGGTAAGTAAGTCTCCCTGTATCCTGCAATGCGATCCCGAGTCTGGCTCGGGGTTACCGCTTAGGCCCCTTTCACACTGGGGCGGGGAGCCGCGGTGACGGTAAAGCAGCGCTATATTTAGTGCTGCTTTACCGTCGTTTTGCCCGCAGGTTTCAGCGGTTTTAACCCCCCCCCCCCCCCGCGAGCGGCCGGAAAAGGGTTAATATCCCCCGCAGAGCACCGCCGTAGCGGCGCTTTGCGGCGGTATTGCTGCAGTTTTACCGCGGTGTCCCATTCAAATCAATGGGAAGGAGCGGTGAATACACCGCTCCTATCCCGCTCCAAAGATGCTGCTAGCAGGACTTTTTTTTTGCCGTCCTGCTAGCGCACCGCTCCAGTGTGAAAACCCGCTGGCTTTCACACTGGAGTGAATGGGGCCGGATTTTTTCAGGCGGTGTACAGGCGCTGTACCGAAAGGGGCCTTATGGTACTAAAGTTCCACCCCGAGCCAGACTTGGGAATACCGCCAGGGGGGTTAAATACTCAGACCAGCCCGTCTGGCACCAACAACCATGCCACGTTCAAAGTCACTTAAATCCCCATTCTGAGGCTCGGTTTGAACTTCGGCAAGTCACCTTCACCACGTCTAGATGCCTAAATGCATTGAGTTGCTGCCGTGTGATTGGCTGATTAGCAATTTATGTTAACGAGCAATTGAACAGGTGTACCTAATAAAGTGTCCGGTGAGTGTATATATAGAGATCAAAGGTTACGCTTAATATTCTGCTCATAATTACAATCTTAAATCAATCCTTTATGAAGTACCGGTAAGTGATTTCAGCACAGGAGAAGAGCCTGTGCAACTGTGCAAGACTGAAGAGAAATGCTGGAGGTCCGCTTTAATTGGGCAATAGCAGTGGGTAGTAAGTAAGCATTGTTCTCCACTAGGTGGTGCTGTGTGACAGCAGACCTACACAGCTTGTAGTTGCCCACGTTCATCTCAGAACAGTCACCATCAAGCTTTTTAGTGCCAAGTACATTTCTAGCTCTGCAAACAAAGCAGTTTGGATTGAGGACACTGAAATCTGAACCAAAACACTGCTAGACAAGTGATAAAGTATATTTATATGAAGCCATTTTATTGAAATTCACATGCAATCATCAGCACACATGCTCTAAAAGCAAAAAAAATAGCAATATTGACCAAATTAATGTCAAATCGGTATGTATAATCAGGGCCGGTGCTACCACTAGGCAAACTAGGCGGCCGCCTAGGGCGCCCTGCTGCCTAGGGCGCCTGGCCACTGATTTTCCTACTCTCTTCTCTCTGCAGCAAGCAACTAAGTCTCAGCATCTGCAGGCAGCCGCCTCTCCGTTCACACATAGTGTCAGAAGCGCAGCAGTGGTGGACGACTGTGTCTGTGTCCCGACTCTCGCAGCAAGCAAACATTCATTTATTGGCACTGGAAGGCTGCATTGAAGGGAGCTGGTAGCCTGCATTTGATGGGCGCTGGTGAGGCTGCATTTGATGGGCGCTGGTGAGGCTGCATTTGATGGGCGCTGGTGAGGCTGCATTTGATGGGCGCTGGTGAGGCTGCATTTGATGGGCGCTGGTGAGGCTGCATTTGATAGGCGCTGGTGAGGCTGCATTTGATGGGCGCTTTATTAAAAAGGTGGGATTTACATAGGCAGGGAAAAGGGGGCGGAGTCAGCCAGGGGGGGGGGGGCGGAAAAATTAGGTTTCGCCTAGGGCAGAAATAGAGGGGGAATTTTCCAATGGTGACACTAGTTCTGGCAACAACCAGGGATTCCCTCACTTTGGAGTGATTTCTTCTCACTTCCTGTATGGGACAGGAAATGACTGGAAATCCCCCAAATGGGCTACAGATGGCAACTAAATAGAAACGGTTAGCTGTTATAACCCTACTCTGTCTAAAATGAACATAATGTTTTAAGTCAGTGGAGGAAAATTATTCTTTAGACTTGTTGGTTTGGATAATTACCGGTAGTTTCCCACTGTGTTACTTTTTTCTGTGCTATCCGTCACTTTTCTAAGTTTTTAATTTTGCAAGATTTTAATTTTTTTTTAATAGAATTTACTATCGAAATAACAAATGTGGCACAAGTCATTTTTAGGGGGGTTGTAGGGAGAAGCTCTGATTTGTAAAGAGGCTGTAATAGTAATGGTCTCTAGCAGTCTCATGTAATGTGTATCAAGTCTATGACGGTCCTCTGAAGAATGTCCCCAGTCTCCAACAATTCCTATTGCATGTCCGCAGTCTCTGACTATCTCCTGTAGCATTCCTGTAACCACTGACCATCTCCTGTAGCATGTCCGCAGTCTCTAACCATCTCCTGTAGCATGTCCATATCTCCTGTATCATGTCCGTAGTCTTTGACCATCTCTTGTATCATGTCCGCAGTCTCTGACCATCTCTTGTATCATGTCCGCAGTCTCTGACCATCTTCTGTAGCATGTCCGCAGTCTCTGCCCATCTCTTGTATCATGTTTGCAGTCTCTGACCATCTGTTGTATCAGGTCCGCAGTCTCTGACCATCTCCTGTAGCATGTCCATAGCCTCTGACCATCTCCTGTAGCATGTCCGCAGTCTCTGCCCATCTCTTGTAGTATGTCCATAGCCTCTGACCATCTACTGTATCATGTCCGCAGTCTCTGACCATCTCTTGTATCATGTCCGCAGTCTCTGACCATCTCCTGTAGCATGTCCGCAGTCTCTGACCATCTCCTGTAGCATGTCCATATCTCCTGTATCATGTCCGTAGTCTTTGACCATCTCTTGTATCATGTACGCAGTCTCTGACCATCTCTTGTATCATGTCCGCAGTCTCTGACCATCTTCTGTAGGATGTCCGCAGTCTCTGCCCATCTCTTGTATCATGTTTGCAGTCTCTGACCATCTGTTGTATCAGGTCCACAGTCTCTGACCATCTCCTGTAGCATGTCCATAGCCTCTGACCATCTCCTGTAGCATGTCCGCAGTCTCTGCCCATCTCTTGTAGTATGTCCATAGCCTCTGACCATCTCCTGTAACATGTTTGCCGTCTCTGACCATCTCCTGTAGCATGTCGGCACTCTCTGACCATCTCCTGTAGCATGTCGGCAGTCTCTGACCATCTCCTGTAGCGTGTCCGCAGTCTTGGACCATCTCTTGTATCATGTCCGCAGTCTGATCATCTCCTGTAGCATGTCCGCAGTCTTGGACCATCTCTTGTATCATGTCCACAGTCTGATCATCTCCTGTAGCATGTCCGCAGTCTCTGATCATATCCTATAGCATGCCTGTAGCCTCTGACCATCTCCTGTAGCATGTCCATAGGCTCTGACCATCTCCTGTAGCATGTCCATAGCCTCTGACCATCTCCTGTAGCATGCCTGCAGTTTTTGACCATCTCCTGTAGCATGCCTGTAGGCTCTGACCATCTCCTGTAGCATGCCCATAGCCTCTGACCATCTTCTGTCGCATGCATGTAGCTCCCTTAGCATGCCCATAGCCTCTGACCATCTCCTGTAGCATGCCTGCAGCCTCTGACCATCTCCTGTAGCATCCATGTAGCTCTTGTAGCATGCCCAGAGTCTATGACCATCTCCTGTAGCATGCCCATAGGCTCTGACCATCTCCTCTAGCATGCCCATAGGCTCTGACCATCTCCTGTAGCATGCCCATAAGCTCTGACCATCTCCTGTAGTATGCCTGCAGTTTCTGACCATCTTCTGTAGCATGCCCATAAGCTTTGACCATCTCCTGTAGCATGCCCATAGGCTCTGACCATCTCCTGTAGCATGCCCATAGGCTCTGACCATCTCCTGTAGTATGCTTGCAGTTTCTGACCATCTCCTGTAGTATGCTTGCAGTTTCTGACCATCTCCTGTAGTATACCAGTAATCTCTGTACATCTCTTGTAGCCTGCTGGAAGTCTCTGACTATCTCCTGTACCATTCCCATAGTCTCTGACCATCTCCTACCAGAGATGTGGCCTGTATATAGTCTCTGACAGCTTTCTATAACATTTCATTCACTAAATATTATGAGTGACCCTTTGGTGATGCCAGGGGCTGCCCCGGAGGTCCTCTATGCCAGGTAAGTTGACCAACATTGTTTAAATCATAAGAGCGAAAGGTCATTGATATTTGTGCTTACAAGAGGCAGTTGGCCCAAGATCTGAGCTCTTCTGTAGCAGGAAAACTGTAGATAAGTATTGCATGTAGTAAAAGCCTTGCTTGTAGCTAAACCTTCGGATGTCTCCTGGGATGGCCCATCATTGAAATAATCACCATAACCGAAGTGACATCTAGAAGGATATGCTGACAGAGAAGTTGAATCCCACCCACCCTTGAACAGTTCAAAGTGCAGCTGATATCCAGGTCCCCCAGTGCAGGTTTCTGGATCTCCTGGACAATCAGCGCAGGCCTTTGAAGCACACGTGCCTCTCCTCTAGGCTGTCACTCAAGTCGCCTTGATGAAGTCTTTGCTTTTCATCTGGCGGCAATTTCCTCAGAACCAGCAAATCTTTCGAGCTGGCTCCTCTAACATATCCTCTCAGCTTCCGTTTGATTTATTCTGCAGGCATTCCACATGTACAAGGCAGACGAGGGTCCGCTGACAGGTCAGGCCTCCATGGCTGGAGATCACATCATGCAGGTCCTTTGGTTTTGAAGAAGAGGCGTAAAAAAAAAATCACAGTTGCCTACTCAACTTGATTTCCAAGGACTGTTCCAGCATTCGAGTTTTGTCTTTGGGAATTTAGAATACAAAAGTTACCCTCTTCTTTCCTGATACAGGACACTTTAAGTGGAACTAAAAAGTGGCCACTGCTGTTCCAATATTGTAAATGATGACACTGAGAACCTGTCCACATCCTGGGGTGGGAGAATAAAAGACCTGAGTGCAATAATTTGAGCTTTCCTTTAAAGTTCATACCCCTAGACCAGCAATTCTCAACAGATGGTTCCACTAGAAGTTGCTAGGGGTCCCTTGAGCTGTGGTTGAGTGACCTCAGATTTTTATAGTGCCTGCATACTTCCAAAGCCAATATTACTTGGCAGAGTCAGTGGCATGACATCAATGACCTTTTTAGTTATCTGTAAGGGGGCATTCTTACCACTGAACATCAATGTAAAGGGCATTTTCCCCACTAATTACCAATGAATTCATTTTAACAAAGCTTCCCCAAGGACCTGAAAATTATTTTAAGTGTTCCTAAAAGGGTAAAAAGGTTGAAAAACGATGCCCTAGACCAGGGCTCGCTCCACACTTTCTAAACATAGGGCCAGTATACTGTCCTTCAGAATTTACGGGAACCGGATTTTGGCCAGTGGGAGCAGATGCGGCTCTAGGCTTTGTGAGGCCTTAGGCGAAACTTACACATGAGGCCCCACTCACACCTGTAATAGGAAAAAAAATACAAGCACACAGAAAAGAGTGTGAGATAAAGAGGGGGGGGGGGGGGGATAATCAGTGTTTGAGCACAGGCAAATTAGTAGGCCGCAAGGCCCCTGTGAGTGCAAGGCCTTAGGCGACCGCCTAATTATTTGCCTAATTAGAGAGCCGCCTCTGAGTGGGAGTAGAAAGTGCCGTCAGTGGGAGTAAACAATGACCCAGACTTTGTGGTCGGTGGGAGTAAAAAATGACATAGTGCCTGTGTACGGTAAAGAACAAGCTGGTGCTCGGACTCCCGGTGAGGCTGCGTTACCTGAAATTGGGGGTCTATCCTAACAACCTCTTCCCTTTCCAAAGTTGAAAAACAAAGTTTTGTCTATAGATACACTTTAATCCTCAATTCCTCAGCTAGGTGGGTAAAGGAGGAGTTAAACGCTCGGCGTTCTGTACTGCTTAGCCTTGATATCAGCCTGGACAGATGTCAGCGGAGATGAAAGCGGAGGCCACAATGGGAAGACACGGAGAAGACACTAGGCTGTGTTTGTCTCTCATGTGTAGAGGAAGTGAAGTGATTAAAGGTACCAGCGACAGATCAAACTCTTTTTCTCCAAAGCTGCTGATTGAAGAGACCTCACAAGAGAGAGAACACCACCTGCGCTCTCGAGGAGACTTTTTTTTTTTTTTAAATGGTTGAAAACTTGAGAAAAGTGGAGCCGTTGGCCATAGAGAGCAATCAGCTTTCATCATTCGCTTCCGGGGAAATTGCAGAAAGGAGCTTGGTGAACATTAGCCAGTAGATATACATTTGCCCCAGTTTTCTGAATCTACCCATAAGGCTAGTGTCACACTTGCGATAGATTAGCGATCCTGTTGCAGGAATTCGCCAGTGGCACAATAAGTTTGGAGGACACATGCAGTCAGCCAGCTGGATGAGCAAGATGTCACTCTTTCTTTGGCAACTTACATTTTGAAGAGATTTTGCAAGCAAGGGGGCAACTTCTCGGTGCTGAATCTGGCGATGGAGCGACACAGATGTCTGTCTGCCCTGCGACATGGGTCCTACATCGGTCCTACTTCCATCAGACTTGAATGAACAAGATAAGATTTTGCTCCAAGTTTGAGATAGCCTGACTTGTCCTTTGACCAATCAAAACAATCCCAGGGACAGACAGTCCCTCAAAATCAGGGACAGTTGGGAGCTATGCTAATGCTGTGGGGCCTACTGGCTCAGAACCTTTTGAAGCTAAACCAGGGGCATCTCACCTAGGATGTGATCCGATGAGTCCGCTAAATAAATGTCTGCCTGACACTGCAGGGAGGCATCTAAGGACTTGCAAGTACAAACCTGAGTGCAGGATCTGGGTAACTGTTGCTGCTGTTGGCCCCTGGTTCACTAAAATTAGGGCTTGTAGTCAGTGCTCATGGTGTCCCAGGGATGTCCTCTTGCTGGGCTATTATTGAAGGGACTATTCTGATGCCCCGTACACACGGTCGGAAACTCCGACCACGGATTTTGTCCGACACTGGTGTTGCATACACACGGTCGGATAAAGTTGTCGGAAAATCCGATCATTCTGAACGTGGTGACGTTCGTTGCGTGCGACGGGACTACGTAGAGGCTAGTAGCCAAGAGGTTTGGTCTTGTAATGTGATCTGAGCATGCGTGGCACTTTGTCCGTCGGAATTCGCTACACACGATCGGAAAAAGTCCAATAGGACTTTGTTGTCGGAAAATTTGAGAGCAGGATCTCTCCGATGGATC
The DNA here is from genome assembly GCA_028564925.1 of Lithobates sylvaticus. Taxonomy (NCBI): domain Eukaryota; kingdom Metazoa; phylum Chordata; class Amphibia; order Anura; family Ranidae; genus Lithobates; species Lithobates sylvaticus. The sequence goes on from CM053032.1 coordinate 20,875,870, forward strand.
AAGTCCGATGGAGCCCACACACGGTCGGAATTTCCGACAACATGGTTCGATAGGACATCTTCCGGCATAAGAAGTAGCTGCAGAGTGAAGAGTGCCCTTTTTTTACTGCTCAGCATTCGTTGGAGTAGCTTACAGCTGCCCCATGTCCTATCTATCTAACTTCTGACCAAAAGCTCACATCTGACTTTTGCTGGCAGAATTTTTGATCGTGTGTATGGGGCTTTAGCTTAGATAACTGCAGCCAGCAACCCTGCTGGGAAGCCATAGTCCAGTCTGAATAATGTGTCCGGGTCTCAGGCAGTCTGAAACCCGGACGCATGATTCCAAACCCGAACTGTCCGGGTGAATCCCGGACAGGTGGCAACCCTAGGGGGGACAGGGTACTCTGGACTTCTAGTCTAATGCCTTGTACGCACGGTCGGACATTCCGACCACAAAATCCGTCGGATATTTTTCTGACAGATTTTGTCTGAAACTGCTGTTGCCCACACACGGTTGGACAAAGTTGTTGGAAAATCCGATCATTCCGAACGAGGTGACATACAACACGTACAACGGGACTACGTAGAGGCCAGTAGCCAATAGCTTTTGTCTCCAAATTTCTTCTGAGCATGTGTGGCACTTTGTCCGTCGGACTAGGCTACACACGATCGGAACTGACGCGATCGGACCATGTTGTCGGAAAATTTGAGATCCAGCTCTCAAACTTTGTGCGTCGTAAACTCCAACGGAAAAAGTCCGATGGAGCCCACACACGGTCGGATTTTCCGACGACATGATCCGATTGAACGTTTTCCGTCGGAAAATCCGACCGTGTGTACGGGGCATTACAGTTACAAAAGGCCCTTTGAGGACACCCATAATGCTGATGTGGCCCGCAATAAAATTTAGTTTTTTACACCCCGGCCCCTAGACTGTTTCTTGAGCCAGAAGAGTGAATGTTGCTGTGCGCCTGGAGTGAAAAGGAACCCAGTGTTCTGTCCAAATGTGTCCGGTTATCATATAGTGTCCGCCACGTACTGCACAGGCGCAGCGCTTGCGCAGTAGGGAGGACAAAGCCATTTGGAAAATTTCGGAATATGAAGGGCGCCTGCGCCATGAGTCGAGGTGTAAGCCCCACCATCCAAGTGGACATAGGGCTACACAAACTTAGAGGGCCCCTCGCGGGCTCGCTTCGCTCCCCACGCTTCGGGCACGGCCTCGCTGCGCTCTGCTCTTTTTTATTCTAACTCTATGTCCACTTGGATGGTGGGGCTTGAACCTGGACTATTTTCGGCTATTTTCGGAATGTGCTTGTCCTGTGTACTGCACATGCGCAGTACACAGCGGACGGTATGTGATGGGGGACCGAATCGGACAGGACACCGGGACAAGATCAGCAGGTCCTTTTGCTGGTGAGCGCTACACAAGGGAGGGTTCTATACAGGTAATTAACATGCAAAAAGTATGTGAAATTTACATGTAATCATATGGGAAGATTGTTGTTGAAATAAATGGTCTGGCAACAGGGACTCTTTGAAGCCAAACATTTTCTGCTTGTTTTGGAGAACATAAGGTGATACTTATACCCACTTTATCCAAAACTATAAAAAAATAAAATAAATCCCCCCCCCACCCCCCCAGAGTTAAACTTTAAATTCCGTTTAGTAAAAAGTGACATAATCAGCCCTGTAAACGCAAGTTTCTGTTTTCCAGGAATGACACCTCTCCAGATCCAAGGCTTTATTTTACAAGACACTTTACATCCCTTCCTCTCTTTTGTGTACCATAAAAAATATATAGATGCGGGCTATCCCCTTGTTAATCATTTTATATCCCAGGGCCCAGCCCTTCCATTCAAGTCTTTGCAGGCTTGGCGCAATAATGATGACACGGCGGCCGTTCACCTAGACATAACCAAGGCTGTTCTTCAAGGGATGCGAGATGCTAATCTGAGTTTCAAGTGTTCTTTATAGGAAACTTTTTTTTTTTTTTCCAGGCCCTCCTCTTCCCTCTTGCACCCCCCTCTCTCCCCAGCCCCCTCCTGTCTGGTGCATGCCTCACACACATCCACTGTCTTCATTTGCTTTGAAGCTCTCTCAGGATTTCCCAGCCTGTGATGAATTGTATACAGAGAAACCTGTAAAAGTCAAGAAGAGTTTGCACAGGTTGTTTGCTTCATTTAGCTCATGCTGGATGCTGCGGCGCGGGGAATAAGGTTGTAGTCTTGCAATTCCGGGGGGTTACCAGCTTGGAGAAGAGATGCAGTGGATTGCCCTGCTGTTGCTTCTGCAAGAAGTTGAGGTGTCCATGGGTGACAGCTCCGACTGTGTCCATAGAAGGGAGGACCCGGCTTGCTTAGAGCATCTCGTGGCCATGCCCCAGGTGGACGCCAACTGCGATGGACCTCAGGGTTGCAAGCTCCACTTTCTTCTACCTGATGAGCAGCCCACACCTGAGCAACTGAAGGAAGTCCACCAAGAACCCAACCAGGAGTTCAAGCAGACCCTGAAGCAGTCTGGGGCTGAAGGGAGCAGCAAGCCCCAGAACCCAAAGTCCAAGAGCGTTGGCGAGAGGCTGACCTTGCTGGAGTCAAATCTCCAGTCGGTGACTTCGACGTTCCAGAAGCTGCAGGAGGAGAGCAAAGTCAACCTGAGCAAGATAGAGGACAGGCTGAACTCACTGGTGGTTCTTCTCTTAGGGATATTGTCTGGGTGCGAGCTTCCCTGCAACGAATCCGTCCAGAAGCTGTCCGCGTTAGGTGAGTCCTCAGGTGACAGTAACACCCAATGGAATGATAGCAGAGATACCGGAGAGCATTGCAAGCACTTAAAGAGTAGCTGCACTAGGAAGAGGGCAATTATGATTTATCTTTGTTTTACTGTCTTCCAGTCTTCCAGTCTTTTTTATCTGGGGTGTTATGCCCCGTACCCACGGTCGGAAATTCCGACGGAAAAAGTCCGATCGGACTATGCTGTCGGAAAATCCGATCGTGTGCGGGCTCTAGCGGACTTTTTCCGTCGGAATTTCAGACGGAAAAAAATTGAGAGCAGGAACTCAAATTTTCCGACAACAAAATCCGATCTGACTTTTTCCAATCGTGTGTATAGAATTCCAATGCACAAAGTGCCACGCATGCTCAGAATAAAAATTTGGAGACGAAAGCTATTGGCTACTGGCCTTTTCGTAGTCCTGTTATGCGTGGTGTACGTCACCGCGTTCTGAACGATTGGATTTTCCGACAACTTTGTGCGACTGTGTGTATGCAAGACAAGTTTTGGCCAAAATCCATCGGAAATAATCAGACGGATTTTGTGGTCGGAATGTCCGACCGTGTGTATGGGGCATTAGCTTCTTAGTAGTCTAAAGCCGGCTATAGACGGTTCAAATCTCGGGTCGGTTCAGCAGGGACCAGATCCGTCTATGGGCAGGCTGATTGTACCCAAGTCAATCCATTGAATGTGGCTAGCAAGAACCACTGTGTTCTCCTGGCAGGGACGGCTCCCCGTGCCTCCTCCCTCCGGGAGAACACAATAGTACTGTGGAAGGGATTCCCCCATCAACACTGACTGTGTTGGACAGGGGTATCAACCCGTAGTTGCAGGAAAGAAAATTGCATAGTTTATGGCTTGCCTTACCGTCTTAGTACTCTACAGCTGGCCATACACTAATAGATGTTCTTAGTTCAGCCTGCAGATAGAGGCGGTCATACATGGATCAAGATTTGACCGGTTCAGCAGGACTTCTGTACAACCAGCCTGTTGTGTTTTTCCCAGTGGCACGGATCATTGTATTCTGACCTCAGGGAAGTCCCCCCTGTCAGAGCACAATAGCGCAGTGGGAGTGAGTCCCCCATCTACATCCAATGTGTGGATAGGGTAATTTTTTTTCACTAAACCCACTTGTTGGAAAAAAAAAAAATGTATGGCCAGCTTAAGAAACTAATGCTGCGTACACACGATCGGAAATTCCGCCAGCAAAAGTTCGATGAGAGCTTTTGGTCGGAAAATGCGACCGAGTGTAGGCTCCATCGGACTTTTTCTGGCGGAATTCCCACCAGCAAAAGATTGAGAGCAGGTTCTCAATTTTTTGATTGTAAAAAGTTCCGATCGTAAATTCAGATCGTCTGTACTAATGCCGACGCGCAAAAATTCCTACGCATGCTCGGAAACAATTAGACGCATGGTCGGAAGCATTGAACTTAATTTTCTCGGCTCGTCATGGTGTTGTACGTCACCGCGTTCTTGGCGGTTGAAAGTTCAGCAAACTTTTGTGTGACCGTGTGTATGCAAGCCAAGCTTGAGCGGAATTCCGTCAGAAAAATCTTGGCTTGCGTACACACGGTCACACAAAAGTTTGCTGAACCTTCGATCGTCAAGAACGCGGTGAATGCGTGCGTAGGAATTTTGCGCGTCGGAATTGGTACAGACGATCGGAATTTCCGATCAAAACTTTTTCCGACCGAAAAAATTGAGAACCTGCTCTCAATCTTTTGCTGGCGGGAATTCCGCCAGCAAAAGTCCGATGGAGCATACACACGGTCGCATTTTCCGACCAAAAGCTCTCATCAGCCTTTTGCATTAGTTTCTTAAGCTGGCCATACTTTTTTTTTACAACACTACGACGAGCCGAGAAAATTAAGTTCAATGCTTCCGAGCATGCGTCGAATTGTTTCCGAGCATGCGTAGGAATTTTGCGCATCGGAATTGGTACAGACGATCGGAAAATCCGCTTGTGTGTGCACGCGGCATAACAGATTTCTCTATCCACACAAACAGGTTGGATGGACAAATGCCCCCCTGCTGGGCTATTGTATTCTGACAGCCGGCGCTTGCTGACCGGCAGCAGGCACTGCTCAGCCAAACATTTTGAATAGTCGACCTTTGTCGAGGCGGCAGAGCCAGTCACTGTTAAACTGTTGTCCGATTCCTCTAAATTGGCCAAAATTCTAGCAGTGTATGGCCAGCTTATTACAGATACTCAAGCAAAGGGAGCTGCAGAAAAATGTACATCCGATGTAGGACCTTATATTAGAACTAAGGACAAAAATTTAAAACATTCATATATGATGCAGTCTGTCAATAGCATTTAACCCGCAGCCAAAAATGTAATAAATTGCAGTTAACTAACCATTAGATGTGGTGGCTGCATTCGTTTTCTTTTTTTAGGCTTTTTTCCCCTCTGTTTTCACCTGGTGATCTGGTCAGTAACACACCTCCTATATTAGACCCCATACACACTATACAACTTGTGTTGTCTGATTTCCTTTAGATTTACCAAAACCACGTAGTAGAAGGGCCTGCCTGATTGCATACACATTTAAACTCTTTATGTTTGACCTCATATTATATGGTTTATGGTATATCTGAAGGAAAACAACTGTCCCTGATTTCGAGGGACTGTCCCTGATTTGGAGCAATGTCCCTTTGTCCCTCATTCCTTCTCATTTGTCCCTCATTTTGGGCTGATCCATATAGTTGTATATAAAATGCACGTTTTATCTATCAAAAAGTGTTTCCCAGCGCTAAACCTTTCATCTGATTTCTAAATTGCTGCATTTGTAAATTCCAAAAGCCAATATAAAGGAATAGAAGTGGTAAAAAAAAAAAGCACTTGTGGGTTTAACCAATCTTGTTTTTATGTACAATTCTCCTTTAAGGGGGCGTGGCAAGGGGCGTGTCCTATGCCTGCATACTTTTGCTGATAGGTGTTTTTTGTTCCCTCCCCCCGTAACATCAGTTTATTACCTGTTGTGTCTGCCAGTAGATTCGTGAATTTTCCACTTCTTTAACAAGATGCCTACAAAAAGATGACTAAAAAAAGCAGCCCCCCTAATACTTACCTGAGCCCCATCTTGATCCAGCGATGTTGCACGAGAGACTCGGCTGCTCTGGACTCTCCCTCTTCATTAGCTGAGAGACAGCAGCGATGTGCCATTGGCTCCCGCTGCTGTCAATCAAAGCCGGTGAGCCAATGAGAAGAGAGAGGGGGGCGGGCCGGGTCGGGGCTCCATGTCTGAATGGACACACAGAGCTGTGGCACGGCTCGGGTGCCCCCATAGCCAGCTGCTTCTTGTTGGGGGCACTCACCAGGAGGGAGGGGCCAGGAGCACAGAAAAGAAGAGGATCTGGGATGCTCTGTGCAAAACCAACTGCACAGAGCAGGTAAGTATAACATGTTTGTTATTTAAAAATAAAAATAAAAAAATTGAGACATTAGTATCATTTTAACTGATTCAGATCCGCGTTATAGCTGAATGACGACTACAGTGCGGACCTACTTTGTCTATTGATGTCCTCCCGGGCCCGAGCGGCCTGCGCGCAGGGTGTGCGCAGTGTGTTCTGTGATCAGAGAGTCTATGAGACTCAGGTGATCACAGATCGGAGTAAGGGGACGATCCCGACCCCTTACCACATGATCAGCTGTCAGCCAATGATAGCTGATCATGTGATGTAAACAGAGCCGGTAATCGTGACAGCGTGAGGAGGAAAAAAAAAAAAGCCGATCACCGGCGGCTCTCAGAGGGACATCAGTCCCAGTCAAGGAGAGCTCCCGCCAGCACATCTGTGCCCCCCTGTGCCACCTGCCAGTGCCACCGACCAGTGCACAACAGTGCCACCCATCAGTGCACACAGTGCCACCCATCAGTGTCACCAATCAGTGCCTCATAAACAGTGCTGCCCATTAGTGTCACCTAGCAGTGCCCATCAGTGTCACCTAGCAGTGCCCATCAGTGATACCTATCAGTGCCCATCAGTACCACCCATCAGGGCCACCCATCAGTGCCATCTTATCAATGGCCAACAGTGCCGCCTTATCTGTGCCCATCAGTACCGCCTTATCGGTCCCCATCAGTGCCGCCTTATCTGTGCCCATCAGTGCCGCCTTATCTGTGCCTATTAGAGCCGCCTTATCTGTGCCTATCAGTGCCCACCAGTGCCGCCTTATCAGCGCATATCAATGAAGGAGAAAAATTACCCGTTTGCAAAATTTTATAACAAACTATGAAACGTGATTTTTTTTTTTTCAAAGTTTTCCATCTTTTTTTGTTTGTTTAGCAAAAAATAAAAACCCCCAGCTGTGATTAAATACCACCAAAAGAAGGCTCTATTTGTGTGAAAAAAATGATAAAAATGTCATTTGGGTACGTGTTGTATGACCGTGCAATTGTCATTCAAAGTGCGACAGCGCTGAAAGCTGAAAATTGGTCTGGGCAGGAAGGGGGGTTTAAGTGCCCAGTAAGCAAGTGGTTAAACACATTCAGAATCCAATTTTGGCCACAATTTATTCCCAGAGCATGCTGGGAATTCCCGGGTGTATAGTTACATAGTTACATAGTTAATCTGGTTAAAAGAAGACACAAGCCTATCCAGTTCAACCAACAAAAAAACAAAACAAAAGAAACACACATACAAATAGAAAACCTCCAATCCTATATGGGATATGCTCTTTCTTCATAGGGGCCACCTTGAATAAACATATATTAAAATTCCCATTAGAATATCGTCTACATAAACAGATATACAGAAATTAAATTTCGAACACGAATTGGGTTTACAACAAAATATCAAAATGTATATTTTTACACTTGTGGAATTTTTTTTTTTTTTTTTTGGGATATTTAGGAAATAGAGTGACAGTGAAGAGCCATGGCTCTGATTGGGCGGCTAACCGTATAGTTTTGGCTGTCTGGGTCCTCATTATGTGCATCTGGTGGAGTGAATTGCCTTATTGTTGGGGATACCAGTGGCGGCGGTTACCTAGATTCCCCTCGGAGTGTCGGTGACATCATCCACTGTGAACTTTGGGTTGTTGTAGCCCTCTGAATGGCAGGATTTTGTGTTGAGAGGTCGGGGACTGGAAAGGGCCTAAAGAGGAAGTCAGATGTACAAGACGACCATTCTACTGAGACCTCACAGATATTAATAAGCCACGGATATTATTTTCCCTTTTTGTGTCTGATTTAGAACAGTTCAGTGCTTCACCAAGGCTATAAAACCCAGGAATCATCAATTTTATAACACCCCCCCCCCCCCCATACAACTACCGTATATACTCGAGTATAGGCCGACCCGAATATAAGCCGAGGCACCTAATTTTACCACAAAAAACTGGGAAAACTTATTGACTCGAGTATAAGCCTAGGGTGAGAAATGCGCAGCTACTGTAAGTGGAAAAGAGGGTCAACAATGCCCATTTGCAGCCTCACTGTGCCCATTTGCAGCCTCACTGTGCCCATTTGCAGACATAGGTCCCCTGAACTTCAAACTTGGTAGTTAAGGGTTTCTCGATGCCCCCTAGCTGCAGCCAAAATTTGGGGTCTCTGTTCCCAAAGGGTCTAGATTCCCCCTCTATTCCTGCCCTGGTGAAAACCCAAAATGTTGCTAGTGTCACCATTGGAAGCAGGGCTGGTGCAAGGATTTTTGACACCCTAGGCAAAACCTCATTTTGCCGCCAAACCCCCCCCCCCCCCCCCCCCCCCCCCCCCCCCCCCCCCCCGGCTGACTTCGCCCCCTTTTCCCTGTCTGTGTAAATCCCACCTTTTTAATAAAGTGCCCATCAAATGCAGCCCCACCAGCGCCCATCAAATGCAGCCTCACCAGCGCCTATCAAATGCAGCCTCACCAGCGCCCATCAAATGTAGCCTCCCATCAAATGTAGGCTACCAGCTCCCTTCAATGCAGCCTTCCAGTGCCAATAAATGAATGTTTGCTTGCTGCGAGAGTCGGGACACAGACACAGTCATCCACCACTGCTGCGCTTCTGACACTATGTGTGAACAGAGAGAGGCGGCTGCCTGCAGATGCTGAGACTTAGTTGCTTGCTGCAGAGAGAAGAGAGTAGGAAAATCAGTGGCCAGGCGCCCTAGGCAGCCGCCCAGTTTGCCTAGTGGTAGCACCGGCACTGCCCCTAGCTGCAGCCAAAATGTGGGGTCTCTGGACCCAAAGGGTCCTGAAATGGCATTGCTGCAGATGGACACAGTTGACCGACTTTGGCGCCCCGTATGTCAGGGCCACTTGGTGCTAGGAATATGTTGTAGTGTTTTTGGGTTCCTAGCACCAAGTGGCCCCGAGATACGGGGGCCCCAAAGTCAGGTCGAAAAATGTCATTCTTTGCTGCAGAAAAGTGCTTGACTCGAGTATAAGCCGAGGGGGGCACTTTCAGCACAAAAAAATGTGCTGAAAATCTCAGCTTATACTCAAGTATATACAGTAAATTATTTTCAGCAAACCAATCAATATACGCTTATTGCAATTTTTTTACCAAAAATATGTAGAAGAATACATATTGGCCTAAACTGATGAAGACATTTTATTTTTTTTATTTTTTTGGGGATATTTATTATAGCAAAAAGTAAAAAAAAATATATATTTTTTTCAAAATTGTTGCACTTTTTTGTTTATAGCGCAAAAAAAAAAAAAACTGCAGAGGTGATCAAATACCACCAAAAGAAAGCTCTATTTATGGGAAAAAACGGATATAAATTTTGTTTGGGTACAGCTTCGCACGACCGCGCAATTGTCAGTTAAAGCGAAGCAGTGCCGTATTGCAAAAATTGGCATGGTCATTAAGGGGGCAAATCCTTAAAGCGGAGTTCCACCCTAAGGTGGAACTTCTGCTCATCGGAACCCTCCCCCCCCCCCCCCTCCGGTGCCACAGTTGGCAGCTTTCAGGGGGGAGGAGGGTGCAGACACCTGTCTAAGACAGGTATTTGCACCTACTTCCGGGCATAGACTCCCATGGGAGTCTATGGCTCTTCCTGTCCTGCCGCGCTGTCTGCCGGGACACGCACGGGTCCCAGAGACAGCGCGGAGCATTCTCATTGCGCTGCGTGACTTGCGCATGCGCAGTAGGGAACAGTATAAGAAAACATTATAAATACCTTTTTTTTTTTTTTTTTTATAAGTGATCACATTCCCTCTGTTCTCAGCTGCATAAGAGCTGGGGGGAGAAGAAACAGCAGGACACTGAGCTTCCCCAGTAAATGGCTGTGCAGCGGGGACGTGTCAGGATCAAGTATTATCATTGGAGGAGAGCACACTGAGTTCCCAGCACAGCTAGAGAACTGACCACGAACTTAACCCCTTTCAGACCAGACCATTTTTCTGGCTTAAGTCCAGACCACTTTTTGCGATTTGGCACTGCGTCGCTTTAACTGACAATTGCGCGGTCGTGCGACGTGGCTCCCAAACAAAATTGACATCCTTTTTTTCCCCCCCACAAATAGAGCTTTCTTTTGGTGGTATTTGATCGCCCCTGTGGTTTTTATTTTTTGCGATATAAACAAAAAAAGAGTGACAATTTTGAAAAAAAATTCAATATTTTTTACTTTTTGCTATAATAAATATCCCCCAAAAATATATAATAAAAATTTTTTTTTTCCCTCAGTTTAGGCCGATACATATTTTTTTACATATTCTTGGTAAAAAAAAATCGCAATAAGCGATTATTGATTGGTTTGCGCAAAGTTATAGCGTTTACAAAATGGGGCATAGTTTTATGGCATTTTCATTAATATTATTTTTTTTACTAGTAATGGCGGCAATTTTTATTGCGACTGCGACATTATGGCGGACACATCGGACATTTTTGACACATTTTCGGGACCATTGTCATTTATACAGCGATCAGTGCTATTTAAAGGGGGATTCCACCCTAAAGTGGAACTCCCGCTTTTCGGAACCCTCCCCCCCTCCGGTGTCACATTTGGCACCTTTCAGGGGGGAGGGGGGTGCAGATACCTGTCTAAGACAGGTATCTGCACCCACTTCCGGGCATAAACTCCCACGGGAGTTTACATCACTTCCTGTCCCGGCGCGCTGTCTGCCGGGACACACACGTGTCCCGGGAGACAGCGCTGAAGATTCTCATTGCGCCACGCATCTCGCGCATGCGCAGTAGGGAATCGGGAAGTGAAGCCACTTCCTGATTCCCTCACCGAGAATGGCGCCGGCTACAGCAGAGAGCCGAGCGATCGATGGGCCTCTGCTGCCGACACCGCTGGACCCTGGAACAGGTAAGTGTCCATTTTTTAAAAGTCAGCAGCTGCAGTATTTGTAGCTGCTGGCTTTTAAAAAAAAAAAAATTTCAGTACAGTCCCGCTTTAAATGCACTGATTCCTGTGTAAATGACACTGGCAGTGAAAGGGTTAACCAGGGGTGGCAGTGTAGGGGTTAAGTGTTCCTAGGGGGCGTGTTACTAACTGTGGGGGGGGGGGGGCGTGGCTGTGTTTTAGTGAACACTGATCTCTGCTCCAATCACAGGGAGCAGAGATCAGTGTCACTAGTTGCTAGGCAGAACGGGGAGATGCTGCTTACTTCCGCATCTCCCCGTTCAGCCTTCCCGTGAGAAGATCACAGGGTATCCCCGCGGTGATCGAGTCTGCGGGACCCACGACCGGACTCATGGGGTCCCGACCAGCACGCGCGATGGCACGGTGGCAATCTTAAAGGGACGGACCTATATGCCCTTTTGCCTGTCCGTGCCATTCTGCCGACATACATCGTTGTGCGCCGGTCGGGAAGTGGTTAGTGTGGTCAGTTTTTGATAGGAAAGCAGAGGGACTGGCAGGAACACCAGGGATTTCACACAAAGGAAGCAACAAAAAGAGAACAGGATTCTTTCTCATACAAGTACACGGTACAGCAGGCACATATCAGGAATATGAAGCGTTGGGGTAACAAACGCTTTAAGTTCTTGTAACATGATGGGCTGGAAGGGGCGGGTACAAATAGGTGGGTTTACAGGAGGAACAAAGCTCAGGTCTGGAAATTCCATTGTTCTTAGGTGGTAATCCCAGGAGCAGAATTGTAGATTCAGAAAAGTATTCACATCCAATGCAATTATGCAGCTTAGCAGGGGAAGGTGGATGTAAAAAATAGATTCATTACTTTACAAACCTGTTGGCAGGTAAAACAAATATTAGAATGCATATTCAGGGTTGTGGATGTTTTTCCCTTTAAAAGAGACAAAAATAACAAGATAAAAATAAATAGGCAGTTAAAAGATAAAATAAAACCAGCAGCTTTTATTGCCATTATCGCTTTCAGACCAGTTCTCTCCCCCGCGTAGTACTCATTTTCCACCACAAGATGCCCTCAGTCTTAGCGTCCAGCATTATTCAACCAATTTCCTTTGAGACCAGACTGCCCCGATCCCGCCCCCTCCATCTTTGGACTGGAAAATCAGAAGCAGCACAGCGATGAGTGGATCTCTCTGTCACCGAGTCAGTAGAGAAAGACCACCTTACATTGGTGGTCAGAAAAGACCCCTAGAATTGATGTCGAGTGGAGAATTTCCCCAATTACATTGGTGAATAATGGCGCACTGCCCCCTTATAATGGTGGCCAGTCAGGTTCCCTGCATGCATTAGTGATCATTGTAGTGCTCCCTTACATTGGTGCTCAATGTAGAAGGACTTGTTTGCATTGGTGGTCGGAAGTGTAAGGCCCCTTAGAGCCACACTAGTTTGTACAGTTCTTTACAAGTTTTTTTTTGCAACAGCCAACGCATTTCAGGGACTCAGCACTCCCCCTTCATCAGGGCTTAAAAAATTTTGTAGTGCCCCCTTATATTGGTTGTCATTGTAGTGCCCCTTTACACTGGTGGTCATTGTAGTGATCCCTTACCTTGGTAGTTAGCGGAAAAGTGTTCCCTTGCAGAATTGTCCTCTTATATTGGTGGTCAGTGGTGTGGTGCCCCCTTACATTGATGATCATTGTAGTGCCCCCTACATTGGTGGTCTGGTCACTGGAAAAGGCCTGCCTTGCATTGGTGGTCAGTAGTGTGGGGCCCCTTACATCAGTGGTCAGTGGTGTAATGTCCACTTACATTGGTGGCCAGCAGTGTAGTACCCCCCTTATACTGATAGTCAGCAGAGAAGTGCCCCCTTACATTGATGGTCATTGTAGTGCCCCCTTACACTGGTGAAGTGTTAAAAGGCTGGGAATGTGACACTAGTTTGCAAAGTCCTTTTGCAGCAGCCAATGCATTTCAAGGGCTTAGCACTCCCCCTTCATCAGGGCTAAAAATTTGTAGTGCCCCCTACATTGATTGGCATTGTAGTGCCCCCTACATTGATTGGCATTGTAGTGCCCCTTACATTGTCATTGTAGTGCCCCCTTACATTGATTGTCATTGTAGTGCCCCCTTACATTGATTGTTATTGTAGTGCCCCCCCCCTACATTCATTGTCATTGTAGTGCCCCCTTACATTGATTGTCATTGTAGTGCCCCCTTACATTGATTGTCTTTGTAGTGCCCCCTTATATTGATGATCACTGTAGTGCCCCCCTGCATTGATTGTCATTGTAGTGCCCCCTTACATTGATAATCATTGTAGTGCCCCCTTACATTGATTGTCTTTGTAGTGCCCCCTTACATTGATTGTCATTGTAGCACCCCCTTACATTAATTGTCATTGTAGTGCCCCCCTACATTGATGATCATTGTAGTGCCCCCTTACATTGATTGTCTTTGTAGTGCCCCCTTACATTGATTGTCTTTGTAGTGCCCCCTTACATTGATTGTCATTGTAGTGCCTCCTTACATTGATTGTCATTGTAGTGCCCCCTTACATTGATTGTCATTGTAGTGCCCCCTTACATTGATTGTCTTTGTAGTGCCCCCTTACATTGATTGTCATTGTAGTGCCCCCTTACATTGATTGTCATTGTAGTGCCTCCCTACATTGATGATCATTGTAGTGCCCCCCTACATTGATGATCATTGTAGTGCCCCCTTACATTGATTGTCTTTGTAGTGCCCCCTTACATTGATGATCATTGTAGTGCCTCCTTACATTGATTGTCATTGTAGTGCCCCCTTACATTGATTGTCTTTGTAGTGCCCCCTTACATTGATTGTCTTTGTAGTGCCCCCTTACATCGATGATCATTGTAGTGCCCCCTTACATTGATGATCATTGTAGTGCCCCCTTACATTGATTGTCATTGTAGTGCCCCCTTACATCGATGATCCTTGTAGTGCCCCCTTACATCGATGATCACTGTAGTAATTTAAATATTGGATAATCCTCTTTAATGTATTTGGTGTATGTACGGTATTATGTACAAGATGTGTTGAATTGTTAACGTTTCATTATTGCGCACTGGCGCCCTTTATCTGTCACAATTATCAGATATTTGGGCTATTGTATTAAGCGCCTCCTTTATCACTTACAACCCACAATTTTACAAAGGCAGCATATTGCAATTTGAGGGGAGCAGCTTTTCTTTTCATATCCACTATATTTAGTCCAAGCGCGGGAACTTCAGCAAGTCACCTTCACCACGTCTAGATGCCTAAATGCATTGAATTGCTGCCATGTGATTGGCTGATTAGCAATTTGTGTTACCGAGCAATTTTACAGGTGTACCTAATAAAGTGGCCGGTGGGTGTATTTATGTGGAGTTTAGCTTTTCTTTCCTTGTTCTGCAGAATAGATCTTTGGCTTCCTTCTTCCAGAACCATCATTTTTTTTCCCCGTTATTACTATGACAGCATTATCCCTCACCCTGGGGTCAGTCCCTATGGTGAACAGAGGCGGGTGAAAGGGTCACCCTGTAATCATCTCCATTCTGTTCGCAGTGCCTGCCTTCAACTACACAGAGCATTTCCAAGTCAGACGATTCCCTTTAAATTTGATTTATGAGTTTCCTTAATCTCTCATCTAAAGCCCGACTCTTCCTTACAAACCCAAATCCTCCTGCAAACCAGTCCGGTGATGGATAATAATGCCTTTTTTCCGCTACAACAATGAAGTATGATGCCGCGGGGGAGATCTTTGCCTTTGGTCCCCCTTAAAGGTGATCTTAGATAAATCAAGTGTTGGAATGTCATAGACACACACAAGATGGATGCACTCCAGGGTGATACAAGAGCCTGCGCAATGCATGGGCCAGTCTTCTAATGCTGCTTCCTGCACATCTGTGCCATCCTCATCCTTCATCGTCCTGGATAAAGGTGAAGCTGGGGTAAATGGAAAGATAAGTGCTATGTTTTCAAGATTTTGGAGGAAGGGAAGCTGCTTTAGCTCAAATACAAACCGTTTTGCACACTCCAATGTTCTAACCACTCTGGGAGCACCAGCCCTTGGTTCCACCCCCTACCCACCTCTGAGCACCAGCCCTTGGTTCCAACCCCTACCCACCTCTGAGCACCAACCCTTGGTTCCACCCCCTACCCACCTCTGAGCACCAGCCCTTGGTTCCACCCCCTACCCACCTCTGAGCACCAGCCCTTGGTTCCACCCCCTACCCACCTCTGAGCACCAGCCCTTGGTTTCACCCCTACCCACCTCTGAGCACCAACCCTCGATTCCACCCCCTACCCACCTCTGAGCACCAGCCCTTGGTTCCACCCCCTACCCACCTCTGAGCACCAGCCCTCGATTCCACCCCCTACCCACCTCTGAGCACCAGCCCTCGGTTCCACCGCTACCCACTTCTGAGCACCAGCCCTTGGTTCCACCCCTACCCACCTCTGAGCACCAGCCCTTGGTTCCACCCCCTACCCACCTCTGAGCACCAGCCCTTGGTTCCACCCCCTACCCACCTCTGAGCACCAGCCCTTGGTTCCACCCCCTCCCCACCTCTGAGCACCAGCCCTTGGTTCCACCCCCTACCCACCTCTGAGCACCAGCCCTTGGTTCCACCCCCTACCCACCTCTGAGCACCAGCCCTTGGTTCCACCCCCTACCCACCTCTGAGCACCAGCCCTTGGTTCCACCCCCTACCCACCTCTGAGCACCAGCCCTTGGTTCCACCCCCTACCCACCTCTGAGCACCAGCCCTTGGTTCCACCCCCTACCCACCTCTGAGCACCAGCCCTTGGTTCCACCCCCTACCCACCTCTGAGCACCAGCCCTCGGTTCCACCCCCTACCCACCTCTGAGCACCAGCCCTTGGTTCCACCCCCTACCCACCTCTGAGCACCAGCCCTTGGTTCCACCCCCTACCCACCTCTGAGCACCAGCCCTTGGTTTCACCCCGTACCCACCTCTGAGCACCAGCCCTTTGTTCCACCCCCTACCCACCTCTGAGCACCAGCCCTTGGTTCCACCCCCTACCCACCTCTGAGCACCAGCCCTTGGTTCCACCCCCTACCCACCTCTGAGCACCAGCCCTTGGTTCCACCCCCTACCCACCTCTGAGCACCAGCCCTTGGTTCCACCCCACCCCCTACCCACCTCTGAGCACCAGCCCTTGGTTCCACCCCCTACCCACCTCTGAGCACCAGCCCTTGGTTCCACCCCTACCCACCTCTGAGCACCAGCCCTTGGTTCCACCCCCTACCCACCTCTGAGCACCAGCCCTTGGTTCCACCCCCTACCCACCTCTGAGCACCAGCCCTTGGTTCCACCCCCTACCCACCTCTGAGCACCAGCCCTTGGTTCCACCCCCTACCCACCTCTGAGCACCAGCCCTTGGTTCCACCCCCTACCCACCTCTGAGCACCAGCCCTTGGTTCCACCCCCTACCCACCTCTGAGCACCAGCCCTTGGTTCCACCCCCTACCCACCTCTGAGCACCAGCCCTTGGTTCCACCCCCTACCCACCTCTGAGCACCAGCCCTTGGTTCCACCCCCTACCCACCTCTGAGCACCAGCCCTTGGTTCCACCCCCTACCCACCTCTGAGCACCAGCCCTTGGTTCCACCCCCTACCCACCTCTTAGTACCAGCCCTTGGTTCCACCCCCTACCCACCTCTGAGCACCAGCCCTTGGCTCCACCCCCTACCCACCTCTGTGCACCAGACCTTGATTCCACCCCCTACCCACCTCTGAGCACCAGCCCTTGGTTCCACCCCCAACCCACCACTGAGCACCACCCCTTGGTTCCACCCCCCAACCCACCGCTGAGCACCAGCCCTTGGTTCACCCCCCTACCCACCTCTGAGCACCAGCCCTTGGTTCCACCCCCGACCCACCTCTGAGCACCAGCCCTTGGCTCCACCCCCTACCCACCTCTGAGCACCAGCCCTTGGCTCCACCCCCCTACCCACCTCTGAGCACCAGCCCTTGGCTCCACCCCCCTACCCACCTCCCAGTGCTGCCCATACAGCCAATACAGAATCAAATATAATTTCGTGATTCTATGGAATTTGTTAATGATAACAAGAAAATAAGTAAAATAAATCCCCTGCAGTCAGCAACAATAGACCCCCCCGCCCAGCAACAATAGAATCCCCCCCACAGCAACAATAGACCCCCCCCCCACAGCAAAATACCCCCCTCCCTCCAGCTAAAATAGATTCTCTCCAGCAGCAATAGATCCCAGCAGCCAGCAGTAATAGACCCCTCTCTCAACAGTAGATCCCTCCCAGCAGCAACTTCACCCACAGCAACAATAGATCCCCTACCAGCAACAATGCACCTCCCAAGCCACAATTGACCCCTGCATCTAAAGACAATAAATAAAAATGCCCTTAGAGACTATAGATCCCCAGCAGCCAGCAATAACAGACCCTTTAGCACACTGGAGGTGCAGGAACTGCATTCCTCCACATTCCCACTGAAAAAAAGCCCTGCATATGATTTATTTGATTGCTGTAGTGGTGCCTGGAGGTGAGCCCTGTCTTACGGCTGTGGGAGTCCATTTTCGTGTTAGTGTTACCACCCAAAACTCCATCCACGCTGAACAGTGGATGAATCTCCCACTACAACTATTGTATTCTGACAGCCGCCACCACTGGCTGTCAAAATACCTCGCCATTGCTGCTTCTGAAGGCCTGCAGTCACACCATCCACAAACCAAATTTTGTTTGAATCATCATAAATCTGCCTGAAATCACGCCATGAATGGCCAGCTTTTTTATATATACCGTATATACTCGAGCATAAGCCGAGTTTTTCAGCACATTTTTTTTGTGCTGAAAATGCCCCCCTCGGCTTATACTGGAGTCAATCAATTTTCTGCAGCAGAGAATGACATTTTCTGACCCGAATTTGGGACCCCGTATCTCGGGGCCACTTGGTGCTAGGAACCCCAAATATGGTGTGCAAACCCAGTGGAAATAGCACTACAACATATGCAAATTAGGGGTTTCTAGCACCAAGTAGCCCCGAGATATGGGGCCCCAAAGTCGGTTCGGAAAATGTCATTCTCTGCTGCAGAAAAGTGCTTGACATTTTCCGACCCGAATTTGGGGCCACGTATTTCGGGGTCACTTAGTGCTAGGAACCCCCAAATTTGATATGCAAACCCAGTGGAACCAACACTACAACTGCGTCCATCTGCAGCAAAGTAATTTCGGGACCCTTTGGCTGCAGCTAGGGGGCCTCTAGGAACCCTTAACTACCAAGTTTGAAGTTCGGGGGTCCTATGGCTGCAAATGGGCACAGTGAGGCTGCAAATGGGCACAGTGAGGCTGCAAATGGGCACAGTGAGGCTGCAAATGGGCATTGTTGACCCTCTTTTACACTTACAGTAGCTGCGCATTTCTCACCCTAGGCTTATACTCGAGTCAATACGTTTTCCCAGTTTTTTGTGCTAAAATTAGGTGCCTCGGCTTATATTCGGGTCGACTTATACTCGAGTATATACGGTATATATAAAAAAAAAATAAAACAGGCATACTAAGTTTCTTCTTCAATAAAAGATTCTAACCTTCCTCCTCACAAAGTGAGCTGCCGATGTGCGTATCAGTGTACGATCCCGGCATCTGCCAGATGGTGTACGATCCCGGCATCTGCCAGATGGTGTACGATCCCGGCATCTGCCAGATGGTGTACGATCCCGGCATCTGCCAGATGCCAGGATGAATGAATTCCTGTGCAGAATCCTTGCAAGCGCAGTCAAGATCTCAAACCCAGTAGGAGTCAGTGAGACGGCTGGATGTCACATCCATGGAGGTAGGTACAATGGATATAAAAAGTCTACACACCCCTGTTAAAACGTCAAGGTTCTGTGATGTAAAAAAAAAATGAGACAAAGATAAATAATTTCAGAACTTTTTCCACCTTTAATGTGACCTATAAACTGTACAACTCAATAAGTGGCCACAAGTCTTGTTAAACTCCCTTCCGTGAAAAAGTTTTATCCCTATTGTGGGGTCACCAGTATGGTATTTATAAACTAAAAAATGTTGATGTAGCTGTGTTCAGAATTAAGCAATCACATTCAAACTCATGTTAAATAGGAGTCAGTACACATCTGCCATCATTTAAAGTGTCTCTGATTAACCCCAAATAAAGTTCAGCTGTTCTAGTAGGTCTTTCCTGACATTTTCTTAGTCGCATCCTACAGCAAAAGCCATGGTCCGCAGAGAGCTACCAAAGCATCAGAGGGATCTCATTGTTAAAAGGTATCAGTCAGGAGACGGGTACAAAAGAATTTCCAAGGAATTAGATATACCATGGAACACAGTGAAGACCATCATCATCAAGTGCAGAAAGTATGGCACAACAGTGACATTACCAGGAACTGGACCTCCCTCCAAAATGACGAGAAGAAAACTGGTCAGGGAGGCGGCCAAGAGGCCTACAGCAACATTAAAGGAGCTGCAGGAATATCTGGAAAGTACTGGCTGTGTGGTACATGTGACAACCATCTCCCGTATTCTTCATATGTCTGGGCTGTGGGGTAGAGTGGAAGACGGAAGACTTTTCTTACGAAGAAAAACATCCAAACCCGGCAAAATTTTGCAAAAACACATCTGAAGTCCCCCAAAAGCACGTGGGAAAATGTGTTCTGGTCTGATGAAAACAAGGTTGAACTTTTCGGCCATAATTCCGAAAGATATGTTTGGTGCAAAAACTCTGCACATCACCAAAAGATCACCATACCCACTGTGAAGCATGGTGGTGGCAGCATCATGCTTTGGGGCCGTTTTTTCTTTAGCTGGAACAGGGGCCTTAGTCAAGGTAGAGGGAATTATGAAGAGTTCCAAATACCAGTCAATATTGGCACAAAACCTTCAGGCTTCTGCTAGAAAGTTGAACATGAAGAGGAACTTCATCTTTCAGCATGACAACGACCCAAAGCATACATCCAAACCAACAAAGGAATGGCCTCACCAGAAGAAGATTAAAGTTTTGGAATGGCCCAGCCAGAGCCCAGACCTGAATCCCGTTAAAAAATATGTGTGGGTGGTCTGAAGAGAGATGCCCTCGCAATCTGACAGATTTGGCGTTCTTTTGCAGAGAAGAGTGGGCAAATATTGCCAAGTCAAGATGTGCCATGCTGATAGACTCATACCCAAAAAAAATCAAAAGGTACTCCAACAAAGTGTAATAGTGCGCTCACTTGTGTAACCGTATTATTTTAGTATTTTTATTTTTACTTCCCTCCACCCTAAAAGTTTTCAGTTTGTTGTTCAATTGAGTTGTACAGTTTATAGGTCACACTAAAGGTGGAAAAAGTTCTGAAATTATTTATCTTTGTCTCTTTTTTTTAATTGTAGACTTCTTTTCGAAAAACAAAAACTGACAAACTACATTATAAGAGGTCATTTTTTATTTTTCCCATAATTAAACTTTAATTGAGAAGGGTATTTTCCCCTTTTTATCATATGATCAATAAGCATGTATTATATAGAATAAATCAAGAAAAAGATAACAGTTTTAATAAATCTACCTAAAAATAATATTAAAAGATTTATGTTTAGATTTCTGTCTTATTGAAGGCAGAAATACAGTTATTTAAATAAAAAAGAAAAAAGAAATTGTATTCATTCAACATAGGTATAATACTAAAATTAGTAAGCTACAGTATAATACTTTACAACAGTTGAAAATATTTATTCATAATACTACTACTAGTACTACTACTAATTATTATTATTATATTCTATTTTTTTAAACAAATTCAAATTATCACTTATATATATAAAATAATAAAATGTTTAATTACTTGATTTATGCCGCGTACACACGGTCGGAATTTCCGATGGAAACAGTCCGATGGGAGCTTTTCAACGGATTTTCCGACCGTGTGTACACCCATCGGTCTTTTTCTGTCGGAATTTCTGACGGACTTTGGATTGAGAACCTGTTCTCAATTTTTCTGACGGAAAACCTTTCTATCGGATTTTCCGATCGTGTGTATGCAATTCCGACACGCAAAATTCCGACGCATGCTCGGAAACAATTCGACGCATGCTCGGAAGCATTAAACTTCCCTTCTATAGTGCTGTCGAACGTGTTTTATGCCGCTGTGTTAATGACCGTCGGAATTTGGTGTGACCGTGTGTAGGCAAGACAGCTTGAGTGAAATTCCGACGGGAAAACCATCAGAGCTTTTTCCGACGAGAATTCCGACCGTGTGTACGCGGCATTAGACTATTTTAACTTTGCAACATAATATATCAATTATTAATTAAATAAAATATAATTTATTATTTTATTATTAGTAGTAGTAATAGTAGTAGTAGTAGAATTATTCATAATCTTTTATTAATAATTTTCATGTTTTTACATGTTTAAACTATTACTTGAATAAAATGTATAATTACCTTATTTTAACTATTTTAACTTTACAAAATAAAATATCAATTATTAATTAAATAACATTTTAATTATTAATAATTATTAGTATTATTGTTATTCATATTATTATTAGTAGTAGCAGTAGAATTGTTAATAAATTATTTTATTTATAATTTTTACTTTTGTTACATGTTTAAACTTTTATTTGAATAAAATGTTTAATTACTTCATTTAGGCTATTTATACTTTACACAATAAGTACATTAAATATTAATTAAATAAAAAAAATATATTATAATAATAATACTTATTATAATTATCTTTTTTTATTGTATTTGTTATTAATTAAATAAAACAATGTATATAATAATAATAATAATAATAATAATAATAATAATAATTATAATTATATTTTTTTATTTTTTTTTTTTTTTTACATGTTCAAACTGTTACTTGAATAAAAATGTTTAATTACTTAATTTAGGCTATTTATACTTTACATAATAAGTACATTATTTATTAATTAAATAAAAAAAATTATATAATAATAATAATAATACTTATTATAATAATTTTATTTTAATGAATTAAATTAAAAAAAATTAATTAATAATAATAATACTTATTTATTACTTTTTTTTTTTTTATTAATGTTATTATAATAATAATAATAATAATAATACTTATTATAATTATCTTTTTTTAAATTTTTTTAATGTGCTTGAAAAAAAATGTTTAATTACTTAATTTAGGCTATTTATACTTTACATAATAAGTGCATTAAATATTAATAAATAAGAAAAATATATAATAATAATAATAATAATAAAAAATAATAATAATTTTTATAATTGTCTTTTTTATTTTATTTTTTAATTAATTAAATAAAAAAATGAATATTATAATAATAATAATACTTATTATAATTATCTTTTTTTATTTTATTAAATTTTTCTACAGGTTCAAACTGTTACTTGAATAAAAATGTTTAATTACTTAATTTAGGCTATTTATACTTTACATAATAAGTACATTATTTATTAATTAAATAAAAGAAATGTATATAATAATAATAATACTTATTATAATTATCTTTTTTATTTTATTTTATTATGAATTAAATATAAAAAAAAATATATAATAATAATAATAATACTTCTAATAATTATCTTTTTTTATTTTATTATTAATTAAATAAAAAAAATGTATATAATAATAATAATAATAATAATAATAATAATACTTATTATAATTATCTTTTTTTATTTTATTTTTTTTTTTACATGTTCAAACTGTTACTTGAATAAAAATGTTTAATTAATTAATTTAGGCTATTTATACTTTACATAATAAGTGCATTAAATATTAATTAAATAAGAAAAATGTATATAATAATAATAATAATAATAATAATAAAAATAATTTTTATAATTGTCTTTTTTATTTTATTTTTATTATTAATTAAATAAAAAAATGAATATTATAATAATAATAATAATACTTATTATAATTATCTTTTTTTATTTTATTTAATTTTTCTACAGGTTCAAACTGTTACTTGAATAAAAATGTTTAATTACTTAATTTAGGCTATTTATACTTTACATAATAAGTGCATTAAATATTAATTAAATAAGAAAAATGTATATAATAATAATAATAATAATAAAAAAAATAATAATTTTTATAATTGTATTTTTTATTTTATTTTATTATTAATTAAATAAAAAAATGTATATTATAATAATAATAATACTTATTATAATTATCTTTTTTTATTTTATTTAATTTTTTTACAGGTTCAAACTGTTACTTGAATAAAAATGTTTAATTACTTAATTTAGGCTATTTATACTTTACATAATATGTGCATTAAATATGAATTAAATAAGAAAAATGTATATAATAATAATAATAATAATAATAATTTTTTAAAATTGTATTTTTTATTTTATTTTATTATTAATTAAATAAAAAAATGTATATTATAATAATAATAATACTTATTATAATTATCTTTTTTTATTTTATTTTATTTTTTTACATGTTCAAACTGTTACTTGAATAAAAATGTTTAAACTGTAATACATTAAATATGAATTAAATAAGAAAAATTTATATAATAATAATAATTTTTTAAATTGTCTTTTTTACTTTTTTTATTTTATTTTATTTTTTTACTTTATTTAGTCTTTTTTATTTTATTATTAATTAAATAAAAAAATGTATATTATAATAATAATAATAATACAACTTTTTTTATTTTATTTTATTTTTTTTCCAAAATGATTACATCAATTGATAAAGTAGGAAATAAGGACATCATTCTTTCTCTCTCTTTAATCATGACACCTACAAAAGGAGAAAGGGGCAGAAAAAAAAAAAAAAAGGCTAAAATGTTCCGCAAGCCATCGAGGTGGAAAGTGGAGAAAAAAAAAAATGAAACAAAAGGAGAATCCGGCATTGTGCGGCGCGTTTAAAGTTTTCTCATCTTTGATGCTCCGACAAGCCCCTGTGTGCCGGTGACGTGCTCCGAAGTTGGACGGGTTTTGACACTGGCTTTCTGATGTGACCGCCACGTTTTCCCAGCGCCTCTCCTGAACAAAGACGGGACAATTTTCCTCGCCGCAGACAATCCCCGGTCTGTATTGAGCCCGCGCTTGTCCGTTTGCCAGTTCTGTATTATTAACAGGGGGAGATGTATAGAAAGCTGAAGAGCCATTGCGGGACGGTGGTCCGTATACAGGCCCGACGCTTTAGATTTTTTAAAGGAAAAACAGAAAGAATATTCAGCTAATTGCAGAATTTACAAAGGACCATAAGAAGGCTATTAGTCGTTCGCACGAATAACTAGAAGAATACAAAGAATTTCTAGTAGAGCTGCTATTAGTTCGGGGGGGGGGGGGGGGGGGGGCAGCTAAATAAAAACAATTTGTGGTACTTTATTTTTTTATACTTATAAAGTAAAAGTTGTATAAGATCAACTTGCTGTTGTGAAAAAAAAACTCTATCATGGCCAACTGAATGAACACTATATGGTCAAAAGTATTGGGACACCTGCCTTTATACGCACATGAACTTGTAAAGGTTTGTTTTTTTTTGTTTTCTAAATAGGTTCCTTTAAGCTAGTGCATTGTTGGTTCACTTACCTTTTCCTTTGATTTCCCTTCTAAATGTTTTTTTTCTTTGTCTGAATTTCTTACTTCCTGTTCCTCCTCGGTAAGCTGTTCTGGCTGACTAAACACCGCTCGGATGATGGTGAGAAGTTTATTGAGGAGAAACAGGAAGTGAAAAATTCAGACAAAGAAAAAAAACACTAATGCGGCGTACACACGGTCGGAATTTCCGATGGAAACAGTCCGATGGGAGCTTTTCATCGGATTTTCCGACCGTGTGTACGCCCATCGGTCTTTTTCTGTCGGAATTTCCGACGGACTTTGGATTGAGAGCCTGTTCTCAATTTTTCCGACGGAAAACCTTTCTATCGGATTTTCCGATCGTGTGTATGCAATTCCGACACGCAAAATTCCGACGCATGCTCGGAAACAATTCAACGCATGCTCGGAAGCATTAAACTTCCCTTTTATAGTGCAGTCAAACGTGTTTTATGCCGCTGTGTTATTGACCGTCGGAATTTGGTGTGACCTTGTGTAGGCAACACAGCTTGAGCGGAATTCCGTCGGAAAAACCGTCAGAGTTTTTTCCGACGAGAATTCCGACCGTGTGTACGCGGCATTAGAAGGGAAATCGAAGGAAAAGGTAAGTGAACCAACAATGCACTAGCTTAACCACTTCCGGACCGCCTCCTGTAGATTTACGTCAACAGAATGGCACGGCTGGGCAAAAGCACGTACTGCTACGTCCCCTTTAATTGCCTAGCCGTGGGTTGCGCGCGGGCCGCCGGTGGCGCGCGACCCGGTCCTGAGCTCCATGACCGCGGCCGCGGGACCAGCGGACCCGATCGCCGCTGGTGTCCCGCGATCGGGTCACAGAGCTGAAGAATGGGGAGAGGTCTGTGTAAACAAACCTCTCCCCGCGCTTCCTACACTGCCTGTCATTGATCGGCTGTTCCCTGTCATCGGGAAAGCCGATCAATGACGCCAGACGTAAAGCCACGCCCCCCTACTGTAAAAAAACAAACACACTAGTGGTTAACTCTTTCACTGCCAGTGTCATTTACATAGGAATCAGTCCATTTAAATAGCATTGATTGCTGTATAAATGACAATGGTCCCAAAAATGTGTCAAAAATGTCCGATGTGTCCACCATAATGTCGCAGTCACAATAAAAAATCACTGATCGCCGCCATTACTAGTAAAAAAAAAAAAATATTATTATATCTCCTATTTTGTAGACGCTCTAACTTTTGCGCAAACCAATCAATAATCGCTAATTGCGATTTTTTTTTTTACCAAAAATATGTAGAAGAATACGTATCGGCCTAAACTGAGGAAAAAAAATGTTTTTTTATATATTTTTTGGGGGATATTTATTATAGCGAAAAGTAAAAAATATTGCATTTTTTTTTCAAAATTGTCGCTCTATTTTTGTTTATAGCAAAAAAAAAAAAAAAAAACGCAGGGGCGATCAAATACCACCAAAAGAAAGCTCTATTTGTGGGAAAAAAATACGTCAGGTTTGTTTGGGAGCCACGTCACACGACCGCGCAATTGTCAGTTAAAGCGACGCAGTGCCGAATCGCAGAAAGGGGCCTGGTCCTTTGGCTGCCAATTGGTCCGGGGCTGAAGAGGTTAAAGGAACCTATTTAGAAAATAAAAAACAAACCTTTACAACACCTTTAATGGCATTCCAGTCTTAGTCCGTAGGGTTCAATATTGAGTTGGCCCACCCTTTGCAGCTATAACAGCTTCAACTCTTCTGGGAAGGCCGTCCACAAGGTTTAGGAGTGTCTATGGGAATGTTTGATCATTCTTCCAGAAGAGCATTTGTTAGGTCAGGCACTGATGTTGGACAAGAAGGCCTGACTCTTAGTCTTCGCTCTAATTCATCCCAAAGGTGTTCTATCGGGTTGAGGTCAGGACTCTGTGCGGGCCAGTCAAGTTCCTCCACCCCAAACTCGCTCATCCAGGTCTTTATGGACCTTGCTTTGTGCACTGGTCCAAATCATTTGATGGAGGGGGGATTATGGTGTGGGGTTGTTTTTCAGGGGTTGGGCTTGGCCCCTTAGTTCCAGTGAAGGGAACTCTTAAGGCGTCAGCATACCAACACATTTTGGACAATTTCATGCTCCCAACTTTGTGGGAACAGTTTGGGGACGGCCCCTTCCTGTTCCAACATGACTGCGCACCAGTGCACAAATCAAGGTCCATAAAGACATGGATGAGTGAGTTTGGGGTTGAGGAACTTGACTGGCCTGCACAGAGTCCTGACCTCAACCCGATAGAACACCTTTGGAATGAATTAGAGTCAGGGGCGGACTGACCATTCTGCCACTCGGGCACTTCCCGAGGGCCCCGGGCCACTAGGGGGCCCCATCAGGGTTGCCAGCCTCAGTAAAAGCAGGGACAGTATGTAAAAATCTGTGTTTTTTTTACATCTGTCGCTGAAATGTCCCTTACCGACATCCTTTTGGTCTAAAAATCCAGAGATTATAGCTGCCCCACCTCTTAAGTACCTTCTCAGCCAATAGAAACATGTCTGTGTATACTGTGTGATTGTATACTGTGTGGCCCCATAATCTCTGATTGCCTGGGGGCCCCATAATCTCCTATTGCCTGGGGGCCCCATGAGTTGTCAGTTCGCCCCTGATTAGAGTGGAGACTGTGGACCAGGCCTTCTCGTCCAACATCAGTGCCTGACCTCACAAATGCTCTTCTGGAAGAATGGTCAATGACATTGTTAAAGGATTGAATTATTGCCATTAAAGTTTGTGTAAAGGCAGGTGTCCCAATACTTTTGGTAAGATAGATACACATTTCTCCATGTTTAGTCTCTTTAAAATAGTGTTGCACATAAAGAAAAAAATATATACCTGTTGAACTGACAGAAATCCAGCGAATTCCCAACTTCCTGTGCACCCAGCGAACTGAAATCTCCAGCATTGTGTTGAGACGACAACCCCCCCCCCCCACCCCTATGTTATGGAGAGGGTGGGGAGGGGGGGGGGGTGTTGTAGTCTTAACACACTTCCTCTCCTAGGATGACATCGCTGTCACTCCATAGAATCAGTACGCTGAGTAAGCATTGTCACCCTAGTACAGGAAATGTATTCCTGGCAGAATTACCCGATTAAATGAAATCATAAAAAGCTAAAATATTGAAAAAGCGAAACGTATACAATCATCACTCCTGAGGACCGCGAAGCTGAAAAGTATTTCATTTTCATTCCTGAGTTTAGATACAGTTTAACCACATGCCGACCGGGCCATAGCCGAAAGACGGACGTCCTCCCAGAAACTTGCTCCCGCTCGCCCACTGGGGCGCGCACTCGGGAACATTCGTGACCGCCGGGTCCCGAGGACCCGGCGCATCACGGATCACGGTAAACAGCCGCTGATAGCGCCCGTTTACCACGTGATCGCTCCGTCAAATGACGGCGTGATCACATTTAAACAAACCGGCGTCACGTCATGACGCCGGTTCCTCCCTCCCCTCTCTGTACCGATCGGTACAGAGAAGGGAGAAGCGGAGAGGGGGAGAGACGGGATCAGAGCTGTGGGCTGGATGTGTAGTGCCCACAGCGCTGGTCAGTGCCTGCAATGTGCAATACTCTGCCACCACTGTGCAATACTCTGCAACCACTGTGCAATGCTCTGCAACCACTGCGCAATGCTCTGCCACCACTGCGCAATACTCTGCAACCACTGTGCAATGCTCTGCCACCACTGTGCAAAACTCTGCAACCACTGTGCAATGCTCTGCCACCACTGCAATACTCTGCCACCACTGTGCAATGCTCTGCAACCATTGTGCAATGCTCTGCCACCACTGTGCAATACTCTGCAACCATTGTGCAATGCTCTGCCCCCACTGTGCAATACTCTGCCAACACTGTGCAATGCTCTTCCCCCACTGTGCAATACTCTGCCACCACTGCAATGCTCTGCAACCACTGTGCAATACTCTGCAACCACTGTGCAATGCTTTGCCACCACTGCAATGCTCTGCAACCACTGCGCAATGCTCTGCAACCACTGCGCAATGCTCTGCAACCACTGCGCAATGCTCTGCAACCACTGTGCAATACTCTGCCACCACTGTGCAATACACTGCCACCACTGTGCAATGCTCTGCCCCCACTGTGCAATACTCTGCCACCACTGCGATGCTCTGCCACCACTGTGCAATGCTCTGCCACCACTGTGCAATACTCTGCAACCATTGTGCAATGCTCTGCCCCCACTGCGCAATACTCTGCAACCACTGTGCAATGCTCTGCCACCACTGTGCAAAACTCTGCCACCACTGTGCAATGCTCTGCAACCATTGTGCAATGCTCTGCCACCACTGTGCAATACTCTGCAACCATTGTGCAATGCTCTGCCCCCACTGTGCAATACTCTGCAACCACTGTGCAATGCTCTGCCACCACTGTGCAATACTCTGCCACCACTGTGCAATGCTCTGCCACCACTGTGCAATACTCTGCAACCATTGTGCAATACTCTGCCACCACTGTGCAATACTCTGCAACCATTGTGCAATACTCTGCCACCACTGCAATGCTCTGCAACCACTGTGCAATACTCTGCAACCACTGTGCAATGCTTTGCCACCACTGCAATGCTCTGCAACCACTGCGCAATGCTCTGCAACCACTGCGCAATGCTCTGCAACCACTGTGCAATACTCTGCCACCACTGTGCAATGCTCTGCCCCCACTGTGCAATACTCTGCCACCACTGCAATGCTCTGCCACCACTGTGCAATGCTCTGCCACCACTGTGCAAAACTCTGCCACCACTGTGCAATGCTCTGCAACCATTGTGCAATGCTCTGCCACCACTGTGCAATACTCTGCAACCATTGTGCAATGCTCTGCCCCCACTGTGCAATACTCTGCAACCACTGTGCAATACTCTGCCACCACTGCAATGCTCTGCAACCACTGTGCAATACTCTGCCACCACTGCAATGCTCTGCAACCACTGTGCAATGCTCTGCAACCACTGCGCAATGCTCTGCAACCACTGCGCAACGCTCTGCCACCACTGTGCAATACTCTGTCACCACTGTGCAATACTCCACTCCAATACTCTGCAATAATTTTTAATGGAAACAACAATTTTTTTTTTTTTACCGAATTTTCTGTATTTTTTTGATTAACCACTTCCAGACCAGCCTCGTTTTGGATTTTAGGTGTTTACATGTTTAAAACAGTTTTTTTTGCTAGAAGAAAACTTAGAACCCCCAAACATTATATATTGTTTTTTTTCTAACACCCTAGAGAATAAAATGGCAGTCGTTGCAATACTTTTTTTCACACCGTATTTGCGCAGCGGTCTTACAAGCGCACTTTTTTTGGAAAAAAGTCACTTTTTTGAATAAAAAAATAAGACAACAGTAAAATTAGCCCAATTTTTTTTTGGATTGTAAAATGTTACGCCGAGTAAATTGATACCCAACATGTCACGCTTCAAAATTGCGGCCGCTCGTGGAATGGCGTCAAACTTTTACCCTCAAAAATCTCCATAAGCGACATTTAAAAAATTCTACAGGTTGCATTTTTTGAGTTACAGAGGAGGTCTATGGCTAGAATTATTGCACTCACTCTACCGATCGCGGCGATACATCACATGTGTGGTTTGACTACCGTTTTCATATGCGGGCGCTGCTCACGTATGCGTTCGCTTCTGCGCGCGAGCTCGTCGGGACGGGGTGTTTTAAATTTTTTTTCAAAAAATGGTGTTTTAAAAAATTGATCACTTTTATTCCTATTACAAGGAATGTAAACATCCCTTGTAATAGAAAAAAGCATGACAGGACCTCCTTAAATATGAGATCTGGGGTCAAAAAGTCCTCAGATCTCATATTTGGACTTCAAAGATAAAAAAAAAAAAAAAAAATGTCATTTAAAAAAATGACATTTGTAAATTCTCCTTTAAGACGTATGGGCGGAAGTGACGTTTTTGACGTCGCTTCCGCCCTCCTATGGTATAGAGATGAGTGGCGGCCATCGTAGCGCCACTCATCTCTATACACAGGCAGGGAATGGACCCGATCGCCTCCGCCGCTGCCGACGGTTCCGGTAAGCGGCGGAAGGCGCGGGAGAGCGGCGGGAGGGGGGGGGCACCTCTCCCGCCGCCGATAACGGTGATCTCGCGGCGAATCCGCCGCGATGACCACCATTATCGGAAAGGGGACAGCTCACTGTGAAGAGGGATACCTCGGTTGTGGCAGCAACTGCTGCCGTTACCGAGATATCCCTCTTCAAAAAAATGACGTATATATACAGTGAGCGGTCGTGAAGTGGTTAATAGCGCAAAAAATAAAAAAACCAGCGGTGATTAAATACCACCAAAAGAAATCTCTATTTGTGTGAAAAAAAGGACACAAAATTCCTTTGGGTACAGTGTTGCATGACTGAGTAATTGTCATTCAAAGTGTGAGAGCACCGAAAGCTGAAAATTGGTCTGGTTAGGAAGGGGGTTTAAGTGCCCAGTGGGTAAGTGGTTAAATCAGGGGGTCTCAAACTGGCGGCCCTCCAGCTGTTGCAGAACTACAATTCCCATGAGGCATTGCAAGGCTGACCGTTACAAGCATGACTCCCACAGGCAGATGGGACTTGTAGTTCCGCAACAGCTGGAGGTGGCGCCAGTTTGAGACCCCCTGATTTAAAGGTATTTATTGCTGATAAAATGCCATGTGCTATTCCACTGACTTTATGACAATAAATACCAAAATGAAACAGAACACGCTAATTGATTTTTTTATGGCTCTAAAATACACAAATTTAGCAGTAATTCTGCTATAACCCAGCTCTATGCATACTCACTTACACTGATATAATAAGAGACAAAAAACAATACCAAAAAGCAAGGAGCAAAAAAGAAATGTCAAATGCAATACGATTTGTTGATGAGAGTTATTGCGCCTCCCTTTTAATTTCTCTTGAACCGTCTCTTCTAATACCCCTGTGTATTTTACCCGGACGGCTTTGGGCTATTCCGGCATATTGGGGGTAGCAGGGTGTTCCCTTTTCTCAGCTTTTGCAGACTTCCAATAAAGATGGTCCTTGCCAACCATGGGCGTCCACAGGTAGGGGCAAGGGGGGGGCAAGAGCCCCCCCCCCTGGAATCAGGGATCGGATCAGGAGTTTGTTCCCCACTCGGTCTTTAGCCTAGTGCTGGCGGCTGGCGCTGTCCTCACCCAGAATGAAAACGGGTCTTGCCAGCTGCTGGCCATCTTGGACATCCTACTGGCATACAAGGTACCGTACTGAGCAGTACACACACCACTGGGACATAGGGGCACTTAAGGGACTGCAGACAGGGCTAGGGGGTCCCTCTCTCTGACCCCCCATCCCCCCTCTCTCTGTCACCCCACCCCTCTGTCTCTCTCTGTCACACTCCTCTCTCTCTGTCACTACCCTATGTCTCTTTCTGTCACCCCCCTCTCTCTGTCACCCCCTTTCTCTCTGTAACCCCCCTCTGTCTCACTCTGTCATCGATCCTGTCTCTCTCTGTCATCCCCTATGTCTTTCTGTCACCCCCTCTCTCTCTCTGTCACCCCCTGTCTCTCTCTGTCACCCCCCACATGTATGCAGTCTCTTAGAGTCTCTTGTGCCATGTCCGCATTCTCTTATAGTCTCTTGAGCCATGTATGCAGTCTCTGACGGTCTCTTGGGCCATGTATACAGTCTCTGGTCATCTCTTGTGCCATGTTCGCATCCCCTATGTCTTTCTGTCACCCCCTCTCTCTGTCGCCCCCTGTCTCTCTCTGTCACCCCCTGTCTCTCTCTGTCAGTCTCTTGGGCCATGTATACAGTCTCTGGTCATCTCTTGTGCCATGTTCGCAGTCTCTTAAGTCTCTTGAGCCATGTATGCAGTCTCCGACAGTCTCTTGGGCCATGTATGCAGTCTCTGACGGTCTCTTGTGCCATGTCTGCAGTCTTTGACCATCTCCTGTACTACATCTGCAGTCTCTGACCGTGATAATGATTTTTGTCGAAAAGGGTCAGAGCATGGGTGACCTTAAAATTATGCCCCCCCCCTAAAAAAAGTTCTGCGGATGCCCATGTTGCCAACCTACTTTATCAGGTAGTCAGTATCGCGGCATCATGTTCTTTCTGTTTGGAGGTAGGATAACACCTTAGCAGGAGAATACCAATGTAGACAACCATTTCTATTCCACTGCATTGTGCGATCCAACGTCTTCGTGTAGAAATAAGCATTTCTTTTCTTCTGTGTCTCAATTACCCAATTATATTGTGTCCTTCTTTTTTTCGCCTTTACTCAACTAGTCTTTATTGTAGAAGGTCGAAGACTGAAGGCCCTTGAAACGAAAGAAGAACCGCCACTGACTCTGAAGAGCGCAGGAAACGTGGTATCTCAAGGTGAGCCAAAAAGGCAAGTTGTTACAGAATGGTGAAATCCACTGATGTATTATCGCTGCACCTTATAAAAGTGGTAATGATCGCTGGTAGAGTTGTAGTGTTTCCCTACCTTTGTGGCAATTACCGTCAGTAGAGAAGTGGTGGGACCTAGTATAGATGTCATAGCCCCTAGTACAATTATGATGGGCCCCAGTACAAAGACAGTATACCTAGGCACAAAGTTGGTGAGCCCTACTCCAACATTGATGCTGCTTAGTGGAAACGTAGCGTGGCTGTAATGGTCTCCAGTGGAAAGGTGGTCATCCATCGTATGGTGATAGACATCATTAGAGTGTGATAGGCATTTATTCTGACTCCGCTTGTTGTGAAGCGATTTATCCCTTGTGAGACCTCTATGCCTGGCCTGTATAAGGTATACCGTATATACTCGAGTAAAAGGCCAACCTGAATATAAGCCGAGGCACCTAATTTTACCACAAAAAACCGGGAAAACTTATTGACTCGAGTATAAGCCTAGGGTGAGAAATGCGCAGCTACTGTAAGTGGAAAAGAGGGTCAACAATGCCCATTTGCAGCCTCACTGTGCCCATTGCATGCCTTACTGTGCCCATTTGCAGCCATAGGTCCCCTGAACTTCAAACTTGGTAGTTAAGGGTTCCTAGATGCCCCCTAGCTGCAGTCCAGTCTCTGGACCCGAAGGGTCCCGAAATGACATTGCTGCAGATGGACACAGTTGACCGACTTTGGGGCCCCGTATCTCTATCTCAGGGATTTGGATATGTTGTAGTGTTGGTTCCACTGGGTTTGCATACCAAATTTGGGGTTCCTGGCACCAAGTGGCCCGAGATACGGGGCCCCAAAGTCGGGTCGGAAAATGTCATTCTCTGCTGCAGAAAAGTGCTTGACTCAAGTATAAGCCGAGGGGGGCATTTTCAGCACAAAAAAATGTGCTGAAAAACTTGGCTTATACTCGAGTATATACGGTAATGACTGAGGACAATCCTCATTAGATAGCTTGAACTCACCAAATACCGATTCCATCCACAAAGGTGATTTTATTCTGAACATCAGGTTACAGCAGATGACAGGATACAGAGGAATAGGTTGTGGTATTTATGCGGTCAAAAGATGATATTGTCTGTAGCTTACTGTGACGGACCTAGCCGGGACACGGGCTGTTGGAGGGGACTGAGTGCGAGCCTGTTGCCTTGTGATTATGGGCCCTGGCATTTGGGGAACAGTGCTCTTTGAGCTGCAAGCCTGGGACCCCTGAGCTGTGATACTTGGATTCAGGTCCATGCTGGCCCCCCAATACACATATAATCTGTATGTGTATTTGGCATTAGCAAGAGACGCTAATGTCATGACTCATGAACTCCAGCCACCTGTGTTATGTAATTGAGTATAGTCTGGCTTGTAGAAGTGTTTCACCTATTGTTGTATGTGCTAATTAACCCTGCAATTGAATGAAGGAGCCCAGTGCTCATGCTAATTAGGTTAGGCTTGTGTCATCTGTCAACTGTATATAAGTGTGACATGTCAAATAAAGAGTAACATAAGAAACAAGTGCATTACCACAAGAGGTCACTAGATGGCAGCATGTGAACTAAATATAAACGTCAATAGAAAATGGTTAGGAAGTGTGTCATAACATAAGGGAAAAAGAACATAAGAAACAAGTGCATTACCACAAAAGGTCACTAGATGGCAGCATGTGAACTAAATATAAACGTCCATAGAAAATGGTTAGGAAAACAATCTATATAAATTCTATGCCCCCGTTGGGGCAGCACAGCATCAGTGCAGTATTTGTATTCCCTTGTTAAAAGGGAGGTGTGCCCTAGTTTAGTAGTGATGGTTGTGGTGGTAGTAATGATGGTTCTAGGAGATATGTGGCAATTCCTAACAGAGTGGTGATTACCATTACCATTGGTGGTAAGTCTTAGTAAGCGCTCCTAGCTTAATGGTGGTGTGCCTTAGCAGAATGGTGATGGTACTTTGTTAAAGGGTTATGGCCTCTAGTAGGGTTGTGATGGCCCATAGCAGAAATGAGGTGGACAGTAGTATAGAGCTGTTAGCCTCTACTAGAAAGGTGGAAGTTTCTGGTACAGTGATGAAAGTAGACATGTGCACAACAAAAAAAAATTGTTTTTTTTTGTTTAGTTTTTTTTGTTTCCGAAAAAAAATGTTTTTTTTCGTTTCGTTTTTTTAGTTTCCGTTGATTCGTAACGATTCGTACATTCGTAAGTCGTCGGGTGTTCGTATTCGTAACGATTCGTACATTCGTAAGAGTTATTTTTTCGTTGATTAGTTTTTTCGTTAGTTTAATTTTCGGACGCATTCGTATTTATTCGTACATTCGTAACATTCGTAGATTCGTAATCGGAGCATAATTCATAATTTTATGTAATGTGTATGCTATTATTACATTTTAATAATTTACGAATCGAAAAAAAAAAAAGTTACGAATCGAAAAAAAAAGTTACGAATCGAAAAAAAAAGTTACGAATGTACGATTTTTTTTGTTCAATAGAGACACGGAAAATTACAAATCGAAAAAAAAAAAAAAAAAAAGTTACGAATCAAAAAAAAAAGTTACGAATCCAAAAAAAAAAAAAAGTTACGAATCCAAAAAAAAGTTACGAATGTACGAATTTTTTTGTTCAATCCATTCGAAGCACGTTTAGCAGCACCATTGTAAGGGACACGGAAAATTACCAATTCAACAAAAAAAAAAGTTACGAATGTACGAATTTTTTCGTTCGTTTTTTTTTTTTTCGGATTTTCTTGTTGTTTCTAATTTGTTTTTTTCTGATTTTCGTTGTTTTTCGGATTAGTTCGATTCGAATGATTCGTTAATCGGATTCGTTATTCGGATTCGTAACGATTCGTTCATTCGTACGAAAACGAACGAACGAAAATAACGAAAAAGAAATGAAAAACGAAAAAAAACTAAACGAATTGCACATGTCTAGATGAAAGCCTGTAGTACAAAAAAGTGTCAATTTATGATACAGTTTTGATATCCTCCAAGCAGAAAGGCAGTGAGAATTTCTCTTTAAGTCACCTATAGACCTACTAGGGTAGTAAGATGTTGCCATTGCTTCAAAAACATCCAATTCACAGGGTCAGAAGCCTCTAGGACAGGGGTCTCAAACTGGCGGCCCTCTAGCTGTTGCGAAACTACAAGTCCCATGAGGCATTGCATGGCTGACTTACAAGCATGACTCCCACAGGCAGCAGCATGATGGGACTTGTAGTTTCCGAACAGCTGGATGGCCACCAGTTTGAGACCCCTGTTCTAGAAGCTATCAGTAGACATGTGCAATTCGTTTCGTTTTTTTTTTTCGTTTTTTGTTTTTTTTTTCGTTTTTTTCATTCGTTCGTTTTCGTACGAATGAACGAATCGAAACGAATCGTTCGAATCGAACGAATCCGAATAACGAATCGTTCAAATCGTACGAATCCGAAAAGCAATGAAAATCCGAAAAACCAAACAACGAAAATCCGAAAAACTAAAAAAGGACCAACGAAAATGAATGAAAAAATTCGTACATTCGTAACTTTTTTTTTTGTTGAATTGGTAATTTTCCGTGTCCCTTACAATGGTGCTGCTTAACGTGCTTCGAATGGATTGAACAAAAAAATTCGTACACTCGTAACTTTTTTTTTCGATTCGATTCGTAACTTTTTTTTTTTTTCGATTCGTAATGAATGGATTGAACAAAAAAATTCGTACATTCGTAACTTTTTTTTCGATTCGATTCGTAACTTTTTTTTTTCGATTCATAAATTATTAAAATGTAATAATAGATACACATTACATAAAATTATGAATTATGGGGGGCGCATGCGCGCGAGCAAAGGAGATGGCCGCCTGACTCCACTGCTCCGCGCCGTCGGACCGTAACACCTGGTCTCATCCGACATAGGCACACATCATCAGCGGCAAAGAGGGCACCGGAGGCTCCGGAACACCCCAGGCTCCGGAGGTGATGCGCAGATCGGCGAAAAAACCCCCCAAGAGCCGGCAACACAGCAAACTTTCTCCTGCATCGGGCAGAAACATATCCAAGATGGCGCCCGACCCTCCGGAGCCTGACGACGAGACCCAGCTCTCTGCTGCAGGCCCAGAATCTCCCGCGGACAGCCTGCACCTATTCTCCATGGACCGGGTGAGTTCCCCCCCCGTGGAATCGGAGGACATGTTGGCCAAATTCCGCACCATAGTCAGGGATGAAATCACCACAGCCTCCCGCAAGCTTTCCTCTGACTTGGTGCGGGGCCTTAAAGAAATAGGCCACCGCACTAACCAGCTGGAAAACCGCATGGACCTGGTTACCACAGTACTAGAGGGCCACGAGGAAGAGGTAGACAAAATGTCCGGGGAACTGGAAGCCCTAAGGGACAAGCTAGAGGACGCCGAGAATAGGGCCCGGAGGGATAACCTCCGCGTCCGAGGTATCCCTGAGGCAATCACTGACCTGCAGGGCACAGCTACTGCATTTTTCCAGGAACTGGCACCAGAAATCCCGGTGGAAAGGTTGGAGTTCGACCGCATCCACAGATCCCTGGCCCCCAAACCCTCCGAAGGTCCCCCGAGGGACATCATCATTAAATTTCACTATTTCCGGACCAAGGAAAGACTTTTACAAGCAGCAAGAGAGCAACAGAACCTCTCCTTCCAGGGTAACACCCTCCAGCTGTTCGCAGACCTCTCCCCGGTCACTATCGCCAGGCGTCGTGGCCTAAAACCCTACCTCCAAGTCCTACAAGCTCAAGGGATAAAATACAGATGGGGGTTTCCATTTAAGCTCTCCTTCTCCCACCTAGGCCGCCAATTCCACGCCACCACACCTTCGGACCTGAAACGCCACTTCCTGGAACTTCAACTGGACCTGCCTCCATCTCAGCCTGAAGCCCCGTCCTCCTCCACCAGACCCGGACCTTCCAAACAGAGTACATCCAGACCTCCTCGTCCACCCTCCCAGGCATCCCAGAAGTCCCGTTCTGGATCACAGGCGCTGCGAGACCTACAGGCCCAACGTTTCCAACCACCCAACAATGGATGAGGAGGCCCGGCTGGGCCCAATCTTTTGTTTGCCTCAGCTCACCTTGATCGCCTGTCCCGGGCTGCCCAGAGCCCCTTGAACTGGTTGCTGGTCACCACGACATGTGAATCCGAGCGTCAAGTTTTGGTAACGGTTTCCCCACCATGTTTTTCTTGACATTAGCCTTTGCCGCCTGGTCGGGGGGGGCCGCCCCGGAACAAGCTGCCCCGTTTGTGTGATGGCAGCCCGGGACGCACCTTACCCCCTCCGGGTAACAAGGCGGAACTTTACCATGGACCTGTCTCCCCCGCCTTGCCACTGTCGTGAGTACCAAAATGGTCCGGGCGGCTACCCGTGGCCCATAGTATTTTTTGTTTTTACTTTATTATTATGCTTTTTCTCTATTTTTTACACATGTGGCCTTTTCAGTTCCAGCGGTCTCGCGGGTTGTTGGGGGGTGGGGAAATCTCGGGCCTAGTCAGGTGGGGACAAGAAGCTACCATAATGTTTATGTGACACTCGGTATATCACCGCAGGGTGATTTTCTAGCTCTCACGTGTGACCATCCGGGCAGGGGGGGGTGATGGGTGCCCGGGGCCTCGCCCGGCCCCTTGCGGGGGATGGTCATATGGCTGTCCCTCGCGGGGGGTCGGGGGGCCCTCCCTCGGGCGCTCGGTTCGGCTTAGAATGTTCAGTTGTTTTGTTGTTTTGCAGCTCTCCCGTTTAATTGCCTTTTGTTGCAGGTACTGTTACCTAGTGCCTACGTCAAGAATGTTTGAAATGTTAGATATATTTCCACTAGAGACAGGTGGTTCCGACGGACCACTGCTACCCCCATGTGTTGGCACCCGACAGAGAAGTTTTTCCTTGCCGGGCTCCCAACCCGAAGTGGGTTCCATAACCCACGCTATGCTGCATTAATGCAAATAGCATTCGATCTCTTCCGAGTTTTACTCGGTATTCTCACCTTTTCTACTTCTCCTCTTTCCTCTCCGTTTTCCTCTCTTCTCCCCATCCTCCCCCTCCACCTCCCCTCCTTCCCCCTTCCTATGCCCCCGGGGTGCGGGAACAGAGCATTAAGCTGCTTTATGAGTTTGACCTAATGACCCTTCGCTGGCTTTCCCTGAATGTCCAGGGCTTGAACTCGCCTCAAAAACGGGTCAAGGCCTTCAAATACCTTAAGCAACTCAACATTGATATAGCTTGCCTACAGGAAACCCACTTTTCCGTTTCCTCTTGCCCCAAATACTTTGATGTAAATTACCCCCAAGTTTTCTTAGCCAACGGTCCTACTAAACAGAAAGGGGTTCTCATAGCCATAAGAAAATCAGTTCCGTTTATTTGCAGTAAACAAATTGCCGACCCGGATGGTAGGTACCTTCTTCTGCAGGGCTCAGTACAGGACAACGAAGTTACAATTATGACCTATTATGCCCCAAATGTTAACCCAGCCCCCTTTTTGACACATGTCTGCACCCTGTTGAAGGACCACCAGAGGGGCATCCTCCTGCTGGCAGGGGACTCTAACGTCTCGTTAAATCCCTCTTTGGATAACTACCCATCGGACGATAGAGTCCCCTCCCCAGCTGCAAAAACCTTTTTGCGAACTCTACATGACCACGATCTAGTAGACACTTGGCGCGAATTACACCCCCGGGGTAGGGATTACACCCATTACTCCCATCCCCATCACTCACATTCCAGGATTGACCATATGTTCGTCTTACGACAGCATCTACACCTGATCGACGCAGTCTCTATTCTAGCGACCCCCTGGTCGGATCACGACCCAATTCTGACTATCTGCCACTCCCTGCTCAGCAAACCACAGCACAAATCCTGGGTGATGAACGACTCATTACTGTCATTCGAGCCTATTACCACCGAATTACACAAAGCGTCGATAGATTACTTTAAACTTAATGCAGGGACGGTCTCCTCGCCGGTAACCCTTTGGGAGGCTTACAAAGCGGTCCTTCGAGGCCATGTTATACGCATAGCGTCAAAACGTAAAAAAGAACGAACCCAACTACGGCGTAAACTCGAGCATGACCTGGAAGATCTTTCCACAGCTTTTAAGCAAGACCCTACCCCAACCAATCGTAAACTTTTAGATAAAGCCCGATCGGACTTAGACTTATGCGTGACGGACGACGCTGAACACACCCTACGCTGGGCTCGTCAGAAGTGGTACACTAAGGCTAACAAGCCAACAAAGATGCTAGCCAATAGACTGCGTACTTTCACCCCGAGGTTCACACCCATAACCTTACGCACCCGTCACAATATCCTCACGGGCAACCCGCGTCGAGTCCTGGACGAGTTCCGCCACCGCCTAACCAAGCTCTATTCTGCCCCCACCCATATTCCTCCCCACGGCCTGACCCACTTCTTGAAGGATTTGTCCTTGCCTGCCCTATCTGACACTCACAGGTCCCTCATGGACAAGGATATACAGGTATCAGAAATTCTCCAATGCATCAAGGAATTAAAGATAGGCAAGAGACCTGGCCCTGACGGCTACACAGCCCTATATTATCGGAAATTCGCCGAGGTTCTTGCACCACACCTGGCGGCTATGTACAATTCGGTAAAAAGGGGTCACTCGTTTACGCCAGATTTATTAACCGCTAACATTGTAATGATCCCCAAGCCGGATAAAGATCACTCCTCCTGGGCCAATTTCCGCCCGATTTCCCTAATAAACATTGACATGAAAATCCTAACAAAAATTCTGGCCAACCGTCTAAACTCTTTTCTCCCAAGATTGATAAAAAAGGAACAGGTGGGCTTTGTCCCCCGTAGGCAAGCAGGGGACGCCATTCGGAAACTCCTTCAAATCCAACATATAGCGCACGGCAGATCCCTGGAAACAATGTTTCTGTCCCTAGATGTCAACAAGGCCTTTGACACTTTGTCTTGGCCTTATCTGACACAGGTTTTAGGCCACTATGGCTTCGGCACCTCATTTTTGGGTTGGGTCTCTGCCATCTACGATTCCCCTCAAGCCAAGGTACGATATTACGGTCATGAGTCGCCCACCTTCCCCATAAAAAGAGGAACCCGCCAAGGGTGCCCATTATCCCCCCTTTTATTTATTCTGGCTTTGGAGCCCTTGGCGGAGGCCATCCGTTTGCATCCAGACATATCTGGAGTCGAGGTGGCGGGGACCTCACATAAATTATCCCTATTCGCAGACGACATCTTGCTGTCAGTCACCAAACCCAGAATCTCCCTCCCCAATTTGATGTCCCTCTTAGATACTTTCGCCACGTTGTCAGGCCTAACTGTTAACCCGGCTAAATCCAAAGCCATGTCAATTAACCTTAGGCCCTCGGAACTGGAAGCACTGAAGTCGGCATTTTCCTTCCAATGGACGAATTCGTTACCCTACCTGGGGATTAGACTTACCCCTAACTACTCGGGTCTTTACCAAGCCAACTACCCCCCATTATTGCGCAAACTGACAAGTCTGCTTGACTCTTGGTCCACCCTCCCTCTATCCTGGTTCGGTAGAATAGCGACTGTACGCATGGCATATCTCCCGAAATTGCTTTACCATTTCCGAGTTCTACCGGTCCAGATCCCATCTCACATTCTCCGAATCCACCAACGCAAAATCATGCTATTCATCTGGGGGAAGATAAAACCCAGGATCAAGCGACAGGTGCTCTATGCACCTAGAATAGATGGAGGCCTCTCGGTCCCAAACCTGCAAGCCTACTATACAGCAGCCGGTATAGCCCCACTTGCCCATCTCCATGAAAAGCAACAAATGCCACTATGGGCAGTTATCGACTTAGTCGATTCCCACCCGGTCCCTTTAGCCTCCCTCCCCTGGCTCCCTAAAGCCCACCGGCCATCCACCCTGGGTCCATGCCTAGCCCATGCTCTACGATTGTGGGATTCAGTCAAGTTCTCAGCAGGCCTGATCTCTCCCCATCTCCCCTTACTCCGTCTTCTTTACTGCCCGTTATTCCCGCCAGGATGTGATAACCCCTTACAGTTCAAGTGGTGGACTGACCATGGCTTCGTAGACGTTCACTCTTTGCTCACCCCGACTAAAATAGTCCCGTTCGCAGCCCTACGCTCCTCACACGACATCCCTCTAAAAGAACACTATAGTTATACACAACTCAGACACTTTCTCCAAGGCCTAATAAGATCCCAGCCTATTCCCTATGCCACGACTCCCTTTGAAAGTTTGTGCAGATCTCGTCCTCAATCCTCGGGTATGATATCACTTATATACAAGGCTATAATCAACACTAGAAAACCACCACTGAGACCTTATCATCTCCAATGGGAGGCTGAGCTAGGGAAACGGCTGGAGCCAGATGACTGGCGGGTAATGACCATGGCACTAACTAAATGCTCTAAGCCATACACCCCGGCAAGGCTAGCGAGCTTCATAAATGCTCTAAGAATGTCCTCTTTTTGGAGAACGCCTACAAAGTTTTTTATAGATGGTACTACACCCCGGCAAGGCTAGCGAGCTTCATCCCATCTTATTCCCCATTATGTTTCCGAGGGTGCTCGCAAGAAGGGACGATGGCTCACATCTGGTGGTCCTGTCCCAGGGTTTGTAGACTATGGATCAGGGTATATGCACTGCTTCGTAACCTTTTTAACACCACAATAAAGAGGGATCCTTTTGAAGCCCTATTATGTAAGCCCATCCCAGTACTTCTTCGTCCTGAACGTCAACTGGCTGCACACATCTTTACTGCAACTAAACTGACCATAGCACGGGCTTGGAAAACCCCGACCCTCAGCTTTGAAGCGGTTAAAAATAGAGTAAATGACATTATGGTGAATGAGAAACTCACTGCCGTGCTAGCAGATACCCATGCCAAATTTCTCCGGGTATGGCAGCCTTGGGTGACCCATATCCGCCCGTCGCGATTTGATCCAACGCTTCTTACCCTTTAAGAAGTCTCTGTGGGGGGGGGGGGGGGGGGGGGCCCCCCCCCCATCCTTTTTCTTCTCCCTTTCCCCCACATTTCCCCCCTTTCCTCGACTTTCCTCCTTACTTCACCCTCTTCTTGGTCTTTATACTAAAGCCATACGTCACTCCTTTTCTCTTTCTCCATCATCTGGATTCTTCTCCGGTATTCCCCCCTCCGGGGGCTCAATATCAAGCTCCCTCTTATTCTCTCTTTCGATCTCCCCATCCTACGGGGCTGATCCTACTGGTGCTGGATACCTAACAAGACATACTATCTCTTCTATGAGTTTTATCTCCATTCCACCTTCCTTCTTCATTTTCTTCTTTTTCCCCTCTTTTTCTTCCTCAGGACTTTACAAATCTTAGTTACAATCTGCTCAAGTGGTCTTCCCTGAGGAATCTCACTTAAGTTGGTTCCTAAGTTTAATGTCCCTATGGGATAGGGTTTGTTTTACTGTTTTTCTGCCTCAGATACCAGAACCAATCTAGAGTACTGTCTTACGTCCCAGTTTACCCTAGGTTAATTTTACTCCATCAAGTCGCAAGACCTGTTGGTCTCTTTACAATGTCTTGCTGCCCACACTTGTGATATTTTACAGTCTGTTCTATGGTTCACGTCCGTACTCCGGACTCAACTGCATGTACTGTTCTGTTGTAAGAAATCGCACACTGTTACTGTGTCCAGTTCCATTTTTTTCTGTTTTTTTCTGTTGTTTTGTATTCTTTTGTATTGATGTGTCTCTTCAATAAAAACCTTTGTACAAGAAAAATTATGAATTATGCTCCGATTACGAA
Source organism: Lithobates sylvaticus (assembly GCA_028564925.1). Taxonomy (NCBI): domain Eukaryota; kingdom Metazoa; phylum Chordata; class Amphibia; order Anura; family Ranidae; genus Lithobates; species Lithobates sylvaticus. The sequence continues at coordinate 20,919,586 of CM053032.1, forward strand.
TCTACGAATGTTACGAGTGTTACGAATGTACGAATAACTACGAATGCGTCCGAATTTCGAATAAACGAATGAACGAAAATTAAACTAACGTTTTTCGTTAGTTTAATTTTCTTTCATTCGTTTATTCGAAATTAACGAAAAAAAACTCTTACAAATGTACGAATTGTTACGAATACGAACAACGACGACTTACGAATGTACGAATCGTTACGAATACAAACAACAACGGCTTACGAATGTACGAATCGTTACGAATCAACGGAAACGAAAAAACGAAACGAAAAAAACGATTTTTTTTCGGAAACGAAAAAAACGAAACGAAAATAAACACATTTTTTTGTTGTGCACATGTCTAGATATCACATTATGGACATTATGAGAAAGGAGAAAGTCAGAAACTCCATCTTCTGCAATTAATAAATGTATTGTAGCAGGTGAAGTACAAAATAATACAAGGGCTTACGCGTTTTAGCATGTAGCCTGATTCGTAGCCATGGCTGTGAAGCAGGCTACACGCCAACATGAGTAAGCCTTTATATTTTGTACTTCACCTGCTACAATAAATGTATTATTTGCGGAAGATCGAGTTGCCGGCTTTCTCCTTTCTCTATGTTATGCTTGGGTGTAAGGAAGACACCATAACGTAGCGCACCGACTGCTCACCACCTTCGGAGAATCAGACCAGGTGTCAATTTAATATAGATATCACACTATATCTCTGCCCATACATCACATTCACAAACCTGTATACAGGATGTTATTTTGTTAGCCCATAAGGATTATTGCCAGTGTGGTCCATAAACCAGGTTTTGTTTTTTCTCCTAAATCAATGTACTAACTCAAGTTCATTGTTTGTCTCTGGTTGCCCCCAGTGGTTGAATCTTCAGAGAAATTGGAGAGAATGTTTCCAAGAGACTGTGCGGATATCTACAAACAGGGGATCCGAGAAAATGGAATTTACACTATCCAGCCCATTGCAGTGCGACAGCCGTTTGAGGTATAGTGAGTAACTTACAACTAAATGTATACGTATATAGAGGTGCAGCGCTAAGCAACTTAAAAATATAACACGAATTGGAAAACCAACAGAAAATAAAGTGCTAAAAAAAATAACCGTGATCACATTATTACGGGTGGCAATTATCAAAACAGATATAAAAGTCAGTCAAAAAGTCCCAACTTATAGTATGAGGAAGCTCTGCTGAGCGAAACATGTTGAGAGTGGTAGTGTCTGCTCAATATGCTTTATAAGAACAAGTGATTTTTGTTATGACTGTAAAACTGTTCTCATGTTTTGTACCTTTGTAATAAAAATATTTTCTTTATTTTATATGTTGTATTAGTGACGTTCTATTTACACCTTAAAAGTCCAGAGGTTTGTTACCTCTTGTCCCTCCAGTTTTTTTCCCCAACTTATAGTGATGAAACCATGAACACCTCCAGATGTGCATAGAGAAGAACCTTCTGTGCAGAAATATTCACCCAGAGCAACACAAGCCCCATACCAGATTATTTTGACCCCCATGTATTGAGCAGTCAAATAATGCTTTTCCATAGACAATCCATAGGCACTGTTCTCAAATAAATGTTCAGCTCATAGGAAACATAGAAATGAACAGCCTCATAGCGTAGTATTGAAAGGTTGGAAATGTATTAAAACATAAATTAGCTCACTCACGACGAAACGTGTAGGGTACAGCTGATGTGACGTCATCACACAAGCAATCACTGTAAGGTTTCTGAATTTGGTTTTAGTGATTCTCGTTAGGCAATCTGTTTGTATATCATATGAGTGAACTACTTTATGTTTGATACATTTTCAACCTTTTAATACTACACTACGAGGCTGTTCATTTCTATGTTTCTGCGGACTGTCTATGGAAAAGTGTTATTTGACCTCTCAATATATGGGGATCAAAATAATCTGGTAAGGAGCTTGTGTTGCCTGCCTTTGGTGATATGGTGGAATTTGGGTTAATATTTCTGCACAGAAAATTCTTCTTTATTAACATTAAGGATCTGGAGGTGTTCATGGTTTCATCACTATAAATTGGGACTTGTTGGCTGACTATTATATTGAATCCCAAGTTTTGAAAAACCCTAAAAACTGTTCGAAAAAAATAACAGTTTCCCAGTCATTCTCCTTCCATTAGTTTCCAAAGCCATTTTTTCATCCCTGAAGTAGAACAGAAGAGTTACTGTATATACTCGAGTATAAGCCGAGTTTTTCAGCACATTTTTTTGTGGAGTGGTTTTGTGGAGTGGTTTTCTTTCCTGCAACCATGGGTTGCAGGAAAGAAAATTGCTTGATTCCCTCATCAACACAATCAGTGGTGATGGGGGGATTCCTGCCGCAGAGCTATTGTGCTCTCTGGGGGGGGGGGCGGATTCCTCAGCCTGTCCACACATGGTTCAAATCTTGGCAGGTCCCTGCTGAACCGGCCTCGTTTTGAGCCATCTATCGCAGGCTTAAGTCACAACAATAGACGAACACAAGGTGCTTAAGCTTATAACACACAAACAATTCTACATTTATTGAACACACCCATCACAGTCCTGGAGGAAAAAGTAAGTGAGCACATAGACTAATTACTTCAACGAACAGCTAATTGGAGTCATTAGTTTGCACACCTGGAGTCCAATTTGTGAAATGAGTTTGGAGCTACTTTGATTGATAAAAGACATTCAAACATTTTAAGATTGCTGTTCATAAGAAGCATCAGCTGATGTGAACTATGCCTTGCAAAACGTAGCTCTTTGAAGACATATGATCAGGAGCATATGATCTGCATAAGGCTGGAAAGGGATACAAAGCAATCTTGAACTGTTTAGGCATGCATCAGTTGACAGTTAGGCCCCTTTCACACTGGGGCGTTTTTCAGGTGGTACAGCGCTAAAAATAGTGCCTGTATACCGCCTGAAAAAATCCGGCCCCTTTAACTCCAGTGTGAAAGCCGGCGGGCTTTCACACTGGAGCGGTGCGCTAGCAGGACGGTCAAAAAAGTCCTGCTAGCAGCATCTTTGGAGCGGTATAGGAGCGGTGTGTTCACCGCTCCTATACCGCTCCTTCCCATTGATTAGAAAGGGGACACCGCGGTGATACCGCGGCAATACCGCCGCAAAGTGCCGCTATGGCAGCGCTCTGCGGGGGTCTTTAATCCTTTTTTGGCCGCTCGCGGGGGTAAAACCGCACCGCGAGTGGCCGAAAACCGCGGCTAAAACGACGGTAAAGCAGCGCTAAATATAGCGCTTCTTTACCGTCACAGCGGCTCCCCGCCCCAGTGTGATAGGGGCCTTAGACTATTGTCTATAAATTGAGACAGTTAGTATTGTGCAGGGGCGTACTGACCATTTCGACCACTCGGGCACTGCCCGAGGGCCCCCGGGCCACTAGGGGGCCCCATCAGGGTTGCCAGCCTAAGTAAAACCAGGGACAGTATGTAAAAAATCTGTGTTTTTTTACATCTGTTTCTGAAATGTCCCTTACCGACATCCTTTTGGTCTAAAAATCCCGAGATTAAAGCTGCCCCACCTCTCCAGTACCTTCTCAGCCAATAGAAACATGTCTGTGTATACTGTGTGTACATGCATGTGTATACTGTGTGATTGTATACTGTGTGTGTATACTGTGTGGCCCCATAATCTCTGATTGCCTGGGGGCCCCATAATCTCCTATTGCCCGGGGGCCCCATGAGTTGTCAGTCCGCCCCTGGTAGTACTGTGGCTACTCTTCCTAGAAGATGACTCTCAAAGCACAGCGCAGAATCCTCAGCGAGGTAAAGAAGAACAAACGAGTAACAGCTAAAGTCTTGAAAACATCACTGGAACTGGCAAACATCCATGTTCATAAGTCTTTTACTTCAGAAATCCAGTTAATTCCAAGGCGTTCACATACCTGTTAGTGTATGTTTCTTTATGCCTATGTTAAATTTTTTGGCTTACCATGCGTGCTTCTGGTTGGCTTTAGGTTTACTGTGACATGGTGACGGACGGAGGAGGCTGGACGGTGTTTCAGCGAAGGCAGGATGGCGCGGCCGACTTCAACCGCACATGGCAGGAGTACAAGCAAGGTTTTGGCAGCCTTCAAGGAGAACATTGGCTCGGCAATGAACACCTGCACAGCCTAACCAGGTCCGGCCAGCACACCCTTCGCATTGAACTAGAGGATTGGTATGGCGTGAAACGGCACGCCATCTATCGAAAATTCAAAGTCGCCAGTGAGCAAAACAAGTATCGGCTAACCGCCAGGGAGTACAACGGGAATGCCGGAAACGCTCTTAGCTACAGCCGAAACTACAACCACGATCACAAGTATTTCACAACGTATGACAGCGATAATGATAACTATACGTCTGGAAACTGTGGGATGTATTACGGATCCGGTTGGTGGTTTGACACCTGCCTGGCGGCCAATCTAAACGGGAAGTATCACAAGGGGCGGTACATTGGTGTGACCAGCGGAATTTACTGGGGGACTTGGTACATTCTGACAGATAAGAGGACAAATCAGAAATACTCGTTCAAGAGAGCGGAAATGAAAACAAGGATACTGAACTCCTAAAAGACTGGACTTTTTTTTTTTTTGAGGACTTCATTTTCACTTATGGAATTGTAGTGATAATATGTATTTTTAATGGACAAAAAACACTCTAAAAGAATTAAAAGGCAACGGCACAAAACATTTACATCACTTTTAAGACATAGGACTTTAAAAACACTGTAAAGGTTTATACTGATTTTTAAATAAATAATCCAAAATACGATTGTCATATATTCTTAAAGCCTTCCCATCGGTCTTTCACAGTTCTACGGACTCCTTTTCTGTCCTGAAATGGCTTACTCTTCTTGCATCATGTAGCCCAGGGATCCCCAACCCCTGGGCCATGGACCGGGGCTGGTCCGCGGCCTGTTGATGACCGGGCCACACAGCAAGGGATGAGCAGTCACCACTGCCCGCACAGGGCTATCACAGACCACAGTCGCGATCATCTCTTACTGTGCGGCCATGCCTGTGTGTCCTCCCCTGGCTCCTCCACCAACCTGGCCGGCGATGTCATCCAATCAGCAAGGCAGGGGGTGGGAGGAGCTGCAGATCAGAATGCAGAGCTCCTCCCACCCCCGAGAGCTGGGAGACGACACACAGACTGATCACAGCCTCTGTCCTGCCAAAAGTAGGAGTCCTGTGCAGGGAATGCAGAGATTAGAATGGGGAAGTATCATGTTAGAGAGGAAAGGGGGGGGGGGGGGCAGACTGCAGGGTCAATGTGATGGGGGGTGGCTGTGATTGCTAGGGGCACTGTAATATAAAAGGGATGCACTGTACAGGGGCACTGTAATCATTACAGTGCCCCTGTAGAGTGCAGTCCCCTTTATATCACAGTACCCCCTTTACAGTGCAGCCCCCTTTACATCACAGCCCCCCTTTAATTTAAAGTGCCCCCTTACATAACAGTGTCCCCTTTACATCACCCCCCCCCCTTTACAATACAGTGTCCCCTTTACAGAGCAGTACCCGTTATTTTAATGTAAAGGGGCACTGTGATGTAAAAGGGACTGCACTGTAAAGGGCACTGCAATGTAAAAGGGGCAGTGATGTGAAGGAGAACTGAGGACAGACTTCATGCATAGCTTCTCCCCCAATCCCCTTACCACCCCCCTGGACTTGACCGCTGATCTAACCCCCCCCCCAGCTTGACTCTCCCTGGCCTTCTGTGCAGTGACCTGCAGAAAATATTATCCTCAGGAAATCTTCTCTAGGCCCATAGCCCAGTTTCTGCTGAGGCCCAGACTGCAAAATCTTGTCTCAGTAGCTCTCTCTCCCAGGGGCAGCATCCCTGCAGGAGAGTGGAAGCCTCCTTGGAGAGCAAAGACCCATCTGCTCAGGCCTCCTTCACATTTATCACCTCCCCAGCCACCTTCTGGACACCTGCTTCCAGAGACTGGCCAGGGCGTGATAAATGTTCAGGCTGGTCATTTAAATCTCTCTCCATATGTTCTGGAAGCCTTTTCCAGAGGCAGGGGATGTAATCAAACTCTTAGCTCAAGAATCCTGAGCAGACCAAAACAATCAACCACCACTCCACTCACTACAGTGGAGCCAAAAATGAAATGTACCTAGAAGCCGAATTAGGAGGGCACTACATCAAGAAGAGAAGGTCAAATTAAAATGTTGCAATTTTTAAGTCCATTGCCAAGATTTTAGGGTTTTTAAACAATTTTATTATTTTTTCCTAATACTGAAATGCAGAAACAGTTTTGGGGGTATTTTACAAGATTTTGGGTAAACTTTTGTGGCTTAGTAAGCTTATATGTGTTAAATATGGTTTCTGTATAAATATAATATTCACTTTACAAATAAACATTTAATACAGGGTTATCCAATGACAAAGGTTTCACAAAGCATTACAGATTCGAAAACTCTTGTTTCTCATTAAAAAGGAACTTCAATCCCTTTTAGATTTTCTTAGGTTTGGCTTTGGCTTCCCCAGCCCCAGATGTGCCACAGCCGCATAGGAGGGGCGGCAGGGGCATGTAGAGAAACCAATCCCCTCCTTTTTCCTCCTGCCTGCCTCTCCTCCTCTTCTCCCTCCCGCAGGTATTCAGCGGCTGCAGGAGTAAAATGGAGGGGATCGAATTCTCAACATGCCGCCTCTCTCATCCAGATTCTGCTGTCCCTCGACCCCTGTGTACTCCTCTGCCCCCCTGTGTGCTCGCCTGCCCCCCCCCCCTAATTCCCCCTGCAGCAGCTGGGAGGGAGAAAGGAAGGGGGAAGCCGGCATTGCTGCAATGGGAGGGGGGGCAGGAGAGTACACAGGGGCCCGGGGGCAGCAGGACCTGGATTGGAGGGTATGGTGGGGCAGCCTGAAGGTTCTAATTATGTCTCCTGTCAATCGCCCTCACTCTTTAGAGGAGGTGAGGAGACATTAATGTTGGCTCCTAACAACCGTTTTAACCCCTAAAATTCTACACCATTGTGCCAGAATGAGTGCAGCTATGATGACCCATTCAGTTTAATGGGCCACGTTCGGCAGTAGGTAATGCCCGCCAAGCACGACAATTGGGATGAATTTTGCTGCCCCCCAGCGCAAAACATCACAGCCACAGCATATGAACACCCCTGTCCACTGTCTTTGTCACTTAAGGGTAAGAGATAGGGGGTGACAAAAAACAAGGCTCAGCTGCATGTTTTTACTGCCCCCCATTGCAAGTGTAAAAGAGGCATAAGAAATGATTTCATGAAAAATAGATTACAGGGCCACTAAGTATTATTTTTGGAGAATAAGGATCTTATTTCGTGTCACTTTAACTGCTTGCTGACCAGCCGCCGCAGTTGTACTGCGTCAGAATGGCACGGCTGGGCGAAACTACGTTATGTAATGTCGCTTCACACTGTGGCCACTAGGGGCGTGCACGCTCATCCCCCCCCCCCCCCCCTGTGACCGCCGGGCACTCGCATCGGCTCGGGGGTCGAGCGTGCGCGCCCCTAGTGGCCACAGGGCGAAGCGACGTTACATAACGTTGTTTCGCCCAGCCGTGCCCAGCCGCGATCGCTCGGGGCAACCAGAGAACTGGGATCTGTGTGTGTAAATACACAGTTTTCGGTTCTCTGAGGGGAGAACAGACAGATCGTCTGTTCATACAGAGTATGAACAGCGATCTGTCATCTCCCCTGCACAGTCCCCACCCCCCTTCAGTTAGAACACACACTAGGGAACACATTAAACCCTTGATCGCCCCCTAGTTTTAACCCCTTCACTGCCAGTGACATTTTTACAGTAATCAGTGCATTTTTATAGCACTGATCGCTGTATTAATGCCAATGGTCCCAAAAATGTGTCAAAATTGTCCGCTGTGTCCACCAATCCCAATAAAAATCGCAGATCCCCGCCATTGCTAGTAAAAAAAAATAATAATAATAGAAATGCCATAAAACTATTCCCTATTTTGTAGACGCTATAACTTTTGTGCAAACCCATCAATATACGCTTATTGCAAATTTTTTTTTACGAAAAATATGTAGAAGAATAGGTATCAGCCTTAACAGGACAAAAAAAAAAAATTTTATATATTTTTTGAGGATATTTATTATAGCAAAATGTAAAAAATATTGATTTTTTTTCAAAATTTACACTCTTTTTTTGTTTATAGCGCAAAAAATAAAAACCACAGAGGTGATCAAATACCACCAAAAGAAAGCTCTGTTTGTGGGAAAAGAAGGACGTCAATTTTGTTTGCGTGCCACGTCGCACGACCGCGCAATTGTCAGCTAAAGCGACGCAGGGCCGAATCGCAAAAAGTGCTCTGGTCAGGAAGGGGTAAAAATATTCCGGGGCTGAAGCGGTTAATTAGTGCACTGCTGTGACCTCATTGTCCAATCAAAAAATCTGGGGGTGTGTCCTTGACCAAACTGTTTTGCTTAGCTGCACTGGGAAAACTAAAGTCTGGCTATGCTGTCTGGCAGAGGTGCCTGGAATCACAAGCCCGGCTTACCAGAATTGTAGCTCCTTCGGCAGGTAAGATGACTCACAAATCTGTATTTCAGTTGTGAGAACATCCCAGCCTGAAAATCAAAGCTTGATTCGTATCGCATACTTTCAGGGCACAACGCAATCCAGCATTTGCCGCCCGGGGAATACAGTGTATAAATTTAGATTCATCCAGATCAAAGAGCAGATTATTATCACATAAAGGGACCCCCATCCCCCACCCTCCGCCCTCCGCCGGGCTATATTTAGGTTATAAGAGGGGCATTACCTCCTGATTGGCCACCCTGAGATCAAGGCCGTAAAGCAGCTGGATAGACAAGACTTTAATGTGATAAAAATGGAACATCCTTCTCTAATCGCCGATTCTCAGATCGGTCGGCGGAACTCGATGCCTATCTGTGATGTTCGCCTGTTTGGTCTCGCGCCAGAAATAGACGAAGGAAGAAACGGGGGGATTGTTATCTCTTCAGGTTGATTCACGTAATTTACAGATATGGTACTTAAACTCTTAAAAGCATTCAAAGCAAGATTTGGTTTCATAGCTGGAGGGGCGGCGGGATGCGGCATGCACAGACACAATGGCGGGGCTGTGTGGAGAGGACGCTGTGGTGTGCGGAAAGAGGACACCGGTGCGGAAAGGACTTTTTGTCAATGAAGGTGTCAAGAATATGCTTTTAAAGCTGAACAGCTAAATGCACAGATGAAATACATATATGAGAGCTGGTTTTCCTGTATTTATGTCAATCCAGCCCTAAGATTTACACAGCTCTACCATATAGCACAGTTCTGCCTGATTTTTGTTCGCTGCAGTTAAGTAACACTTACAGGCCTTGTCCTTCCCCTAGCCAATAATTGGAGGGTGAATGGAGAAACAGATGAGCTTATCTCTCTGCTCTCTCCTCCTATCAGCCTGTTCCTTGTTAGCACATGAGCACTGCAGTACAACTGATTGGCTGCCTATGGTGCTTCTCCCTCCCCAGTCTAAGGTCTGCTGCACAGGGCCTGCCAGAGGCTGATACTGGATACCAGGTCAAAATCAAGTACTTATGCTGCTTCAGTGCCTCTTCATCGGTGCCGCTTATCAGTGCCCATCAGTGCAGCCTTATCAGTGCAGTGCCCATCAGTGCAGCCTCATCAGTGCCCACCAGTGCAGCCTCATCAGTGCCCATCAGTGCAGCCTTGTCAGTGTCCATCAGTGAAGCCTTATCAGTGTCCATCAGTGAAGCCTTATCAGTGCCCATCAGTGCCGTCTCATCAGTGCCCATCAGTGCAGCCTTTTTAATGCATCCTTATCAGTGCCCATCAGTGCAGCCTCATCAGTGCCCATCAGTGCAGCCTCATCAGTGCCCATAAGTGCAGCCTCATCAGTGCCCATCAGTGTATACTCATCAATATACATCACTCCAGCCTCATCAGTGCCCATCAGTGAAGGCTCATCAGTGCCAATCAATGCAGCCTATCGGTGCCCACCAGTGCAGCCTCAGTGCCCATCAGAGCAGCCTTATCAGTGTCCATCAGAGCAGCCTTATCAGTGCCGTCTCATCAGTGCCCATCAGTGCAGCCTTATCAATGCATCCTTATCAGTGCCCATGAGTGCCCATCAGTGCAGCCTCATCAGTGCCCATCAGTGCAGCCTCATCAATATCCATCAGTGAAGCCTCATCAGTGTCCATCAGTGAAGCCTGTTCAGTGCCCACCAGTGCAGCCTATCAGTGCCTGTCATTGTAGCCTCATCAGCGCACATCAGTGAAGGAGAAAAATTACTTATTTGCAAAATTTTATAACAGAGATAAAGAAAAAGTTTTTTTTTTTTTTTTTAAAGCTTTCGTTTGTTTTGTTTAATTTGTTTAGCAAAAAAAAAAAAAAAAAAACAGTGGTGATTAAATACCACACAAAAAAGCTCTATCTGTCTCAAAGGAATGATAAAAATGTCATATGGGTACAGTGTCCGCGCAATTGTCACTCAAAGTGTGAAAGCGCTGAAAGCTGAAAATTGGCCTGGGCAGGAAGGGGTTGAAAGTGCCCAGTAGGCAAGTGGTTAATCAGCAGTCAAACTCCCATGGATCCACTATAGATGATTTTTCAGAGTGGCGGCAGTATAACCGCAATGTGAATGAGCCCTGAAAACATGCTGACTGGTTCATCTAAAGGTTAGACCGAGGGTGTACTTATCTGGCAACGGTAGGAACATGAGGCATCTACCTCCCTCGGGGGACAGGGTCGGAATAGAAATGGTTCTGTATAGGCTGTAAAGCGTCATAGAATTTATTGGCGATTTACGTGTATTTTTGCGTCGCCAAATACACATGAAGGGGTTAATTTATTCGCAGCGAACTAGCAGCAGCCTGATCAAGGCACCCAAACCAGCAGACAGGCTGCATCTAATTATAGGAGGGAAGATAATCATGAACTTCAAAGCCAGTTCCCGAACTACAGAAAATTGTGGAGCGTTTTTTTTGTGATCATTTCCTCGAAAAAAAAAAAAAAAAAAAAACGTTCTTGTGTCACCTGAGACTTCAGCAAAGGTGAGATGGGGGGGGGGGGGGCTTTGAACTGCTCCCTACGCCGGGTCCAAATTACTCCAGCCTGTGATTTCAGCCCTGCGGCACCAAGCTCTTTGAAGAGGGATAGAATAATTAGCACATTGCGTTGGAGGCCTCTGGACGACAAATTACAGCCTTCTCAGACTCGGGACGGACGCAGACAAGTCAATTGAAAGATGAGCAATTAGAGGCTTTGGCCGGGGCCGGTCACAGTTTGGATGTGGAGGAAACCAAAGCGGATTTTACTCATTAACGCCAAACAATAATAAGAAACAAATTTAAAAGGATCTCTGGGAGTTTTTTTTGGCACCCGGGACAACTCCCCTGTAAAGATCAGCAGAACAAAGTCCAACCCAAGTTTAGACTTCCAGCTATGGACTTGATTTTAGGCTCGTAGGAATTTGGAGATGCCAGATTAGCGCAGCAATATGGACGCCAAGAAAGGCGTTTATAAACAGACACATATGAAACACATACTCCGCAGGGCGGCATGGCAGCCAATTAAAAGTGTTTCTGCATTATATGGAAAGTCGTATGCCAAATCCACCCCACTCATAGGAATACGAGGTTGTGTCCTCCTTTCCCCCCTTGCTCGGTAACAATTTCAGGAAATTTAGCATGCCGTCATAAAGATGAAACTTGGGATTGTAAAAGGATACTGTATGTTTAACTAGTCAGAACATGAATAATACTGTCCGTAGATCTCAAGGGCAGCTGGATTTTTAAAGCTGAATTTTAAGTATGGCAGTTTTTACATTGGTCCAGCTTGGATCGATATACTGCATACATGTACCTTACCTGTGGGATCCATTGGAAGCTTGAAGTTACTGTACATAGTTAGGCTGAGAAAAGACACAAGTCAGCCTAGATCAACTTGTTTGCAATAGAGCTTATATGTAGCTCCTGTTATTTAGTTGACCCTTCCCATTCTGCTTTGGGATTCTTTAGCTAGTTTTAGTTCAGGGCTTGATAACCAGCATAGGTTAAAGGCAGGGTGGTCATCCAATGGCCACTTATGGTAGTCAGAGGTCCGGTTGCATGACAGATTAGAAACAACTAGGGACTAAGATGCAGAGTAGATAGGCTGACTTTGATTACCTATGCCACACCACAGTTTTGGCTGGTGAGAAGCTCTGTTCCAGGCTGGTTGGACTACGGTTGGAGGATCTTTCCCATTTCAGGAAATTTCGCTTGCAGTCATAAAGGTGAAAATTGAAATTGTAAAAGAATATGTTTAACTAGTCAAAACATGAATAATACTGTCCATAGATCTCCAATGGCAGCTGGATGTTTAAAGCTGAATTTTAAGTATGGCAGTTTTTACATTGGTCCAGCTTGGATCGATATACTGTATACATGTATCTTACCTGTGGGATCCATTGGAAGCTTGAAGTTACTGTACATAGTTAGGCTGAGAAAAGACACAAGTCAGCCTAGATCAACTTGTTTGCAATAGAGCAGGGATATGCAAATAGCGGACCTCCAGCTGTTGCAGAACTAAAAGTCCCATGAGGCATAGCAAGACTCTGACAGCCACAAGCATGACACCCAGAGGCAGAGGCATGATGGGACTTGTAGTTTTGCAACAGCTGGAGGTCCGCTAATTGCATATTCCTGCAATAGAGCTTATATGTAGCTCCTGTTATTTAGTTGACCCTTCCCATTCTGCTTTGGGATTCTTTAGCTAGTTTTATTTCTGGGCTTGATAACCAGCATAGGTTAAAGGCAGGGTGGTCATCCAATGGCCACTTATGGTAGTTAGAGGTCCGGTTGCATGACAGATTAGAAACAACTAGGGACTAAGATAGGCTGACTTTGATTTCCTATGTCACACCACGGTTTTGGCTGGTGAGAAGCTCCGTTCCAGGCTGGTTGGACTACGGTTGGAGGATCTTTCCCATTTCAGGAAATTTTGCTTGCAGTCATAAAGGTGAACATTGAAATTGTAAAATAATATGTTTAACTAATCAGAACATGAATAATACTGTCCAATGGCAGTTGGATGTTGAAAGATGAAATTTAGGTATGGCAGTAACTATGAATGTGCCATACCTGTGGGATCCCTATGGAAGATGGAGATCACTGTACATAGTTAGCCAGGATAAAAAAAGGATTGACTTGTTAGCAATAGAGCTTATATGCAGCTCCTATTTTTGACTAACTCTTCCCATTCTGGTCTGGGATTTTTTAGCTAGTTTTAGTTCAGGGCTCCAGAACCAGCATAGGCTAGAGCCAGGGTAGGCATCAGATGGCAACTTTCGATAGACAGAGGTCTTGTTGCATGACGCAATAAAAGCTACTAGGGACTAAGACACAGAGTAAATAGGCTGGCTCTGATTTCCAGTGCCACACTACAGTTTCTGCTGATGAGAAGCTCTGTTACAGGCTGGTTGAACAAAGTTTGGGGGATCTTCTCAATTACAGAAAATTTAGCTTGCAGTTATAAAGGTGAAACTTGAGATTGTAAAATGATATGTTTAACTTGTCAGAACATGAATAATACTGTCCAAAGGTCTCCAATAGCAATTGGATGTTTTAAAGTGGAAGTTTAGGTATGACCATTTTTACATAGTTACATTGGTCCAGCTTGGGCCGATATACTGTAAGCATGTATGTGCTATACCTGTGGAAACCCCATGAAGCTGCAGATCACTGTACATAGTTAGTCAGGTTGAAAAAAAAGAAACAAGTCCATTCTAGATCAACTTATTGGTAATAGAATTAATATGCAGCTCTTGTTATTTTAGTTAACTCTTCCCATTCTGGGTCTGGGATTCTAGTTTTGTCTCAAGGCTCCATAACCAGCATAGGCTAGAGCCATGGTAGGCATCGGATGGCCACTTCTGATAGTCAGAGGTCTTGTTGCATGCCAGAATAGAAGCTACTAGGGACTAAGAAACAGAGTATATAGGCTGACTCTGATTTCCAGTGCTACACTACAGTATCTGCTGATGAGACGCTCCGTTCCAGGCTGGTTGAACAACGGTTGGGGGAATCTTCTCAATTTCAGAAAATTTAGCTTGCAGTTATAAAGGTGAAACTTGAGATTGTAAAATTATATGTTTAACTAGTCAGAACATGAATATTACCATCCAAAGGTCTCCAATGGCAATTGGATGTTTTAAAGTGGAAATGTAGGTATGGCAGCTTTTACAGAGTAACATTAGTCCAGCTTGGGCAGAAATACTGGAAGTATTTATGTACCATATGGAGATTGGTGAAGCACTTGAAAAAGTCCAACATGAACCCAAAATATATTGCTGGCACCGACTCAACTGGCACAAACATGAAAATTAAATCCACTCTAAAAAGTCCAAAACAAGCCAAAGGGATGTGTCTTGAGGTATCAGATAAGTGAAGAGATCACCACCGTCACCCGAACACACTGCCTCTTACCCTGCTGCGGTAGAGCACAATGGGGAGACAGTGTCCGGTGACCAGGTGTCATACATTGGAAAAGATTGTGCCGAAATTCCAAGATTTCTTGCTTGCAAGTATGGTAATTTTGCAAAGAGGCTGGATCTGAGATCTGAGTATTAGAACTGTGAAGGAGTTACAGAGTCATCCCTGTGCCGTGGAGGAGCTGCCATTTATTTATATTCATGAGTAGGTGAGTGGAAAGTTTTAGGGTTGTATATATATATATATATATATATATATATATATATATATGATTTTTTTTTTCAAATGTATCTACTACACTGTAACTACAGTGGGAAAAATAAATATTTGATCCCCTGCAGTTTTGTAAGTTTGCCCACTTATAAAGAAGTGAAGGGTCTATAATTTTTATTATACAGAATATCAATCAAAAACCCAGAAAAAACACATAATACAAATGTTATAAATTGAGTTGCAGTTCAGTGAGTAAAATAAGTATTTGATCCCCAAGGAAAACATGACTTAGGTGTCCTTTTATGAAACTGAGATCAGCTGCGATCCCAAGTCTCACAGCTGATCTCAGGTCTTTACCTGTGTATGAAACTGAGGTAATCAGATGAGAACAGGTTCTCCACTGATTACCTCAGCACAGTGAGAATCTGTAACTGACTGTCACAGAAACGGCCAGTGTATGAAGGTGTGATCTCAGCACCTCACTGGCGATCTGTGACAGGATTCTCACTTTCTGATTCACCATCTCAGAGGTGGAGAATCAGAGAGAGAAGCGGGAAGCTGCCTCAGTATTCTGGAGAAAGCAGGAAGTCTTTTGACTTCCTTCTTTCACTCAGGAGCAGCCATACATGAGAGAACATCTTACCCACCATTACACCCCCCAAAACCAGCAGGTTAGCAATCTAAAGTGTGTATATATATATATATATATATATATATATATATATAGAGATATTTCTATATCTATATATATCTATATCTATCTATCTATCTATCTATCTATCTATCTATCTATATATATATATATATATATATATATATATATATAAATATATATATATATAATAGATAGATAGATAGATATACACATTGAAATAAACACACACACACACACACATATATATATGCTATATGCTATGACATATATATATATATATATATATATATATATATAGATAGATAGATAAAATATATATATATATATATATATATTTATATCTATCTATATATATATATATATATATATATATATATATATATATATATATATATATATATATGTCATAGCATATAGCATATATATATGTGTGTGTGTGTTTATATAGATAGATAAAAAAAAAAAAAAAAAAAAATATATATATATATATATATATATATATATATATATTATTCTACCTGCATTTAAATGCTATTATTAATGTCATTTTTATATCATTTTTAATTTATTAGTAAATAAAATTTTGTAAACTCTGAAATATGGTTTTACCCATGGCATGTTCCATTAGGCTACTTTCACACTGAGGCGCTGGGCGTGCTGGCGGTAAAGCGGCGCTATATTTAGCGGCACTTTACCGTCGTTATGTCGGCGCTTTTCGAACGCTAGCGGGGCAGTTTTACCCCGCTAATGACTGAAATAGGGTTAAAACCGCCCGCAAAGCGCCACTGCAGTGGCGCTTTGCAGGGGGGGGTTTGGAGCGCTGCCCCATTTTTTTCAATGGGAAGAGGCGCTTTAGGAGCGGTAAATACACAGCTCCTACAGCGCTCCAAAGATGCGGCTTGCACATTTTTGGACATTTTTCAGCATCCTGCAAGCGCTCTTTGCAGGCGCTATTTTTAGAACTTTAGGCCCCTTTCACACTGGGGCAGTTTTCAGGCGGTACAGCGCTAAAAATAGCGCCTGTACACCGCCTGAAAAAACCGGCCCCATTCACTCCAGTGTGAAAGCTGGCGGGCTTTCACACTGGAGCGGTGCGCTAGCAGGACGGTCAAAAAAGTCCTGCTAGCAGCATCTTTGGAGCGGTGAAGGAGCAGTGTATTCATAATTCAAATTGAAATCAATGGGACAGCGCGGCAATACCGCCGGCAAAGCGCCGCTGCAGCAGCGCTTTGCGGGCGGTTTTACCCCTTTTTCTGCCGTTAGCGGGGGTTAAAACTGCACTGCTAGCGGCCGAAAACCGCCGCTAAAACGTCAGTAAAGCAGCGCTAAATAAAGCGCTGCTTTACCGCCGACGCCACTCCCGCCCCAGTGGGAAAGGGGTCTTATACAGGGATTTATCAATTATGAAATATATTTTATTTTAATTTATTAATAAATATTTATACTTGTATACTTTATTAAAATTATTTTTTTAATGATTATAAATGTATTTTACATTTATATGAATGGTGTATAGCTGCATTACATATGTGGATTACATTAATTTACTATACACCATTCACATTTAAATAGGCACATGTGTGACATTTAAATATTGATAAAAAACAATGTTTTATAATAATTAGGTTAATGTATATTGTGTAGGGGGAATTTAACTTTATTATTTTATTAATATGTAGGGGAATAATGTGTTAATTAGTGTTTAACTTTTGTATTTTAAATCGCCTCAGACTGTAATCCCGCTACATCTCGCGAGATTACAGTGTGAGGAGAATTTCTGAGGAGTTCCCGGCGTTTGTAGATCGCTTCTCAACTCAACATGAGAAGCGATCTACAGACAATCATAAACAGGCACTCAGGGGAGAGCGATCTCCCCTGAGAATGCCTGAGAAATGAATAGCGGTATTTTACCGCACTTTAATAAAAGGACACCTTAGTACTTGGAGAAGGTGGAGAAACCCTTGTTGGTAAGCACAGAGGTAAGACGTTTCTTGTAGTTGGTGACCAGGTTTGCACACATCTCAGGAGGGATTTTGGTCCACTCTTCTTTACAGATCTTCTCTAAATCCCTAATGTTTCTTTGCTGTCGCTTGGCAACCCCAGGTTTCAGTCCCCTCCATAAATTTTCTATAGGATTATGGTCTGGAAAATGGCTAGGCCACTTCATGACCTTAATGTGCATCTTTTTGAGCCACTCCTTTGTTGCCTTGGTGGTATGTTTTGGGTCATTGTCATGCTGGAACACCCATCCACGACTCATCTTCAGTGTTCTGGCTGAGGGAAAAAGGTTCTCATCCAAGATTGTACAATACATGGCCCCGTCCATTGGTCCCTCAATGCGCAAAGTTGGCCTGTACATTTAGCAGAGAAACAGCCCCAACGCATAATGTTTACACCTCTGTGCTTGACTGTAGGGATGGTGTTCTTAGGGTCATAGTCAGCATTTTTCTTCCTCCAAAAACGATGAGTCGAGGTAATGCCAAAGAGCTTAATTTTGGCCTCATTTGACCACAGCACTTTCTCCCAATCCTTCTCGGAACCATTTAGATGTTCATTGGAAAACGTCAAACGGGCCTGTACATGTGCCCTCTTGATGGGGGAAACCTTGCAGGCGCTGCAGGATTTCAATCCCTGGCGGTGTATTGTGTTACCAATGGCTAGTTTGGTGACTGTGGTCCCAACTGCCTTGAGATCTTCCACAAGCTCCTCCCGTGTAGTTCTGGGCTGATCCCTCACTTTTCTCATGATCATCCTTACACAATGAGGCGAAATCTTGCATGGAGCTCCAGACCGAGGGTGATTGATGGTTATATTGTATTTCTTCCATTTGCGAATAATTGCTCCAACAGTTGTCTCCTTCTCTCCTTCTGGCTGATGGTCTTGAAGCCCATTCCAGCCTTGTGCAGGTCTACAATCATGTGCCTGATGTCCTTTGACAGCTCTTTGGTCTTGCCCATGATGTTGAGGTTTGAATGGAAGAAAGAGATTCTGTGGACAGGTGTCTTTTATACACATAACGAGTTGTCGTTAGGAGCACCTTCTTAAATTGACAGGACTAATCTGTGTACCACATGAGTACCTACTATAGCCAGTCTGTGGGAGCCAGAATTATTATTGGTTGGTAGGGGATCAAATATTTATCTTACTCACTGAACTTCAACTCAATTTATAACATTTGTATCATGTGTTTTTTTCTGGATTTTTGGTTGATATTCTGTCTCTATCATTTAAAATACACCCATGATAAAAAGTATAGACCCTTCATTTCTTTGTAAGTGGGCAAACGCACAAAATCTGCAGGGGATCAAATATTTATTTTCTCCACTGTATATATAAGTTGATGTGGAGATGAAGCGTGTGACACCGCAGCAATCTAGAACACACCTCCCAACTTTTTGAGATGGGAATGAGGGACACCTACTAGCAAAAGTATGTAGGCATAGGACACGCCCCCTGGCACGCCCCCCTTAACCACTTCCCGACCGGCGCACACAGATATACGTTGGCAGAATGGCACGTACAGGCAGGAGGGCATATATATAAGTCCCTCCTTAATGCCTGTCGTGCCATCGGGAGCGATCCCGCGCCGGTCGGGACCCCCGTGAGTTCGATCGCCGCGGGGACACCCGCGATCGTCTCACGGGAAGGCTGAATGGGGAGATGCCGAGATAAACAGGATCTCCCCGTTCTGCCTAGCAACTAGTGACGCCGATCTCTGCTCCCTGTGATTGGAGCAGAGATCAGCATTCACTAGCTGACAGCCACGCCCCCCCCCCCACAGTAAGAAACACACCCCTAGGCATACTTAACCCCTACACTGCCCCCTTGTGGTTAACCCCTTCACTGCCAGTGTCATTTATACAGGAATCAATGCATTTAAATAGCATTGATTGCTGTATAAATGACAATGGTCCCAAAAATGTGTCAAAAATGTCCGATGTGTCCGCCATAATGTCGCAGTCACAATAAAAATCGCTGATCGCCGCCATTACTAATAAAAAAAAATTATTAATAAAAATGCTATAAAACTATCCCCTATCTTGTAAACGCTATAAATTCTGCGCAAACCAATCAATAATTGCTTATTGCGATTTTTTTTTACCAAAAATATGTAGAAGAATACGTATCGGCCTAAACTGAGGAAAAAAAATGTTTTTTTATATATTTTTGGGGGATATTTATTATAGCAAAAAATAAAAAATAATGTGTTTTTTTCAAAATTGTCGCTTTTTTTTGTTTATAGCGCAAAAAATAAAAACCGCAGAGGCGATCAAATACCACCAAAAGAAAGCTCTATTTGTGGGGAAAAAAGGACGTCAATTTTGTTTGGGAGCTACGTCGCACGACCGCACAATTGTCAGTTAAAGCGACGCAGTGCCGAATCGCAAAAAGGGGCCTGGTCCTTTGGCTGCAAATTGGTCCGGTCTGAAAGTGGTTAAAGGAGAAATAACCAAAAATAAAAGATTAGTTAAAGTGGAAGTAAACCCCCCTATCATTTTCAGCCAAGGAAGCTGCCATCTTTGCCTCTGTTTAATCTTCAACTGCCACAGTGCTGCACATGTGATCCGTTATGACACCAGCCATTGGATGGTTTGACTGTTTGGTTGAGAGCACAGCCAATGTGCAGTTAGCATTCACGGCATGCCTTTTTTTTTTTAAACTCTTAAATCGATGGGTTTACTTCCGCTTTAACTCTACTGTTCCTTTTATTGGCTTTTGAAATTTACAAATGCAGCAATTTAGAAATTGGATGAAAGGTTTAGCGCTGGTAAACAGTTTTTGATGGATAAAAAGTGCATTTTATATACAACTATATAGAGCAGACCAAAATGAGGGACAAATGAGGAGGAAAGAGGGACAGAGGGACATTGCTTCAAATCAGGGACAGTCCCTCAAAATCAGGGACAGCTGGGAGCTATGATCTAGAAGGTTCTCAGCAAAGCTCAGGGCAGAGCTCGGAACGTTAGTTCCAGCCGTCTCCACCTGTTATTACACTCTCAGTCAATTACACAAATCCCAGCTGATGTTTCTTAAATAGCGGAGCACTTTATGAGCTGGCGACAAGCTGATTCTAACAATGATCTCTAAATCTTTTTTTGGCTTCCCTCCCATCTCTGCTAGATATTATTTTAGGAAAGGAAAGGTGTGTGTGGGGGCAGAAATTAGCTGCATGTAAGTGTATCGTAGCGGGACCCCAGCCGTGGGTGAGCGATGTTTAGACATGTCTTGTAAACGCATCCCCAGCCAGACGGCGTGCTGCGTCTATGGAGCGAATGCGCCCAGCGGCATGTCCCTGCATTGTTTGCTGCCGGAGTCGAGGGGGCTCAACCTTGGTGGCGAGCGACGGCCTCTCGGTGGGCAGGAGAATTAGCAAGCTATTCTAGAGAGACCGGGAGGGAAGGGGGGGAGGGGGGGCGGCTTTCCTGACAAAGCGGGTTATTAACAAGAGCAGGGGGATGAATGGGGCGCTGCGGGGGCGCTGACAGGTCCAGCCGGGGCGGCACTGAGACGTGTTTGTGTGTGTTTTACCCACTGCTGTTCCTGTTCTGCTGCCAAATGTTCAGAGAGCCGCCAATGGCCTTCATCTTCGGTGTGGCCTCCGATAAGCCGCCTGACAGCTTCCCATCACAGAACAAGGACAATATACAGTATATAATACCCCGACACTACACAATATCCTCAAAAATAATCCATACACATCCACTTAATGGTCCTGTAATCTGTTTTTCATGAAATTATTTCTTACTGTGTTTTTCTGCCTCCCATAGACCAGTGGTCTCCAAACTACAACCCGGGGGGGGGGGGGGGGCAGATTTTTACTGCCCCTAAACACTTATGACTCCAAACTCATCTGAAGGTTTATGTGTGCATGGACACTTAGGCTAACATGGAGGAGAGTTCAGAGGCAGAAAAAAAAAAAAGAAAAAAGTTAGATGCCCCTAAAAGCATCTGTAAAAACATCCTGTACCCCCCCCCCCCCCCCAGACAGCCGCCAATAGACATGTGCACAACAAAAAAAAATTGTTTATTTTCGTTTCGTTTTTTTTCGTTTCCGTTGATTCGTAACGATTCGTAAATTCGTAAGTCGTCGGTGTTCGTATTCGTAACGAGTTATTTTTTCGTTGATTCGTATTTCCGTTAGTTTCACTTTCGTTTATTCGTTTATTCGAAATTCGGACGCATTCGTATTTATTCGTACATTCGTAACATTCGTAACATTCGTAGATTCGTAATCGGAGCATAATTCATAATGTTATGTAATGTGTATGCTATTATTACATTTTAAGAGACACAGAAAATTACGAATCGAAAAAAAAAGTTACGAATGGACAAATTTTTTCGTTCAATCCATTCGAAGCACGTTAAGCAGCGCCATTGTAAGGGACACGGAAAATTACCAATTTAACAAAAAAAAAAAAGTTACGAATGTACGAATTTTTTCGTTCATTTTGATTTTCGTTGTTCCTGTTTTCGTTTTTCGGATTTTCTTCTTTCGTACATTTCTAATTAGTTTTTTTCGGATTTTCGTTGTTTTCGGATTCGTTCAATTCGAACGATTCGTTATTCGTTAAAATTTTTAGCGAATCGTTCGTTCATTCGTACGAAAACGAATGAACGGAAAAAAACGAAAAACGAAAAAAAAAAAAAAAAAAAACGAATTGCACATGTCTAGCCGCCAAACAACCCCCCCCCCCCCAGAGCTCACTGTGGTTTCGGTGGCTTGCCCCCCGCATCTCCTCCCGAGTCCCGGCAGTCACTTCTCTTCCCGGCAAATCAGGACTTAGGACTCCTGGACTCGGGTCTTTGGAGAAACAGGAAGACATTAGCGAATATTAATTCGCTAATGTCACACAACTGGCTGGGCTCTGGAAGCAGTCCTCTGCGCCCTGAGCCCACCCTTTTTAAAGCCAATTAGAGCCTCAGGCTAAAATCATGTGCTTCCGGAAAAAAAAAAACCCCATTGGAATCCATGAGTCCGGCGCCCTGCATGTAGATTAGGGGCCGGGCGCATTGATTAGGGGGACGGTGCCCCCTGCACCCAGGGCTGTCAACCAAAGCTAATGACGAGGGAGCGGGGAGTAGGGCTGAGTCCTGCTGTCTGTGTCCATAGCTCCCAACTGTCCCTGATTTCAAGGGACTGTCCCTGATTTGGAACAAAGTCCCTCTGTCCCTCTTTCCTCCTCATTTGTCCCTCATTTTGGTCTGCTCTATATAGTTATATAGTTACATAAAATGCACTTTTTATCTTTCAAAAAGTGTTTCCCCAGTACCAAACCTTTCATCCAATTTCTAAATTGCTGCATTTGTACATTTCAAAAGCCAATATAAAGGAATATTAGGAGTAAAAAAAGCACTTGTGGGTTTAACTAATAATTTTATTTTTTATATATATAATTCTCCTTTTAAGGGGGCGTGGCAGGGGGTGTGTCCTCTGCCTACATAATTTTGCTAATAGGTGTCCCTCGTTCCCATCTCAAAAAGTTGGGAGGTATGTGTGTCAATGGACGGGCAGCGGGAATCGGGAGCGAGCACACACGAGTGCCCCCCATGGGAAGCGGCTTCCCAGGGGGCACTGGACATTTTCGAGTCCATGCACACCGCAGTGTGTGTGTACAGTAAACGGACGCGGATTAATACGAATTTGCATGCTGCATTGCGTTACACAGGTTGCAGGAAAGAAAATCGCATCACCTACGCTACGGCCGGCTATCATAATGTGTCCGCCCCGTACTGCGCATGCGCAGCGCATGTGCAGTACGGAGCAGAAGGAGTTTTCGGAAAACCTCTGAAGATGAACGGCGCCTGCGCCGTGATTCGAGGTGTAAGCCCCACCATCCAAGTGGACATAGGGCTACACAAACTTAGAGGGCTGCGCTCGGCTCTTTTTTATTCTAACTCTATGTCCACTTGGATGGTGGTGCTCGAACCTGGACTCACGGCGCAGGCGCCGTTCATCTTCGGCTATTTTTGGAACCTGGTTGTCCTGCATGCGCAGTACACAGCGGACACTTTCCGATGGGGGACACAATATGACAGGACACCGGCCTTAATGTTACATGGGCACATTACAAAGCAGGCATGAATAGATGCGACAATGGGCCCGCGGGGGATTTTAAGGCGGGTGAATATTTTTTTCTCCGTGTGACACCTATTAGTCTCAGCCCGACCTTAGGACAACTTTGCAGACAATGGAAGGAGATCCACAGATTACACAAACCATAAACCTGGAACGGAGGATTCCACTCTGCACTGAACATACAAACCATAAAGATTCTATTGACTTGGAGCAGAGTTCTGGGAAGCCTGAATGTGACCTGGAGGGGCTTATCAAGCCGCCTTTGTGGTGGCCATTGTCTGAGCTTCTCCCTGGTGGGACCTGAACAAACACTGAGGGTGGACACAGGTTGTTTGCTGTGCACTTGTCACGGAGGCCGCCACATGTGTACATAGAAAGGTATGCGACTTCTCACTACCTGGACAAGCTGTTCAAATGCTGCAAGGAATGTAAGGAGAGCGGAGCTTCCCAACCGCATTCTCCAACTTCCATCACACAACTGGAGTCCTTAAAGCTGAACTTCAAGCAAAAAAAAACCTTCCATTTATCCACTTTTCAACTTTCAGCGCTGTCACACCTTGAATGACAATTGCGCGGTCATGCAACACTGTATTTTATAATGCAAAGAAGATGCATAAAAACAAAACAAAAACAGGTGATTGTGAAGCTATATTAATATAATAACCACTTCGCCCCCGTAGGACGTTCAGGAACGTCCTTGAATTGTGCAGCTACAGACATCATTCAGATATTGCCGTTTTCAGCCGGCGATTCCCTGCACCATAAGAACGATCTGTTCGGCCGCTTGATCGTTCTTACGGGCGGCGGGAGGGGACGTCCTCCCCCCCCCTCCCGCCGCCCTCCGGTGCTTCTACCGGGAACAGATCCGCTGGCCCCGGATGGTGACGATTAGAGATTTCCGGCAGACCAGATGGTCGCCGGAGTCTCTATGATCGTTCGGAGGCCGGGCGCCATGTTACGACGTCACTCCCGGCCTCTGCATTCAAAAAAAACAACCCCATATCTCACTGTAAAAAGAACAGATTCCTTGTAATAGGAATAAAAGCGATAACATTTTTTATTTTTTTAACCACTTGCTTACTGGGCACTTAAACCCCCCTCCTATCCAGACCAATTTTCAGCTTTCAGCGCTGTCGCACTTTGAATGACAATTGCGCGGTCATACAACACTGTTGTAGAGCTTTCTTTTGGTGGTATTTGATCACCTTTGAGATTTTTATTTTTTGTTAAAAAAAATTTAAAAGACCGAATTTAAAAAAAACTTTTTTTAAAACTTTTTTAAATTTTGTTACAAAAATTTTAAATGGGTATTTTTTGTCCGTCATTGATGAACGCTGATGAGGCGGCAGTGACAGGCACCGATAGGTGGCAGTGATGGGCACTGATGGGTGGCAGTGATGGGCACTGATGGGTTACACTGATAGGCAGCACTTTTAGGTGGCACTGATTGGCAGCACTGGTGGGCATTGATAGGTGGCACTTGCAGGCATTGATAGGTGGCACTTGCAGGCATTGATAGGTGGCACTTGTGGTCATTGACAGGGGCATACATGAGGCATAATTGCCTCTGACTTTTCGGGACCGATGTCCCTTTAAGATGAGCCGGTGATCGTTTTTTTTTTTCTCCTCCGCTGTCAGCGTGAGGAGGAAAAAAAAACGATCACCAAGCTTTTGTTTTGATCATGTGATCAGCTGTCATTGGCTGACAGCTGATCACATGGTAAGGGGCCGGGATCCGCCCCTTACTCGGATCCCTGAGACTCGGTGATCACAGCGCGCTCCACGCGCGCCCTATAGGGCGTGCGCAGGGAGTGTACATAGGAGAGCACGTCATATGACGGCCTCCCGGGAATTGAGATCCGCGCTGTGGCCGTCATTCGGCCATAGCGCGGATGTCAAGTGGTTAAAGTGTCAAACTAAAAAACAAAAAGTCAAATTAACAATAAAAAATAAATTTAAAGTGCCCCTGTCCCCGTGAGCTTGCACGCAAAAGCGAACGCATACGTAAGCCCTGCCCACATATGAAAACGGTGTTAAAACCACACATGTGAGGTATCGCAGCGAACGTTAGCGCGAGAGAAATAATTCTAGCCCTCCTCTGTAACTCAAAACAGGTAACCAGTAAAATAAATTGAAAGCGTCGCCTATGGGGATTTTTAAGTACCAAAGTTTGGCGCCATTCCACGAGCGCGTGCAATTTTGGAGCGTGACATGTTTGGTATCTATTTACTCGGCGTAACTTCATCTTTCACAATATGCAAGAAAAATTGGGCTAACTTTAATGTTTTTTTTTTTTTTTTTTATTGTTTTCTTTCCAAAAAAAACATGTTTGAAAAATTGCAGCGCAAATACCGTGCGAGATAAAAAGTTGCAACGACCGCCATTGTATTCTCTAAGGTCTTTGCTAAAAAAAATTTAAAAATTAAAAAAAAACATATATAATGTTCTATGCAATTTTCTTGCAAAAAAAAAAATTATGAATTTTACACGTATGAGAGGAATGTCAGAATTGGCCCGGGTGGGAAGTGGTTAAGAAACTCTTAAGTGTGCTGTACTCATATACTGCATACTGTACTAACAACCATGAGCAATGCAAAAAATTGCAACACTGTACCCCTATGCCATTTTTATCATTTTTTGGAGACAGATAAAGCTTTCTTTTGGTGGTATTTAATTACCACTGGGTTTTTATTTTTTTGCTAAAAAAAAAAAAAAAAAAACAACACGAAAATTAACCACTTCAGCTCCGGAAGGTTTACCCCCCCCCCCCCCTTCATGACCAGGCCCTTTTTTACGATACCGCACTGGTGGTTTACTAACAATTATAACCCTTCCCTATCCTATGCTTTCAAAAAAAAATAAAAAAAAATAAAGGGGGGGTTATATTCACTTTGGGGTGGATTTACTAAATGCAAATAGGATGTTGACTTTGCAGGTGCAGTTGCACTCATCTTCCCACGAGCTTAGTAAATACGATGAAGTTCTGCTGATTTCCATCATCCAATCATGTGCAAGCAAAAATGCTTTTTTTTTTTTTCCTTGCACCTGATTGGGTGTTCTTTACAGAGTGAAGCTTTACTACATTTACTAAGGAAAATGAGTGCAACTGCACTTGCAAAGTGCACAGTCTATTTGTCTTTAGTAAATCCACCCCACTGGAGTTCCTCTACCTAGGCATGATGATTGCTAAAGAAGTAACTGGACTCTTTAAATGTATTCTCATTCTTTTACTGCCATCTAGTGGATGTGTACAGAACAGGCTTTAAACTCTGACTTGATTTATTAAAAGCGGAGAGTGCAAAATCTGGCGCAGCTCTGCATAGAAACCAATCAGCTTCCAGGTTTTATTGCCAAAGCTTAATTGAAAAAGTTAAAGTTAGAAGCTAATTGGCTACCATGCAGAGCTGCACCAGATTTTACACTCTCCAGTTTTAGTAAATCAACCCCATAGCTCCCAACTGTCCCTGATTTGGAGCAAAGTCCCTCTGTCCCTCTTTCCCCCTCATTTGTCCCTCATTTTGGTCTGATCTGTATAGTTGTATATAAAATGCACTTTTTATCTTTCAAAAAGTGTTTCCCAGTGCTAAACCTTTCATCCGATTTCTAAATTTCTGCATTTGTACATTTTAAAAGCCAATATAAAAGAATAGTAGTGGTAAAAAAAAAAAAAAACTCTTCTAGATTTAACCACTTGCCGCCTGCCATATAGCAGAATGACGGCGGCAAAGTGGTTTCAAAATCCTGACCGGGCGTCATATGAAGTCCTCAGGATGTTGAACCGCTGTGCGCCCCTGGGGGCGCGCATCGCGGCGATCGTTGTTGCGGGGTGTCAGTCTGACACCCCGCAACTACGATCTCGGTAAAGAGTCTCCGACGGAGACTCTTTACCACGTGATCAGCCGTGTCCAACCACGGCTGATCACAGTGTAAATAGGAAGAGCCATTGATCGGCTTTTCCTCACTCACATCTGTCAGACGCGAGTAGAAGAGAGCCGATCGGCTGCTCCTCTGACAGGGGGGTCTGTGCTGATCGATTATCAGCGCAGCCCCCCCGAGGATGCCCACACTGGCCCACCAGGGACGCCACCAGACCACCAGGGATGCCCAGCACCAGGTATGCCACCCTAGACCACGAGGGATTCCAGTCAGTGCCCACAATGGATGCCAATCAGTGCTCACAATGGGCATCACTGATTGGCATGCATTATTGTTTGGCACTGATTGGCATCCATCAGTACAATACAATACACTACAATGTGCCCATCCGTGCCACCTATCAGTGCCCATCCGTGCCACCTATCAGTGCCCCTCCATGCTCATCCGTGCTGCCTATCCACGCCAATCCATGCCGCCTATCCATACCCATCCATCCCACCTATCCATGCCAATCTGTGCCACCTATCAGTGCCCATCCGTGTTGCCCATCAGTGCCACCTATCAGTGCCCATCAGTGCCGCCTATCAGTGCCACATATCAGTGCCCATCAATGCCACCTCATCAGTGCCACTTCATTGGTGCCACCTCATCGGTGCTTATCAGTGCCCGTCAGTACAGCCCCATCAGTGCCCATCAGTGAAGGAGAAAACCTACTTATTTACAAAGTTTTAAAACTGAAACAAAAAAAAACATATTTTTTTTCAAAATTTTCAGTCTTTTCTAATTTGTTTAGCAAAAAATAAAAACCGTAGAGGTGATCAAATACCACCAAAAGAAAGCTCTATTTGTGGGAATTATTAGTTTGGGTGCAGTGTAGTATGACCGCGTAATTGTCATTCAAAGTGCGACAGCGCTGAAAGCTGAAAATTGGTCTGGGCAGGAAGGTGTTTAAGTGCCCAGTATGGAGGTGGTTAATTAACCATTTTTTGGTTAATTCTCCTTTAAGGGGGTGTGGCAGGGGGCGTGTCCTATGCCTATATACGTTTGTTAGTAGGTGTCTCTCATTCCCGTCTCAAAATGTTGGGAGGTATTCAACCCCCTTGTTTTACACATAAGACACCCCGTGCAAGTATGTCTTTTTAACTCAAAAAAGTCCCTTCTATTGCTCTCAGCTTCCACCAAATCTCCAAATTTCCCTTTTTTTTTCCTGCCGTGCTCCGATTTCCTATTAGAGAGTGGCTATGTTTGTTCTCCATGGTCCCACTGTATGTAGGAACGAGGCCGCCCTCTCTTGTTCACTCCCAAGATGCACTATGGGTTTTGCGGTTTGCATAGTGCAGTGCACATCACCAAAACTAAGGTGCACTTCTCGTTCCAAACAAATGGAAGTGAGGGGGAAAAGGAGAGGTATGAAAGGTCATGGAGGACATTGCAATGAAGCAGAAAAACACAGTAAGAAACATTTTCATGAAAAATAGATTACACATAGGCGTGCGCACAGGGTGTGCTGGATGTGCCTGGGCTCAAAACACTCCAAATCTGTCAGATTGTGAGGGCATCTCCTGTGCACAGCCCTCTTCAGATCACCCCACAGATTTTCAATTGGATTCAGGTCTGGGCTCTGGCTGGGCCATTCCAAAACTTTAGTCTTCTTCTGGTGAAGCCATTCCTTTGTTGATTTGGATGTAAGCTTTGGGTCGTTGTCAGGCTGAAAGATGAAGTTCCTTTTCATGTTCAGCATTCTAACAGAAGCCTGAAGGTTTTGTGCCAATATTGACTGGCATTTGGAACTGGTCATAATTCCCTCTACCTTGACTAAGAACCCTGTGCCAGCTGAAGGAAAACAGCTCCAAAACATGATGCTGCCACCACCATGCTTCACGGTGGGTATGGTGTTCTTTTGGTGATGTGCAGTGTTGTTTTTGCACCAAAAATATCTTTTGGAATTATGGCCAAAAAGTTTAACCTTGGTTTCATCAGACCCTAACACATTTTCCCACGTGCTTTTGGGAGACTTCAGATGTGTTTTTGTAAAATTTAGCCGGGCTTGGATGTTTTTTTCTTGGTAAGAAAAGACTTCCGTCTTCCACTCTACCCCATAGCCCAGACATATGAAGAATACAGGAGATTGTTGTCACATGTACCACACAGCCAGTACTTGCCAGATATTCCCGCAGCTCCTTTAATGTTGCTGTAGGCCTCTTGGCCGCCTCCCTGACCAGTTTTTTTTTCTCATCTTTTCATCAATTTTGGAGGGACGTCCAGTTCTTGGTGATGTCGCTGCTGTGCCATATTTTCTCCACTTGATGATGAGTGTCTTCACTGCATTCCATGGTATATCTCCTGATCGATACCTTTTAACAATGAGATCTCTCTGATGCTTTGGTAGGTCTCTGCGGACCATGGCCTTTGTTGTAGGATGCGACTAAGAAAATGTCAGGAAAGACCTACTAGAACAGCTGAACTTTATTTGGGGTTAAAGGAGTTGTAAAGTCAGAAGTGTTTTTTTTTTTTATCTTAATGCATTCTATGCATTAAGATAAAAAGCCTTGTGTATGCAGCAGCCTCCCCAGCATCCCCTAAAGCCCCATACACACGGTCGGACAATCCGCGGACCAGGTCGGTCGGATCCTGTCCGTCATACTTTGTCTGATGTTGGTTTTGCGTACACACGGTCGGACAAAGTTGTCGGAAAATCCGATCATTCTGAACGTGGTGACGTTTGTTGCCTACGACGGGACTACGTAGAGGCTAGTAGCCAATAGCTTTGGTCTTGTAATGTGATCTGAGCATGCGTAGCACTTTGTCCGGTCGGACAACCGTACACACGATCGGATTTGGTGTGATCGGACCGTGTTGTCGGCAAATCTATCCAGCAGGAGATAAGACTTTGTCCGTCGACAATCCGACGTACACTGTCCGATGGTGCCTACACACGGTCTGATTTTTCAACAACATCGGACAGAATCCATGAAAAAGTCCGACCGTGTGTATGGGGCTTAATACTTACCTGAGCTCCATCTCTGGCCAGCGATCTCCACGAGTCCTTTCGCGGTCCGGGACTCTCCCTACTGATTGGCTGAGATAAAGCAGTGGCGCCATTGGCTCCTGCAGCTGTCAATCAAAGTCAGTTAGCCAATCAGGAGAGAGAGGGGGCGGGCCATACGGCAGTTCCGTGTCTGAATGCTTTCTGCGGGGGCACTCGACAGAGGGAGGGACCAGGAGCAGCGAAGAGGGACCCGAGAAGAGGAGGATCTGGGCTGCTCTGTGCAATTCCACTGCAACAGAGCAGGTAAGTATAACATGCTAGTTATTTAAAGCGGAGTTCCACCCAAAAATTGAACTTCCGCTTTAAGAGAAGGTGACCCCCTGACATGCCACATTTGGCATGTCATGTCATACACTCTGCACCCCTTGCATGCACATACCACCCACTGCAATTACCTCCACACCCCTCTCCTGTACATACCACCCACCGCCATACACCCGCACCCCTCTCCTCTATATACCACCCAACGACATACACTCCGCACCCCTCTCTTGTACATACCACCCACCGCCATACACTCCGCACCCCTCTCTTGCACATACCACCCACCGCCATACACTCCCCACCCCTCTCCTGTACATACCGCTCACCGCCATGCACTGCACACCCCTTCTTCTATACATACCACCCACCGCCATACACTCCACACCCCTCTCCTGTACATACCACCCACCGCCATACACCCCACACCCATCTCCTGTACATACCACCCAACTCCACACACTCCGCACCCCTCTCTTCCACATACCACCCACCGCCATACACTCCACACTCCTCTCCTGTATATACCACCCATCACCATACACTCCACACCTCTCTCCTGTACATACCACCCAACTCCATACACCCCTTCTTCTGTACATACCACCCAACTCCATACACCCCTTCTTCTGTACATACCACCCACCACCATACACCCCGCACCCCTCTCTTGCACATTCCACTCACCGCCATACACTTCACACTCCTTTTCTGTGCATATCACCCACCGCCATACACTCCCCACCCCTCTCCTGTACATACCGCTCACCGCCATGCACTGCACACCCCTTCTTCTGTACATACCACCCACCGCCATACACTCCACACCCCTCTCCTGTACATACCACCCACCGCCATACACCCCACACCCATCTCCTGTATATACCACCCAACTCCATACACTCCGCACCCCTCTCTTCCACATACCACCCAACTCCATACACTCCGCACCCCTCTCTTCCACATACCACCCACCGCCATACACTCCACACTCCTCTCCTGTATATATCACCCATTGCCATACACTCCACACCTCTCTCCTGTACATACCACCCAACTCCATACACCCTTTCTTCTGTACATACCACCCACCGCCATACACTCCCCACCCCTCTCCTGTACATACCGCTCACCGCCATGCACTACACACCCCTTCTTCTGTACATACCACCCACCGCCATACACTCCCCACCCCTCTCCTGTACATACCGCTCACCGCCATGCACTACACACCCCTTCTTCTGTACATACCACCCATCGCCATACACTCCACACCTCTCTCCTGTACATACCACCCACCGCCATACACTCCGCACCCCTCTCTTCCACATACCACCCACCGCCATACACTCCACACTCCTCTCCTGTATATACCACCCATTGCCATACACTCCACACCTCTCTCCTGTACATACCACCCAACTCCATACACCCTTTCTTCTGTACATACCACCCACCGCCATACACTCCCCACCCCTCTCCTGTACATACCGCTCACCGCCATGCACTACACACCCCTTCTTCTGTACATACCACCCACCGCCATACACTCCCCACCCCTCTCCTGTACATACTGCTCACCGCCATGCACTACACACCCCTTCTTCTGTACATACCACCCACCGCCATACACTCCACACCTCTCTCCTGTACATACCACCCACCGCCATACACTCCCCACCCCTCTCCTTTACATACCGCCCACTGCCATGCACTGCACACCCCTTCTTCTGTACATACCACCCAACTCCATACACTCCGCACCCCTCTCTTGCACATACCACCCACCACCATACCCTCCACACCCCTCTAATGCTTTATGAAGTTTCTCTCCATCTTATCTCCTAGTATCTTTTTTTTTTTTTTAAGATTTTTATTAATTTTTCAAAATATAAACAAGAATTATACAGGTACATATTCTAGCATCTTCATCTCCAGGGTGACTGGATCAGTTTCAAACGAACAAATTCTTTAACATGTATTGTTATTATTATAAAACATTGACAGTTTAAATACTGTACAAGTGGATAAACTCGTAGGAACAGGAAAGGAAACAAAATAAGAAAATAAATAATTCCCTGTTTACCCCTAACGGGATCATGCTGTAAACATGGGATTATGGTTTAGTGTAGTCAGTACAGGTAGGGGAAAAGTAGAAGGAGGGAGACAAGGAAGGAGGGAGAGGGGGGGGTTGGTTGTATGGAAGTTGTCTTATACGTCAGACTATCTTTAAAAAAAGAAAGGAAAAAAAGAAATCGTCTTTCAGGAACCTATTTAGTAGTTCTTAGGATTTTTCAGAAAATTTGATGCCCTAGGGTGTCGTATCCATTCATTCCAATTTTTAAGGAATTTACTTGTGGATCCTTTTTTGTGTGCTACCAAGAAGTATCTTTTTTTAATCTCATGGACGAAATGTGAGAAATAACGTATATGTCATACAATCATTTCATAAACACATACCACATACACTGCATATATCATTTGAGGAAAATATGCTTATGAAATAGTTTACCATTTGCCAAAAAATAAATAAAAATAAATGTCCCCGGATTTGCATTAAAAATCTGGTCACTTTACACTACTCGGAAGTGCAGGATCACGAAATATATACATGATCCTGCGCAGCGTGGCTGCCCCGTAGCAGTAAAACTGTTACAGGGCGGTCGGCATGTGGTTAAGTAGTTTATGTGTATTAATTCATTTTGGAGGCTATCGATATCGCTTACTGTCACTTTAAAACCTTCGATTTTTATGTATTGCATATACCTTTGCTATTGATTGTAGATCCTGGTGTCCCAGAGAAGGTTGTACTTAGTTGCACATAAAGGGGACCTTCACTCTCTTCATTTATCTCCCCCCCCCCCCTTACCTGTTATTCTCGGTTGTCCTCAATATTCACCTGGCCAGTAAATCCAGCATTGTCCTGCGGTAATCCAACAAGCTACTGCCAGACTCGTTGTCCCACCCGGCCCATCTTTGCTCCTGATCACGTTGGGTGCTGAATGCCTCCTTCTGATTTAGGGAGCTGGGCGCCACCACCCACCAGGGCAACAGGTTCTTTAGCCACTGTGAATGAAAAATAAAGCATCCTGGGATATGTAACATACTAGGAGCCCAGGAGGCTGGAGAAGTCACTCTCATCTAGGCGATAATGGTGGCTGGGGGGTTTCCTGTAATAAAGACCAGTCACTGCTGCTCTCTCTTCTTGTGCAGGGTGACTGGTCTTGTCTCCACCCCTCCTGTAGTTTTCTGCAGACAACCTGTAGTGGGTGGAGCCTACTTGGCCCCTCCCACAGCTCTATGTTCTGCACAGGCATGTAAAATAGAAAACGACAGCGCTATATTGAACACTTGGTATTAGGTAGAAGGGATAGGAGTTCACTAAAAGACACTGGGGACGATTGCTGCTACTCTGAACCAGGTCTTGAGTTATCTAATGCACGTATCAAAAAAAAGCAGAAGAGGGCGCCACCATCTAAGCACTTAGACGGTGGCACCCTCTTCTGCTTATTTTTTTTATGTACAGCACAGTGATGATGTCACTGCTAGTTTACAATGTCATATTTGGGTTTGTAAAGTCATTTGGTGCTCACTTCAGGATGTCCTGAAATGCACAGTGCTCCGGATTCCAGTAGTCAGAGGAGGCCTACAATGCACACACAGTGCTCTGGACGGACGGTGGTCTTAGGCAGGTCTGAGGATGTCCTGAAATGCACAGTACTCTGGATGCCACTACCAGTGGTCAGAGGAGGCCTACAATGCACACACAGTGCTCTGGATGGACGGTGGTCTGAGGAGAGGCCATAGGCCTACTGTAATTGTAATGTACTACACACTCACAGTCTGCTCTGCTCTCTGCTCTGGACGTGGGTGCCTGGCAGTCGTCTCATGAGTCGGAACTCAGGAGTGGGACAGTCTCGTCGGGACTCGGGAGTGGGACAGTCTCATTGGGACTTGGGAGTACAACAGGCTCACCGGGACTCGGGAGTGGGACAGTCTCGTCGAAACTCGGGAGTTGGATAGTCTCGTTGGGACTTGGGAGTACAACAGGCTCATCAGGTTTGGGAGTGGGACAGTCTCATCGGGACTCGGGAGTGAGACAGTCTCGTCGGGACTCGGGAGTGGGACAGTCTTGTCGGGACTCGGGAGTGGGACAGTCTTGTCGGGACTCGGGAGTGGGACAGTGCTCTGGACGGATGGTGGTCCATAGGCCTACTGTAATTGTAATGTACTACACACTTACAGTCTGCTCTGCTCTGGACGTGGGTGCCTGGCAGTCGTCTCATGAGTTGGGACTCGGGAGTGGGACAGTCTCGTTGGGACTTGGGAGTGGGACACTCTCGTTGGGACTCGGGAGTACAACAGGCTCATCCCACTCGGGAGTGGGACAGTCTCGTCGGGACTCGGAGTGGGACAGTCTCGTCAGGACTCGGGAGTGGGACAGTCTCGTCAGGACTCGGGAGTGGGACAGTCTCGTCAGGACTCGGGAGTGGGACAGTCTCGTCAGGACTCGGGAGTGGGACAGTCTCGTCAGGACTCGGGAGTGGGACAGTCTCGTCAGGACTCAGGAGTGGGACAGTCTCATTGGGATTTGGGAGTGGGACAGTCTCATTGGGATTTGGGAGTGGGACAGTCTCGTTGGGACTCGGGAGTGAGACAGTCTCGTCAGGACTCGGGAGTGGGACAGTCTCGTCAGGACTCAGGAGTGGGACGGTCTCATTGGGATTTGGGAGTGGGACAGTCTCGTTGGGACTCGGGAGTGAGACAGTCTCGTCGGGACTCGGGAGTGGGACAGTCTCGTCGGGACTTGGGAGTGTGACGTTATTTTACGATGGTAAACGTCCCTGCCTCACATTTTCGTCCCGTTTTCGTTCATTAACGAAAACGGATTTTACTTTTGTCATAGTTTTCGTCAGTGGATGAAAATGTGCTGTACTTTTCCTTTCGTTTTTGTCACTGTAAAAATGCCGCTGACGAAAACATTTCTACTGACGAAATGAACACTGGTGTCAGTGAAAGCAATAGTGCCCCATCGTTGTCAGAGGGAGAAATAGTGTCCTATTGTTGTCAGTGGGAGAAATAGTGTCCCATCGTTGGTGTCAGTGGGAGAAATAGTGTCCTATCTTTGGTATAAATGAGAGGAATAGTGCCCCATCAATGATGTCAGTGAAAGGAATAGTGCCCCATCATTGTGTCAGTTGGAGGAATAGTGCCCCATTATTGTGTCAGTAGGAAGTATGGTGCCCTATCATTATGTCAGTAAGAGGAATAGTGCCCCATCGATGGTGTCGGTGGAAGGAATAGTGCCTCAAGGGCCAGATAACGGCAAGCAAAGGGCCACCTCTGGCCCCCGGGCCACAGTTTGGAGACCACTGTTCTAGAGGGATCCCATAGGGATGGGTATATACATAGTTAGCTTAGTTACATTAGTCCAAGCTGGCCTGATGTAGCTATGTAAATATATCCATACCTGGAATTCATCTTTAAGTGAAACTGTGTTTAGTTTATTTTCAGGGGACCCTTATGTGCCTTGTAGAGACTCAAACTGCAGATAGCAAATCATAAAGCAGAGAAAAGGATCCAGAAACGTTGCAGTTTTCTGAACAAGAAAGGTAATGAGAACCTATTAGAGGAGATTTACTAAAACTGGAGGACTCAGTATCTGGTGCAGCTGTGTATGGTAGCCAATCAGCTTCTAACTTCAGCTTGTTCAAGTAAGCATCGGCAATAAAACCTGGAAGCTGATTGGTTTCTGTGCAGAATTGCAGCAGATTTTGCACTCTGCAGTTATAGTAAATGACCCCCACTGTGAGCTAAATAAGAGGCAATGGCATTATCAGTTATTAGTTTCCAGTTGCCTCCACTACACCCCCTACAGTTCAGCTCAAGGGAACGGAAATAAGTGTCCCTCCTTGAATAAGTTATTTCTTAACCACTTTCAGACCGGACCAATTTGCAGCCAAAGGACCAGGCCCCTTTTTGCGATTCGGCACTGCGTCGCTTTAACTGACAATTGCGCGGTCGTGCGACGTGGCTCCCAAACAAAATTGACGTCCTTTTTTTCCCACAAATAGAGCTTTCTTTTGGTGGTATTTGATCGCCCCTGCGGTTTTTATTTTTTGCGCTATAAACAAAAAAATGCATTATTTTTTATTTTTTGCTATAATAAATATCCCCAAAAAATATATAAAAAAACTTTTTTTTTCCTCAGTTTAGGCCGATACGTATTCTTCTACATATTTTTGGTAAAAAAAATCGCAATATGCGATTATTGATCAGTTTGCGCAGAAGTTATAGCGTTTACAAGATAGGGGATAGTTTTATAGCATTTTTATTAATTTTTTTTTTTTTATTAGTAATGGCGGAGATCTGCGATTTTTTTTGTGACTGCGACATTATTGCAGCAATTAATGCATTTAAATGCATTGATTTCTGTATAAATGACACTGGCAGTGAAGGGGTTAACCACTAGGTGGCAGTGTAAGAGTTAAGTATGCCTAGGGGTGTGTTTTTTACTGTAGGGGGGCGTGGCTGTCAGCTAGTGAATGCTGATCTCTGCTCCAATCACAGGGAGCAGAGATCGGCGTCACTAGTTGCTAGGCAGAACGGGGAGATGCTGTTTATCTCGGCATCTCCCCGTTCAGCCGCCCCGTGAGACGATCGCAGGGGGCCCCGCGGCGATCGAGTCCGCGGGGACCGCGATCGGACTCATGGGGGTCCCGACCGGCGCGGGAGCCCGCTGCTCCCGGCGCGCTCCCGATGGCACGGACAGGCTAAAGGAGGGACTTATATATACGCCCTCCTGCCTGTACGTGCCATTCTGTCGATGTATATCGTCGTGCGCCGGTCGGCAAGTGGTTAAAGAGGAGCTGCAGTCCGCTCACATAATTTGTTTTTTTTTTTCTTTTTTTTGTTCCACTTCAGAAAGAATGTTTGTAGGTGAGTGTCAGCTATGCCCGCATCTCCATCCCTCCAATTTGTCTTAGCATCATTAGTGGATTATTTCATTCTCGCCCTTTTTTTTTTTTTTTTTTTTTTTCCCCTGGAGTTGGGGGGATCGGGGTCCTGAGTCGGGCATCAAAAAAAAAATTTCACAAAGCCCATGAATACATGTATACATCCGTGATCCCACCCAGCCTCCACTCCCCCTCCGCTTCCTTTATCCTAAATCCTGTTCCATCACTCTTCCAGTTGGCCCCCCTGGGGGTTTTTATTTCCTCCCCCCCCTCCCCCCTATCCCTCCCAAGCCCCCACCCTCCCCATCCCCGTCCGCTGTTTTGTTATTAAAAGGTGGTCCTTTCACCCCAGTATCTTCTCTGCCCTTGGGGTCAACCTTTCCATGGTTAGATCTCTTTTCGGCTTCACCCCCCCGGAATCCTCAGTTGTCATGGCTGCGCTCGCAAAACCTCCCTGTAGCTCCAAGATCTCTTGAATTTTCTCCAGCTCTCCCATCTGGCCCTCGTGGCCTCTCTGTCCTCCTCCCCCGTGTACAACACACATTCCATCATGTAAGTGGACTCCACTGCGTCAACCCATTCCCATAAGGGTGGGCTTTCCTTATCTTTCCACCTCCTTGGAATTACCTTTTTGGCCGCATTAAGCAGGTGGGGTATCAATGAGCCTTTATATTGTTTGATTTCTTTAGGTGTGGCGTGCATAAGTACCACCCAAGGGTCGTTTTTTACCTCAATTGTTGTTATTTCTTTTATATACTTTAGGATGGTCTCCCAGAATTTTTTAATTTTAGGACACCCCCACCATAAATGACCCATTGTGCCCCTTTGATCGCACCCCCTCCAACAATTCGCCGATGTATCCGCCTGAAAATTGCTGACCCTGTCTGGGGTTCTATACCACCTAGCCATGCACTTAAAGTTTGTTTCTGCAGTTCTCGCATCTACTGCTGACCCATGTGCTAATTTTAAAATTTTCTTACTTGTGCCTATTTCTAATTGTGTTCCTAATTCGCTTTCCCATTTGGTGAGGTATGGCGGCATCTCCAGTCTATCTCTTTCTAGTAATAGTTTATATATTCTAGATATTCTTTTTTTTGAACATTCAGCCATAAAGATTTTCTCTAATTTTGTTAAATCCTTAGCCTCCCTTAATGGGCTAGGAAGAGAGCCCACAAAATGGGTCAGCTGGCGATGCCGCCATCCATCAATGGAGAAAGCCTCATTATTCTGTAACTCGTGCAATGTCATAACCTTCCCCTTACTAATAACTTCCCCTAATCTCGTGCAGTCCATTCTGATCCAATCACCTCCTATTTCCTTTAACCCTGGCGGGAAAAAAGGATTTTCTTTAAGTGCTATAAGTGGCGAATTATAATTTTTGTTGAATATTTTATATATTTTGTCCCAAATTTTCAAAGTCGTGATTGTGATTATATGTGTTTTTTCTCCCAGTGTCCGGCTTTTCGGAGGATTCCACACAATCTTCCCCAACCTAGCTTCACTCAGTGCTTCCTCTAAGCTAACCCATCTTTTAGTGTTACCTGTTTTACCCCATTCTGCGATTCTTAATAGTGCTATGGCATGGTAGTAACTTTCTATGTCCGGGACCGCCAGACCGCCCTGGCTTTTATCTTGTTTTAGAATTTGGAGGGAGATTCTATGTTTTTTGTAATTCCATATGAAATTCATTATAATAGATCTTAGTTTGCCGAGGTACTGTTTTGGGAGAGGGAGGGGGAGCATCTGGAATTTATATGTGATGACTGGAAGGATCATCATTTTTACAGCATTAATCCTGCCTATCCAAGATAGAATTTTTCCCTTCAGCTCTTGACATTTTTTTTTTATATCTTCTAGGAGTGGGATATAGTTTATTTTGTATAATTTCCTCGGGTTATTGGCCAGTTCTATTCCTAGGTATTTTATCCTTTTTTTCCAGACGAAACTAACTGTTTTCTGTAAGGTCTGTTTCTCTATTTTATTGAGGTTAATATTAAGGATAAATGTTTTTGAGGCATTGATTCTAAAATTTGTTAGTTCCCCATATTCCATTAAAATTTTAAGCAATATGGGGACCGACTTCTGGGGTGAGCTTATGTAAAAGAGGACGTCGTCGGCGAAGGCCGCAAGTTTGTGCTCTTCCCTGCCGACTCTACAGCCTTCCACCTCTGGGTTTCTGCGGATTGTGGCTAGCAGCGGTTCCAGGGATAGAATAAAAAGGAGAGGGGAGAGTGGACAGCCCTGCCTAGTACCATTGAACAGTTCGAACTCTGCGGAGGTCGTTCCATTGACCTTGATGTTGGTTTTCGGATGATTATATAGTGTTTTAATTTTTTGGATAAATCTGGGTCCGAAACCCATCCTCTGTAGAGTGTTGAACATGAACCCCCAGTCTACTCTGTCGAACGCTTTTTCAGCGTCAATCGAGAGGAGTAGACTGGGGGTTCCTGAATCTCCCATCCTCTGTATGGCTAGCAATGTCCGAATCCCATTGTCCCTCCCCTCTCTGCCCGGGACAAACCCGACCTGGTCCGGATGGATCAATGTGCCCAAATGCCCCTTTATTCGATCCGCCAGTATCTTTGCGTATAATTTTGTGTCGAAATTTAATAAGGAGATAGGTCTGTAGTTCGAGCACACCGATCCATCCTTCCCATCCTTCCTCAAAAGAGTGATCGTCGCTTTTAGGGCCTCTTCGCTCATGTTATAGTCTATCCCTAGTCCATTCATATATCGCAGCAATCTCGGTACCAGAATCTCTTTGTACGTTTTATAATATGAGGCCGTAAAGCCATCCGGGCCCGGGCTCTTCCCTGTTGGCGAGTTCTTAATGGCTGCTAAAATCTCCTCCTCGGATATTGGCCTCTCAAGCTCATCTCTCTCCTCTCCCCCTAGGGCTGTCAGTCCTGCCCTCTCTAGGAGCTCGGAGGTTTTCTGGCTAATTCCAATGCTGTCGTTGTTTCCCTTGGTTTTCACCTCGTAGAGTTCTTTGTAATAGTCTCTAAATGTCGAGGCTATTTCACTAGGGGTATACTTCATCTCCCCGTTTTTTGTTTGGATTTTTTCAATAAAATTTCTAGTTTTCTTTTTTTGAAGTTTCCTTGCTAAATATTTCCCTGGCTTGTTGCCCCAGATATATTGTTCCCTGGCCAATTTATTGAACTTCTGTCTGACTTCCTGTTCAGCTAGATCTTTTAATTCCTCTCTCTTATCTGTAAGCTCAATATATGTGCCCTGGCTGAGTGCCCCCCCAGATTTGTGCTTTTGCTCCAGGGTTTTAATCTCTGCTATTAGAGCCTGCGTTTTTCTCACCCTCTCCTTTTTCTTCCATGAAGCTTTAGCTATCAGAAGCCCCCTAATGAACGCTTTATGGGCGTCCCATAGTTGTGCCTCTGAGACCTCTCCGTTGTCGTTGATTTGAAAGAACCATTCTAGCTCGTTTTTAATATAGTCCCTGATTTCTTTGTCGTATAACAATTCCGGGTTGAGTTTCCATCCGCTGGAGGGTTGTTTGTATTCGGGGAACCTTAGCCTCATGGATACCGGCGCGTGGTCCGAAAGGGAAGCTATTTCAATTTTGGTTTCCTTGGCCCTTTCCAGTATGCCATGGTCTATTAAAATATGGTCCAGGCGAGAGTACATCTGGTGGACAGGGGAGTAAAACGAGTAATCCCTCAACTGCGGGTGCTGGGTCCTCCACACATCCACCAGTTGGTCCTCCGCTAGTTTTTTTTTTTGATTCGCTTCAGTTGTATGTTGCCCCTCCCCGTGCCACCAGACGTGCTATCCTTCGCGGGGTCCATCACAAAATTGAGGTCCCCCATCAGGATCAAATATCCCTTCCTGAAGGCCCTTAGCTTACGCAAAATTGCTTCGAGAAATGGGATAGGTCTGGTGTTGGGGGCATAAACATTGGCCAGTGTAAGTTCTACCCCTAGGAGGGAGCCCCTAAGGAACAGGTACCTCCCCTCGGGGTCCGTCATTCTCTCCTCCACCGTAAAGTCAATGTCCCTCGCAATCCCTATAGCCACTCCTCTAGCCCTACTCGAGATAGTATCTCCATAAAACCAATTTGGGAGAGCTGGAGAAAAAAGTCTAATATTTGAGGAATGTGCCAGGTGGGTCTCTTGCAGGAACACTATGCCTGCGCCATATCTCTCTACTTCCTCCAAAATTTTTGCTCGCTTACCGGGAGAGTTTAAGCCTTTCACATTATATGATAAAAATTTAATTTCTAGATCCTTCATTTATTTTTTGAGGTTTTTTTTTTTTTTTTTCCCCTGGGATATTGATAGTGACAGCAGCCCCACAGCGGACGTGGTTTCCCTCCCTCCTCCCCTCCCTCCCCCTTCCTCCCATCCCCCTCCCCCCCCGCCCCCCCCCCCCCCCTCTCTTACCCTAACTAGGGTCCCCGGGTCTTTGGGGGCCATCCTTTGTGGCTTCCCTTAGACTCCGGATTCCTGGTGAGGTGGAGCTTGTTGAGCCCTCCCCTCCCCCTCCGCAGCCCGGGCTCGGGGCGCAGAGGGGGTCGGGGCAAGGCCGACTCGAGCAAGATTCTTTAGTGGCTACGTGTGGGCATTCGCCCCCCCCCCCCCCCCCCCCCGCCCCCCCCCTGGATCCCCCAGGCCCTCCATTTCTATCCAGCCTTGCAGATTCGGGACTGGGATCCCGAGTTTTGTACAAAATCCCTGCACTTCCTCAGGGAACCTCAACCTGGCCGAGCACCCCTCCTTAAGCCCTATTAAACATGAGGGGAAACCCCAGTTGTATCTTATGTTTTCCCTTTTCAATATTTCCAATAGGGGTTTCTGGTGTCTCCGTCTTTCAAGGGTTCGGGCCGATAGGTCAGCGTATATTTGAATTTCAGCTTCTTTATGCAGTATGGGAGATTTATTTTTTATTTTAGCCCACAGGTCCTCTTTTTCTTTAAAGCGGCTGAATCTGACAATTATGTCCCGGGGCCGTTCTGCACCCCCCCTTTCGGGTCTTCCTACTCGGTGTATCCTTTCTGTCTGAGGAAAATGATCCACGTCCTTGCCGCTTATAGGGCC
Source organism: Lithobates sylvaticus (assembly GCA_028564925.1). Taxonomy (NCBI): domain Eukaryota; kingdom Metazoa; phylum Chordata; class Amphibia; order Anura; family Ranidae; genus Lithobates; species Lithobates sylvaticus. The sequence goes on from CM053032.1 coordinate 20,962,155, forward strand.
CAAGATTTCCCATAGTTTTCTCTCTAGGTCTTCCCCTCTCTGTTCCGGGACGGCACGTAGCCTCAGATTTTGCCTCCTATCCCTATTTTCTTGGTCCTCAATCTTATAGAGGGTATCTCTCTGCGTGAGGTAGGCGTCTTTTAATTGGGTTTTCAACTTCGCGATTTCCAAATCTATAGAGTCCGCTCTCCCCTCCACCGCTTCAACCCTGGACAGCAGATGGCCCATATCCTCCCGTAGAGTGTTAATTTCGAGTTTGATTACATTTTCCAGGCGTAAGAGCATCGCCTCCATTTCAAGTTTATTGGGGATGTGGGTTCCTGATTGTTGATCCTCCCCCCTGCTAGGCTCAGTCTCAGTCTCCATTGTAAGGTCCGCTCTGGAGTCATTAATTTCTCCTTCCACTCCGTCCCTGTTCTCCGGGGAGACTCCGGGCCGAGTTTCTTTTCCCGATGTTTTTGGGCTTGCACCCTGTCTTAGATAGTGTTTAATTGTGCTTGTCTCCCCTTTGCTGCCTTTGGTGGTAGCTTTCTTAGGCTGTTTAGATGGGTCTTTACTCATGTTGGTCTTTTTCGTGGGCCTGATTCTCTTCCCCAGTCTTGTTATGGGTCTGGGCCTCCCAAGCCCTTTTCCACCTCCTGCCTTTTAATAAGATCCTTCCTTTAAGGCTGTCCTTTACCCCTCTGCGTGTCCCTTTAGTGTGGACGGTCAGGTTTGCATAGGACTGAAGGAGACCTTTTGTAGGGTCTTTGAGTGGGGTACTAGGCACTTACGCAATGGCTGGGGCTGTTTTATTTGGATGGGGGGGTTTGTTCGCCCTTCCTGCTAGTTAGCTTCAACAATAAGCAGTTTACACCTTTTCCGTGTCCTACTAAATAGCTCTGCTGGTAGCGTCAGTAGATACTTACAATATACTACTTGGGGTCACTGATCTAGATGACGTGGGCCACGTACAAATATGTTGTTTTATATTTTCACCATAGTTTCATGTTTAAAAGAAACCTGAGGTTTAGATACGGCAAACACAATCTGCGATACCGGTCCTGTTTCAAACAGCTGTCGTCAGGCCGCGCCACAGTGGCCAGTGGGTTTAGATACCAGTCTGAGCCGTATTTTTATTCCACAATACAATATTTGGTATATGGCAACGTATCTCCGTAGACCCCGGTCAGGATCTCACTTTCATACCATGTGGCGGCTTTTAGTGTGTGGTGATCGATCTTCCCCACGCCAATCAAAATCACACTCTCATTCGACAGTGCAGTTTTTTAGCGTGGGGAAAAAAGGGCTTCACAGGCGCCGATCAGGGTCGCACATACAGTCTCTGGTGCAGCTTCTGATATATTAAGTGCAGTCTGGGCCTTCCTTGCAGCACCGACCGTATTTGTTAGTGCCACATTTACTGGGACGGGATGGTGGGGGGGAAAGCCAAGGTCACACATCAGAATTCACACTACTGGGTCTACTGGTTATATTGGTTTTCCCTATGCGGTAGAAAACACATGTCCTGTACTGCTTTCCCTATACTAGTGATATCCTGGCACACAAAAATGGCCTTCCCAATGTACCGCACGTTGCTGTTGTGACCGCTAATCAGAAGTCATACTTAGGTTCAATAGCCAAAGTCCCTAATTAGTTTCTCCAAGAATTTATATAAAATCGCACAAATTGCTGGATACACATTTTAGGTACATTCTTTGGTAGGAATAGAAATAGGTTTATTGCTTTCCCATCCCTGGAGGACTGCGGCGTCCGAGTCTCCTGACTACGTCCGCCCGTCCAATCGTGCAACCAACCTTTGACTTTCAAACAGTTCCAAAAAATGCAATTACGGTCTTATCACTTTAAGAACCAACCTGCGGTGTAGGACATGAGCTATCTTGAGGTGCCTGCCCTATGGAATCATTCATATTGAAGGCTTGGGGGGGGGTTTGATTATACCTTCCAGAGGATTTCACAATCGCATCCCAAAAAAAAGAAAAAGAACAGTTTTGCAGTCTTACCTTCCTTAGGGCACATTTTAGAGCTGGGGGTTTTGTTTGGGGCACATACTCACAGTAGCGTCGCTTCATGCAGTGTTTTCCTCTGTTTGAGTGTGCCCTGCCAGCTTGCTGGTTAAGTGGTGGGGGTAGAGGGGGAGGCGAGGCGAGATGCGGTGGGGCGTCTTAGCTAGGAGGAACGCCGCTGCTCTGCGGAGCCGGGTCGGATGTCGGGGCACCTGCTCTCCTCGGTGCTTTGGACGCTGCGGCGTCTAGCTTCTTTCTCCGGGGGGGTGACGGGCCATCGCCGTGTCTCTCTCTCTCCAGCGTTAAGCCGACACTCCTCCCGACCTCACTCCAGCTCTCGTCGGCTGCGGGCTCACGCCCCTCCCTCCGTGCTGACGTACAACTACGTCAGCACGTCCATCGCTCCCCCCCGCTCACATAATTTGTAATAAAAACATCTTTGCCATTCTGAAGCTTCCCTCCAACCACTTTGCAAATTATTTTATATCTGCTGTGATTCTGTATTTGCCAAATATGCTGCATAAATCTCCCTCCACTGAGTCTGGCTGCAGCCATTTTAACTGTGGGCAGCTGAAGCTGCTGCCTGTTCACTTCCTGGATTTATACAGACACACAGAGGCAACACCTACAGCTCTGCAGATCTCATTGGCCCTTTTATGACTCACCCCCCTCCCTTCCTAGCAACGAGAGTGAGAGAGAAAGCTGTGCATGATGTCATAAGCCTAGGCTTTTTAACCGACAAAAAAAGAGGAAGTGGGCTGTATAAGGTATTTACTGGCAGAAAAAAAAAAAAATGTTTTACTATCCAAAGTTAAAACAACAACAAGGGCTGAAGATTTAATAGAGGAAAGATGAAAAAAAATGACTGAAGTTCTGCTTTAAATAAAGCCAAGGCACTACAAAAAACTTTAACACAAGGATAGGTAACTTTATTTTTGCCATCGGCCTGTAATTTTTATTACATATATATATATATATATATATATATATATATATATATATATATATATATATATATTATCTCATATATATTATCTCAGTTAACCTTTGCTAAAAAATAACTGTCACTTTTTATTTAAATAACTGGGCCTTTTTTCATGGCGTGTTAACGTTGTGTATTGAGCCTATAGAACAGGGATATGCAATTAGCGGACCTCCAGCTGCTTCAGAACTACAAGTCCCATGAGGCATAGCAAGACTCTGACAGCCACAAGCATGACACCCAGAGGCAGAGGCATGATGGGACTTGTAGTTTTGCAACAGCTGGAGGTCCGCTAATTGCATATCCCTGCTATAGAAAAAGCTGCAGAAGGACAAGCATGAGCCAAAAAAATAGTCTTTCAATGAAGAAGCCCTTTTAATAAATTTTCTGCATGAAAAAGAAAATGAAACCTGGACCCAAGGCGGATATTAAAGCGGAGGCCCAGCTGAAATTTTTTTTTTTTTTTTAAAAGTCTTTTAATAAGCACACTTACCTGTCCAGGGTGCCCGCGATGTCGGCCACCCCGAGGCCGATCCATCCATCGAATTGGGTCCCCGTGCCACTATTCTAAGTAAGGGAAACAGGCAGTGGAGCCTTTTGGCTTCACTGCCCGTTTCCTACTGCGCATGCGCGAATCGCGCGGCTCTTTGTGAATGGTCGACTGTGTTCTGAGACAGTTCCCAGAACACAGCGCGCCCCATTCCCCAGAAAACAACGCGAGGAGAAGAATGACGATCACCGCGGAGTAGGAAGTGGCAGATTAGGACGATCTGCCTAGCAACAGCCATTTCTGGTAAGTAAAAATACATTTTTTTTCTTTCAAATTTTTTTTTTTTCTTATTATTAGGAGCAATTTTATGTAATTTTTTTATTTTTTTTTTAAGGTGGACTTCCGCTTTAAAGATGTAAATGAATGCAGCTCTGTACAGAAGTGAGCCTGATTTTGCACTTTCCAGCTTTAGTAAATAAACCCCCTTGTGTACTTAAAAGTGGGGTATGCCTGTATTCATTCATTTATCATTAAATGTGTATATATTTTTTACATTTAACCACTTAAGCCCCGGACCAATTTGCAGCTAAAGGACCAGGCCCCTTTTTGCGATTCGGCACTGCGTCGCTTTAACTGACAATTGTATCTTTCGTCGACGTGGCTCCCAAACAAAATTGGCATCCTTTTTTTTCCCCACAAATAGAGCTTTCTTTTGGTGGTATTTGATCGCCCCTGCTGTTTTTATTTTTTGCGCTATAAACAAAAATAGAGCGACAATTTTGAAAAAAATGCAATATTTTTTACTTTTTGCTATAATAAATATCCCCAAAAAATATATAACAAAACATTTTTTTTCCTCAGTTTAGGCCGATACGTATTCTTCTACATATTTTTGGTTAAAAAAAAATCGCATTAAGCGATTATTGATTGGTTTGCGCAAAAGTTAGCCATATAGGGGATAGTTTTATAGCATTTTTATAATATATATTTTTTTTACTAGTAATGCCGGCGATCAGCGATTTTTATTGTGACTGCGACATTATGGCGGACACATCGGACATTTTTGACACATTTTTGGGCCCATTGTCATTTATACAGCAATCAGTGCTATTTAATTGCACTGGTTCCTGTGTAAATGACACTGGCAATGAAGGAGTTAACCACTAGGGGGCGGGGAGTGTGTTTTTTTTTACTGTAGGGGGCGTGGCTTGGAGTGTGACATCACTGATCGTCTTTCCCTATGACAGGGAACAGACGATCAGTGACAGCCTCACTAGGAAGCGCCGGGAGAGGTTGGTTTACATTTACCTCTCCCCGTTCTTCAGCTCTGTGACCCGATCGCGGGACACCAGCGGCGATCGGGTCCGCGGGTCCCCCGGCCACGGTCACGGAGCTCAGGACCGGGTCGCGAGCGCGCGACCCACGGCTGGGCTCTTAAAAAACAACGTACCTGTACGTTGATGTGCCCAGCCGTGCCATTCTGCCGACGTAAATGTGCAGGAGGCGGTCCTTAAGTGGTTAAGCACTGCAAATATCTGAATTTGACTTGATATCAACCTTTTGCAGTTCCTGTACGGATGAGACAAGGGGAAGGACGAGCAGCAGAAGGAGCCCTTCACCTGCGTGCCAGTGAAAAGGAATGCTGATAGGATGAGTAAGCAGAGTGCCGGAGAGATGAGCATATCAGTCTGCTGCTTCTCCTTTCACTGTCTAATCACAGGCTGGGAGAGGGACAAGACCTGTACGTGTAGCTACAAATAATAGCCCCCCCCCCCTCCATTGGGCTGTGCTATGTGACAGAGCTGTGGAAATCTTAGAACTGGATGGACAGGAATTAAAATCGGTTGGCGGGTAAAAAAGCTCCTTTATATGTATGTTACCTGTGCATTTCTTTATCTGGTATTCAGCTTTAAAGGAAGGCTGTCGTGAGAGAATGAGGGGGGGGTGGGTGCAATCATTGCTTACAAGGCCTTCTGAAATGGCTGATTGCCTGGCTATCATGGGGATCTTCTAACCAATGATTTCTGAGTCAATGACCCAGGTGAAAAGTGCAAATCAGGGGACCTCACTTGCTGCATATTCCTTCCAGGTCGGTGGCAAGGAAAATATTGAAGCCACAGACCAGCCAGGCACTTTGAGTTTCTAGAAGTAGGTCAACAGCAACAGCCAAAATATTTCTTCCCTAAGAGGTGTACTTTTTTTCTCTGCTTTATAACACAATGTGCTACAAAAAAAAGTTTTAAATAGTGATATGTGATTAAAAATATGTGATATTCCCAAGGAAAGTCAACAAACTGTAGTATCTCCAACCTTCCTGCAGAGGGTGACATAGCCCAGTTGACCAGAATGAGGTAGCCACTGTAAATATGGAGGTTGAAGGCGCAAGTTGTTTCCCGTGAAAATCCAAGGGCCCTCGTTTCTTTGTACAACGCAATAACTTCTTCCCTCCTACGCGAAATAAATAATAAAAAAAATGACACCGTCTGTTGTTTCCAGTGCCATTTATCTTCGAGGTTGACACCAAAGAAAACCCCAAATTATCGTCCACACGTGCACAGTTTCACCACAGTATCCTGACAAGGCATCTGCTATCGTGCTGATAATGAACACCGAGCCTTGCCTGGAGGCCTCTGGCCACTTTTTCTCCGGAAACGTGCGACTGGCTGCGGTCGCACAGCTCACAAGCCCAATCTGTTTTAGTGACAGCCTTGGACAGGAAATGTCAGGAGGCCTGGAGAAGTTATAGTCACTTTCATCACTTGCTAAAGAGAGAACGAAGATACTGTGAAACAAGCGGAAGGACCATTTCCACTGTAAAGAAAAATAAAAAAAAAACGTGCAAAGTTCTGAGAACATCACGATGACTTGGTAATCACAATGTGAGCTGCTTTAAATGGGATCATTGGCGGTCCTACCAAACACATAGGTGTAATTGTTCCAATGGGCTAAAAAAGAAAGAATGGACGCCATTTTGAATTCCTAGTCAAGGGCAACATGCTCAAGGAGCTTTCCACAAGGTGCCTAGAATGGTGTACCAATGTAACACAAACCATAAAAAGACCATTTAGATAGCCACCGAAATCGCTGCAACCATCTTGAGATGATGGGGGCCAGTTATGGGTGACTATTTCGGTGTTGGATGGATGCTGGCGGGATGATTTCTTGAAGAGTTCCAGTCTCAGTGACTGAATGACAACACTGGACTGGTGTACCAAAAGTTTGGTTATTGGTCAATATCTTTGTGGAGGATATTGTAGGAGTTCCTTCCAGGGGACTATTACCCAATGGAGGCGCAGTGGCAGTAGACCCAGTTAAGGTCCGAACTGCTACCTTTCTGATACAGCAGCTGTAAAGAAAAAAGAAACGTGCAAAGTTCTGAGAACATCTTGATGGCCTGGTAAGTAAGGTGTGAGGAGCTTTAAATGGGATAACTAGAGATCCTACTAACTCGTAATTCAGACCCATGGGCCTAATTGTTCCAAAGAGCTAAAAAAAAAAAGAATGGAAGCCATTTCGAATTTCTAACTCAAGTCAAGGGCAACATGTTCAAGGAACTTTCCACAATGTGCCTATAATGGTGTACCAATGTAACACAAACCATAAAGATACCATTTAAATATCTACCAAGAGAGATTAATGTGGTTGCAACCATCTTCAAATAATGGGGCCGGTTATGGGTGATGGTTTTGGTGTTGATTGGAGACACTTGGAAGGATGAATGGGTAAAACTTAATGCCCGGACTCCCCTTATACCCAGTGCTCCTTATACCTATCCAAGAATCAAGGACCACTTATACCTATCCAAGAATGCAGTTCCCCTTGTACCCATGTAACAATCCAGCACCCCTTCTACCCATCCAAGAATCTAACGCCCCTTATACCCATCCAGAATTCCAGCTCGCCTTATACCCATCCAAGAATCCAGCGTCCCTTGTAGCCATGTAACAATCCAGCACCCCTTCTACCCATCCAAGAATCTAACGTCCCTTATACCCATCCAGAATTCCAGCTCACCTTATACCCATCCAAGAATCCAGCACCCCTTGTACCCATGTAACAATCCAGCACCCCTTCTACCCATCCAAGAATCTAACGCCCCTTATACCCATCCAGAATTCCAGAGCACCTTATACCCATCCAAGAATCCAGCGTCCCTTGTAGCCATGTAACAATCCAGCATCCCTTCTACCCATCCAAGAATCTAGCGCCACTTATACCCATCCAGATTTCCAGCTCACCTTATACCCATCCAAGAATCCAGCGCCCTTTATACCCATCCAAGAATCCAGCGCCCTTTATACCCATCCAAGAATCCAGCACCCCTTATACCCATCCAGAAGTTCTGGTTACATAGCTAGGCACCTGATCACCTGATTTCTGTTGAAGGGTTCAGGTTGGAGGATCCTCTCTTTCAGCAGAGAGCCTAGGCTTTTGATCACATGACCTGAAAGGGAGGCAGCCATAGTCATCAGCTCTTCTATTACTCTTTATTTATCCAAGACCATTAACATCTCTTTTTTATTAGGAACTTCCACTTTAATCCCCAACAATGGCAGTCTATGTATCTGAGCTCTGGGTTCTTACTTTAGACATTTTAATAATTTAAATTAAAAGCAGTGAAGTTTGTTTTGCTTGTGTTCTGTACTGAACGTTTTATCAGCTTAGGCAGACTGTTTAAAGCTGAAATCCAGGATAAAAAAAAAAAAAAAAAAATTCTCTAAATCCATTCATCATGTGTATTCTTCCATGTATCTTGGTGTGCTTTGTGTATTTCTTCCAGGTCTGTTCAGTAATCCAGTGTGAGACTTGCTGTAATAAAGACCGCTCACTGCTGCTCTCTCTCCTTGTGCAGTGTGACTGGTCCTGTCTCCGCCCCTCCTATAGTTTATCTGTAGTGGGTGGGGCCCGCTGGGTCCCCTCCCACAGCTCTGCTCTCTGCACAGGCTATGTACAGCACAGTAGTCACATCCCTGCTATTTTAACAAGGTTATATCTGGGCTTGTGAAAGCCTTTGGTAAACCACGTAGTGGAAATTATATCCTTTGTGGCTACCAGGGAATATATTTAAACAAAACAATTGGTAGTCTAAATTGAACTTCTAAGCTGATTTAACATTAATATGAAAAGGACTACTTATTACTACCCATAAGACTGGACTGAATTATATAATCTCCACCTCACCTCCCTTTAAGTTTTGCTCCTGACTTAGGCCAGGCAGTCTACAGTGGCTGTTGTGGACCTGAACACACATAGAATAACTTCCGTCAAAAGCAAGGCTATAATTGGCTACTGTCTAATATGAATTGTTAGCTTTTCTGCCAAGCAGTACATCCAGAAGCAAACACAGATAAATGGTTGTTTTTTTGATAACCTGTCCAGATATGACTAGAGAAGCCAATTTTGCTGTCTTGTTTTTTTAAAAGTCAAAGCTTTCATTTTTAGGCCATGTGCACCACCATGGAGTGTCTGTGTCTATGCAGCCCAATTGACATCAATGGGACTACCTGCATTGGGATGCACCACGGAACGCTTGTGCATCCCAGTGTGGGTAAACACAGCCCCCCCCCCCCCCCACCATAGCTGTATGCTTTAGTACTCCCCTTGTGAATAAGGCCTTATCCTTGCTTGGCTGCCAACTTGGTCTGGGTTAGCGACATTTTTACAATATTAAATGCATTATGTTATTTGTCCACTAGATGTCTCCTGATCCCTGGAAAATCTAGCACTAAGATTTCCCTCTGCCATTTATCAGTTATGAAGACACAAAATGCATTAAATCTTCATCCGAAAGGTTACATACATGTACTCCGTGATCTCTCGTTGTCATTTTGAACGCCTCGAACGAAAATGCATATTAAAATGTCACCCTGTTGTAATTACTGTGTGAGCGGAGACACTGAAAGGCTCAGCTCATATATACTCTATAGATTTTATCTTCCTTCCTTTCACTTTCATTTTTTTTTCTTCCTATAACCTAATCACGCCCGGGTGTAAATTAGCCAAGCTCCTCTGGAAACCTACAAGCTTCAGGAAGCAGGTTTTTGAAATTGAGAAGCTGCGATGATCACCAGACAAAATGTTCCCACGGATGGCATCGTCTCCTGGCATCATAGGAGCTGCACACCATGTACAGGAAACCAGCTCTGCTCTTCGCTCTTTGGCTCGTACAAAGTTCCAAAGCAGGGATTTTTTTTGTTTTGATCTGCAAGCTGTACCAGTAAAAACAATGAAACTGTGAAAGAAATATAAAGCAACCATATTGAGACATGGGCCTGTAAATTCTCCCCAAACCCTCCAATCCCCAACAGTAAAAAAAAATAAAAAAATACTCACACAATAAAAGTATACAAATTGTAATGCTGGGAGGCTCTGGATGGGGTTGGATGTCACTGTAGGAAGGATAGCGGTTCTAGAGGGGATTAGGGGCTCTGCAGCAGACTTGTAGAGGCTTCTGGAGGGAGCCGGGGGTCCCTCCAGGAGGCTGGGGGCTGTGTTAGGATGGTGGGATACTGTGGGAGGTTGAGTGGCAATGTGGGAAGGTTGGTGGTGCATTATGTGAGTTTGGTGGGGCACTGTGGGAGGTTGGGTGGCAAAATGGAAGGTTAAGTGGCACTGTGTGAGGTTAGTGGGTCACTGTGGGAGGTTAAGGGGCACTGTGGGAGTTCGGGTGGCAATGTGGGAGGTTGGTAGGGTACTATAGGAGGTTGAGTGGCACTGTCGGGAGATTGGTGGGGCACTGTGTGAGCTTGGTGGGGCACTGTAGGAGGTTGGGTGGCACACCGTGGGGGCTGAGGGCTCTCAGAGTGGGGTTGATTGGTATTGTAGGCAATTATGGGAGGTTGGTGGGGCACTTAGGGAGGTTAGGTGGCACTGTGTGAGGTTGGTGAGGCACTGTGGGAGGTTGAGTGGCACCGTGGGGGCTGAGGGCTCTCAGGGTGGGGTTGATTGGTATTGTAGGCAATTATGGAAGGTTGGTGGGGCACTTAGGGAGGTTAGGTGGCACTGTGTGAGGTTGGTGAGGCCCTGTTGGAGGTTGAGTGGCACTGTGGGGGCTGAGGGCTCTCTGCGTGGGGTTGATTGGTATTTTAGGCAATTATGGGAGGTTGGTGGGGCACTTTGGGAGGTTAGGTGGCACTGTGTGAGGTTGGTGAGGCACTGTTGGAGGCTGAGTGGCACTGTGGGGGCTGAGGGCTCTCTGGGTGGGGTTGATTGGTATTTTAGGCAATTATGGGAGGTTGGTGGGGCACTTTGGGAGGTTAGGTGGCACTGTGTGAGGTTGGTGGGGAACTGTGGGAGGTTGAATGACACTGTGGGGGCTGAGGGCTCTCGTGGTGGGGTTGATGAGTATTGTGGGCAATTATGGGAGGTTGGGGGCACTGTGGTAGCTTTGGGGATCTACAGCTGACTGGAGGCCTGAGTAGGGAGACCATGGCCCAGTGGTTGAGAACCACTGGTATAAAGAATTAATATATAATAAGTCTTGTGGGGCAGATAGTAAATGTGTCGATTGAACGATACACCCTTGTTGCAATGTTTTCCAGATGGTGGTGAACTCTAAAGTATATGACTAGTACCAGGAGGCCTGAGTTTAAGGCTTTTGAGCACAGCTGTTGGTTTGCTGTCATAATGTGACAATTTTGGATCCTTTTTTTTTTTTTTTCTTTTAGTATCTGCTGTGATATATTTGGTCTTTACTCATTCTCTCCTACAGGCCTTCTTCCTGACAGTTGAACATTAAACTTTTTTTATACATGTGCAAGGCAAGATGCCTTTTATCACAGTTCCGTTAATGGTAAGCCATACCTTCCGGTGGCTGGGTGTGGAGAAGAATCCCCCTTCCCCTTGTGTCACATGGACCTGGCAGAGTCCTGTATGTCATTTTGATGATCATTTAGACACGCGGCCCTCCCTGCACATGATATGGGGTCCTTACCACATCAGGATACAGAACCTGCATGAATTCCGGTCTACAAGCGTATGTTTGTGAACACTGGTCACCGCAAATAGGAAAAGACATACATCACTGCAAAAAGAAGTCAGGAGCCAAGAGCCTGGCACATAACGGATTCACAAATGTAATAACCCTTTAAGTGCCATGAAACGTCCAGAGCTTTGGCATGCACCTGAAATTAGATTGCAAGCTCTGTGGTGCAGTGCAAGAAATCCTATTGGAAAACGAGAATAAAATCTGATGGGTATTGAAGGAAGATCACGACTGAATTGCTACAATGTTGTAAACGTTTTTTAGACGTTTATGTCATTTCAAAAGTTTTCAATTGGTTTAACCCCTTTGCTGCCAGAGCCATTTTTGGGGATTACGGCTTATCGAGCACAAGATTTCAGTAAAAAAAATACACTAAAAATGTAAATTATAAACTAAAATTAGTTTTAGGACACAAATATAATTTTTTTGGTAAAATATAAAAGACGAGGTTGCGCCAAGTAAATAGATACCCAACATGTCAAGTCTTATAATTGCCTCCGCTCATGAATTGGCAACAAACTTTTTCACTAGTGATGCTTTAAAATCCCCCCACAGGTCATCAGTTTAGTGTTAACCATAAATAACGGGCCTAGAAATATTGATCTCACTCTGGCATGCAAGTCAATATCTAACATGTATAGAACATTTGACATTTTTATGGGTAAATGCCCCCAGGGTGGGCACTAATGTTCATATGGGGGCAGGGTGGGCTCAAAAATATTCAAAAATATTCAGGGGAGTTTAAGTGTTTGGGTGTAACTGTATTCTTTTTACTAAACTTTATTTTTTTTTATCCTATAGGGGACTAAAATCCCCTATGTGATAATATTGCGTTGTTACAGGTTCTCTTTGATGAGATATCAGGGGTAATTTTGATGTATAATAAGATGCAGAGAATAAGATTTCCTTTCATTTGAGCCCAGTCTTGCCACACAGATTTACTCCAGCCCTGAGAAATCCTCTTTTATTGTTCAGTTAGAAATATCTTGACAAAGTGCTGAAAACTTTGTCAAAAACGCCCCCTTGCTGTGAGTGACAGGTGATTTACATATCTCATGCACTAGCCTGAGACAGGCACAGACCAGAGTGAAAGAAAATGTATTCTCGAGTGAACAGCAAGAAGAATATAGGGGAGATGTATGTAGTCAGAGTTGGGCAGAGTAGAACATCCAGTGATCTGATGATTGTTATAGTGCGGTGTGTGTGTCTGAGGTCACCTAATCACAGATAACATTCCTTTCCATCATTGTTATGTGGGGGAAGGGTGAATTTCTCACTTTTTATAATTACACAGGATGTGCCTGTCTGAGATATGTAAATCACCTGTCACTCACAGCAAGGGGGCGTTTTTGACAAAGTTTTCAGCACTTTGTCAAGATATTTCTAACTGAACAATAAAAGAGGATTTCTCAGAACTGGAGTAAATCTGTGTGGCAAGACTGGGCTCAAATGAAAGGAAATCTTATTCTCTACATTATGACATCAAACTTTAAGGCACCGCATTGCATTGTGGGATCTTGAAGCAACCCTTCAAGAGGTAAAAAAGGAGGCTTCTACTTTTTAACTTCAGGATATGGGATATACTAGCTGCTTGGCTCTAACGCTGACCCTCTTTGTTCAATATGTGGAGTCACAGGAAAAAATAGTTCAGGATTTCTGATTTCACTTTCCTGACCCAGTATACTTGTTCCAAAATGTCAAAACTAGAAGGTCCCACTATTTTTTGGCCCAGTCCAGGCCTGACCGCAATGTTGATTTGCGGCAAAACCCCTGGGGAACACCAACATTTTCTCATGGACCATCAGTGGTCCACAGACCACTGGTTGACGACTAGGGGTAGGATTGCACCAATACCACTTTTTTAAGACCGAGTCAAGTACTGATACTTTTTTTCAAGTACTCGCCGATACCGATACTTTTTTTTAAATGTCATGTGACGGTGACACTAATATGCAGCACTGATGGGCACTGATAGGTGGCACTGATGAGGCAGCACTGATGGGCACGGATGAGGCGGTACTGATTAGGTGGCACTGACGAGGAGGCACTAATATGCAGCACTGATGGGCACTGATAAGCGTCAGTAGTTTTTTATTTGTTTTTTATTACATTTTTTTTACATTTTTTTATATTTTTTTGTTATTTTTCTTTACAGTGCTTTTTTCTTGGGGGGGGGGGGGAGTGTTTTTTTTATTTTATTTTTTATTATTTTTACAATTTAACATTTAAATATTTATTTATTTATTACAATTCTTTATTTTTTTTGATTTTTTTTTATCAGCCCTGTTGGGGGGTGGCTTGGGTGAGATATCAGGGGTCTAAACAGACCCCTGACATTTCCCTTTTGAGACAGGGAAAGGGACTGAGGATTCCCCAGTCCCTTTCTCTGCAGCCTCAGCTGCACTGAAGATGAATGGACAGGAGACAGAGGCTCCTCTCCATTCATAAACATAAGCATCATAAACACAGATTCCGAAGATCACTGACTCTGTTCATTCAGAAAAAGGAAGGAGCCGGTAAATGACAGATTTACTGCCTCCTTCCTCTGCTCTCCATCCTGACAGGTCTGTGACGAGGGGAACCGGAGGAGGACACGTGATGCTGGAGGAGAACACAGAGGACCCGGAGAGCCAGAGGAGGACAGTTGGGGTGATCGGTGTGTGTCGGTAGGGTGATTTACAAGCACCGATCTCCCTGTATAGCCTTCAATAAAGCATCTGACTGGCACGGGAGGGAGAGAAGGAGAAGCAGCTGTCAGCTGCTTTACTGAAAGCTATACAGGGAGATTGGTGCTTGTAAATAACCCCACCGCCACACCGATCATCTGTAAGGCTGCCCGGCCTCCCTGCTGAACTGAGGATGCAGGCCCAGTACAACAGGTATCGGATCAAGCATCAAAGCATTTGCAAAAGTACAAGTACTCCTGCACATGCTCGGTATCAGCACTGATACTAGTATCGGTATCAGTGCAACCCTAATTAGGGGTAATAGCATTGATCTGTACTAGCCTCATGTAAAATGTTCCTAGTTTCCTATTGTCTTCTGCAGCATATCCCCACCAACATTGTATCCTGTCCACACTCTCCAACCCTCATTTCCTTTATTAGATTTTCAGCGTCTGACAGTCCCCTCAAGCATTACATACCGTATCTCACAAAAGTGAGTACACCCCTCACATTTTTGTAAATATTTTATTCTATCTTTTCATGTGACAACACTGAAGAAATTACACTTTTCTACCATGTAAAGTAGTGAGTGTACAGCTTGTATAACAGTGTAAATTTGCTGTCCCCTCAAAATAACTCAACACACAGCCATTAATGTCTAAACCGCTGGCAACAAAAGTGAGTACACCCCTAAGTGAAAATGTCCAAATTGGACCCATTTAGCAATTTTCCCTCCCTGATGTCATGTGACTCGTTAGTGTTACAAGGTCTCAGGTGTGAATGGGGAGCAGGTGTGTTAAATTTGGTGTTATCGCTCTCACCCTCTTACTGGTCACTGGAAGTTCAACATGGCACCTCATGGCAAAGAACTCTCTGAGGATCTGAAAAAAAGAATTGTTGCTCTACATAAATATGGCCTAGGCTTTAAGAAGATTGCCAAGACCCTGAAACTGAGCTGCAGCACGCTGGCCAAGACCATACAGCAGTCTAACAGGACAGGTTCCACTCAGAACAGGCCTCGCCATGGTCGACCAAAGAAGTTGAGGTCACGTGCACAGCGTCATATCCAGAGGTTGTCTTTGGGAAATAGACGTATGAGTGCTGCCAGCATTGTTGCAGAGGTTGAAGGGGTGGGGGGTCAGCCTGTCAGTACTCAGACCATACGCCGCACACTGCATCAAATTGGTCTGCATGGCTGTTGTCCCAGAAGGAAGCCTCTTCTAAAGATGATGCACAGGAAAGCCTGCAAACAGTTTGCTGAAGACAAGCAGACTAAGGACATGGATTACTGGAACCATGTCCTGTGGTCTGATGAGACCAAGATAAACTTATTTGGTTCAGATGGTGTCAAGCGTGTGTGGGGGCAACCAGGTGAGGAGTACAAAGACAAGTGTGTCTTGCCTATAGTCAAGCATGATGGTGGGAGTTTCATGGTCTGGGGCTGCATGAGTGCTGCCGGCACTGGGGTGCTACAGTTCATTGAGGGAACCATGAATGCCAACATGTACTGTGACATACTGAAGCAGAGCATGATCCCCTCCCTTCGGAGTCTGGGCTGCAGGGCAGTATTCCAACATGATAACGACCCCAAACACACCTCCAAGACAACCACTGCCTTGCTAAAGAAGCTGAGGGTAAAGGTGATAGACTGGCCAAGCATGTCTCCAGCCCAAACCCTATTGAGCATCTGTGGGGCATCCTCAAACAGGAGGTGGAGGAGCGCAAGGTCTCCAACATCCACCAGCTCTGTGATGTCATCATGGAGGAGGGGAAGAGGACTCCAGTGGCAACCTGTGAATCTCTGGTGAACTCCATGCCCAAGAGGGTTCAGGCAGTGCTGGAAAATAATGGTGGCCACACAAAATATTGACACTTTGGGCCCAACTTGGACATTTTCACTTAGGGGTGTACTCACTTTTTTTGCCAGCGGTTTAGACATTAATGGCTGTGTGTTGAGTTATTTTCAGGGGACAGCAAATTTACACTGTTATACAAGCTGTACACTCCCTACTTTACATTGTAGAAAAGTGTCATTTCTTCAGTGTTGTCACATGGAAAGATATAATAAAATATTGACACAAATGTGAGGGGTGTACCCAGCACATTGCACTATGGCAGCAAAGGTGTCAGTGCGTTGCCTGACCAATATGTCAACAATACAATATGCAATATGTATTTGCAAATGAGTGCAACTAAACCCCTGTTTTTAACGCATACTGTTAGACGGGTCAATTTGGTTGGTCGCAGGCTGGTTGGTAAGTTGAGCTTGGAAATTCCTTGGTTTAATTTGACATGCGTTTGCCCTTCTGGTGCTCCTTGCTGTGAAGACCAGTTATAGGTGGGGGCAGTGACCTTTTTTTTTATATTGTTGACATATTGGTTTGCAAGGAGTATACTTACATCCTTAAAGCGGAGCTCCACCCAAAAGGGGAAGCTCCGCTTGTTTGCTTCCTCCGCTGCCACATTTGGCACCTTTTCGGGGGGGGGTACCTGTCCCCACTTCCAAGAGGCCCCGCCGGAAGTTCAGAATCCCCTCCTCCTTCCCCCACCGCCGTGGTATTCACAAAGAGCAGCGCGCTTCGCATATGGAAACTTGATGTGAAGCCACAAAGCTTTCTTTACAAGGAATGGCGGCGGCAGCACCTGAGAGTCAATTGAAAAATCGGCGCGGGTGTCGACATCACGGGATCCCTGGACAGGTAAGTGTCCTAATATTAAAAGTCAGCAGCTACGGTATTTGTAGCTGCTGATTTTTACATTTTTGGTGGGGGGGGGCTGGAGCTCTACTTTAAGAACTATTAAATTTAGCCCAAACGATAACGAAAAAAAAAATCAAAGCCAAAGAAATCTGGAAAATGCTATTAATATAGTGTCCACCAGGGGTCACTGTTACTCCATGTGATATAGAACATTCAATAACTTGGTTGTAATAGTTTTGACTTTAAGCACTTCCGAAAATGTTGCCAGCAGACATTCATTGGCAGTAATTACCTTTTACCTTGTAAATAACAAATCTCAGAAAGAGGCTTGGTCCTTAAAGCGGAGTTCCACCCAAAAATGTAACTTCAGCTTTAAAGTGGAAGTAAACCCCCCTATCGTTTTCAGCCAAGGAAGCTGCCATCTTTGCCTCTGTTTAATCTTCAACTGCCACAGTGCTGCACATGTGATCCGTTATGACACCAGCCATTGGATGGTTTGACTGTTTGGTTGAGAGCACAGCCAATGTGCAGTTAGCATTCTTGGCATGCCTTTTTTTTTAGACTGTTAAATCGATGGGTTTACTTCCGCTTTAAGGGAAGGTGACCCCCTGACATGCCACATTTGGCATGTCATTTTTTTGGGATGGGGGAGTGGAAACCCTCTTTTTCCAGGGGTTCCAGCTCCCACTTCCTCCCGGTGCACCGCGGCACCGGAAGGAAGTTCACCTCTTCCCCCTCCCTCTCTGCAATTATCTGGGACATGTCACAGGTCCCAGATGATTGCCCGGCCAGTCGCAGCGCGCCACGCGGCTTGCGCATGCACAGTGCGTGCCCACATTAAGAGTGCCGGTGCTGCGAGAGAGGAGGGGGAGACAAGCGGGGCTTCGATCCCCCGCATCGCTGGACCCTGGGACAGGTAAGTGTCCGATTATTAAAAGTCAGCAGCTGCAGTATTTGTAGCTGCTGACTTTAATTTATTTTTTTTAAGCGGAACTCCGCTTTAAGTGGTTAAAACTACTACTACTTCTGCACGCGAGCTGTGCGGGATGGGGCGCGATTAAAAAAAAAATGTTTATTTCTTATTTATTTTACCTTTTATTTTTTATTTTTACACTGTTCTTTAAAAAAAAAAAATTGTTTAACTTTTATTCCTATTATTTCTTATTTATTTTACCTTTTATTTTTTATTTTTACACTGTTCTTTAAAAAATTGTGTCACTTTTATTCCTATTACAAGTAATGTAAACATCCCTTGTAATAGCAAAAAAGTATGACAGGACCTCTTAAATATGAGATCCGGGGTCAAAAAGACCTCACATCTCCTATTTACACTAAAATACAATAAAAAATAATATAAAAATAAAGAGCTCCACATCGTGTGAACCCAACGTTTTTTTGGTTTAAAAGTTAATTCCCATACATGGAAGAATAATAAAAACACCGGCCGGTAAAAAACGAGCGCCCGCACTTTGCGACTTATGAGTTTTTTTACCGGCCGGTGTTTTTATTATTCTTCCATGTATGGGAATTAACTTTTAAACCAATAAATCGTTGGATTCACACGATGTGGAGCTCTCTTTATTTTCTTTGAGTGGGACATCCTTAGACATCGGAAGAGAGAGAGAGATTGCCCGCAGGGTCACAGATCTTTGGCCGGATCACAATCTAAAGGCCCCGGCGGGGTAATCAGCCACAAGCACTACCGGCCTTTCTAAAGGTCCAGTGTATCTGATAAGCAGGCATTGCTTATTTTCGGCGGTGATCTCATATGGTGTCCATTGCACAGGGGATTGAAGGGGACTACATTGTGTCTGAGAGTCTACATATGGACTAAAAGCTCAAGAATTGGACACTCTTGCTTACCTATCACCCTGTTTTTTCCATCACTCTTCACCCAATATGGAGGACTGTTTAGCACCAGATGTTTTATGCTGTACATGCTTTTATATTTCTCTTCTGTAATTTACTATCAGATATTTGAGTGTACACATTAGGAGGACTGTTTATCAGTACATATTTATGTTATGCATATTAATTGAGCGCGACTCTGTTCCAGCTTATGTTTTTATTTTTGTGATATCACACATTTGAGTTGCTGCTGTTTATTTTAATTTTCACTTTTTATCTGGAAGCTCGGTTTTTCTCCCATATACATTTTTACTATATACAAGGGAGCTGCATCAAACAATCCATTACATATATATTGAAATATAGTTTTTAAATGGTATTCTGAAAAATACACGGAGCATTTTCCTGAGTGGGAAGGTTTTTTTTAAGTGTTTTTAAAATATTTTTGACTTTTTTCTTTTCTTTTGTTATTTCTTTTTTTTGTTTGCAGAATTATAATAAATGTAATTATTATTATTAATAATAATAATAATAATAAATAATAATAATAATAATAATTAATTTAACATTGAATAAACATAATTATAAAAAGAAAAAAATAATATTAATAATTTGGCTTTATGCAATATATATAAAACTATTAATATATATTATTTATATTAATATAACTATTAATATATTTTTTATTTTATATTAATATATATATATATATATATATATATATATATATATATATATATACATATATACACTGCCTTGCGAAAGTATTCGGCCCCCTTGAACTTTTCAACCTTTTGCCACATTTCAGGCTTCAAACATACAGATATACAATTTTAATTTTTTGTGAAGAATCACCAACAAGTGGGACACAATTGTGAAGTGGAACGAAATCTATTGGATTTTTGAAACTTTTTTAACTAATAAAAAAATGAAAAGTGGGGCATGCAAAATTATTCGGCCCCCTTGCGTTAATACTTTGTAGAGCCACCTTTTGCTGCGATTACAGCTGCAAGTCGCTTGGGGTATGTCTTTATCAGTTTTGCACATCGAGAGACTGAAATTCTTGCCCATTCTTACTTGCAAAACAGCTCGAGCTCAGTGAGGTTGGATGGAGAGCGTTTGTGAACAGCAGTTTTCAGCTCTTTCCACAGATTCTCGATTGGATTCAGGTCTGGACTTTGACTTGGCCATTCTAACACCTGGATACGTTTATTTGTGAACCATTCCTTTGTAGATTTTGCTGTATGTTTGGGATCATTGTCTTGTTGGAAGATAAATCTCCATCCCACTTTCAGGTCTTTTGCAGACTCCAACAGGTTTTCATCCAGAATGGTCCTGTATTTGGCTGCATCCATCTTCCCCCTAAATTTTAACCATCTTCCCTGTCCCTGCTGAAGAAAAGCAGGCCCAAACCATGATGCTGCCACCACCATGTTTGACAGTGGGGATGGTGTGTTGAGGGTGATGAGCTGTGTTGCTTTTACGCCAAACATATCGTTTTGCATTGTGGCCTAAAAGTTCGATTTTGGTTTCATCGGACCAGAGCACCTTCTTCCACATGTTTGGTGTGTCTCCCAGGTGGCTTGTGGCAAACGTTAGACGAGACTTTTTATGGATATCTTTGAGAAATTGCTTTCTTCTTGCCACTCTTCCATAAAGGCCAGATTTGTGCAGTGTACGACTGATTGTTGTCCTATGGACAGACTCTCCCACCTCAGCTGTAGTTCTCTGCAGTTCATCCAGAGTGATCATGGGCCTCTTGGCTGCATCTCTGATCAGTCTTCTCCTTGTCTGAGCTGAAAGTTTAGAGGGACAGCCAGGTCTTGGTAGATTTGCAGTGGTCTGATACTCCTTCCATTTCAAAATGATCGCTTGCACAGTGCTCCTTTGGATGTTTAAAGCTTGGGAAATCTTTTTGTATCCAAATCCGGCTTTAAACTTCTCCACAACAGTATTACAGACCTGCCTGGTGTGTTCCTTGGTCTTCATGATGCTCTCTGCGCTTTCAACAGAACCCTGAGACTATCACAGAGCAGGTGCATTTATACAGAGACTTGATTACACACAGGTGGATTCTATTTATCACCATCAGTCATTTAGGACAACATTGGATCATTCAGAGATCCTCGCTGAACTTCTGGAGTGAGTTTGCTGCACTGAAAGTAAAGGGGCCGAATAATTTTGCACGCACCACTTTTCAGTTTTTTATTTGCTAAAAAAGTTTAAAATATCCAATAGATTTCGTTCCACTTCACAATTGTGTCTCACTTGTTGGTGATTCTTCACAAAAAATTAAAATTTTATATCTTTATGTTTGAAGCCTGAAATGTGGCAAAAGGTTGAAAAGTTCAAGGGGGCCGAATACTTTTGCAAGGCACTGTATATATATATATATATATATATATATATATATATATATACTATATATATATATTAAATTAATATAATATTATTTATATTATATATAACTATTAATATATATTATTTATATTAATATAACTATTAATATATACATACATAACACATAAGCAGGAACAGAGTCGCGCTCAATTAATATGCATAACATAAATATGTACTGATAAACAGTCCTCCTAATGTGTACATATATATCTATATATATATATATATAAACTATTAATATATATTATTTTATATTAATATAACTATTAATATATATTATTTATATTAATATAACTATTAATATATTATTTATATTAATATATATATATATATATATTTATATTTATACTTTATATATATAATATATATATATATTTTTGTATGATTCTATATTGTGAGAGTTTTGTTGCCCCATAGACGACATTATCATTTAAATGATTTATACAGCTATATAGACCCACTGTGAAATGTATTAAATCATTTTGAATCTTCTACATGGACCTGATTCAGAAGACCATAGCGAATATAGCTTGTCGTACCCATAGCAGGTCTCACCGCTCTCCTTGCATTTCTCACGTACTCATCAGACAGACGTCTCTGGGGTTTTCCTTTCACTCCTCTCCTCCGACACTTTCTCCTCGCTCCTTCCATCTCTCCATGCAGCTTTTTAGGAAATCTTTCAAGTCGTCATTCCAGTAGCAGCAGGAAGCATTATGGAACAGTGGGGTTACTGTGGAATATTAATAACAGGAGCTGCAAATGACTCGGCCACTAATATAATCCATCAATGAGGCTTTATCCCCCGACTAATGTGAATTACTGTGCGGCCCTCACTTTGGGGATCTCCGAGTGGTCCTACTAATGTAGTAATGTATACACAGCCATAGATCCTGAGTCAGGCCCTAACATCTCAGTGGCACTTCCAGGGTCCCTTGCCTTCCCGCTGGGCTGTTTGGTTGGGCTGCCGGCCAGGTTGGGCTGGCTGGAGGGGTTATAAATTATAGTACCAGCCCCTGACTTAGTCCTGAGTTCCCAGGACAAACGTCTGAGTGTTCCAAGCAGGCGTATACCAGGACCGATAGCGATCTTATTTACTAAATAGGAATCCGGCAAGTAATGGATCATTATTAAATGAAAACAAAAACAGAACCAGAGGAGCTTTCCGCTGTGTGGGGTACGAACCCCCCCCCCCTTTCCTTTACAGTTAAGGAACTCCAAAATGCAAAAGCACAAGTTCCTAAAAAAATAAAAAAAAGGAATAGCTTTATTAGGTTTGTTGTGTATATATATATATCTATACAATTTTTGTTTTACAAAAAACACTTAATATAGGATTCTCAAAGCACAATGGGATAGCTTAAAGTGATATTAAAGTCTTGTTTTTTTTCTCTTTGTTTAAAAATAACAAACATGTCATACTTACCCAAAAACTATTGCACAGAGCAGCCCAGATCTTCTCTTCTCAGGTCCCCCGTCGACACTCCTGGCCCCTCCCTCCTGCCAAGTGTCCCCACAGCGATCAGCTTGCTATGGGGGCACCTGAGCCGAGCTGCTGCTCAGTATGTCCATTCAGACACGGAGCCACGGCTTGGCCCTGCCGCCTCTCTCTCCTCATTGGCTCACTGACAACAGCAGGAGTCAAGGGCGCACAGCTGCTGTTTTAGCCAATGAGGAGAGAGAGTTCCGGACAGCCAAGCCTCTTGTGCAACATCGCTGGGTCGAGATGGGCTCAGGTAAGTATTAGGGGGGGGGGGGGGGCTGAGGCGGGCTTCTGCACACAGAAGGGTTAAAGAATGCATTAAGTTAAAAACACCTTCTGGCTTTAGAACCACTTTAACCACTTCAGCCCCGGACCAATTGGCAGCCAAAGGACCAGGCCCCTTTTTTGCAATTCGGCACTGCGTCGCTTAAACTAACAATTGCGCGGTCATGCGACGTGGCTCCAAAACAAAATTGGCGTCCTTTTTTTCCCACAAATAGAGCTTTCTTTTGGTGGTATTTGATCGCCCCTGCGGTTTTTATTTTTTGCGCTATAAACAAAAATAGAGCGACAATTTTGAAAAAAATGCAATATTTTTTACTTTTTGCTATAATAAATATCCCCAAAAAATATATAAAAAAACATTTTTTTTCCTCAGTTTAGGCCGATACGTATTCTTCTACATATTTTTGGTAAAAAAAATCGCAATTAGCGATTATTGATTAGTTTGCGCAAAAGTTATAGCGTTTACAAAATAGGGGATAGTTTTATAGCATTTTTATTAATATTTTTTTTTTTATTAGTAATGGCGGCGATCAGCGATTTTTATTGTGACTGCGACATTTTGGCGGACACATCGGACATTTTTGACACATTTTTGGGACATTTGTCATTTATACAGAAATCAGTGCTATTTAAATAGCACTGATTCCTATGTAAATGACAGTTGTAGTTAGGGGGTTAACCACAAGGGGGCGGGGAGGAGTCAGTGTGACGTGTTGTGTTGTGTTTACTGTAGGGGGGCGTGGCTGTACGTCTGACGTCATTGATCGGCGTTCCCGATGACAGGGAACCGCCGATCACTGACAGTCAGTGTAGGAAGCGCGGGGAGAGGTTTGTTTACATAGACCTCTCCCTGTTCTTCCGCTCCGTAACCCGATCGCGGGATACCAGCGGCGATCGGGTCCGCTGGTCCCGCGGCCGTGGTCACGGAGCTCCCGACCGGGTCGCGCGCGCGCCGCTGGCGGCGCGCGCGCGCCCCCCGGGCAGGCAAATTAAAGGGGACGTACAGGTACGTCCTTTTGCCTGCCCGTGCCATTCTGTTGACATATATCTACAGGAGGCGGTCGGGAAGCGGTTAAAACAAACATTTATTATAGGATTCCCAAAGAGGTTAGCTTAAAGTGTAAGTTCACCTTTCAGGAAGATGTTTAGAAAATCCTCTATGCAATTCTATACAAGGCATAAAGTACATAAAAAAAGGATATATATTATATAAATATAGCTATATTCCATTCCCCTGAGTCTGCTCTTCTCTGGGGTGTTGTTTGAGAATCAGCCTTATTCAGTCCTTGTTGGCATAAGGAGTGTATAATGTTTTTGGGTCCATTTTATTTTATATATAAGCATACAATCTTTGTTTTATGAATAAACATTTAATATAGGATTCTCAAAGCACAATGGGTTAGCTTACAGTGTAAGTTCACTTTTCAGGAAGATTTTCTACATCTATTGAACAGTACATAAGATAGCCCTGTCAGAAACAATGAGTCAGACTGAGACAGAAGTACAGTTAAATCACACTTGTTTAATAATAATAATAAAAAGGTAAACAGAGTAAACGTAGTTAAAAAACATAGCCAGAGTTCAGGAACCGGAACGGATAGTCAGACAAGCCAAAACATCAGGGAGCCAGAGATGAGCGTAGTAGAACAGCAAACAGGATCTGGAGCCAGAAGGAATGTCAGCCAAGCATGTCTTTAACAGGAACACAGGAGAGCGTCTCTAGAGATGTGACCAAGGGGAAGGCAGCGATCATCTGAGCTGGATGGCTTAAGTAGGCAGGACTAACGAGCAGGATATCATCAACAGGTGAGTCACTGTGGAGAGATAGGAGCTGGTAATTAGCCAACAGCTGAGCGGCCAGCTCAGAGAAGGAAGGGCTGGGCCCAGCCCTGACATTACCCCCTCCTCAACGACCCCTCCCCCTCAGAGGACCACCAGGCTTGAGGGGAAAACGTCTATGGAAATCACGGAGGAGGACAGGGGCATGTACGTCTGAGGATGGGACCCAAGAGCGTTCCTCCGGACCGTACCCTTTCTAATGCACCAGGTACTGTATGCGCCCACAGAACCTACGGGAGTCAACAATGGACTGTACTTGTTACTCCTCATGGTTCTCAACCTAAACAGGGTGAGGACGTGGCACAGAGGTGGTAAAGCGGTTGCAGACCAAAGGTTTTAATAAGGAGACATTAAATAAAATTGAGATATGCATATTAGAAGGAAGGTCTAATGCATAAGCCACTGGGTTAATCCTGTGAAGAATACGGAAAGGCCCAATAAACCGAGGTGCAAACTTCAGAGAGGGAACATGAAGTTGGAGGTTGCGAGATGACAGCCAGACCCTGTCCCCAACCTTGTAGGAAGGCGCAGGCAGGCGTCTTTGGTCAGCAAGGAACCATTAGAATGTCACAAAGCCTCCTGGACTTGTGCCCAAGTGGAACAAAGACCATGGAGATGCTCCTCCAACACAGGAATCCTCTGCGGAACAAACGAGTCAGGCAACATGGAAGGTTGGAAACCATAGTTCGTCATAAACGGGGACAATCGGGAAGCAGAATTCAAGGCACTATTGTGAGCAAACTCTGCCCGCGCTAAGAGGTCTGACCAGTTGTTATGATGGTCAGAAATATAGCAAAGTAGGAATTGCTCCAGGGACTGATTGGCTCGTTCTGCAGCCCCATTAGACTACAGGTGATGTGCAGAGGAGAAAGCAAGCTGAAGTCCCAACTGTGCACAAAAGGCTCGCCAGAACCGGGACACAAACTGACTACCCCTGTCCGAGACAATCACCTTGGGTAGCCCATGTAAGCGAAAGATCTCCCGAGCAAAAATGGAAGCCAGTTCCTTAGAAGTGGGCAACTGCTTAAGTGGAATACAATGAGACATTTTTGAGAACCAGTCAACCACCATAAGGATAACTGTGTAGCCCTGGTAGTTGGGTAACTCCACAATGAAATCCATAGACAGGTGTATCTAGGGCCTCTCTCCATTGGGTATGGGTTGTAGGAGATCCACTGGAAGGTGTCGTGGAGTCTTACTCTGAGCACACACGGAACAGGCAGCTACAAAGGCGGTTACTTCAGCACGTAGACTAGGCCACCAGATATGTGGCCCAAAAGAGTTGATTCTTCCCAAGGTAGCCAGGAGCCATGGGAGAATGGTAAGTCTTGAGCACGGCAGTACGGAGACTCTCTGGGACAAAGCAGCGGTCACAAGGTTTCACAGGAGGAGCATGGACCTGAGCAGCAAGAATTTTGTCACCCAAAGTAGAAGTGAGACTGGTGCTAACCGTAGCCAGAAAACGATCAGGAGGAATCACAGGAACCGGAACCGACTCCATCTTGGAAGTGCAGGAAACTTGTTGTGACAAAGCGTCAGCCCTTACATATACATACCGGGTAAGAATGAGACAATGTAAGACATGAGACAATGTAATTGAAAGAGCCAATCGCGCCCTTCTGGGAGAGAGGTGTTTAGCCTCAGACAAGAATGTGAGATTCTTATGGTCAGTAAGAATGAGAACCGGCACAGTGGTACCTTTGAGGAGATGCCTCCATTCTTTCAGGGCTAAAACAATCGCTAACAGCTCTCTGTCCCCAATCTCGTAATTGCACTCTGCAGGTGACAATTTCTTGGAAAAGTAGCCACAAGGATGCATATCGCTCTCAGAGGTAGGACGTTGAGACAGAAGGGTGCCAACTCCAGTCTCAGGAGCATCAACCTGAAGGATAAAAGGTAACGTAGGATCGGGATGTGCCAACACAGGAGCAGAAAAAAAGGCAGCCTTGAGACTCTCAAAGGCCTTAATGGACTCCGGGGACCAACTCTGTGAGTTACAGTCCTTTCTGGTCATATCAGTCAGGGGTTTGACCAGAGACGAGAAGTTATGAATAAACTTCCGATAATAGTTGGCAAAGCCAAGAAAACATTGCAGAGGATGAAAACCCATGGGTCGTGGGCCACTGTAGGACTGCTGAAAGTTTCTCTGTGTCCATCGAACAAAAACAGCAGTGGAAATTACATAACCCAGGAATTTACCCGTTCATGATGGAATTCGCACTTCTCCAATTTACAATAAAGATTGTTCTCTCTTAGTTTCTGAAGCAGACGACAGACATCTGTGTGGTGGCTCTCCAGGGACATAGAAAATGTGAGGATATTGTCGAGATAAACCACCACACATAACTGCAACAAATCTCGGAGGACATTGTTAATAAATTCCTGGAAAACTGTTGGGGTGTTACAAAGGCCAAAAGGCATTACGAGGTACTCATAATGGCCTGTTATGGTATTAAACGCAGTTTTCCACTCGTCGCCCTCCTTAATCCTCATGAGATTGTATGCCCCTCTCAAATCAAGCTTGAGGCGGTCAAATAACTCCGTAATCAACGGAATCGTATAGGCATTCTTAATCGTGAAATGCTTGAGACCCCTATAATCAATATAAGGTCTCAGTTCACCACTCTTCTTCTTCACAAAGAAGAAACCAGCACCAGCAGGAGACAAGAATTTGCGGGTGAACCCTCGAGAAAGTGCGTCTGCAACATACTCCTCCATGGCATTATCCTCCAAGACCGACAAAGGGTAAACCCGGCCATGAGGGGTATGGCACCAGGTTGAAGGTCAATTGCGCAATCATACGACTGGTGTGGAGGCAAACTACCGGCTTGACCTTTGTCAAAGACATCGCTAAAATCGCGGTACTCCTCCAGCAGGGAGGAGAGTGAAGAGATTCACAGGACCTTGGCTACCTTCTGGAAGCATGCCTTACTGCATCGTGATGACCAGGAGAGAACCTCAGCATGGAGCCAATCAAAAGAGGGGTTGTGCCTCTGTAACCACTGATAACCAATAACCAGCGGAAACTTAGGTGAGGAAATAAATTGGAATTGGATTATCTCATGATGAAGAGCTCCTACGGCCATGGATAACGGAACAGTCTCATGAGTCACATGGGCAGGCTGTAGAGGTCTCCCGTCAAGAGCCTCAATGGCAAGTGGAGTGTCACGCAGCTGCAGTGGAATCGAGTGCTTCGATACAAAGGCAGCATCAATGAACAGGCCTGCAGCCCCAGAGACGATTAGAGCCTGTATCTTGACGGACGACTCAGCCCAAGAAAGGGTAACCGAAACCAGGGGCTTATCCTTCTGGATAACTGGGGATGAAACAACGCCACCTAAGGTCTGTCCATGACAGGACCTCAAGGTTCGGGTGATCCCTGGATAGGTAGGACAAGACTTCAAAAAGTGACCTGCATGGCCACAAAGGCACAATCTCTTCCTCCTCCTAAAGGTTTTCTCATCCGCAGAGAGACGTGTGAAACCCAAGTGCATGGGTTCACCTTCACTGACCGACTCAGTACCAGAAGGCATGGGAGGTGAGGGAGACAAGGGTGGGACTGCAAAGCTTGGAGACAAATGTACAGGAGGCTTCTGCAAGCGCTCCTTAAAAGAGAGTCTTTCTCTGAGTCTGGAGTCAATGAGGATGGCAAATGTGATCCAGCTCAGTGGGTATATCTCGGGCTGCTATCTCATCATTGATGGTATCCGAGAGACCATGAGAAAAAGCAGCCACGAGGGCCTCATTGTTTCAGGCAACCTCTGCTGCCAGAGTACGGAATTCAATGGCGTAATCGGCAACAGTTCTCGTACTCTGTTTGATGGACATGAGGCACTTGGCAGCAGAAGCGGAGCATGCGGGAACGTCAAATACCCTTTTTCTGAAGAGGATCCAAAACAGCTGCCTCTGTCTGGAACTACCCTTCAGGGGAGCCCAACCTAGTACTTAGGTGGACCTTGCCTTGGCAGATCCCCCCAGAGAATGGGATCTGCCTGGTTTTGGCTGGTGAACCACAAGTACCCCGATCCCTTTCAGGAGTCTTGCACCCCAAGGGATCAGGCTCCTTTCTCTTCAGAGGAGGACCAAGTGTACACCACGTGCAGTTTTCTGTCTGCTTCACATTTGTTTGCTCGCTTTTTCTTGCACCTGGTGTTAGTTTGGACTGTGCGCACTACACTGTGGAGAATTTTTTTTTTTTTTAAATCCTCCAAAAACAGACGTTTTGGGGTAAAGCTTAGATTTTAAAGGCCAACTGAACAGTTTAAATCAGCTAAATACAGTCCAGGTGCTTCAGACCAAAATTACTTTATGGGAACTAACCATAGAGTGGAAAAGTCTGTCCCTTGCCTTGCCAGCATGCTATAGAGCAGGACCCTTGCACTCTGTGTGGAAGCAGTGGGCTCTCTATAGAGGTCCAACACACCCCCTGCAGGGTCAGAGCTAGGGCTTCCCAATCAGCAGGGAGCATGAGTTTTTCCAATTGGTCTGTAGGGATTCATTCTGCACAAATGAAGAAAACGAGGGGTTGAGAAAAAAAATCCCATTCTTTTTAGCTGTGTTGCCCAATCCTTTCCAAAATCTCTCTGTGAGCAGTCTGGTAGGTACATAGATGACTAACCAATGGTCAGTCCTGGGGTCTTCTACCGGCAGGTTCCCAATCTGCTCTCACCACGCTTAGTCTGCAGCCGTTATATACTCACCACAAAACGGAAGTCATTCGGTCAGACATGCTGTGATTTTTAGTAAAGGCGCAGACCACAGTATCCGTCTATTCTGACATATACACTACCACACTGTGATGTATAGGCATCTATAGGCCTACTTAACATCATAATATTAACTGTATGACCCTCTGCCATTGCTGGCTGCTGCTCCACTTGGCTTAGAGGGACATTATTATCCCAAACACATTATCCCTTTTTAACCCCTTTTTAACTCCTCTACACTGCCTCCTGGGGGCCCTTTAAATGTGATTTAATGCCAGGAGGTGTGTGCAGGACTGTGCAGTTCGTTTTGCACAGAGTGGCCCCGATTCTCGACTTCTGGGGTCCCTTGGCAGCTCTCACAGCTCCTCCCTGCATTGTATAACCCCCTAGAAGAAGCGCTCTCCCAGGGGTTACATTGCAGGTGCACTCCCGAGCCAATGGCTGCGCTATAAATCTATCCAATCATGAGCCGAGAACCCTGGGTAGAGGAAGAGCGCGTCTCCGACGTGGGAAATTTCGGAGCTCAGGTAAGTAAAGGGGGGGCTGGGGGGCCGGTCACTGCCAGGTGTTTTTGCATAGGATGCATTAAGGTGAAAAAAACACAAGGGTTTACAACCCCTTTAACCCTCTTAAGCATGGAGGTCACCAGAGCTTCACAAGTTGCCACTGGAGTCCTCTTCCGCTCCTCCATGATGACATCACGGAGCTGGTGGATGTTAGAGACCTTGCGCTCCTTCCGTTTGAGGATGCCCCACAGATGCTCAATAGGGTTTAGGTCTGAAGACATGCTTGGCCAGTCCATCACCTTTACCCTCAGATACTTTAGCAAGGCAGTGGTTGTCTTTGAGGTGTGTTTGGGGTCGTTATCATGTTGGAATACTGCCCTGCAACCCAGTCTCCGAAGGGAGGGGATCATGCTCTGCTTCAGTATGTCACAGTATATGTTGGCATTCATGGTTCCCTCAATGAACTGTAGCTTCCCAGTGCCGGCAGCACTCATGCAGCCCCAGACCATGACACTCCCACCACCATGCTTGACTGTAGGCAAGACACACTTGTCTTTGTCCTCCTCACCTGGTTGCCGCCACACACGCTTGTCACCATCTGAACCAAATAAGTTTATCTTGGTCTCATCAGACCACAGGACATGGTTTCAGTAATCTATGTCCTTAGTCTGCTTGTCTTCAGAAAACTGTTTGCGGGCTTTCTTGGGCCTCATCTTTAGAAGAGGCTTCTTTCTGGGATGACAGCCATGCAGAGCAATTTGATGCAGTGTGTGGCGTATGGTCTGAGCACTGACAGGCTGACCCCCCACCCCTTCACCCTCTGCAGCAATGCTGGCAGCACTAATACGTCTATTTCCCGAGACAACCTTTGGATATGACGCTGAGCACGTGCACTCAACTTCTTTGGTTGACCATGGCGGTGCCTGTTCTGAGTGGAACCTGTCCTGTTAAAACGCTGTATGGTCTTGGCCACCGTGCTGCAGCTCAGTTTCAGGGTCTTGGCAATCTTCTTATAGCCTAGGCCATCTTTATGTAGAGCAACAATTCGTTTTTTCAGATCCCCAGAGAGTTCTTTGCCATGAGGTGCCAAGTTGAACTTTGAGTAACCAGAATGAGAGTGTGAGAGCGATAACACCAAATTTAACACACCTGCTCCCCATTCACACCTGAGACCTTGTAACACTAACGAGTCACATGACACACATGAGGGAAGATGACTAATTGGGCCCAACTTGGACATTTATAAATTAGGGGGTGTACTCACTTTTGTTGCCAGCGGTTTAGACATTAATGGCTGTGTGTTGAGTTATTTTCAGGGGACAGTAAATTTACACTGTTATACAAGCTGTACACTCACTACTTTACATTGTAGACAAGTGTCATTTCTTCAGTGTTGTCACATGAAAAGATAGAATAAAATGTTTACAAAAATGTGAGGGGTGTACTCACTTTTAGAAGATACTGTATATATATATATATATATATATATATATATATATATATGTGTGTGTTCCGAGTTGGAAGCTTAGATATTTTAGAGCTAGAGACTGATTTTTTCAGAGGTGCTTTGATGTGACAGTGTGGCTTTACATTTTTTGGAAAACTTGTATGTAGCACTCACTTTACGGAGATTGTAAGGCAACTTTCGTTTTGGCTCTGTAGTCACTGCAGCAGTAATTGTTTGTTCTGGTCTATTCAGGGTCTCACATGCTGGGAGTTTGATTGCTTCCCCCTGCCTCTGAAAGAGCTTACATATACAGGATATGCCCATTAATGATTTTGCAAAGCAACAAGAAGGTAGCTCTGTGCCATTGTCATGTGATCCTGCTTATACGGGACCATGGAGGTAGTTCTGCTCTGTGCCATTGTCATGTGATCCTGCTTATACGGGACCATGGAGGTAGTTCTGCTCTGTGCCGTGTCATGTGATCCTACTTATATGGGAACATGGAGGTAGTTCTGCTCTGTGCCCTGTCATATGATCCTACTTATACATGAACATGGTAGTTCTGTTCTGTGCCATGTTATGTGATCCTGGTGACAGGGCCAGGACAAGGGGTGGGCAAGAGGAGCTGCTGCCCAGGGCACAATGGTTTACTGTTGCTGATAGGAGGAGTGACCGCGGCAGTGATTTCGACAAGCAAGTGACTGCTGGGCGTAGGATCACCTAAACTAAGGTGACCAGATTTTTTAAACGAAATCCGGGGACATATTTTTTTTTTACTAGTAATGGTGGCAATTAGCGACTCCCTGCCCATCGCCGCCCGCCTCACAGCCTGTCAAGTCTTACTCTCCAGGCCCCAGCTACTACTGGGTGGGAAGCATAGGAAGATCACTCTGCCAGGGAAGGCAAGGAGATTGGCAGGTGGCTGGCCGAGACTTGCGCCAAGGCAGAAGAACATGCAAGCAGGAGCAGAACGGGCATGCACCCGAAACGCAAGATATATTCTCTCCACTCCAACCAGCACATGATCATCAGAAAGGGGCACAGATAATTAAAAAAATACACCCCCACCCCCTAAGCTAGTAGGAGCGGCAGAGTGGGGGGGGGGTGTAAATCAGATTTTTTTCTTTGAAATTGCCCCAGCCCCTGTTCAAATCCAATCCGGGGACAAAACCGGGGACAGACTTGGTTCGGGGACAGTGTCCTCAATCTGGGGACTGTCCCCGGAAACCAGGGATGTCTGGTCACCCTAACCTAAACTTGAACATCATGAAGAGGGAAGGGGGGGGCTGCAGTTTGGCATCTTTGCCCTAGGCGCTGGATGTCCTTGTCCCAGCACTGCCTGGCGATATGGGAACATGGAGGTACAGTAGTTCTGCTCTGTGCTGTCATGTGGTCCTGCCAATAGGGGAACATGGAGGTAGTTCTGCTCTTTGATGTGTCTTGTGATCCCGCCTAGAGGGGACCATGAAGGTAGTTTTCTGCTTTGTGTTCCCAGCTAGTCAGGATTCCCAGCTCATAACCGGTCAGCTTGATGTGTAATATTAGAAGGGATGACAGTCCCCTGTTGTCAGCCCATCCAGACACGTGTGAGGATGCCTCTGCTTCAATTAACCTATTGTCAGATGAAACGCAAAGGAATGCTCGGAACCTGCCCAAAGCAGCCGCTAGTTCACACTACAAAGCGCCTGATCAAGGAGCTTCAAGAATGTCTTCACTCTGCGCATCCCGGGTGAAGATGGATTGCCAATATAAAAGCTGTATTCTGCCCCCAAAATCTGCAGCAACGCATCTGTCACTAAAGCCGCTTCTTCATATGCAGCCTTTGCTTTAATAGATCAAGGCCCCGGCTAATCCGTCCAGGCATCCTCTTTTATATGGGAACCAGAAAATAACAACACAGGCCTCTAATCGCCTAATCCTGCCGCTATCACACAGGATCTTCTTTGATACAGTTTCTGTCTCTGATGCTCGGGGGTCATGACAAGCTCCCCTGCCACTCGTTGCCCATTGCCAGCCAATGCTGTGCCATGGGTAAGCCTAACGCACAGGATAAAACGAACCCTTTCACCGCCTCTCACTGGTCCACTGTTAGAATTTAATCTACACCAAATCTACGCAAACACATGCGCTACATGGAAGACGTTCCAAAAATCAACATAGTTACACCAGTATAAAAAAGTTACAAAAATAATAATCAAACTAAACCCAAAAAAAAATCACAAAAAAATCACACGATCTGGAAGAAGGTAAACAATTTTACGAATTTTATCATTTAACAGCCGAGCAAAACGCTCAAGTTGGGTCATGAGCGAGGAAAGGGTTGTATGTGGTTGAGATGAGAAAAAAAACACCTACTACTTATGCCGCGTACACACGACCAGACTTTCCGGCAAACTAGGTCCGACGGGCTTCCCGGCGGCCTTTCGGTGGAGTTCTGACGGACTTTCAAAGCGAACGAACCTGGCCACACACGAACGGACTAATGCCCCGTACACACGGTCGGAAATTCCGACTGAAAATGTCCGATCGGACCATGTTGTCGGAAAATCCGCCCGTGTGTGGGCTCCCTCTGACTTTTTCCGTCTGAATTTCCAACGGAAAAAATTTGAGATCCTGCTCTCAAATTTTCCGACAACAAAATCCAATCGGACTTTTTCCGATCGTGTGTAGAGAATTCCGACAGACAATGTGCCACGCATGCTCAGATTAAATTATGAGACCAGAGCTATTGGCTAATAGCCTCTACGTAGTTCCGTCGTACGCAACGAACGTCACCACGTTCAGAATGATCAGATTTTCCGACAACTTTGTCCGACCGTGTGTATGCAACACCAGTGTCGGACAAAATCTGTCGGAAAAAATCTGACGTATTTTGTGGTCGGAATTTCCGACCGTGTGTACGGGGCATAAGTCCATTCGTAAGTCCGTTCGTTTTGAACGTGATGACTTAAAGGGGTGTTTCAGCTGTAAAAATTTTTTTTTTAAAAGTCAGCAGCTAAAAAAAAAGTAGCTGCTGACTTTTAATAAGTACACTTACCCGACATGTCCGACATGTCCCTCGGCGCTCCGGTCCCAGCGGCGCCATCCTCACTAAGGGAAACAGACAGTGGAGCCTTACGGCGAGTCGCGCAACGCTTTGTGAATGGGACGCGCTGTGTTAGGGGACACACAGTTCCCAGAACACAGAGCGCCCCATTACCCAGAAGGCAACGCGGAGGAGGACAGAAGACCGAAGATCACCGAACATCACCGCGGAGTAGGAAGGAGGCAGATTAGGAAGACTACCTAGCAACAGGGATTTCGGATAAGGTAAAAAAAAAGGAGGTGGTGGATTCATATCTAGGGTGTTTGTATAGCACCAGGATATAGAAGATTTTTCCCACAGTGGTGTCACATATTGGACATTATTATATTTTGCATGGTATATATGTTTGATGCATGATTGATGGTACCCCTTATAATTTATGCAATGGATAATAATTTGTATGGGTATTAATCCATTGTCACAGTAATATATTTTTGTGAAAGGTACCGTATTTATCGGCGTATAACACGCACCCCAAGTTTAGGAGGGCATTTTAAGGAAAAAAAGTTTTAGGAGGGAAGTTTAGGGAAAAAAACACTTACATTTAAGCGCCATTTGCAGCTTGCCCAGCGTCATTTGCAGCTTGTCAGCGTCATTTGCAGCTTGCCCAGCGTCATTTGCAGCTTGCCCAGCGTCATTTGCAGCCTTGCCCAGCGTCATTTGCAGCCTTGCCCAGCGTCATTTGCAGCTTGTCAGCGTCATTTGCAGCTTGCCCAGTGTCATTTCCAGCTTTGCCCAGCGTGATTTGAAGCTTGTCAGCGTCATTTGCAGCTTGCCCAGCGTCATTTGCAGCTTTGCCCAGTGTGATTTGCAGCTTGTCAGCGTCATTTGCAGCTTGCCCAGCGTCATTTGCAGCTTGCCCAGTGTCATTTCCAGCTTTGCCCAGCGTGATTTGAAGCTTGTCAGCGTCATTTGCAGCTTGCCCAGCGTCATTTGCAGCTTTGCCCAGTGTGATTTGCAGCTTGTCAGCGTCATTTGCAGCTTGCCCAGCGTCATTTGCAGCTTTGCCCAGCGTCATTTGCAGCTTGCCCACATTTAAATTTGCCGCCTAGAAAGACCGCGCCGCCGGAAAAGACCGAGCGCCACCGGAAAAGCCTGTGCCGTCTGTTCGGCTCCGCTTGCAGTCCCGCCTCCCTGCTGTTTCGGAAGCGAGCGCAGGGAGGCGGGACTGCGAGCGGAGCCGAACAGACAGATCGGTCTTTTTCGGCGGCGCTCGTTTTTTATTGACGGCAGTCGCTGTTTTTCGGCGCCGTTTGATATTTTTTTTGGCACTTTTTTGAGGGGGATCGGCGTATAACACGCACCCACGACTTTCACCACGATTTTAAGGGGGAAAAAGTGCGTGTTATACGCCGATAAATACGGTATATATTTTTGCACATTAAGCACATCGCACTTTATGAGGTACATATTGCCTATTGTAGTTTGCACATAAGAATAGGAAGCAATACGGGGGGGGGGGGGGGTAAGTTAATAACACCAGAGTGGTTGGCGTGGTTTTCTTTTTTATAACATATAGATTAGGAAGACTAGCATTTCTGGTAAGTAAAAAAAAAAATATTTTTTTTTTCAAATGATTTTTTATAGATTTTTTGCAGAATGTAATCTTTTATTTTAGGACGGGCCTCCGCTTTAAGTATTCCCTATTTATTAAAAAAACAAAGTTTCAGCTTCAGATACACTTCAAGCCTAACTTTCCAATAAAACCTCAAACGTCACGGATCTTCCGAGAATCTTTTTGGCTTATAATAGTTAATCTCGGTGGCCCTTTCCATTTCCAGTGCATTCTACTTGTGACTCCTCGCCAAAAAACTGTTTATGTAAGATAAGACTTTACAATTGCCTTATATAACTGCAAAACTGATACCCCCCCTATGTAGCGGGATCATTTCAATGACTATACATAAGAGCTCAGTAACAGGGAAGATCATTGGTATTAATTTGGGGGGGTAACAAAAGTACGCAAAGCACAAAGCTGATTTACAAGAGACATTGGATAAGCCACTGCAAATCTGCTTTACACAGTCTATTAAGGCCCCACAATGGGCCCCTGTATAAGTCTAGAGGTTCATTAGCTGCCACCCTATGACAAGTCCAGCAGAGTACCAGGTGCGATAGTAAATAGACTCCAGATATAATAGCTAAGCGCTGGATTACAGACAGATCATAGGAGCTCAGCAACAGAAGGGCAGCAGCGAGCTCAGAGATTCATCATTTCAGCACCGATACGTAACAAAATTATTACAACGATACAAGCAAAGGGCGCGCAAGACCCAGCAAAGAGACGCGGGCATTCTCTTCACTGCCAGTGCATTTGTATCTTCTTTCTGCGTGAATGTTTATTATAAATCATTAAAGGGGTTGTAAACTTTCATGTTTTTTCACCTTAAAGCGGAAGTAAACCCATCGATTTAACAGTTAAAAAAAAAAAAGGCATGCCGGGAATGCTAACTGCACATTGGCTGTGCTCTCAACCAAACAGTCAAACCATCCAATGGCTGGTGTCATAACGGATCACATGTGCAGCACGGTGGCAGTTGAAGATTAAACAGAGGCAAAGATGGCAGCTTCCTTGGCGGAAAACGATAGGGGGGTTTACTTCCACTTTAAAGCATCATATGCATGAAAGTGAAAAAACACCTGTCAGTGACCGGCCCCCCAGCCCCCCTATTCTACTTACCTGAACCCTCGAACTTGACCCACGTTGTCTCTCTGCCCAGGGTTCCGGCTCTTGATTGGATAGATTGATAGCAGCGCAGCCATTGGCTCCTGCTGCTGTCAACCAAATCCAATGACGCGAGCGACAGGGGGGGGGGGGGGGGCGGGGCCGAGTCCTGTATTTGGCATCTATGGACGATGAATGCGGGACTCGGGAGAGCGCCCTCAAGGTAACCCCTTTGGGGAAGCGCTTTTCTGAGGGGGTTATCAGATGTGAGGAGGAGCCGCAGAGGGACCCCAGAAGAGGAGGTTCGGGGCCACTCTGTGCAAAACAAGCTGCACAGTGGAGGTAAGTATAACATGCTTGTTATTTAACCACTTGCCGACCGCTGTCAGCACATATACGTCGGCAGAATGGCACAGCTGGGCAAAGTAACACACCCGTACGTTACTTTAAATTTCCTGCCGTGCACGTGCGCGTCTGCCGCGGGTCTCCGTGACCGTGCCCGTGGGACCCGCAGACTCGATCGCCGCTGGGATACCCGCGATCACGGAGCTGAAGAACGGGGAGATGCCAATGTAAACAGCATCTCCCCGTTCTGCCTAGTGACAGCACACTGATCGTCTGTTCCCTGTCATCGGGTGCAGCGATCAGTGTCGTGTCACTGCTAGCCCATCCCCCAGACAGTTAGAACCGCTCCCCAGGACACACTTAACCCCGTCCCCGCCCCCTAGTGGTTAACCCCTGCAGTGCCAGTGACATTTTTACAGTAATCAATGCAATTTTATAGCATTGATCGCTGTATTAATGCCAATGGTCCCAAAAATGTGTCAAAATTGTTCGATGTGTCCGCAATAATGTCGCAGTCACGCTAAAAATCGTTTATCGCCGCCATTACTAGTAAAAAAAAAATTATTAATAGAAATGCCATAAATCTATCCCCCTATTTTGTAGACGCTATAACATTTGCGCAAACCAAGCAATAAACGCTTATTGTGATTTTTTTTTTACCAAAAATATGTAGAAGAATAAGTATCGGCCTAAACTGAGGAAAAATATATATATATATATTTTATATATTTTTAGGGGGATATTTATTATAGCAAAAAGTAAACAATATTGCATTTTTTTTTTCAAATTTATCGCTCTATTTTTTGTTTATAGCTCAAAAAATTAAAACCGCAGAGGTGATCAAATACCACCAAAAGAAAGCTCTATTTGTGGTAAAAAAAAGGACATCAATTTTGTTTGGGAGCCACGTCGCACGATCGCGCAATTGTCAGTTAAAGCGACGCAGTGCCCGAATCGCAAAAAGTGCTCTGGTCAGGAAGGGGGTAAATCCTTTCGGGGGTGAAGTGGTTAAAAAAAAAAAATGTTTTACCTTTACAATCACTTTATAGCCCTTATTTCTGCATGCATGCTAATAATAAATCATTAAATGCATGCCAAAAAAAAGTAAACTTCAGATGAACGAATAGCCTTCAAAACTGACCAGATTTGTTGGGGAATTTCTGTGTTGCCATTTTCTGTTTCAACCACTAGAGGGCTCTGCTGCTCAAATTCTAAAAGTACTCCACCTTATAATAAAATAATAATTAGAAATGATTAACCACTTCAGCTCCGGAGAGTTTAACCCCTCTCCCCCCCCACCTTCCCGACCAGGCCATTTTTTGCGATACGGCACTGCATTGCTTTAACTGACAATTGCGCGGTCGTGCGGCACTAGACACAAATAAAATTGATGTCCTTTTTTCCCTCTCCAAAAAGAGCTTTCTTTTGGTGGTTATAGAAAAAAGGTTCATGGAAGGCATTTTTTTTTATGACAAATATATAAAAAAAAAAAAATACAAATATAGTTTTATTAAATACAATCTTAAGACAAAAAAAAAAACCCCACAAAACAGTGAATGCAAATTTTGCACAGAATGATATGACTTTCTTTGAAACAAGATAAGGCTCTAGATCCCCAAAAAGAATCGTGGGTACCCCTTTTCTTTTGGGGGTATTTGATCACCTCTGCGGTTTTAATTTTTTGCGCTATAAACAAAAAAAGATTGACAATTTTGAACAAAAAAAAAAAACAATAATTTTTTAATTTCTGCTATATAAAACATCCAATAAAAAAAAAAAATGTAAAAAAAAATCGAATTTCTTCCTCAAGTTAGGCCAATATGTATTCTGCTACATATTTTCATTAAAAAAATTCCCAATATTGTAAAGTATAGTATATACTATATATTATATACTACCGTATATACTCAAGTATAAGCCAAGTTTTTCAGCACATTTTTTTGTGCTGAAAATGCCCCCCTCGGCTTATACTCGAGTCAAGCACTTTTCTGAAGCAGAGAATGACATTTCCCGACCCGACTTTGGGGCCCTGTATATCGGGGCCACTTGGTGCTAGGAATCCCAATTTGGTGTGAAAACCCAGTGGAACTATCACTACAACACATCCAAGATGGGGTTCCTAGCACCAAGTGGCCCCGAGATACGGGACCCCAAAGTTGGTCAACTGTGTCCATC
This sequence comes from Lithobates sylvaticus, assembly GCA_028564925.1. Classification (NCBI taxonomy): domain Eukaryota; kingdom Metazoa; phylum Chordata; class Amphibia; order Anura; family Ranidae; genus Lithobates; species Lithobates sylvaticus. The sequence goes on from CM053032.1 coordinate 21,001,763, forward strand.
TGCAGCAATGTCATTTCGGGACCCTTTGGGTCCAGAGACTGCGGCTAGGGGGCATTTAGAAACCCTTAACTACCAAGTTTGAAGTTCGGGGGACCTATGGCTCCAAATGGGCGCAGTGAGGCTGCAAATGGGCATTGTTGACCCTCTTTTACACTTACAGTAGCTGCGCATTTCTCGCCCTAGGCTTATACTCGAGTCAATACGTTTTCCCATTTTTTTGTGGTAAAATTAGGTGTCTCGGCTTATATTCGGGTCAGCTTATACTCGAGTATATATATATATATATATATTACTATATATTGTATAGTATATTGATTGGTTTGCACAAAAGTTATTGCGTCTACAAACTACGGGATAGATTTATGGACTTTAAAAAAAAAAAATTTAGCGGGACTGCGACATTGCGGTGAACAAATCTGACCTCAAGTGAGACTTTTTGGGGACCAGTGACACCAATACGGTGATCAGTGCTAAAAAGAAAAAATGCACTGTCACTGCACGAATGACGCCGGCAGGGAAGTGGTTAACATCAGGGGCGATCAAAGGGTTAACTGTGTTCCCTGTTCCTACTAGCGGAACGGCGCTCTGCCTTGTTTACATAGGCAGACCGCCGTTCTGCCTCTAACGGAATGAGCGCCATGGGACCCGCTGATTGGCTCCCGCTGTGTCCAATCACAGCGGGAGCGGGTTCAGAGCCGAAGAAAAAAAATCACGTACAGGGACGTGATTTCGCATTTAGGGGCCGCCCTGCCACAGTATATGTACATGGGGCAGTCCTTAAAGTGGTGTTGCACAGAAAAAAAAAAAAAAAAATCATTAAAATTCCTAAAAAAAAAAAATTTGGAAAAAAAATGTTTTAACTCACCTCTAAATGGCTGTTGCTAGGGGGTCCCTCATAGTCTGCCTCCTTCAGTGCCTGGGCTGGTGACATCACTTCCCCTCGGCACAGGAAGGGCTCAGCTCTGCACCCCTCCCTCCTGTCAGTTATGGAAACTCCTCTTTAAGTGGTTAATAATAAAATATAATAATTAGAAAGTTGTAACAAATTAAAAACTTCTTGTCTTTCCTATATATATATAATTTTTTTTTTTTTTTTAGTTTGAAGGCTATTTCTCCAATCTTTTAGGTTCACCTTTCAGAAAGATTTTTTTTTTCTATTATATAGAAAATCCCAATTCTACATTTGATGAATAGTAAGTACTCCTGTTGGAAATGATGAAGGTTCTCCCATTCCAGATGCAGATGTTTTGGGTCTTCTCCAGAAAAAGCACCGCCCTCCCACCCCCTGGGTTGAATTTAACTATATTGCGCCCCCTAGTGGCTGCTCTTGGACTTTCAAACTGTGTGCATGATCCTGTGTGTCCTCTCCTGGCTTCAGCTAACCTTAGTATTAGTATTATTATTATTATACAGGATTTAGCGCCAACAGTTTACGCAGCGCTTTACAATATAAAAGGGAGACAATACAGTTATAACACAATAAAATACAAGAGGATTAAGATGGCCCTGCTCAGAAGAGCTTACAATCTAATAGGGTGGGGGGGTGGTACAAAAGGTTGTAACTGTGGGGAATGAGCTGATGGAAGTGGTAGAAGATTAGTTGGAGACATGATGGGCTTTCCTGAAGAGATGAGTTTTCAGGGATCGCCTGAAGGTAGCAAGAGTAGGGGATAGCCGGACCGGTGGAGGTAGCGAGTTCCAGAGGATGGGAGAAGCTCTGGAGAAGTCCTGGAGACGAGCATGGGAGGAGGAGACGAGAGAGTAGGAGGTCTTGAGAAGAGCGGAGAGGACGGTTTGGGATATGTTTGGAGACAAGATTGGTGATGTAGCTCGGGGGGCAGAGTTGTGAATGGCTTTGTATGTTGTGGTTAGTATTTTGAATTTAATTTGCTGGGTGACTGGGAGCCAGTGTAAGGATTGATCCTGGCTGTTCAAACCCCACGCATGCGCAGCTTGCTTCTACAAATGCCTGGCTGTCATGCTGATCCTCTGGCTTCAGTACTTAGAGGAACTAACCTAAAACATGTATCCTGATAAGGATTTCTGACTTTAGTCTGACTTTCCTGATGGGAATGCTTGCTCCGGGTTAAAGTGCATGTGAAGCCATTTTTTTTTTTTAGTTTTGAATAAAGTAGGGACGGATTCATACCTTTTTTGCCATCTGTGTCCCATTGTAGATATATATATATATATATATATATATATATATATATATATATATATATATATATATATATATATATATATATATTTTACTTTCTGTTCTTCAGACAGAACAGGAAGTGAGAGATCCTCTCTACAAAGTGCAGGAAATCCCCTCTTAGACAGTTGTCACCACAACGATTGTCTCTGTTGGAAGATTTCTTTGCTATTCCTGATGTGGTGACAACTCCTAATTTAGCAGAGAAAAAAAAAACAGAACCAAGATTCATGGGGTGAATTCAGTAAATTTCTAAATTTAAAATAAATTCAATAAATAAATATTAAAAATAATAATGTAAATTCATTCACTACATTTTGCATTTAATATCCATAGTTTAGCAAAAACAAAAACAAAAAATAATAAAAAAAAAATTACAGAACCAAGATTTAGTAAATTCTTAAATTTAAAATAAATACCTTTTTTTTTTTTAAATAATAATGTAAATACATCCAATACATTTTTCATTTAAGATCCATAGTTTATTTAATATATTAATATATATATATATATTTTTTTATTTTATTTTTTTATTTTTCTGCTAAACTTTGAATTTATTTTAAATTTAGGAATTTACTGAATTCACCCCATGAATCTTGGTTCTGTTTTTTTATTTTTCTGCTAAACTATGGATCTTACATTAAAAATGTATTGAATATATTTACATTAACTATTTTAATTGATTTATTTATTGAATTTATTTTAAGTTAAAGGGGGATTTATATATATATATATATATATATATATATATATATATATATATATATATATATATATATATATATATATATATATATATATATATAAATCCCCCTTTAACTTAAAATAAATTCAATAAATAAATCAATTAAAAATAATAATGTAAATATATTCAATACATTTTTCATTTAAGATCCATAGTTTAGCAGAAAAATAAAAATAAAAAAACAGAACCAAGATTCATGGGGTGAATTCAGTAAATTCCTAAATTTAAAATAAATTCAATAAATAAATTAATGAAAAATAATAATGTAAATACATTCAATACATTTTTCATTTAAGATACATAGTTTAGCAGAAAAAAATAAATAAAAATTTAAATAACAGAACCGAGATTCATAGGGTGAATTCAGTAAATTCCTAAATTTAAAATAAATTCAATAAATAATTAAATTAAAAACAGTAATGTAAATACATTCAACACATTTTTAATTTAAGATCCATAGTTTAGCAGAAAAAAATAAAACATTTTTTTAAAAAAATAACAGAACCAAGATTCATGGGGTGAATTCCGTAAATTCCTAAATCTAAAATAAATTCAATAAATAAATAAATTAAAAATAATAATGGAAATACATTTAATACACTTTTCATTTACGATCCATAGTTTATTTAACATATATATATATATATATATATATATATATATATATATATACATATAAAATCCCCTCTTAGACAGTTGTCACCACAACGATTGTCTCTGTTGGAAGATTTCTTTTGCTATTCCTGATGTGGTGACAACTCCTAATTTAGCAGAAAAAAAAAAAAATAACAGAATCAAGATTCATGGGGTGAATTCAGTAAATGCCTAAATTTTAAATAAATTCAATAAATAAAGTAATTAAAAATAATAATGTAGATACATTCAATACATTTTTCATTTAAGATCCATAGTTTAGCATTAAAAAAAAAAAAAAAAATTAAAATAACAGAACCGAGATTCATGGGGTGAATTCAGTAAATTCCTAAGTTTAAAATAAATTCAATAAGTAAATAAATAAAAAAGAATAATTTAAATACATTCAATACATTTTTCATTTAAGATCCATAGTTTAGCATAAAAAAAAAAAAAATTAAATTCAGAATTATAATCATATAATATAAATATAAGTATAAAATAAATTCAATAATAAATATATAAAATAGAATATTTAAATATATTTATATATATATGTATATATATATACATACATATATATATATATATATATATATAAAATCCCCTCTTAGCCCCCGTACACACGGTTGGAAATTCCGACGGAAAATGTCCGATCGGACTATGTTGTCGGAAAATCCGCCCGTGTGTGTATCCTGCTCTCAAATTTTCCGTCAACAAAATCCGATCAGACTTTTTCCGATCGTGTGTCGATAATTCCGACGCATGCTCAGATCAAATTACGAGACCAAAGCTATTGGCTACTAGCCTCTACGTAGTTCCGTTGTACGCAACGAACGTCACCACGTTCGGAACGATCGGATTTTCCGACAACTTTGTCCGACCGTGTGTATGCAACACCAGTTTCGGACAAAATCCGTCTGAAAATAATCCGACGGATTTTGTGGTTGGAATTTCCGACCGTGTGTACGGGGGGGCTTAGACAGTTGTCACCACAACGATTGTCTCTGTTGGAAGATTTCTTTGCTATTCCTGATGTGGTGACAACTCATAATTTAGCAGAAAAAATAAAATAAAAATAACAAAACCAAGATTAATGGGGTGAATTCAGTAAATTCCTAAATTTTAAATAAATTAAATAAATTAAAAATAATAATGTAAATACATTCAATACATTTTTTTATTTAAGATCCATAGTTTTTCTTAAACTTATATATATTATATCATATTATATCATAATATATATATATATATATATATATATATATATATATATATATATATATAAAATAATAATAATAATACAATAATATATAAAATAAATATATAATATATATAATAATAATACAATAATATATATATATACAGTATATGGTTTAACACCTTCTATTTTCTATGAGAACATGTCTCGGCTCTCCTTCACTTTCAGTCCTGGTGACAATAAAGCGGGGGAATTCCTCTAATGAAGACACAGCTTTTGGCTTTACATAACCCCCGGCCCTCCCTCCAGTCTCGCACAGTTGTAGCGGCTCCTCTCCTGGACTAAAATGGCTTGCTCTGATTTCACTGCACACTCTGAGCTTCTCACAGTGTGCAATAAAAGCTGCAGCAAGTCAGATAGAGCCCCGCCTCATTTCCTGGCTGGAGGACATCCAGCGTCATCTAGCACTTTCCTCCCTCGCCTGTCCATGGCCCACCCACCCCTTTCGTTCTTTGGATTTCATTTCTTTCTAACATGGAGGCTCAGCACCACCCAGCTTCCAATCAAGGCATTTTGATATTTGCATTACTCCTCCTAAGAGCCTGACCACTTCTTGCCAGTGGCGGCCGCTCATTAGGGGCGCAGGGGTCGCCCCCCTAACCCATGAGCCCGGCCCCTAATCTACATGCAGGGAGACGGACACATGGATTCCAATGGGGTTTTTTTTGTTTTGTTTTTTTAGAAGTGAAGCGCATGATTAGAGCCGAAAGCTCTAATTGGCTTAAAAAGATGGTGGGCTCGGGGCGCAGAGCACTGTGTGGGTATGTTGTGCGGTGGCGGGCTCGAGCGACAGAGGGGGAGGGTTAGTGTGGGGTGCCCCCCCCCCCCGACCAATGGAGCACCAGCCCCCAATGCTTTTTGCATAAGAGAGGAGTGCCGACACAGGGTGCTGTTGGCCCCTCCCACCAGACATCATCTGTCAGCATTGCATAGTGAAGCACATAGACCTAGTAATGACACCACGGGGACTAAAATTTGTGATGTGTAATAAAAATGAACAGGTTTTAATTGTAACATGTCATTAGTTTCTTGATGAAGGGGGAGGGAGGAACCAGGGAAGGCAAAATACAGCGCCTTGAAAAAGTATTCATACCCCTTGAAATTTTCTACATTTTTTATGTTACAACCAAAAACGTAAATGTATTTTATGCGACAGACCAACACAAAATGGCACATAATTGTGAAGTGGAAGGAAAATGATAAATGGTTTTCAACATTTTTTTATAAAATAAATCTGTGAAAAGTGTGGGGGGTACATTTGAATGACGCCCCCCGGAGTCAATACTTTGTAGAACCGCCTTTCACTGCAATTACAGCTGCAAGTCTTTTTGGGGATGTCTCTACCAGCTTTCCACATCTAGAGAGGGACATTTTTGCCCATTCTTCTTTGCAAAATATCTCAAGCTCTGTCAGATTGGATGGAGAGCGTCTGTGAACAGCAATTTTCAATTCTTGCCACAGATTCTCAATGTGATTTAGGTCTGGACTGTGACTGGGCCATTCTAACACATGAATATGCTTTGATCTAAACCATTCCATTGTAGCTCTGGCTGTATGTTTAGGGTCGTTGTCCTGCTGGAAGGTGAAACTCCGCCCCAGTCTCTAGTCTTTTGCAGACTCAAAAGCCCCATACACATGGTCGGATTTTCCGATGGATTCTGTCCTATCGGACAATGTTGTCGGAAATTCCGACCGTGTGTAGGCACCATCGGACATTTTCCATCGGATTGTCCGACGGACAAAGTTGTATCTCCTGCTCTAAAAATTTTCCGACAACAAAGTCCGATCACACCAATTCCGATCGTGTGTAGCGAATTCCAACGGACAAAGTGCCACGCATGCTCAGATCACATTACAAGACCAAAGCTATTGGCTACTAGCCTCTACGTAGTCCCGTCGTAGGCAACAAACGTCACCACATTCAGGATGATCGGATTTTCCGACAACTTTGTCCGACCGTGTGTATGCAACACCAGTGTCGGACTAAATCCGTCGGACCAAATCCGATGGATTTGGTGGTCGGATTTTCCGACCGTGTGTATGGGGCTAAACAGGTTTTCTTCTAAGATTGCCCTGTATTTGGCTCCATCCATCTTCCCATCAACTCTGACCAGCTTCCCTGTCTCTGCTGAAGAAAAGCATCCCCACAACATGATGCTGCCACCACCATGTTTCACAGTGGGGATGGTGTGTTCAGGGTGATGTGCAGTGTTAGTTTTCCCCCACACATAGCGTTTTACTTTTAAGCTAAAAACTTCACTTTTGGTCTCATCTGACCAGAGCACCTTCTTCCACATGTTTGCTGTGTCCCCCACATGGCTTCTCACAAACTGCAAACCGGACTTCTTATGGTTTACTTTCAACAACGACTGTCTTCTTCTCACTCTTCCATAAAGGGCAGATTTGTGGAGAAAACAACGAATAGTTGTCCTGTGGACAGATTCTCCCACCTGAGCTGTGGATCTCTGCAGCTCCTCCAGAGTTACCATGGACCTCTTGGCTGCTTCTCTGATGAATGCTCTCCTTGCCCGGCCGGTCAGTTTAGGTGGACAGCCATGTCTTGGTAGGTTTGCAGTTGTGCCATTCTCTTTCCATTTTCGGATGATGGATTGAACAGAGCTCCGTGAGATGTTCAATGCTTGGCATATTTTTCTATAACCTAACCCTGCTTTATACTTCTCCACAACTTTATCCCTGACCTGTCTGCTGTGTTCCTTGGCCTTCGTGATGCTGTTTGTTCACTAAGGTTCTCTAACAAACCTCTGAGGGCTTCACAGAACAGCTGTATTTATACTGAGATTAAATTACACACACAAGTGGATTCTATTTACTAATTAGGCGATTTCTGAAGGCAATTGGTTCCACTAGATTCTAGTTAGGGGTATCAGAGTAAAGGGGGCTGAATACAAATGTACCCCCCACACTTTACAGATATTTATTTGTAAAAAATGTTGAAAACCATTTATCGTTTTCCTTTCACTTCACAATTATGTGCCACTTTGTGTTGGTCTATCACATAAAATCCCAATAAAATACATTTACGTTTTTGGTTGTAACAAAATGTGGAAAATTCCAAGGGGTATGAATACTTTTTCAAGGCGCTGTATAAGCAGATAAACCTTCAGGTTCATTGACTTAGAAGGTATTGAAGCCATTTTGGGTTCATCAAGTCTCAATAAGTAAAGCTTTTCCATGGATAGATAGATAGACAAATTAGTAAATATCACTATTTTGCTGGCAATCTCTCTTGTTGTCATGCATTTCCTGCATCTCAGGTCGGTGAACAGAGGAACCGATATTTCTGCTGTATACACATGATGTCCCCTCCTTATCTCTGCCATCAGCTGGGAAATGCCGCACTCCCACTTGGGAATAACTGCCTTGCCAACGAATAGCTGCAGCAGACAGCCCCCGCAGCTACCAGCACTGAGTACAGTAAGTTTAGTTTACAAACCTTCCACTAGGGGGCGATCAAATCCACAAAAAAAAAAAAATCACACTTAAAGCAGTATTAACCCCAAAACCAAACATTTATCTATATTGCAGATTACAAATTTATTTATTTATTACAAGTACTTATATAGCACCAAAAATGTTCGCAGCGCTTTACATACAGCACCTTGAAAAAGTATTCATACCCCTTGAAATTTTCCACATTTTGTCATGTTACAACCTACAATGTATATTATTGGGATTTAATGTGATAGACCAGCCTTTCTCAATCCTTTCAACACAAAGGAACCTTTGAAATATCTTTCTGGTCTTAGGGAACCCCTACTAAAAATAATGATATCTACAGCTCGTGATACAATAGTGTGATGGTCAGTGGGAAGAATGCTCCTTACAGACAGCTAATAAGATCAATGGTGTCAGTGAGAACTTATCTGAGAGGAGGAAATTGTTGATTGCTCAAGGAACCCCTATCAACCTCTGGAGGAACCCTAGACTTCCATGGAACCCTGGCTGAGAAACCTTGTGATAGACCAACACAAAGTGGCACATAATTGTGAAGTGGAAGAAAAATGATAAATGGTTTTCAATATTTTTTACAAAGAAATATGTGAAAAGTGTAGCGTGCATTTGTATTCAGCCCCCTTTACTCTGATGTCCCTAACTAAAATCTAGAGGAACCAATTGCCTTCAGAAGTCACCTAATTAGTAAATAGAGTCCACCTGTGTGTAATTTAATCTCAGTATAAATACAGCTGTTCTGTGAAGCCCTCCAGAGGTTTGTTAGAGAACCTTAGTGAACAAACAGCATCACGAAGGCCAAGGAACACACCAGACAGGTCAGGGATAAAGTTGTGGAGAAGTTTAAAGCAGGGTTCGGTTATAGAAAAATATCCCAAGCATTGAACATCTCACGGAGCTCTGTTCAATCCATCATCCGAAAATGTAAAGAGTATGGCACAACTGCAAACCTACCAAGACATGGCCGTCCACCTAAACTGACAGGCCGGCGAGGAGAGCATTAATCAGAGAAGAGCCAAGAGGCCCATGGGAACTCTGGAGGAGCTGCAGAGATCCACAGCTCAGGTGGGAGAATCTGTCCACAGGACAACTATTAGTCGTGTACTCCACAAATCTGCCCTTTATGGAAGAGTGAGAAGAAGAAAGACATTGTTGAAAGAAAACCATAAGAAGGCTCGTTTGCAGTTTGCGAGAAGCCATGTGGGGGACACAGCAAACATGTGGAAGAAGGTGCTCTGGTCAGATGAGACCAAAATTGAAGTTTTTGGCCTAAAAGCAAAACGCTTTGTGTGGCGGAAAACTAACACTGCACATCACCCTGAACACTCCATCCCCACTGTGAAACATGGTGGTGGCAGCATCATGTTGTGGGGATGCTTTTCTTCAGCAGAGACAGGGAAGCTGGTCAGAGTTGATGGGAAGATGGATGGAGCCAAATACAGGGCAATCTTAGAAGAAAACCTGTTAGAGATGGCAAAAGACTTGAGACTGGGATGGAGGTTCACCTTCCAGCAGGACAACGACCCTAAACATACAGCCAGAGCTACAATGGAATGATTCAGATCAAAGCATATTCATGTGTTGGAATGGCCCAGTCACAGTCCAGACCTGAATCCAATTGAGAATCTGTGGCAAGACTTGAAAATGCTGCTCACAGACGCTCTCCATCCAATCTGGCAGAGCTTGAGATATTTTGTAAAGAAGAATGGGCAGAAATGTCCCTCTCTAGATGTGCAAAGCTGGTAGAGACATCCCCAAAAAGACTTGAAGCTGTAATTGCAGTGAAAGGCGGTTCTACAAAGTATTGACTCAGGGGGGCGCCATACAAATGTACCCCACACTTTTCACAGATTTATGTGTAAAAAATGTTGAAAACCATTTATCATTTTCCTTCCACTTCACAATTATGTGGCACTTTGTGTTGGTCCATCACAAAAAATCCCAATAAAATACATTTACGTGTTTGGTTGTAAAATTTCAAGGGGTATGAATACTTTTGCAAGGAGGTGTGTTACTGGCCAGATCACCAGGTTTAATCAGAGGGGAAAAGGCTTAAAAAAAGAAAACTAATGCAGCCACCACATCTAATGATTGGTAAGCTACAATATTGACATCCTTTGTAAGGCTGGGTTCAAATATATGCAAATTTGATGTGGGTTTCCCTGCATCCAATTGGCATGATAGGAGAGTGTGACCGGCTCTCAATGGAGCCGGTTCACACAGCTCCAGGGCGGTTGCATTAAAAAAGGGTCTTGTGCGTCTTTGGTTTCCGATTCAGGTGCAAATTCAGGCAAAAATCCTTGGTTACCTTGCAATCCGAGCTTAGCACATAGGTCAAAGTGCTGGCTTAGGGAGCACCTCCAGGAGCAGCTACGGCTCATCGCCTGACTAAAGAGGAGCTGGATTTGCAGTTTGAACAGTTTCTGAAAGAGTGCTGACGAAACACGTAGGGTGGGATCAACTGGACATGTCACTTCTGCCATACTTGAACGTAGACGGAGCGCAAACTGGCGTTCCTAGGTTGTCTTGAATGCTGTGATTCATCTTACAACATTGTAAGTGTGCTTTTAACTTCATTTTAAATAAATGTGGATTTACTGTACTATGAGAGGCTTCTCTTTTATCTTCCCTTTCTGTGCGAGTTCTGGTATGAGAATTTAAAGGCGCAGGAGATGCCGAGATGTTCCTTTGATAATCAGAACAGCAGATTAATGCAAGTGGAATCATCAGATAATGTAATAGGGGTCAGAAAGTTGCGGTGAGTGGGCTGTAGGCTTGCATGCTGGTGAAGAGGAGACACTAATGATTACTGCCGGTGTGGAATTACTGCGGTGCTTTTTGACTTGACTTTTAAAAGGCATTGCATTTATTCATATTTTGTCACGATTTCACTGGAATCATGAGCACTTTAGTTTATCTGTGAAAGAGAGAGCGCGGGTAATTCATTTATGATTTATAAAAATTTCGGACCTGATTTGCACCTGAATCGGTGAACACCGGACCCCATGCTGTGGACCGCGGCCATTGGGGCCATTGCTTATTTCCTGTCCTGGTGATAGACAGAAAATTTCCACAGGCTGATTTTTTCCTACACCCCCTGGGGCTTACCCTCCGTATATTACCCTGGAGAGCTAAGTGTCACCAGACCTAAATGGGTCCTCCATAAAAAAAGAAAGGTCAGCCCCCAGAAATGTCCGGGTGTCAACCAACCGCAGTTAGGCAGAACTAAAAAAAATTTAGGAAATGAGAGATGTAGCTTGATGGTTAGCACCTGTGCCATGCAGCACCGGGGTCCTTGCTTCAAATCCCACCTAGAACACTATCTTTATGGATGTAGATAAAAGAGTATAACCTGAGTGGCTCTATATTGTCATGCACCTCATCCCGTTTGGCAAAATTGTAAATGTAGAGGAGTGGGATTAAAACAATCTATTGCTGGTAGTTAGGTGCTACCAACAATTGATTCATAACAAGTTGGATAACAATATCATTTCTTTTTATTAAATACAAAAGAATGAAGACAAAAATGAACGGGAAATATAGAAATAGTTAAAATCAATCAAAGAGCATATACAATTCAAATATTGGGTTGCTGGTGACCAAGGGGGGAAAAGAAAGGTGGTCACAGATGGATGTTGAATCCCAACATGTTTCGCCAGTGATGGCTTCCTCAGGGGATAGTGTGGGACAACCACAATAATCCAGCTCTAACATGAGCAGTGCCCCTGCGCCCCTTATGGGTGGGCTGTCACTGCTCCTGGTACTCCAGTTTTTCCCACACTCCAAAGAAATGCTGGTGGGTTAATTGTCTCCTGTCCAAACTGGCCCTAGTATGTGAGATTGGGACCTTAGATTGTAAGTTCCTTGAGGCAAAAGACTGATGTAAATTTTTGGTGCTGTATAAATACCTGTAAAAAAAGGAATACTTTTTTTAGGCACACTACCACTTCACTGGCATACGGCTGGTGCTATACCGTACACGCCATACCCAAAGTGTACACTCCATACCCAACCACACTTCTCTTCTCCATATGTACCCTGCAGCTTATGCCTATGTAATGTGCCCCATTGCAGATCCATTGTAATACAATACAACTGAATTGTCCGCATGATCGATCGATGTGCCGCCGTATGCGCATAAGCTTTCATAAACCAGATTCTTTGGCTCACCATTTCCAGAAGCAGATCCCAAATTTTCAAAAAAATAAATGTTTTAAACCACTTGCCGACCGCCCACTGTATTTATACGTCGGCACTTTGAAGAGGGATATCTCGGTAACGGCAGCAGCTGCTGCCACAACCAAGATATCTATCTTTACAGTGAGCCGTTCTGTTTACGATAATGGTGGTCTCTGCGGCAGGTGGGAGAGGTGCCACCCCCCTCCCACCGCTCTCCCGCGCCTTCCGCTGCTTACCGGAGCCGCCGGCAGCGGCGGAGGCGATCGGGTCCTGCACGTATGGAGACGAGTGAGGCTAAGATGGCCCCCCACCCATCTCTATACTTACTTACGTCTTAAAGGAACATTTTTTTCGATGTCATTTTTTTTAACCACATGCCGACCGGGCCATTGCCGAAAGACGGCTACAGCGCGGTCGGCTTATCCTGAGTGGACGTCCTACGGACGTCCTCCCAGAAACTTGCTCCTGCTGGGGCGCCCACTCGGGAACATCCGTGACCGCCGGGTCCCGAGGACCCGGAGCATCACGGATCACGGTAAACGGCCGCTGATAGCGGCCGTTTACCACGTGATCGCTCCGTCAAATGATGGAGCGATCACATGTACACAAACCGGCGTCACGTCATGACGCCGATTCCTCCCTCCCCTCTCTGTACCAATCGGTACAGTGAGAGGGGAGAAGCGGAAAGGGATGAGATGGGACCAGCGCTGTGGGCTGGATGTGTAGTGCCCACAGCGCTGGTCAGTGACAGCAATACACTGCCACCACTGTGCAATACACTGCCTACTCTGCCACCACTGGGCAATACTCTGCCACCACTGTGCAATACTCTGCCACCACTGTGCAATACTCTGCCACCACTGTGCAATACTCTATTAATACTGTGCAACACTGCAATACTCTGCCAATACTCGCCAATACTCGCCAATACTCTGCCAATACTGGCCAATACTCTGCAATAAATTTTAATAGAAACAAAGAATTTTTTTTGTTGTTTTTACCTAATTTTCAATATTTTTTGATTTATAGCGCAAAAAAATTAAAAAACCCAGCGGTGATTAAATACCACCAAAAGAAAGCTCTATTTGTGTGAAAAAAAGGACACAAAATTCATTTGGGTACAGTGTTGCATGACTGAGTAATTGTCATTCAAAGTGTGAGAGCACCGAAAGCTGAAAATTGGTCTGGTTAGGAAGTGGTTAAATGACATATTTATTTTTTATTTATTTTTTTATTCCATTTAAGACCAAATATGAGATCTGAGGACTTTTTGACCCAGATCTCATATTTAAGAGAACCTGTCATGCTTTTTTATATTACAAGGGATGTTTACATTCCTTGTAATAGGAATAAAAGTGATCCATTTTTTTTTTTAAAACAGCGTAAAAATTTATAAATTCAAGTAAAATAAATAATAATAAAAATTTTTTTTTAAAACTCCCCCGTCCCGACGAGCTCGCGCGCAGAAGCGAACGCATACGCGAGTAGCGCCCGCATATGAAAACGGTAGTCAAACCACACATGTGAGGTATTGCCGTGATCGGTAGAGCGAGAACAATAATTCAAGCCAAAGACCTCCTCTGTAACTCAAAAGATGCAACCTGTAGAATTTTTAAAATGTAGTTTATGGAGATTTTTGAGGGTAAAAGTTTGACGCCATTTCACGAGCGGGGGCGCAATTTTGAAGCGTGACATGTTGGGTATCAATTTACTCGGCGTAAAATTATCTTTCACAATATAAAAAAAAAAATTGGGCTAATTTTACTGTTGTCTTATTTTTTTATTCAAAAAAGTGATTTTTTTTATTCAAAACAGTGATTTTTTTTATTCAAAAAAGTGATTTTTTTTTCCAAAAAAAGTGCGCTTGTAAGACCGCAGCGCAAATACGGTGTGAAAAAAAGTATTGCAATGACTGCCATTTTATTCTTTAGGGTGTTAGAAAAAAATATATATAATGTTTGGGGGTTCTAAGTACCATATTTATCGGCGTATAACACGCACCCCAAGTTTAGGAGGGTATTTTAAGGAAAAAAAGTTTTAGGAGGGAAGTTTAGGGAAAAAAAAAACTTACATTTAAGCGTCATTTGCAGCTTGCCCAGTGTCATTTGCAGCTTGCCCAGTGTCATTTGCAGCTTGCCCAGCACCATTTGCAGCTTGCCCAGTGTCATTTGCAGCTTGCCCAGTGTCATTTGCAGCTTGCCCAGTGTCAGTTGCAGCTTGCCCAGTGTCAGTTGCAGCTTGCCCAGTGTCATTTGCAGCTTGCCCAGTGTCATTTGCAGCTTGCCCAGTGTCATTTGCAGCTTGCTCAGCGCCATTTGCAGCCTTGCCCAGTGTCATTTGCAGCTTGCCCAGCGTCATTTGCAGCTTGCCCAGCACCATTTGCAGCTTGCCCAGTGTCATTTGCAGCTTGCCCAGTGTCATTTTCAGCTTGCCCAGTGTCATTTGCAGCTTGCCCAGTGTCAGTTGCAGCTTGCCAGCGTCATTTGCAGCTTGCCCACGTTTTAAATTTCCCGCCGCCGAGACAGACCGCGCGAGCGCCGCCGAAAAAGACCGAAGCGCCGCTGAAAAAGACAGAGCCGACTGTTCGGGTCCGCTCGCAATCCCGCCTCCCTGCTGTTTCAGGAGCGAGCGCAGGGAGGCGGGTCTGCGAGCAGAGCCGAACAGTCGGCTCGGTCTTTTTCGGCAGCGCTTCAGTATTTTTCGGCGGCGCTCGCTATTTTTCTGAGCCGCTCGATTTTTTTGTCACTTCTTTTTGGGGGATCGGCGTATAACACGCACCCACGACTTTCCCCCGATTTTAAGGGGGAAAAAGTGCGTGTTATACGCCGATGAATACGGTAATTTTCGAGCAAAAAAAAACTTTTTAAACATGAAAACACAGAGTCTGAAAAACAGGCTTGGTTCTTACCCAAGAGCTAACAATCTATCCCTATATTGATAACCTATTCCTTCCACCTTTTTTTGTCATATAGTCCGTGCAAGATCAATGGGCTACCATACGCATATAAGATTTTGTAAACCAGGTTCAGCATTTCCAGAACCAGAATTTTGTAAAAACTTTTTTTTTTTTAAATCTTACTCAAGAGCTGACAATCTATCTCAGTATGGATAACTTATTCCTTCCACCTCTTCTCCTTGTTTTATCTAATTGTCTGCATCAGAATGATGTGAAGCTTTACAGATATATACGATTTCACAAACTAGAATCATCGGCTCAGTATAATCAGATCACCTGACAACCCCCAAATTTTTTATTTATTTTTTTACATGTTTTACCCAAGAGCTGACAATCTATCCCTGTATGGATAACCTATTGGATTCACCTCTCCTCCTTTTCTAATTGTCCACATGTGATCGATCGTCTGCCGTACGCATTTAAGCTTTTCGTGAATCAGGCTCCTGGGCCCAGCATTTCCAGAGTTTTGTACAAACTTTTTTTTTTTTTACATATTTTACCCAAGAGCTGACATTCTATCTTTGTACGGATAACCTATTCCGTTCGCCCTTTCTCTCTCTTTTTTTTTTAACCTTTAGTTTTGCTCGATAAATCAAAGCCCTCGCTGGCAGGAGAGGCAGAGGCAATGCCGCTCCTCGCTGCCAGCAGTGAATGCGCACTGTCACCGCCAGCGTCTGGCTGTATTTGAAGTGTCGTGGCCGGCTATCTGACGGTGACATGTTTCTTTCAGTGAGAATTATTTCTCCACCCCCCCCCTCCCGGACTTCTGTCATTGCTTCTCCTCTCCCTCCTCCCCGCGGCCCATTCTCTGCGCCCTCGCCATCCACGTCGGAGCAGGTGTGAGGACAGGCTGCTGCATTGTGCTGCCTCTGGTTCCCTTCCAGCGCTGTCACGTCTCCCTCTGTCAGAGGCTGCGCTGTCACCTGGTCCCCCGCAGACGCGCGCCCGCTCTAATCTCCCTCCATAAAGGCCACCGTTGTCAGTCACTCGGCTCTGTACCTGAAAGCCAAGGCCCGGGCGGCCTCCCCCCTGACAGGCAGCCGTATAATGGAAAGGTCTCCCCGTGTCACCCTCCTCATTCCACCACTCGCCGCGTTCTCACAAAAACTTTTCTACGCTTTGGAAACTTTTCTGCTGAGAAGGCGGACGGTTGGCGGGCAGACGGTGGACAGGGGGGGGGGGGGTGGGTCTGTCACCGCGGACTGCGCATATCACCTCACCTGCAATGCTTGCAGAGCTCTGATAGAAGTAAAAAATAAAAAGATGATTTTTTTAAAAAGTAACTCTAAACCTGAACACTAAATTTTTTTTTTTTTTTTAATTCTATATTTTATTTTCAACAATTTTTATACATATACACAAAGACATTTTAATTACATGCGTGTCACAAAACATATCTTAAACATACATTGTTTAGTTTTTCATCCGATTATACATAAAACTGTTATATAACCAAAATAAATTAAAAAAAAATAAATAAATAAATATGAAACAGCGTATATTATAATAATAAAAAAAAAAAAATAATAAAAAAAAAAAAAAAAAAAATTTGTAAAATAGAGTATATAATAATAATAATAATAAAAAAAAAAAAAAAAGGGGGGGGGGGGGTTAAGCTCTCTCTACCTCTTCCCCCACCGACTCTCCCTCCACAAGCGTACAACCACTAAAATCTATATAAACTTTATTGAAAAAAAAAACACATCCTGTCTTTTTAATGTCAAAGTTTAATCTGCTTATATTTTGCCTTTCCTGGTTCCTCCCTCCTCCTTTTTAACCACTTAAAGTGGAGCTCCACCCTAAAGTGGAACTTCCGCGTATCGGATTCCTCCCCCCCTCCGGTGCCACAATTGGGAGGGGGGTGCAGATACCTGTATAATACAGGTATCTGCACCCACTTCCGGGACTAGCTGCCCCGCCCCTATCCGAGGATGCCCGCCCATATCCGAGGGTTCCCGTTGTGTCTTGGAAAGCACACAGTTCCCAGGACACAACGGGGACCAATAGAGACGCGCAGCGTGACTAGCGCATGCACAGTAGGGAACCGGGCAGTGAAGCCGCAAGCTTCACTTCCTGATTCCCTGACAGAGGATGGCGGCGGGGGCAGCAGAGAGACGAGCGATCGCTCATCGTCTTCTGCCGACATCGCTGGACCCTGGGACAGGTAAGTGTCCATTTATTAAAAGTCAGCAGCTGCAGTATTTGTAGCTGCTGACTTTTTAAAAAAAAAATCGGATGGACCTCCTCTTTAAGGACCGAGCCTGTTTTTGAGATTTGTTGTTTACAAGTTACAACAAAAATTGTTTTTTTTTGCTAGAAAATTACTTAGAACCCCCAAACATTATACTTTTTTTTTTAGCACCCTAGAGAACAAAATGGTGGCCGTTGCAATACTTTCTGCCACACCGTATTTGCGCAGCGGTCTAACAAGCACACTTTTTTTGGAAAAAATACACTTTTTTGAATTAAAATATAAGACAACAGTAAAGTTAGCCCAATTTTTTTTTATATTGTGAAAGATAATTTTCCGCTGAGTAAATTGATACCCAACATGTCACGCTTCAAAATTGCGCCCGCTCGTGGAATGGCGACAGACTTTTACCCTTAAAAATCTCCAAAGGCGACATTTAAAAAATTCTACAGGTTGCAGGTTTTGAGGTACAGAGGAGGTCTAGGGCTAGAATTATTGCTCTCGCTCTACCGATCGCGGCGATACCTCACATGTGTTGTTTGAACACCGTTTTCATATGTGGGCGCTACTCACGTATGCGTTCGCTTCTGCACGTGAGCTCGTCGGGACGGGGCGCTTTAAAATAAAAAAAAAATTTCTTATTTATTTTACCTTTTATTTTTACACTGTTTTAAAAAAAAATTGTCACTTTAATTCCTATTACAAGGAATGTAAACATCCCTTGTAATAGAAAAAAGCATGACAGAATCTCTTAAATATGAGATCTGGGGGTTAAAAAGACCTCACATATTTACACTAAAATGCAATAAAAAAATAAAAAATAAAAATTGTCATTTGAATATTTTTTTTAAAAAGGCCCTATAAGAGCTATGGGCAGAAGTGACGTTTTGATGTCGCTTCCGCCCTGCAATGGTATGGAGACGGGTGGGGGCCATCTTCCCCTCACTCGTCTCCATGCCCAGCAAGGGTGAAGATCCGATTGCCTCCGCCGCTGCCGTCGTCTCCGGTAAGCGGTGGAGGGCACCGGATTGCGGCGGGAGGGGCCCTCTCCTGCCGCCTATGAAAGTGATCTGGCGGCCGAAGAAGAGGATACCGGGGTTATGGCAGCTAGCTGCAGCCATAACAATGATATCCCCCTTCAAATTTAGGAGGTATGTCGGCGTGCGTCGGTCGGCAAGTGGTTAAATATCATCTTTCTATTTTCATTACATACCTTATTTTAGTGACATCCTCGCCGGGTCTCTGTGCTTGTCTATAGCAATGCAGGTGTTTTGTCAGGTTAGGCGACCCGTCAGATTTTGTAACGGAGTGACGTTCCGTCACCGCCATTGCTACGCCCCGCCTGCCTTGAACTTTAAAGCGGAGTTCCACCCATATAAAAGTCAGCAGCTACAAAAAAAGTGTAGCTGCTGACTTTTATTATTCGGACACTCACCTGTCCCCCGGTCCAGCGATGTGGTGAAACGAAGCACCACTCCTCTCTGCGGCGCCGGCATTGTCACTCTGGGCGCCTGGCTGTGGCTTCACAGCCTGGGCACGCACTGCGCATGTGTGAGTCGCGCTGCGCACTGTTACTGGCCGGGCAATCTTCTGGGACCTGTGACGTGTCCCAGATGATTGACGAGAGGGAGGAGGGAGGGGGCAACTTGCTTCCGGCACCACGGTGCCCCGGGAGGAAGTGAGAGCTGAGTGCCTCTAAAAGAAGGGTATTCGCACCCCCCCCACAAATAAAATGACAAATGTGGCATGTCAGGGGGTCACCAACACTTAAAGCGGAAGTTCCATTTTTGGGTGGAACTCCGCTTTTAATGGCATCCCAGTCTTAGTCCGTAGGGTTCAATATTGAGTTGGCCCACCCTTTGCAGCTATAACAGCTTCAACTCTTCTGGGAAAGCTGTCCACAAGGTTTAGGAGTGTGTCTATGGGAATGTTTGACCATTCTTCCAGAAGCGCATTTGTGAGGTCAGGCACTGATGTTGGACGAGAAAGGCCTGGCTCGCAGTCTCCGCTCTAATTTATCCCAAAGGTGTTCTATCGGGTTGAGGTCAGGACTCTGTGCAGGCCAGTCAAGTTCCTCCACCCCAAACTCGCTCATCCATGTCTTTATGGACCTTGCATCCCAATACTTTTGACAATATAGTGTATGTGCTAGCACTGTCATCTCCATCTAGTGGGAGGGGAGGTAAGAAGGAGCTGCCTGGAGTATTCTGAGGGCCCTGACCAATCCCCAACCTGGGTTGACAGGGGCCAGGCCCTCTCAAATACTCAGGGTCAGCCCAGCTGGGGAGGAGAGTTCGGGTGGAAGCTGGAGATGGAGTGTTAGGCTGCTGTGGCCTTTGAGGGAGCTCCCCAGTCTGGCTGGTGACCTTGGGCCTGGAGCTCGGGGTGTGGGCAGGACCTTCTCAAAACACACAGAGGTGTCCTGGCCAAGAGGCACTCGGAGCAAGGAGAAGATAGCAGGAGAAAACGGCTAGGCAAGTCTCCAGGAGGAACAAGGAACAGCCAGGTGGTGAGTGACACACAGTCAGGAGGACTGGGAGCCACGCCTGAGAGGACTGGGAGCCACGCCTGAGAGGACTGGGAGCATGCAGTCTGGGATGGGTGCAGAGCCAGGCAGGTGGACTGTAGTGGCATGGCAGTGGAGAGGGGCAGCTGCAGCAAGGAGGGCTGGCAGTGCCTGAAGAGGTGGTGCTGGGCTCAGAAGCCCCAGATAGGACAGCTAGCACCAAAGACTTCTATTTTTTTTTTTTTGATAGACCGTAGGGGCCCACTGTCCCTGCCCGCAAAGGGCATTCTACTAAGATCCAGCTGAGGCTGTGTTGGATCTAAAATCTGTGCTAGCTGATCCTGGGACTTGTGTTGCAATCAAGATTGTGCAGGAGGTAGAAGAGGAAAGTGTGGTGTGTATAGAGTTCTAGACCCTACAGAGTTTCATTGATCAAATGGACATCTCAAATAACAGTGGCGGCTGGTGGTCAAAATTTTTGGGGGGGTGCAAACTGAAAAAAAATAAAACATCAATTGCAGCCTAACTGTGCCCATCAAACGCAGCTACTGTGCCCATCCATTGCCACCACTGTGCCCATCAAACGCAGCCATTGTGCCATCAAACGCAGCCACTGTACCCATAAATTGCCACCACTGTGCCCCATCAATTGCCGCCAGTTTGCCCCATCAATTGCCGCCAGTTTGCCCCATCAATCGCCACCAGTTTGCACCATCAAATGCTGCCAGTGTCCCCCCCCCCCCCCCCGCCCAGCACTTACCTGTCTCGGGTCAGCGCATTCCTCCATGCTCCCTCCGAGTCCTCAATGTGTTCTCCCGTCCTCTTCTGCTATGATTGGACGCCCGATAGGCATCCAATCACATCGCCTGACGCTTCAGCCAATCAGGTGACAGGTTTGCATATATTGTCAGAGGTGCAACAGTGGCCTGTATCTGTGTCCCAACTCCTTAATGAATGGAAGCAAGCAAACATTCATTGATGGGCACTGGTAGGCTGCATTGATGGGCGCTAGTAGGCTGCATTGATGGGCGCTGGTGAGGCTGCATTGATGGGCACTGGTGAGGCTGCATTGATGGGTGCTAGTAGGCTGCATTGATGGGTGCTAGTAGGCTGCATTGATGGGCGCTGGTGAGGCTGCATTGATGGGCGCTAGTAGGCTGCATTGATGGGCGCTGGTGAGGCTGCATCGATTGGCACTAGTAGGCTGCATTGATGGGCACTGGTGAGGCTGCATTGATGGGCGCTGGTAGGCTGCATTGATGGGCGCTGGTGAGGCTGCATCGATTGGCACTAGTAGGCTGCATTGATGGGCACTAGTAGGCTGCATTGATGGGCGCTGGTGAAGCTGCATTGAAGGGCGCTGGTGAGGCCACATTTGATAGGTGCTGGTGAGGCCGCATTTGATGGGCGCTGGTGAGGCTGCATTTGATGGGCGCTTCATTAAAAAGGAGGAGTTTACATGAGCAGGGAAAAGGGGGTGAGGCTGGGCGGGCGGCAAAATGAGATTTCGCCTAGGGTGTCAAAAATCTTTGCACCAGCCCTGGTGGCAGATGACCACATTCATCAGCGGCCCTTACGGGGGTAACGCTACATTAGGTTTAGGCTGGAATTGTGGGACATGGAGGAATACTTTTCTCAGGGTCCCATTTCCGGCACCCTGGTGACCTCATGCGATGACATGAACACAACCGTTTTTGGGCCGTATTCTCTATGAGGGTACAACGTGCATTCAGCCTCTCCAGTTCTCGATGAAGGTTTCTGGCTCTGTACGCCGAGGATCGATAGTACAGTAAATCACAATTACCGCCACGCTGTAAGATTAACGAGCAGCCACTTAGGGACGAGGAAACGGGCTGGAATGGCTGACTTTGAGCGTTGCATACATTTTCTGCTTCCAGGGTAATATTAATGTGTTCTCAGACAAAGGTCCTGCAGTACTACGTGTCACACATCATTGTTCTCCAGAAGAAAATACGGGGCCATTTGTACTCTTCCCGTCCTCCGAGCCGTGTCACATTTCCTCCGAGACAGAGAGGTTTAGATTCGGCAGAGAAGCCGATGACAACATCTTCAACATGTTAAAGGGGAAACAATTAGTAGGTGGAACTTCGGCATTCCTTTTTTGATTAAATTGGATCTTCACTCATAAAACTCCCCACCATCTACTTTCCTCACCATTGGAGATTTTTTTCTTTCTTTTAGCAAATTTCACACGGGTCTACAGGGGTTGGTGGAAAATGTGATCCCGCCATTACTTACCAGTCATATTCAGATCCAGACAACCCTTTAGGGACCACCATGGTCAGGTACGAGATCTTTGGTCCCACGCAGGGCTGTCTTAATAGCACCATGGGCCCCTGGGCAAAGTAATGCACTGGTCCCCCTACCAGCCTTCCCCAATTTATACACCTACTCTCAAGAAGTATATATAGTTGAATTAAACAGATTTTTTAATAGTACTTTCAATAAAATCTATTTTAACCAGATGCCAACCGCCCAACATACATTTACTGCAGCCGCTTTGCTCAGAATCACGTACCTGCATGCATTAAGACACCCCTGGTCCCATGTAGGCAGGGCCGGGACAAGGGGTGGGCAGGAGGGTATCCTGTGAGGTTTGGGGGCACCGCAAGGAGTGTTGAGTGGGTAATGGGGGGGGGGGGAGAGTATCTGTACTAGGATTGGGGACAGTGCCAGATTAAGAACATTGTGGGCCTGGTGCTGAGGATTTTAGTGGGGCCTTTTATAAACAATAAATAAATAAATAAAAATGCAAACAATTTTTTTTAATAACAAATTAAATTAAAGAGAGAGATGGAGGATGAGAGAGAGAAAGGGGATGAAAGAGGGGTGAGGGGTAAGGGAGGGAGGATGAGAGAGAAAGGGGGGGTGAGAGAAAGAGGATGCACATGAGCATGCGTGGGAATGATATCAACGCAGCCCGGCCAAAGCAAGTGACCGAAGGCACAGAACCCGGAAGGAAGACCGGGTGAAGATGGAAGCGCCCGGGCCCTGCCGGATTGATCACAGCACAGCACTGGAGGGCTCAGTGTGACAATTTAAGTGTACCCTAATGTGCTAATATGCTGTGCATACTTGTACATTATGGCATAACCTACCCCCCAGGGCCTCTAAAAAGTAGTAATGTTAGAAAGGTTTACTACCACTTTAATATCACAGGAGCCTCTCATGGTGCCCCCTACTGACCCTGTGGCCCTTGGGCAGTGCCTAAGTGCATATTTGCCAACATTTCAAAAATATTTTCAGGGGCACTTTTTTTACAGGTGCTATATTTAGAGTAGCTGACATCCCCTATGTTCCTCTATACATCACAATAGTAATTACAATATTAAATAAGTACTAATAATGGGACAGAACAAATATGAGGACTGAGATTTCCTTAAGTTGAACTAACAAAAGTGTGCCCATTCTAGAGCTGGTAACATTGAGGATATTCAATATAATTTTAAAGAACTATTTTTGTGGGTAAGAGGCATAGGGGAGGAGTATGGATGGTATAAAATTGGAAAGTATGTGCAGGTGAGGGAGAGGAATGTGGAGGGTCTAACCGTGGGCACTATGAACATGAGAGGAGTGCGGAGGGTATGGCAGAAGGCATTATGTACAGCAGAGGAGTGTGAAGGGTATGACAGTGGGCAGTATGTACAGGAGAGGAGTGTGGGGGGTATAACAGAGGGTAGTTTGTACCAGAGAGGAGTGTGGAGGGTATGACAGTGGGCATTATGTACAGCAGAGTAGTGTGAAGGGTATGACAGTGGGCAGTATGTACAGGAGAGGAGTGTGGGGGGTATGACAGAGGGTAGTTTGTACCAGAGAGGAGTGTGGAGGGTATGACAGTGGGCAGTATGTACAGGAGAGGAGTGTGAAGGGTATGACAGTGGGCAGTATGTACAGGAGAGGAGTGTGGGGGGTATGACAGAGGGTAGTATGTACCAGAGAGGAGTGTGGAGGGTATGACAGTCTGCACTATGTACAGGAGAGAAGTGCGAAGGGTATGGCAGAAGGCACTATGTACAGGAGAGGAGTGTGAAGGGTATGACAGTGGGCAGTATGCACAGCAGAGGAGTGTAGAGGGTATGACAGTGGGCACTATGTATAAGAGAAGAGTGGGGAGGGTATGACAGTTGGCACTATGTACAGGAGAGAAATGTGGAGAGTAGGAAAGTAAGCAGTAATTACAGGAGAGGAGTGTGGAGGGTATGACAGTGGGCACTATGTATAGGAGAGAAGTGTGGAGAGTATGACAGTGGGCACTATGTATAGGAGAGGAGGATGAAGTAATCTGGGAAGGAAAAATGTAAAGGTTTGTGGAAGGATGTTTAGAGACTGCATAGTGGTTAAGCGGGCCATACATGGATTTAAATTACACCAATTAAGCAGAGACCAGCCATAGTCGATCTATGTATGGGCTACCTGGTTTTACACAAGTCAACCTATTAACCGACTTGAGTACAACCAGCCTGTCAGGTTTTCCCCAAAACAATCAGTGCTGCCAGCTATAGTTAGCAACACTGATCATTGTATTCACTGGCAGAACACAATAACACTGCGGGAGTGATTCCCCCATTCACAGGTGAGAGAGTGTGTGGGGACAGACTGGGGAAAGATACTAGTCAGTGGCTGGGTAGGCACTGGTTAGTATCAGAGCCAGATACACACAGGTTACATACACCGCGATCGGTAGAGCGAGAGCAATAATTCTAGCCTTAGACCTCCTCTGTAACTCTAAACATGTAACCTGTAAAAAAAATGTAAAGCATCACACAAAAAAAATCGTGCTAACTTTAGTGTTTTTTTTTTTTTTTTGATGAATGAAACAGTTTCTTTCCAAAAAAAAACGTTTGAAAAATTGCTGCGCAAATATCGTGTAACATAAAAAGTTGCAAAGACCACCATTTTATTCCATAGGGTGTCTACTAAAACAATATATATAATGCTTGAGGCTTCTGAGTAATTTTCTAGCAAAATAAAATGATGATTTTTACATGTAGGAGAGAAGTGTCAGAATTGGCCTGGGTGGCAAGGGGTTAATTATCATAAGTAATATACAAATAATTATTATAAGCACTGTGAGTTTATCCTCTCAGTCTGCTGCAGAGTGTTCCAGCTTGTATTTAAACTGGCCGCTCTGTATGTAGCTTCTGACAGGCTGCGCAAGCAGCCCTGTATCTCCGGAACCATAGATGAAAGCAGCCCCATATTTTAACCAGTGCTGGAGTAGGTCTTTAGCTACCTACCCCCCAAATGTGGGGTCTCTGTGACTCCTGACCACTGAGCTACAACCCTCAAAGTCAATCTTTTTTTTTTTTTTTTTTGATAATTTTTTTTTTTTTTTGTGCAAATGGGCCTATCTTGAGAAAGGGGCCTGGAGCTGCAGCTCCAATAGCCCCTATGTTAATCCGGCCCTGATTGGGGATTTTGGGGTGTTTGTGCTAGAAAAGGTAATATGGTGCGGGAATGGAATTTGTGCTAGGTGGGGACATTTTTTGGGGAAGGGGGATTTGTGCTAGTAGGGATGATTGGGGGGGGGGGGGCACTTGTGCTAAGAGGCGAAATTTGGGGGAAAATCTGGGAGGGGGGATTTGTGCTAGGATGGGGGAGGGGAATTTGGAATGGGAGGGGGAATTTGGAATGGGGGGGGGGATTTGTGCTAGGAAGGGGGAATAATTTTTTTGGGGGGATGGGGATTGTGCTGGGAGTATATTTCAAATGAGAGGATTTGAGCTAAGCTTGCAGATTAGCGCTCAATTTTTTTTTGGGGGGGGGGGGGGATTTTTGCTGACACATAATGCTCATACATCTTGGAGGGAAGGGGGGGGCAAAATTTGGCATGCTCGCCCTGGGCGCTAGATGACCTTGTTCTGGCACTGCATGTAGGTGATTTAGAGGACCACCATTGAAGGAATAACATCCAAGGTGACCAGGCAGGATGACTCGCTACCTACCAGGGACATGCAGTGAGGTCAGTGGCTGGTGAGGCGCTGGCTAGTATCAGAGCCAGATACACACAGGTTACATACGGCGCGATCGTTAGAGCGAGAGCAATAGTTCTATCACTAGACCTCTTCTGTAACTGTAAACATGTAACCTGTAAAACAAATGTAAGCGTCTCCTATGTAAATTTATACGTACTGAAGTTTGGCGCCATTCCACAAGTGTGCGTAATTTTAAAGTGTGACATGTTAGGTATCTAATTACTCGGCGTAACATCTTTTACCATTTACAAAAAATTGCGCTAACGTTTTTGGTGTTTTTTTTTTTTTTTTTATTCATGAACGTGTTTAAAAAAATTGCTGCGCAAATACCGCGTGACATAAAAAGTTGCGACAATCACCATTTTATTCCATAGGGTGCCTGCTAAAACAAAATATATAATGTTTGGGGGTTCTGAGTAATTTTCTAGCAAAAAAAAATGATGATTTTTACATGTAGGAGAGAAGTGTCAGAATTGGCCTGGGTGGCAAGGGGTTAATTACCATAAGTAATATACAAATAATTATTACATATTGTTTTTTAAGTAATTTACTATATTTTCAAAAACTGTACTCAAGCAGGTGGCTTAACGGACAAATTACTGAAGTTTGAAGTTATAACTTCCAACCAGTAATTTCAAAGTAAACAGATAAATAATAAATTATCTTATAAGATATAAATATATGATTTAGCTTGATTATAACAGTACCTTTTCAGCAGGCAGCAGATTCTCATTCTCCCTCTTAACTGTGTGAGAAAAACATGGGATTGTGGGTAAATGTTATACACCTAAACCCATGTATTTCCTTGGAGTTAAAGCGGAGCTCCACCCTAAAGCGGAACTTCTGCTTATCGGATTCTTCCCCCCCGCCGGTGCCACAATTGGCCCCTTTCAGGAGAGAGGGGGGTGCAGATACCTGTACCACTTCCGGGACTAGCCAGCCGCCCCTAGCCGAAGATGCCCCGCCCCTATCCGCAGATGCTCACCCCCCCCCCCCCCCCCATTGTGACCTGGGAAACACACAGTTCCCAGGACACAACGGGGACCAGTAAAGACGCGCAGCGCGACTCGCGCATGCGCAGTAGGCAACCGGGCAGTGAAGCCGCAACGCTTCACTTCCTGATTCCCTGACAGAGGATGGCGGCGGGGCAGCCGAGACATGAGCGGTCGCTCGTCATCTTCTGCCGACATCGCCGGAACCTGGGACAGGTAAGTGTCCATTTATTAAAAGTCAGCAGCTGCAGTATTTGTAGCTGCTGACTTTTAATATTTTTTGTGCAGGTGGACTCCCTCTTTAACCGCTTCCCGACCGCCTCATGTAGATATACATCTACAGAATGGCACGGGCAGGCAAAAGCACGTACCTGTACGTCCCCTTTAATTGCCTGCCCGTGGGTCGCGCACGTGCGCGCGCCAGCGGCGCGCTCGTGACCCGGTCGGGAGCTCTGTGACCCCGGCCGCGGGACCAGCGGACCCGATCGCCGTTGGTGTCCCGCGATCGGGTTACGGAGCTGAAGAGCGGGGAGAGGTATGTGTAAACAAACCTCTCCCCGCGCTTCCTACTCTGCTTGTCATTGATTGGCTATTCCTGGTCATCGGGAAAGCCGATCAGTGACGTCAGACGTCAGCCCCGCCCCCTAATGTAAAAAAACACACACACATCACAGCCCATAAACCCTCCCCTCCCCCTAGTGGTTAACTCTTTCACTACAACTGTCATTTATACAGGAATCAATGCATTTAAATAGCATTGATTGCTGTATAAATGACAATGGTCCCAAAAATGTGTCAAAAATGTCCGATGTGTCCACCATAATGTCGCAGTCACAAAAAAAATCGCTGATCGCCGCCATTACTAGTAAAAAAAAAAAATATTAATAAAAATGCTATAAAACTATCCCCTATTTTGTAAACGCTATAACTTTTGCGCAAACCAATCAATAATCGCTAATTGCGATTTTTTTTACCAAAAATATGTAGAAGAATACGTATCGGCTTAAACTGAGAAAAAAAAAAGTTTTTTTATATATTTTTTGGGGATATTTCTTATAGCAAAAAGCAAAAAATGTTGCATTTTTTTCAAAATTGTCGCTCTATTTTTGTTTATAGCGCAAAAAATAAAAACCGCAGGGGCGATCAAATACCACCAAAAGAAAGCTCTATTTGTGGGGAAAAAAAAGGACGCCAATTTTGTTTTGGAGCCACGTCGCACGACCGCGCAATTGTCAGTTAAATCGACGCAGTGCCAAATCGCAAAAAGGGGCCTGGTCCTTTGGCTGCCAATTGGTCCGGGGCTGAAGTGGTTAAGAGGGCTGGGCTGGAAGGGAGTATTTGTCTTTTAGATATATGCCCCCTTCTATGACACTGCAGTGGGAGGACAGCCTCCACTGCAGCATTTTTATTGGACAGCTTAGACCGATGGTACTTTACCATTGGTCCAAGACTCCAAGTTGACCATTGAGCTCAGTATCTCTGACAGGAAGTGAGGGGAGGCACTGTGAGCTCATCCTCTCAGTCTGCTGCAAACAGAGTGTGCCAGCTTGTATTTAAAGTGGCCACTCTGTATTTAGTTTCTGACAGGGTGCGCAAGGAGCCCCACATCTCTGGAACCAGTGGTGGGGTAGGACTTATGCCGCGTACACACGTGCGGACTTTTGCCGGCGGACTTAGTCCAGCGGACAATCCCGCCGGACTTTCCAGCTGGGTCCGCTGGACTTTCCGAGCGTGTGGACTTGCCCACACACGCACGGACTTCTCCAGCGGATAATCCGCCGGCCAAAAGTCCGCGAGACTTTTGAAAATGAACGGACTTGCCCACACACGGAGCAGTCCGTTCATTTAGAACGTAACTTCAGGTTACGTAGCTAGCGTAAGCAGTAAATGCCGCCGCGCTAGCTCCGTAAGCTGGCATGGATTTAAAGGGACTCGTTTTTTCGGCGTGGGGGTTCCCCCCAAATCCATGTCAGACCCCTCATCCGAGCACGCAGCCTGGCAGGCCAGGAAAGGGGTGGGGACAAACGAGCGCCCCCCCCTCCTGAGCCGTACCAGGCCGCGTGCCCTCAACATGGGGGGTGCCCTGGGGAAAGGGGGGCCGTGCGGCCCCCCCACCCCAAAGCACCTTGTCCCCATGTTGATGAGGACAAGGGCCTCTTCCCGACAGCCCTGGCCGTTGGTTGTCGGGGTCTGCGGGCGGGGGCTTATCGGAATCTGGGAGCCCCCTTTTATAAGGGGGCCCCCAGATCCCGGCCCCCGACCCTATGTGAATGAGTATGGGGTACGATGTACCCCTACCCATTCACCTAAGGTGTAAAATGTAAAGTACAAAAACACACACACTTTTGAAAAAATATTTTATTGCACTGCTCCGGGGGTCTTCTTCCGTCTTGGGGGTCTTCTCGCCGGACTCCCCCGCCATTTACCAAGCTCTTTTACCGAGCGGGGGAAGTCCGGCTACCTTCTTCATCGTCGCCGCCGTCGTCGGGGGTCTCGATCCGCCTTCGGGGGTCTTCCGGGGGTCTCTTCTGTTCTTGCGGCGATCGTCGTCTTCCGCGCCGCCGGCGCCGCCTTCTTCTTCTTGTCCTTCTTCTTGTTCTTCTTCTTCTTCCGATGTTGACCCGTCGCTCTCTCTGCCCGGAATGCCTGTGCCGCTCTGCGCTGGGACTTATATAGGGACATGGGGGACAGGGTCACATGCTCATGTCACATGGTGACCCCGCCCCCTTGTGTTGTCACAGTCCCGGAGGATGCTGGGACTGTGACATCACAAGGGGGCGGGGTCACCATGTGACATGAGCATGTGACCCTGTCCCCATGCCCCTATATAAGTCCCAGCGCAGAGCGGCACAGGCATTCCGGGCAGAGAGAGCGACGGGTCAACATCGGAAGAAGAAGAAGAACAAGAAGAAGGACAAGAAGAAGAAGGCGGCGCCGGCGGCGCGGAAGACGACGATCGCCGCAAGAACAGAAGAGACCCCCGGAAGACCCCCGAAGGCGGATCGAGACCCCCGACGACGACGGCGGCGACGACGAAGAAGGTAGCCGGACTTCCCCCGCTCGGTAAAAGAGCTTGGTAAATGGCGGGGGAGTCTGGCGAGAAGACCCCCAAGATGGAAGAAGACCCCCGGAGCAGTGCAATAAAATATTTTTTCAAAAGTGTGTGTGTTTTTGTACTTTACATTTTACACCTTAGGTGAATGGGTAGGGGTACATCGTACCCCATACTCATTCACATAGGGTGGGGGGCCGGGATCTGGGGGCCCCTTATAGAAGGGGGCTCCCAGATTCCGATAAGCCCCCGCCCGCAGACCCCGACAACCAATGGCCAGGGTTGTCGGGAAGAGGCCCTTGTCCTCATCAACATGGGGACAAGGTGCTTTGGGGTGCGGCCCCCCTTTTCCCAGGGCACCCCCCCATGTTGAGGGCACGCGGCCTGGTACGGCTCAGGAGGGGGGGGGGCGCTCGTTCGTCCCCACCCCTTTCCTGGCCTGCCAGGCTGCGTGCTCGGATGAGGGTCTGACATGGATTTGGGGGGAACCCCCACGCCATTTTTTTGGCGTAGGGAGTCCCTTTAAATCCATGCCAGGTCACGGAGCTAGCGCGGCGGCATGTACTGCCTACGCTAGCTACGTAACCTGAAGTCACGTGCTAAATGAACGGACTTGCCGATGAGCGGCAAGTCCGTTCATTTCAAAAGTCCCGCGGACTTGCCTACTAACGGCGGGATTGTCCGCCGGACTGCCAAGTCCAGCGGATAATTTTAAAACCAAACTTAAAACTTTGGCGCCAAAAAGTCCGCCGGACTTTGGCGCCAAAAAGTCCGCCGGCGCCCACACACGAGGGGATTATCCGCTGGACTTCGGTCCAGCGGATAATCCCGCGGGATAGTCCCTTCGTGTGTACGTGGCATTAGGCTACATACCCAAATTTGGGATCTCTATGACCCCAGGTCACCGAGCTACGACCCTCAAAGCTCGATTTTTTTTTTTAATGTTCATGCCTCCCCTGCCTCCCCTGCCTGCACATCCCTGCTACCTACCATCCAGGGCATCTTTAATTCCCCGTTGGGTAACCCTGTAACAGACTTGACAAAGGGGACTCCACCCTGAAACATATAACCCCGCCCACTCACACCCAACATGTGAATCACAGTCGGCCCTCCTAGCTGTATACTTACCTATGCTGAGTGTGATCCGGTCTACTCACATGATCGGGTCCCAGTGCCAGTTTCAATGAAAAGGAGAGATTGCTGACAACAAGGGTTGATAGAATAGGGCTTAGAATAGGGGCGGGAGTAGATTTAAGTATAGTTAGTGTTTGACTGAACTTTCACTTTAATCTAGTGATTTTCCCTTCAGTACTTTTTTCTGCCACTAGATGTCCTCAATCTTATAGCCAGCATTGTTTGAACAACACCCTCTGAGTCTAGGTCATCCTGGACCCTCCCCCACCATGTGACTGGACAGTGAAAGGAGAAGCAGCACAGTGTTGAGCTCATCCCTCTGACACTCTGCGCTCTCCTTCTATTAAGATGCTCCTTGTTAGCATATGAGCACTGCAGCACATCTGATTTACTCCTTGTGCTGCTTCTTCCTCTCTCTGTCTAAGCTCTGCTATACAGGGATGGCAAGAAGCTGATACCAAGTCAGATTCATATACTAACACTGCCTTCATCAAAAAATACATTTAATTATGTTTTTTAATTAATACAGAACCACATTAATGTGTGTCTTTTTTTTGTCTTCCTGGAGCTCAGATTTTGGAAGTAGTTGTGTATTGTGTTATATACTGGGTGTTCCTCGTCCGAAGATCCCACATCAACATTCCATCAATCTCATATTCTCTGCAGTGCTCGAATCCTCTGGAATATAAGAGACATTCCGGTGACTCAGGCGCTTCCCATTGCCCTATTCCAGCATCCTCTACTCTTAAAGCTGAGAGCTTTTCACGTCCTATTTGGGAATGATAGGAAGCTCGTCCATTGTTTGGCGACATGGATATTAGCGCTGATGAAGGAAATGCTCCATCTGATAAGAGAACCGTTGAAAAGAGTACAATTTCCAAATAAGTGAACTTTCAGACACCGTGTTCCTGCTTCTCTTACACTGCAGATGTGCCGCCATGGGACAGTCCAATCCGAGGCACACAGACCAAACAATGAGGGCCTGCGGGGCTAGCACTGGGCTGGTCATTGGGGCTCGCAATCAACACATAACTCTACAACCAGTGGTGGCGCTCTCGTTCCCACCAAGGGGGTCACACTTAACATATTACTCTACAGCCACTGTCGGCACTTATATTTCCACTCAACACACAACTCTACAGCCACTGGCAGCACTCTAGTTTCCACCAAGGCCTCGCACTCAACACACAACTCTACAGCCACTGGCGGCGCTCACGTTCCCACCAAGGGGTTGCACTAAATAAAAAACTCTACAGCCACTGGCGGCGCTCTCGTTCCTACCAGGGGCTTGCATTCAACGCGTATTTCTACAGCCACTGGCGGCACTGTCATTCACACCAAGGGGTCGCAATCAACACATAACTCTACAGCCAGTAGTGGCGCTCTCGTTCCCACCAAGGGGTCACACTCAACACATTATTTTACAGCCACTGGCAGCACTCTAGTTTCCACCAAGGCTTTGCACTCAACACACAACTCTACAGCCACTGGCAGCACTCTAGTTTCCACCAAGGCTTTGCACTCAACACACAACTCTACAGCCACTGGTGGCGTTCTCATTCCCACCAAGGGGTTGCACTAAATACATAACTCTACAGCCACTGGCGGCGCTCTCGTTCCTACTAGGGGCTTGCATTCAATGCGTATTTCTACAGCCACTGGTGGCACTGTCATTCGTACCAAGGGGTCGCAATCAACACATATCTCTACAGCAAGTGGTGGCGCTCTCGTTCCCACCAAGGGGTCACACTCAACACATTATTTTACAGCCACTGGCAGCACTCTAGTTTCCACCAAGGCCTCACACTCAACACACAACTTTACAGCAACTTGCTCGTTCCCACCAGGGGCTTGCATTTAACACGTAATTTTACACCCACTGGCACGCTCTCGTTCCCACCAGAGGGTTGCACACTCAATACATAACTCTACAGCCACTGGTGGTGCTCTCCTTCCCATAAAGGGGTTCCACCCAACAAACAACTTCATAGCCACTGGCGGCGCTCTCGTTCTCGCCAAGGGCTCGCACTCAACACACAACTCTACAGCCACTGGTGGCGCTCTTGTTTCCACCAAAGGATCGCACTCAACACACAACTCTATAGCCACTGGTGGCGCTCTTATTCCTACCAACATATAACTCTGCAGACACTGGCGGTGCTCTACCACCCACCAAGGGATTGCACTCAACACACAACTCTACAGCCACTGGTGGTGCTCTCGTTCCCATCAAGAGCTCACACTCGACACACAACTCTACAGCCACTCTTGTTCCCACCAAGGGTTCACACTCAACACACAACTCTATAGCCCAGTGATGGCGAACATTGGCACCCCAGATGTTTTGGAACTACATTTCCCATAATGCTCAACTGCACTGCAGAGTGCAAGAGCATCATGGGAAATGTAGTTCCAAAACATCTGGGGTGCCAAGATTCGCCATCACTGCTATAGCCACTGGAGGTGCTCTTATTCCTACCAATGGGTCACACACAACATATAACTCTACAGCCACTGGCGGCACTCTACCACCCACCAAGGGATCGCACTTTACACACAACTCTACGGCCACTGACCGCGGTCCTGTTCCACCAAGGGTTTGCACTCAACACACAACTCTATAGCCACTGGCGGTTCCCATCAAGGGTGCACACTTAACACACAGCTCTACACCCACTAGCAGTGCTCTTGTTCCCACCAAGGGATCGCACTCAACACGTAACTCTACAGCCACTGGTTGGCACTCTCCTTCCCACCAAGGGGGACTGTGAACTATTTATGAAGTTGTTCAATAAGTGATGACTGTGTTTATTCTACAAACAGGACATGTTTCCTGTTTATTCAGGACGTCTTGAGAGGTGACAAAATTTGGCTAATTTAGGGGAAGAGTAATTCAAAACAGAACATTTACCACATGCGAAAAAGCTACTTGCCGGAAATAAACCTCATGGTGCCAATTGGTGGTTAGTGAATACAAGCTGGACATACACTAGTAGAGTTTAGAATAAACATCTGTACAAAAATTCTTAGTATATTTGAAGACTTGTTGTTCAAAAGTATTTTGATTTTGGAGTGAATGTAATTTCCCCAACAAAAAACACTTTCACTGATCAAATGAGCATTCTTAAAACGAAAAATGTAGACCTAAATTGTACTTGTGTAAGGTCAGCTTTAAGGTGGCCATACACTTTCTGATTTCAAACGATGCATGGTAATGCCACCCAATTGGTCTCTTTACTGACAATGGGCCCTAAAACATGATTGATTGACATGTTTACTATTTTTCCCACTGACACCAGTGATGGGCCACTATTACCTCCACTGACACTAATGCCGCGTAAACACACAAGCGGAATTTCCGTCCAAAAACCTTGGATGTTTTTTTCCGACGGAATTCCGCTCAAGCTTGTCTTGCATACACACGGTCACACAAAAGTTCTCTGAACTTTTGACCGTCAAGAACGCGGTGATGTACAACACTACGACGAGCCGAGAAAATTAAGTTCAATACTTCAGAAAAATGCGTCAAATTGTTTCATAGCATGCATGATTTTTTGCCATCCGAATTGCAAACAAACGATCGCATTTTCGGATAGGAACTTTTCCAGACCGAAAAATAGAGAACATGCTCTCAATCTTTTGCTGGCTGGAATTTCGCCAGCAAAAGACCGATGGAGCATACACACGGTCGCATTTTCCAACAAAAAGCTCTCATCGGAGTTTTGCTGGCGGCATTTCCGATCGTGTGTACGCGGCATAACAGTTGGGCACTATTCATCCCACTGACACCAACCATGGGGCACTATTCCTTCCACTGACACCAATGGGGCACTATTTCTCTCACTGACATCAGTGATGGAGCACTATTACTCCCACTGACACCAGTGATGGGACACTATTTCTCCTATTGACACCAGTGATAGGGCCAGTGGCAGCTGGTGCTCAAAATTTTTGGGGTGGCGCAAACAAACTGAAAAATTCTGAAAAATAATGAAAAAAAAAAACAATCAATTGCAACCGCACTCAGGGCGGATCCAGCGGGGGCAACAGGGCAATTGCCCCCTCCGAGAATGCCGCTGGCTCCGCGGGTGACAGCGCGGGTGGCTCCACGGGCTGGCGGCTCTGCGGGTGACAGCATGGGCGGCACCGCGGGCGGCTCCATGGGTGACAGTGCGGGCAGCTCAGTCGGTGAGTGGGCGGGTGAGGGGGGGCAACTGGGCAGCTCGGTGTTTGAGCGGGCTGCTGGCCAATCAGGAAGCCGGCAGGCAGGGGAGCAGGGTGATGACATCATCTCTCACCACCCTGCATCCCTGCAGTTCCACCCTCATTGTGGGGAAGCCGAGGGCAGCATCTCTCTGCTGCCTAACTTCACTCTGGGACACAGCAAAAGACCACCTTAGCAGGAAAGTGACACAGCAGGTTACAATCCGCAATGTGTGGCAGGCGACGTGGCAAGTGGCAATCCACATGTGCTGACAGGTGACGTGGCAAGTGACAATCCGCAATGTGTGGCAGGTGACATGGCAAGTAACGTGGCAAATGACGTGGCAAGTGACAATCCGCATCTGCTGACAGGTGATGTGGCAAGTGACAATCCGCAATGTTTGGCAGGTGATGTGGCAAGTAACGTGGCAAGTGACGTGGCAAGTGACAATCCACATCTGCTGACAGGTGACGTGGCAAGTGACAATCCGCAATGTGTGACAGGTGACATGGCAAGTGACATGGCAAGTGACAATCCACAATGTGTGGCAGGTGATGTGACAAGTGACAATCCGCATCTGCTGACAGGTGATGTGGCAAGTGACAATTCGCAATGTGTGGCAGGTGACGTGGCAAGTGACAATCCGCAATGTGTGGCAGGTGACGTGGCAAGTGACAATCCGCAATGTGTGGCAGGTGACGTGGCAAGTGACAATCCGCATCTGCTGACAAGTGACGTGGCAAGTGACAATCCACAATGTGTGGCAGGTGACGTTGCAAGTGACAATCTGCATTTGGTGATAGGCGACGTGGCAAGTGACACCCTCAGGGCTCCCACTGATTCGGCATTATGGTGAGTTGAACCATTTCATTTTATATTACAATGTAATAATAGAAATTATGCGCTTCAATCATCCTGACACCATAACAACCATGGTGCCATGATGATTGAAGCGCCAATACCAGCCATTTCCCCAATAAATTGCCCCCAAAAAAACATATTTTCTAGCAGTGCCCCTCCCGAGACTAAACTCTGGATCCACCCCGGGCCTCACTGTGCCATCAATTGCAGCCACTGTGCCCCAAAAAATGCAGCCACTGTGCCTATCAAATGCAGCCACTGTGCCCATCATATGCAGCCACTGTGCCCATCATATGCAGCGCCTATGCACATCATATGCAGTCTCTGTGCCCATCACATACAGCCTTTGTGACCATCATATGCAGCCTGTGCCCATAATACAGCCACTGTGCCCATCATATGCAGCCTCTGTAATCCCCCCACCTTGCCATTTGACCGGCACACACTTATCCCATGCTGGCGGTGGGTGACGGCGGCGAGCTGTGGGACATGCAGCTGGTCAGGCGACGACTCCTGTGTCCTCCATAATTCTCTGTCCTCCCATGCATCTCTTCTTCCGTTCCGTTAGGCTTCCAATCGGAGCGCCTGTGCCTTCAGCCAAACAGGTGACGGGTATTAGATCCGCGCCTCCTGATTGGCCTAAAGGTGGTTCAGTGTTAGAAAAGCAAATATTCATAACACACCTGGGTGGACTGTGAGTGCAATGCTTTGCCTTCCAAGTCCACCTTTTTTGAAGCCTATAAGAGCCTATGGCTCTAATCAGGTGCTTCAAAAAAAATAAATACCCCGGTGGCTGGAATTCAGGTACCTGGCATCCGAAAAGGGGCCGCACGCCTGAATAGGGGGTGGCTACAGCAGCCATGGATAGATTCATGCTATGCATGAATCTATCCATTCTACACAGAGGGGGGTGGCTGTAAAGAGGGGGCGGTGCCCGTGCGCCCTTAATGGACTCACCACCACTGGATAGGACACTATTCCTCCCACTGACACCAATGATGCCACCTATTACTCCCACTGACACGATGGGACATTATTCCTCCCACTCACACCAACGATGGGGAATAATTCCTTCTATTGTCACCAACGAAGGGTCATCATACCTTCCACTGACACCAACAGTCGAGCACTATTCCGCCTCCTACTGACTACAGGTAGTTTTTTTTTTTTTACTGCTACTGATACCGGGGTGCTATGCATGAATCTATCCATTCTACACAGAGGGGGGTGGCTGTAAAGAGGGGGTGGCACCTGTGCGCCCTTAATGGACTCACCACCACTGGATAGGACACTATTCCTCCCACTGACACCAATGATGTAGCACTACTACTCCCACTGACACGAGTGATGGGGCGCTATTCTATCCACTAACACCAACAATGGGCCACCATTTCTCCCACTGACATCAACGATGGGTCACCATTCCTTCCACTGATTCCAACACTGAGGCATTACTCTTTCCAATGACACCAACAATGGGGCACTATTCCTCCCACTGACACCAATGATGGCGAACCATTCCTTTCACTCCCATCAACGATGGGGCACTATTCCTCCCACTGACACCAACGATAGGGCACTATTCCTTCCATTGACACCAACGATGGGGAACCATTCCTTCCATTGACACCAACGATGGGGAACCATTCCTTCCATTGACACCAACGATGCTGCATTATTCCTCCCACTGACACCAACAGTGGGGAACCATTCCTTCCATTGACAGCAACGATGGGGAACCATTCCTTCCATTGACACCAACGATGGTGCATTATTCCTCCCACTGACACCAACGATGGGGAACCATTCCTTCCATTGACACCAACGATGGGGAACCATTCCTTCCATTGACACCAACGATGGGGCATTATTCCTCCTACTGACACCAACAGTGGGGTACTATTCATCCCACTCACACCAACGATGGGGAACAATTCCTTCCATTGTCACCAACAATGGGTCGTCATACCTTCCACTGACACCAACAGTCAAGCACTATTCTGCCTCCTACTGACTACAGGTAGTTTTTTTTTTTTTTACTGCTACTGATACCGGGGTGCTATGCATGAATCTATCCATTCTACACAGAGGGGGGTGACTGTAAAGAGGGGGCGGCGCCCGTGCGCCCTTAATAGACTCACCACCACTGGATAGGACACTATTCCTCCCACTGACACCAATGATGTAGCACTACTACTCCCACTGACACGAGTGATGGGGCGCTATTCTATCCACTAACACCAACAATGGGCCACCATTTCTCCCACTGACATCAACGATGGGTCACCATTCCTTCGATTGATTCCAACACTGAGGCATTACTCTTTCCAATGACACCAACAATGGGGCACTATTCCTCCCACTGACACCAATGATGGCGAACCATTCCTTTCACTCCCATCAACGATGCTGCATTATTCCTCCCACTGACACCAACAGTGGGGAACCATTCCTTCCATTGACACCAACGATGGGGCATTATTCCTCCCACTGACACCAACAGTGGGGTACTATTCCTCCCACTCACACCAACGATGGGGAACCATTCCTTCCATTGTCACCAACAATGGGTCGTCATACCTTCCACTGACACCAACAGTCAAGCACAATTCCGCCTCCTACTGACTACAGGTAGTTTTTTGTTTTTACTGCTACTGATACCGGGGTGTTTTCTACTCCAACTGGCCCCAGTTTAGCCCCAAAGTCTGAAACTGTCCCTTTGTTTAGAAGGTTGGAATCCCTTGGTCTAGATTACTAGTTTGGCTCTGTACTTAGAACTGTTGTATCCAATAACTCACTCATAGGCAGTGTTACGTAACAATGGAAATATTCAGGACTCAGATGGTTAAAGAAAAAACCCATTAACTTTCCTTATCATTCCGCCGTCATTTCCTATAGGAGTGCCCACCCAAAATGGCTTGCCGAGGAGGACTATTAAACTCCAGCTCACACCCAGACATCCTCCATAGAGTTCATAAATAGAAAACTCCCTTTTCTGCGCAGCGAGGAGTTTGGTGTGCGATACAAGCGTGTCATCTATATATACAC
Source organism: Lithobates sylvaticus (assembly GCA_028564925.1). NCBI lineage: Eukaryota > Metazoa > Chordata > Amphibia > Anura > Ranidae > Lithobates > Lithobates sylvaticus. The sequence continues at coordinate 21,041,192 of CM053032.1, forward strand.
ACAGCGGGGGTCCCGCTCACTACTCTACTGTTATTCTAGTCTGCTCCCTTTCTTTTATGACTTGGGTGGAAGCAAAAATGGTTTGATGACATCACACGTACCAAAAATCAGAAAGATATATACCGTATATAGAATTGAGGGCAAAAAGTTAGAAAACTTTCAAACATAGGGGCACATTTATAAAGCATGGAATCTGACATCCAGCAAACTTTCACTGCAACTGACTCATCCGGGTCCTTGTGTTTTAAATAAAGCCTCGTACACGCGATCGGACGGGAATTGTGTGATGACGGGCTGTTGGCGGAAAATCCGACCATTTGTACGCTCCATCGGACAATTGTTGTCGGATTTTCCACGGACAAATGTTGGATGGCAGGTTTTAAAATTTTCCGCAGACAAATGTGTGTTGTCGGATTTTCCAAACGTGTGTACACAAGTCCAAAGTACAAACACGCATGCTCGGAAGCAAGGACGAGACAGAAGCGGTCGGTCGTGTAAAGTAGCGTTCGTAATGGAGAATTAACACTCGTGGCGCGGCAAATTAGGAAATCTCGAAATGCAGCGCACAATTCTCTTCTTCTTTAACCAAAAATTTTTTGCCATAACTCCATCAGTATCACCAGCAAAGCAGCTTCATTATTATCCCATTAACCGCTTCCCGACCGCCTCCTGCACATATACGTCGGCAAAATGGTCCGGCTAGGCAAAAGCACGTATATATATGTCCCCTTTAATTGCCTAGCCGTGGGGTCGCGCGCGCACCGACGCGCTCGCGACCCGGTCGGGAGCTCCGTGACCACGGCCGCGGGACCAGCGGACCCGATCGCCGCTGGTGTCCCGTGATCGGGTCACAGAGCTGAAGAACGGGGAGAGATCTGTGTAAACAAACCTCTCCCCGCGCTTCCTACTCTGCCTGTCACTGATCGGCTGTTCCCTGTCATCGGGAAAGCCGATCAATGACGTCAGACATAAAGTCACACCCCCTACTGTGTAAAAAAAACACAACAAGTCACACTTAGCCCCTCTCCGCCCCCTAGTGGTTAACTCTTTCACTGCCACTGTCATTTACACAGGAATCAGTGCATTTAAATAGCACTGATTTCTATATAAATGACAATGGTCCCAAAAATGTATCAAAAATGTCCGATGTGTCCGCCATAATGTCGCAGTCACAATAAAAATCGCTGATCGCCGCCATTACTAGTAAAAAAAAAAATATTAATAAAAATGCTATAAAACTATCCCCTATTTTGTAAACGCTATAACTTTTGCGCAAAAACAAATCAATAATCACTAATTGCGATTTTCTTTACCAAAAATATGAAGAAGAAGAATACGTATCGGCCTAAACTGAGGGAAAAAAAAAAAAAAAAAAATGTTTTTTTATATATTTTTTGGGGATATTTTAGCAAAAAGTAAAAAATATTGCATTTTTTTCAAAATTGTCGCTCTATTTTTGTTTATAGCGCAAAAAATTAAAACCGCAGGGGCGATCAAATACCACCAAAAGAAAGCTCTATTTGTGGGGAAAAAAGGACGCCAGTTTTGTTTGGGAGCCACGTCGCACGACCGCGCAATTGTCAGTTAAAGCGACGCAGCGCCGAATCGCAAAAAGGGGCCTGGTCCTTTGGCTGCAAATTGGTCCGGGGCTTAAGTGGTTAAACTCTCTATTTCTGTTGAAAATATCTAGTTTAAGGTCCACTTTAAGAAAGCAGAGCTGTGACGCTCTATTCAACCCCGCTAACGTACCCGAATATTTGCGCGATGATCACATCTGCCAGCACAGCTAACGATGGAAACATGGAAAAAAAAAAGAGAAGAGAAAAACACCTGAACATAATTCCAGAGAAGGTGCACCCTCGATGACCCTGTCACCCCTTTTCCGAAGCGCCGTATATTGCGGTCATTGCTCCCTGGCCATCGCCCAATAACTGTCAGCTTGACACGTGAACACGTTCAATGGAAAATGTGAGGTGGACAGTATTGGCCTCCCGCGGCATCTGAAACACATGATAAAACACAAGGTGTCGTGTTTTTTTTTCCCCCGAATCAGGCTGGAAAACAACACGGGGGGCTCGGGGGGAGCGATGGCCGGCTGCCAGGATTAGGCAATACAGGTTGATAATTGCTAAAAAGGCCAAAACGGCCAGCTTGGAGCGCATACAGAGCAGGATTTGGCCCGGGCGCTCTTATTTTCCAGAAATCCAGAGATATTTTTTTTTCCCCTGATATCAGCGGTGAGCTTGTCATCGCAAAGGGAACAGTTTTGCAAAAGGGTCCGGCAGGTCAAAGTTATTCACGTCCTCTGCCGTGGTTGTCAGAGTGCGTCTTCTCTTTTATATATTTATTTACCATGTGTACAGTTATCGGAGGAAGGTTTAACCACTTCAAGACCGCGCACTCTTATGCCCCGTACACACGGTCGGAAAATCCGACCACAAAATCCATCGGATTTTTTCCGACGGATTTTGTCCGACACTGGTGTTGCATACACACGGTCGGACAAAGTTGTCAGAAAATCCGATCATTCTGAACGTGGTGACGTTTGTTGCGTACGACGGGACTACATAGAGGCTAGTAGCCAATAGCTTTGGTCTTGTAATGTGATCTGAGCATGCGTGGCACTTTGTCTGTCGGAATTCGCTACATGCGATAGGACTTTGTTGTCGGAAAATTTGAGAGCAGGAGATAAAACTTTGTCCGTCTGATGGAGCCCACACATGGTCGGAACTTCCGACAACATTGTCCGATAGGACATTTTCCGTCTGAAAATCCGACCGTGTGTATGGGGCATTACCCCCTTCCTGCCCAGGACAATTTTCAACTTTCAGCGCTGTCACACTTTGAATGATAATTGCGCGGCCATGCAAAACTGTACCCAAACAAAATTTTTAGCATTTTGTTCACTCAACTAAAGCTTTCTTTTGGTGGTATTTAACCGTTTCAGCCCCGGAAGATTTTACCCCCTTCCTGAACAGAGCACTTTTTTTTGCGATTCGGCACTGCGTCGCTTTAACTGACAATTACGCGGTAATTGATGTCCTTTTTCCCCCACAAATAGAGCTTTCTTTTGGTGGTATTTGATCACCTCTGCAGTTTTTATTTTTTGTGCTATAAACAAAAAAAGAGCGACAATTTTGAAAAAAAAAAAAACGCAATATTTTTTTACTTTTTGCTATAATAAATATCCCCCAAAATATATAAAAAAACATATTTTTTCCTCAGTTTAGGCCGAAATGTATTCTTCTACATATTTTTGGTAAAAAAAAAATCGCAATAAGTGTATATTGATTGGTTTGCGCAAAAGTTATAGCGTCTAAAAAATAGGGGACAGTTTTTTGGCTTTTTTATTATAAATTATTTTTTTTTACTAGTAATGGCGGCGATCTACGATTTTTATTGGGACTGTGACATTATGGTGGACACATCGGACACTTTTGACACGTTTTTGGGGCCATTGGGCGAAACATGTAGGAACATGTTTAGAATTTTTACAGCGATCAATGCTATAAAATTACATTGATTACTGTAAAAAATTTCACTGGCAGTGAAGGGGTTAGCCACCAGGGGGCAGTGAAGGGTTTAAGTGTGCCCTAGTTTGTGTTCTAACTGTAGGGGGGAGGGGACTGTGCAGGGCAGATGACAGGTCGCTGTTCAAACTTTGTATGAACAGACGATCTGTCTGTTCTCCCCTCAGAGAACCAGAAACTGTGTTTACACACACAGATCCCGGTTCTCGTGTGCCCAGTGTGATCGCGGGAGCCCGGCGGTGATTGCGACCACTGGGCACTCGCATCGGCTCCGTGGGCGAGCAGGGGGCACACACACGCGCCCCCTAGTGGCCGTCTATGTTACCGACGTAACATGATGGCGATTCGCGCAGCTGAGCCATGTTGCCGCAGTACAACTGCGGCGGCTGGTCGGCAAGCGATTAATCACCACTGGGGTTTTTTCTTTTTTGCTAAAAAAACAAAAAAAGACCTAAAATTTTGCTGAATAAAATGCATTTTCTTTGTTTCTGTTAAAAAACTATATAATTGTTCTTCATAAATTTAGCCAAAAATGTATTCCGCTACATTTCTTTGGTGAAAATAACTAAAATCTGTGTATATTATTTTTATGTGGGAAAGTTATAGAGTCCACAAACTATGGTATATACTGTATATCTGAAAATTGATCAATCCTGATATACTGGAGGACTATCTCATTTAGTCCGCCAGTACATCATTGAGGCCCTAAAATGTCAGGACAGTATAAATACCCCCAAAATGACCCCTTTTAGGAAAGTGGATAGTCCAAGGTATTCGGTAAGAGGCATGGCAAGTTTTTTGAAGTTGTCATTTTTTGTCATAATTATTTTGGAAAATTAATTAAAAAAAAAATATGTTTTTACTATTTTTTTCTTTCTACCATACTGTCACCAGTGCAGTACAGCGTCATCATAAAACTGGTGTGGCGGTGATCAGGGATACTGACTGGTGACAGTACAAAAAAAAAGGTTATCATTTTTTTTTCTATTACTTTTTTATTTTTTTATTTATGATTTCTCTTTTAACATACCGTGACCAGAGCAATATCATGTTACCATAGTAACATTGTACTACTCTGCGGAAGTGATCTTTTTTTTAATTTTTGTTTTATTTACACATTATGATTGCTTATAGCAGTGAACTACAAGCATTTTACTGAATGAAACTGATTCATTCAGTCTGTTTTGTTTTGCAGTGCCTTGGAAAAGCTTTGCACATCTAGAGAGTGAAATTTGAAGGAAAATTATAAATGGTTTTCAAAATTTTTTTACAAAAAAAAAATATGTGAAAAGTGTGGGCTACCTTTGTATGGCGCCCCCCTGAGTCAATACTTTGTAGAACCACCTTTCACTGCAATTACAGCTGCAAGTCTTTTTGGGGATGTCTCTACCAGCTTTGCACATCTAGAGAGGACATTTCTGCCCATTCTTCTTTGCAAAATAGCTCAAGCTCTGTCAGATTGGATGGAGAGCGTCTGTGAACAGCAATTTTTAAGTCTTGCCACAGATTCTCAATTGGATTTAGGTCCGGACTTTGACTGGGCCATTCTAACACATGAATATGCTTTGATCTAAACCATTCCATTGTAGCTCTGGCTGTATGTTTAGGGTTGTTGTCCTGCTGGAAGGTGAACCTCCGCCCTAGTCTCAAGTCTTTTGCAGACTCCATCCATCTTCCCATCAACTCTGATCAGCTTCCCTGTCCCTGCTGAAGAAAAGCATCCCCACATCATGATGCTGCCACCACCATGTTTCACGGTGGGGATGGTGTGTTCAGAGTGATGTGCAGTGTTAGTTTTCCGCCACACATAGCGCTTTGCTTTTAGGCCAAAAAGTTCAATTTTGGTCTCATCTGACCAGAGCACCTTCTTCCACATGTTTGCTGTGTCCCCCACATGGCTTCTCACAAACTGCAAACAGGACTTCTTATGGCTTTCTTTCAACAATGTCTTTCTTCTTGTCACTCTTCCATAAAGGGCAGATTTGTGGAGAGCACGACTAATAGTTGTCCTGTGGACAGATTCTCCCCCCTGAGCTGTGGATCTCTGCAGCTCCTCCAGAGTTCCCATGGACCTCTTGGCTGCTTCTCTGATGAATGCTCTCCTTGCCCGGTCTGTCAGTTTAGGTGGACGGCCATGTCTTGGGAGGTTTGCAGTTGTGCCATCCTCTTTCCATTTTTGGATGATGGATTGAACAGTGCTCCGTGAGATGTTCAAAGCTTGGGATATTTTTTTTATAACCTAACCCTGCTTTATACTTCTCCACAACTTTATCTCTGACCTGTCTGGTGTGTTCCTTGGCCTTCGTGATGCTGTTTGTTCACTAAGGTTCTCTAACAAGTCTCTGAGGGCTTCACAGAACAGCTGTATGTATACTGAGATTAAATTGCACACAGGTGGACTTATTTTCTGAAGGCAATTGGTTCCACTAGATTTTAGTTAGGGGTATCAGAGTAAAGTATGATACACCAAAACCCCCTCTAGCTCTACCGCATAATGAAGGATAATGAGCTGAATATCGGTGCACAGGCTGTTATATCCCAAAACGTCTAAAAAGCAAAAAGAAATCCAGCAACACGAATGCTTCTTCTTGTAAAACTTTTATTAGAGCACAAAAAGCAGTGCTATATCTGAAATGCTATGAGGTCGCGGCCAAAACGCATTAGCATTTGAGATACAGCACTGCTTTTTGTGCTCTAATAAAAGTTTTGCAAGAAGAAGCATTTGTGTTGCCGGCATTTTTTGCTATCAGAGTAAAAGGGGCTGAATACAAATGCACGCCACTTTTCACATATTTATTTCTAAAAGATTTTAAAAACCATTTATCATTTTCCTTCCACTTCACAATTATGTGCCGCTTTGCGTTGGTCTATCACATAAAATCCCAATAAAATCCATTTACGTTTTTGGTTGCGACATGACAAAAATTTGGAAAATTCCAAGGGGTATGAATACTTTTTCAAGGCACTGTAATTGGTCAAAGCTAATTACATGGTACAGATGGGCTGTGATTGGCCCGGTCTGTACCATGTGATCAAATTGACCAATTACTGCTAGCAACACATTTGTACACATTGGATGGCTTGAAAGGGAGCCATCTATTGTGTACAACTGTCATGTGATCTGCTGTGATTGGTACACTGATCAGTCATCGACTCTGTCCCGCGGCCGCGCAAGTGGCGTCATATGATGTCCAGTCAGGATGGGAAAGCCACCGCCTGGCCATCATCCTGCTATAGGCTGGGTGGGAAGGCGTTAAAGTGGTTGTAAAGGCTGAAGGTTTTTTACCTTCATGCAAATCCGGCAGGCTGGTTGTACCCAAGTTGATCGATCGATCAACTTGGTACATTCAGCCTGCCCATTAATGGCTCAAATGGCTCAGCAGGAACCAACCGAGATTCGTCTAATGCCGCGTACACACGATCGGAATTCCGGCCAGAAAAAGACCGATGAGATCTCTTCATGGGAAAATGCGACCGTGTGTAGGCTCCATCGGAATTTGGCTGGCCGAATTTCCGACAGCAAAGAATTGAGAGCATGTTCTCAATTTTTCCGACGGAAAAGGTTTCTTTCGAGAAATTCCGATCGTCTGTAGCAATTGTGACGTGCAAAATTCCTACGCATGCTCGGAAACAATTCGACGCATGCTCGGAAGCATTGAACTCGGCTCGTTGTAGTGTTGTACGTCACCGCGTTCTTGCCGGTCGGAATTTGGTGTGACCGTGTGTAGGCAAGACAGTTTAGTCGGAATTCCGTCGGGAAAACCGTCAGAGCTTTTTCCAACGAGAATTCCGATCGTGTGTACGCGGCATAAGAAAAGAAAACGAATGCAGCCGCCACATCTAATGATTGGTAAGCTGAAATACAGTGGAACCTTGGATTATGAGCATAATCTATTCCAGGAGAATGCTTGTAATCCAAAGCACTCGCATATCAAAGCGAGTTTCCCCGTAGAAGTCAATAGAAACGAAGATCATTTGTTCTGCATTGACTTCTATTACATGCAATACCTCGTGTGGTCAGAGGTGGGGGGGGGGGCGCTGTAGAGCCTTGTAAATACTCGGGGACAGCTCTGCTGAACTCGGAAAGCTTCGGAAAGGCTCGGAAACACTCCCCGGGGGCCCCACTTGCCTGGAGGGCCCCATCCAGGGCCAATCCTCAGCGCTGCAATCTGCTGCTTAAGTTGACTGACTCCACTGGTCGCTCCTTTGCTAGAATCGCCAGCCGTCTAGCTAGCAACCAGTGACGTCAGTCAGAGGCCACGGCTGCCCCAGCATTAATAGCGCGCCACGGCCGTCCCAGCAGCTAGTGAACAAGCTCTGCCATGTTCTTCAGACAGCGTGGAGAGGGAGCGGAGCAGAAAGACGGCTTTTGATAGCTGGCGCTGCCTTGCTCTGCTGTGAAGGACACACTGTACTGCACCAAGCCGGCGGGCTCAAGTAAGTCTAACACTATCTACTTTAAGTTTTTTCAAGTTGTGCATCAAACACAGCCACTGTCTGTGCCACTCAAAAGCTGCCACTGTGCCCAAACACAGCCACTGTCTGTACCCATCAAAGCTGCCACTGTGCCCATTAAACGCAGCCACTGTCTGTGCCCCTCAAAAGCTGCCACTGTGCCCAAACACAGCCACTGTCTGTGCCCATCAAAGCTGCCACTGTGCCCATTAAACGCAGCCACTGTGCCCATTAAACGCAGCCACTGTGCCCATTAAAAGCTGCCACTGTGCCCAAACACAGCCACTGTGCCCATCAAACACAACCACTGTGCCCATCAAACACAACCACTGTGCCCATCAAACGCAGTCACTGTGCCCATCAAACACAGCCACTGTCTGTGTCCCTCAAAAGCTGCCACTGTGCCCAAACACAGCTACTGTCTGTGCCCATCAAAGCTGCCACTGTGCCTATCAAAGCTGCCACTGTGCCCATTAAAAGCTGCCACTGTGCCCAAACGCAGCCACTGTGCCCATCAAATGCAGCCACTGTGCCCATCAAACGCAGCCACTGTGCCCATCAAACGCAGCCACTGTGCCCATCAAACTCAGCCACTGTGCCTGTCAAAGCTGCCACTGTGCCCAAACACAGCCACTGTGCCCATCAAAGCTGTCACTGTGCCAATCAAACTTGTATTATATTGTCCAAACGTTGTGTTGATGTTTAAACACTGATTTTGTTGGAAGTACCAATAAATATAGCCTTATTGATAATTTGCATTTTTATTCTCGTGCATGATTGTGTAGATAGGGCCCCAGTGCACTGTATTGCCCGGGGGCCTATAATGCTCTTAAGATGGCCCTGAAAATGCTTGTTAACCGCGTTACTCGTAAACCAAGCTTCCACTGTATATTACATTTTTGGGTTTTGGGTTTTAATAATGCTTTAAGGCAAATGCCAAAGTTGCCAGATGGTTGACTTTCTTTGGCAACGGTAGATAGGTGGCCCAATGCGCACTCTACATGTCAAGCGGAATATTTGCCTGTGCGGTATTTTGATGGAATCCGGTGATTTATGGCTCTTTCCATAGAACTCTTCGATGTTTCCAGCCTTGTTGATGTGCTTGTAAGCAGAAAGGTTTCATAGCAGCGGCGAGCCAATTTCACCACCAGGTTTCCAGGCAGATGGAGGGAAACCCCAGCTGTTGCCTTAAAAAAATAACATTAGAAAAAAAAAACGTGTAGAGAACTCATGTGCAGCCGCTCCGCCTGGCAGGAAACATTCCCAGCAACACCTGCTTCCTGAAGGCGACATTTATTTGATCCCCAGGCTCCGAGTGCGCCGTGCCCTGCGCTTTGTTTGCCGTAAACGAGGTACGGGGCCGGGCTGAACTGATGACTCCAAACTTTCTGCTTTGATGACAGGGTTAACCCTTTCCCTTTCTTGGGGCGGCCGTGCTCGTGTGCAAAACTGGAAAACGCATAGGCAGAGCATGGAACGAGTCTGGTTTAAAGCAGATCTCCGAAAAAAGATCTCTCTTTTTTTTTTTTTTTTTATTCCTTTATTTAAGTAATACAAAGTACAACAAAACGGTATAGACAACATTGTCAGAGTACATGTAACAGGTCAGAGAATGCAAAAAACATTACAAAGTAAGAAACATCATGTGGGCTAATCAAACCACTTCCCTGCGTAAGGCACAAAATAGGATCGAATGAAATATCAGGGCAATGTTACTGCCCGCCGGGTCGAGTGGGTGGATCAGTCATCGTTATTCCTGACTCCTAATAACTAATACCTTCGTTAGACTATACCAGATGATAGCAAGGTTAGTTTAATGTATGTGCAAGTAAAAAATTCTGCAGCCGAGCAACCCAAACATGAGAGTCAAACTAAACTGGGCATGGTGTGTATTTTCATTCCTCTTGTCTAGCTCTCATGGATGGGCAACAGTTGCTATGTCTGAAGCATATTTCGGGGAAAAAACAGGGAGGGGGGGGACTCGCGGTCACCAACCGCGGCGGGTGAGGGGGAGATACATGGGGTAAGGGAGGAGGGAGAAGGAAAGCTTGAGGAGGAGCAGAGGGGAGAAGAAGAACAAAAGGAAGGGGATTGACAGAAGAAGCAAGAAGGGTGTTAGAGATACGTGCTTGTCCTTGAGGGATAACAGAGAGAACTGCCCTGTTACTGTGGGGTCCTCTGAGTGTGGGGGCTGGATCTTTGGGTCGACGCATTATGGCCTGGGCTCATAGCCATTTCCTGTAAGTATGCGTCTGTGTAAATGAAGTAATGCCAGGGTCTCCAGGTCTCACTGAAGGCCTCCTCCTTATCATGTAGGGTAGCAGTGAGGTCCTCCATGTCTCTTAATTCTTTAACTTTGGCGTACCAATGGGACTGCGTTGGTGGGTTCTCCGATCTCCAGCACAGTGGGATGCAGGCCTTTGCCGCGTTGAGTAGCTGAATAGTTAGGGATTTTTTGTACTTTTTGATAGGTCGTTCCGTGAGATGAAGCAGACAGGCCGCTGGGTCGTCCTCTAGGGAAACATTGGTCAGGTGTCTGATCGTGTCGGTCACCCCCCGCCAGAAGGAGGAAAGCCTGGGGCAGGACCAGAAGATGTGCAGCATTGTGCCTTCCTCAGTACCACACCGCCAGCAGCGGTCCGAGACCTGGGGAAATATGAGATGAAGGGTAGCTGGTACCCTGTACCAGCGAGTCGTTATCTTGTAACAGGTCTCTTGAACCCTGGTGGCGATGGAGGACTTCTGTGCAAAGTGTAAGATTTTAAGTCTTTGGTCATCGGTAAAGCTGATACCAAGTTCGGCTTCCCATTTACTTAAGGATGGGGGGATAAACCCCTCTACAGGCTGTATCAGGGACGAGTATATGAATGAGAGACAATGTCGTATGGGTGCCCCCTGATGGCATATGCGTTCCAGTTCTGTAAGTGGCCGCGCTATACCATTTTTCCGTAAGCAGCTGCGGAGAAAGTTCCGCAGTTGTAGTCCACTCCAGAAGTCCAGGGGGGGGGGTCTGTTGCCCACGTTCCCGCCCGTATGGAAAGTTGCCCATCAGGTCCTAAGAAGTCGCATAGGGGGACCTTGGAGCCCGTCACCAGGCGTTGTAAGTTTGGATTCTGTATGCCCGGGATAAATTCCGGGTTGCCAAGCACTGGCACCATTGGCGAAGGCGCAGGGGACAAAGAGGAGTGCTTGAAGGCTTCCCTAGTAACTGCCAGAGTGCTGCCCAGCGTTGGGTGGGCCTGTAGATCCCTGGGCATGGGAGATGCGGTCCAAGACCGGCTGCTGAGAGTGTCACCTGAGTCTTCCCCTTCCATGGCCACCCAATGCTTTGCCTCTGCATGACAATGCCAGTCAACCACCCTAGTGAGATGGACTGCCCTGTAGTATGCCTTCATATCTGGGAGGCCAAGCCCACCTCTGTGTTTCGCCATGTGAAGGATCTGTAGTTTGATGCGTGGCTTATTGTATGACCAGATGAATGATCGAAACATGGCATTGATGCGTTTAAAGAAGGTGGGGGGTAGTCTGATAGGTAGTGCTTGCATCAGGTACAAGACCTTTGGCAGTAAGGTCATCTTAAGGGCATTGCAGCGGCCAAACCATGTCAGAGTAAGTGCGTGCCAATGTAAAAGGTCAGTCTTGAGGCGTTCGAGCAATGGTAGAAAGTTTGCACCATAAAGGTCTGCTGTGTCAGGTGTGATGTCCACACCCAAATAACGGATGCGGTCTGTGGCCCACCGCAGTGGGAAAGCTGACTTCAAACGTCGAGCCACATCATTATCAACCGATATATTTAAGATAGATGACTTGGTCAAATTAATTTGGAAGTGGGAAAGAGTGCCGTACAGACGCAAAGACTGTAACAGGTGGGGGAGGGATGTGAGAGGTTCTGTCACAAAGAAAATCAGGTCATCCGCAAAGGCGGCTACTTTGTGGTTCCCCGAGGTTTTGGAGTATCCCGTTATACCCACGTCAGACCTTATATGGCACAGGAGGGGTTCAAGGGAGAGGATAAAGATCAGTGGGGACAGGGGGCAACCTTGGAGCGTGCCATTGCGTATTTGGAAAAAATCGGATCTTGTTTCATTGACTTTAACTGACGCAGTCGGGTTTGTGTAAAGGGACAAGATCCAGTTCAGCATGGAGGGTCGCAGTCCGATATGTTCCAAAGTGGCCCGTATAAATGACCAGTCCACACGATCAAACGCCTTCTCCGCGTCAGTAGACAGCAGGAGAAGGGCCCGTTTGGATGTCTTGGCCGCATGAATCAGGTTAAGCACTCTGATAGTATTGTCTCGTGGCTCTCGCATAGGGACAAAACCCGCTTGATCTCTGTGGATTAGCCTGGGGATATGGGGGAGCAACCTGTTTGCCAGAATTCTGGCAAAAAGTTTCAAATCTGTGTTAAGGAGTGCGATTGGTCGGTAGTTCCCGCAGTGCAATAGGTCCTTCCCTTCCTTTGGGATAAGGGATATGTATGCCCTTACGAGTCCACTGGGAAGGAATTCCCTTCCGTGATGGAGTTGAGAGCAGATACCAATGGTGGTGCTAGGATGTCAAAAAAGGTCTTAAAGTACACTGGGGTTAGGCCGTCCGGGCCCGGGGCCTTTTTGGGTTTCGAGGATGCCAGAGCCTCCCCAAGTTCCGCTACGGTGATTGGTTTCTCTAACTCTTCCTGGGTGTCCCCGGAGAGTGAGGGCATGCCCGATGTGGAAACATAGGTCTGTGGGGTCGGAGTGTCTAGGGTCTGGGGGTCTGTATATGAAGGCTTGTCCAGGTTGTAGAGGCCTTCGTAGTATGTTCGGAATTCCCCTGCGATATCCGAAGAGACATGCAGACGTTGACCGGATGCCGCTTGAATGTGAGGTATGTATGTCTTGGTGCGTGGACCCCGCAGGGCTCTGGCCAGCAACGAGCCTGGTTTGTTTGAAAATTCAAACATAGTACGTCGCGCCCAAGCTAGCTTCTGTTTCGTTTTGTGCAGGAGCAAAGTGCGGAGTTCTTCACAGGCTTTAAGCAAGTCCTGGAAGGTGGCCTGGGCGATACTCGCCTTATGTACACACTCCAGTCTGCGGATCAATGACAGGAGATAGTCAATGCGACGATTCCTCTCACGTTTGAGTCGGGCACCTAATTTCATCAGCACGCCCCTAACTACTACCTTATGGGCCTCCCAGACTACAAGAGGATTGGGCACTGACTCTCTGTTGAGGGAGAAGTATTCACGCAGGGTGCTCAGTATCTCTGAACGAGTGTCCTCAGATTGAAGCAGGGATTCGTTAAGAGTCCACGAGGGTGGGGATTGAGATTCTGGCCCCATCTGCAAAATCAAGTGCACAGGAGCGTGATCTGAAAGTGACATTACGTCTATAGAAGTAGATACCACCCTGGACAGGTCTTTATGAGATAGTAATAAATAGTCCAGTCTAGAGTAGGTCTGGTGGAGCAGTCGCCAAGGATCAACTAGGTGCAGTGCATGAAGGTCAGTCTTCAGTTGTTTTAAACGCGAGTACGCTAGGTGAGATGCACCCCTGGAGACGTCAAGGGTTGGTTCCATGGCAAAGTTAAGATCGCCCCCGAAAACCAGCATGCCCTCGGTAAATTCGAGGAGTTCCGGGAGGAGCCTCCTCAGGAATTGTGAGTGGTCTGAGTTAGGAAAATAAACATTCACGAAAGTGACCGTCACGCCAGACACCTTCCCCTTCAGTAGTATGAAGCGGCCAAGCGTGTCTGCTCGCTGCGCCTCAAACAACCAGGGGACTGATTTAGCCAATAAGATACTTACCTCTTTAGACCTGGAGATCGGAGAACCACTATGATAGGCTAACGGAAATGCCCCATTGGTTAGCTTAGGTATGCTGTCCACACGAAAGTGCGTTTCTTGGAGGAACGCCACCTGAGTTTTGCCCTTGCGCAAGTCCGCTAAGAGCTGTGAGCGTTTCTCCGGTGTGTTTAGGCCCCGAACATTAAGGGAGGTGACCTTGAGGAGACCCATCACCGCTACTGAATCAGGTTGATCATCACTAAGGTTACGTAAGGTTAACTGGTGTGTATAGACCCCCCCACAGCAGAGGACCAGGGCAAGCAAAAGAAGGAGAAAGTGTGGATGAGGGAGCATAAAAGAGAAGAGAGTAGGAAGGAGGGGGGGGGGGGTCGAAGGTGTGGAGACCGGCAGGAAAGCGAGGGGCGAGGAAGAGAAAGAAAAAGAAAGATCAAAAAAAAAAAAAAAAAGAACAAGAAAGAAAGAAAAAAATAAGAAGGTGGCTAGTGCAGCGTGACTGATGGTCTCTCTCTGTGTTGCACTGTCGGACACGCTGTGACCGGAAACTCAAGGAGCAACTGTCACGCGTCAGGCGTCTCTACTTGGTTCACCTAACTAAGCGTTGACAATCTCGCTTAGTTGCTCTACCTGTTGTGTGAGCGGATGATGGGTGTGGATGCGTATTGTGATACCACATATCTGATGTGAGTGTTCTAACGTAAAAGGATTGAGAGTGTTCGAGGGGAGAGCAAGAGGCAGAGGTAGAGTGCGGTCGCGGGCTGCTGGGCCGAGGTCTCGCGTGATGAGATGTTGCTGAGAGGTGAGTTAAAGTGTCCGCCCCAAAAGAGTGTGCGCATGTTTTAAGAACGATACGTTCGGCATTCAATGGATTAGCGCTACTATGTCAGACAGAATTGCGAGGACGTTGGTAGTGTGAGAGTAGTCGGAGAAATCTTCGATTAGGATTAGAGGTCTTTATGTGGGAGTATCAGCTCCTCCTGTTTGAGAAGGGTTGCGAGTGGTGATGGTTTACGTAGTGATTTTTGGTATACGGATTGTACGGAGAAGGTATGGAGAGCTATGTAAGTAAGTGTGATGTGGTAGATTAGTAAGGATGAGAAAGTAGCTGTTTGATTGGGCCTTTGACTGCCAATACATGAATGTCTAGAGAGTGGGTAGTTATGAGAAAAACAAGTGAAAGAAGAAAAGATAAAAGAAAAATAGAAATCAGAGAATGAGCGAGGATGGGAAAAGAAGGAAAATACGAAAGAAAAGAAAATAAAAGAGTCAGACACAGAAGCTAAAGAAAATATTGAAATTAAACCATTTCTAGATGGGGGATATATGAAAAAGAAATAAAACACGAATAAAATAAGAAAAGAAAAAAGATGAGAGTAAAATGACAAAAAAAACCATTTTCGCAAAAACAAATGAATGTTCAAGTAGAAGAAGAAGTGCTCACAATGCGACTCTAATAAAATAAAAAAGAAAAAGAAGAAAGATAAGAAAGAAGAAATAAAGAAAAAAAAAAAATAATACTTTCATTAAAGATAAATAGAACGAGAGTTTTTAAAAAAAGAAAGGAGAATAAGAATAAGTATAGAAAAGAAGCTGAGAGAAAGAAGAAGAGAGAAAAGAAAGCTTCTCAAAAATCGCAAGTGAAAGGGATCTAAGAACTAAGCGAAGAACAACAAGAAAAAAGAAGAATAGAAAAATTTATAAAAAAAAAGAGAGAAAGTAAAGAAATAAGAATAAAAAAAAGAAGAAAAATACAAGTAATACCTCAAGGAAAGAAAACAAGATACATAATGATTGATGAGTAGTAAAGATTACTTATAGAGAGATGTTAGAAGGAAGGAGGAAAGAAAAGAAGATAAAGAATAGAATTAAGAAAAAAACAAATAACCCCAGTTATATAAAAAAATAAATAAAGTAAGAAGAAGAAAAAAAAAAGTATGTAGACAAAGAAAAAACAAAAATGACAGGAAAAAAAAAAAGAAAGAAAAGAAGAAGGATAAGAAAAAGAGGGGGAGGGGACTGGAGGAAGAAAAGGGTAAGGTTGGTGCTAAGAATTCCAAAAGGACCTCTTGTGAGCACAACAGTGTCCACGCAGGGGTCTACCCTAAAGGGGGGTGGTTGGACCCCTTCCTCTCCCTGAGCTCCCCTATGGGGAGTGAGAGAGCAAAAAGAGGCCAGATAGCCAAAAGACTATAACGTAAAACTAGCAAAGAGAATGGAGATGCAGGAGATTAGCCCATGAGAATTTAAACTTAGATTCAGACATATGTGCCAAAATAACTTAAGGTGTAGGCTCCAGTACGGCAAACCAGCATCATGAAACATATAATGCAATATAACATAAAAAACATAATATGTACTATATTAAACTAGACTATACTAGACACAGCCTGAGGGGAGGTAGGAACTACTCTACAAGTGTTTACAGTAGATTTTTCTCCGGTTCCCCTACCTTCCCACCCCCAACCAGCATTGAGACATCATGCCAGTCCCCAGCTTCAGTTCCCTGAGCTTAAAACAATCGCCCATGCGAGATTGTGGTGGTGTGCCAGGGTGAGACCGATTGGGGTGATGAGAGAACGCCACTAGGCAGCCACCAGCTTAAGGGTGGCAGGGCAATTCACACATGTGTACGGGTCTGGGCATGGAAAAGGCGACTCCATCAGCATGTCTCCAAGCATGGCTAACAGATGGTGGGGGTTAGATTTACAGGTGGGGAGAGAAGGAGGAATGGGAGAGGAACCGTCCAGAACTAAAGTATGCCCAGCAGAGTAGGAAGCCCAAGCTCTCCCCATACCCCCCCCCCCTAACCCCTGACAAGACACTAAGCATCCCCCTGTGGCACACCTCTACCCTCTGATCCCGCCCGAGCTGCTGAGGGACATCACCCTCCATCATCACTGCAGGTATTACCTGGGCCAATGAGGCTCACTGGGTGCACATTATATATTCACTGGCTGTAAACTATGGGTATGCATCGTTCATGAGTCAACAAGGTGTCACCTCTTACCACTACCCCTGGGTTCAGCTTTAGTCAATAGGTTGTGCAGCGATTCCTTGTCACTGCAGATGTGTATTCGCATGCAGGGGACTGCTGGTCAAGTACGGCAAGTTCACTGGTTGCGGTGGGTGGCTGCGTCAAGCCTGAACTGTGAGCAATATCTTCCTTCATCTGCTGGTGAAACTGTCAATGTGGGAGCCTATCAGACAATGGCATGGGGAGGATGGCTAGTCCTCTGAAGACATCGGATGAGACCTGTAGTTGTCCCGGCTGGTGGTACGTGAGCGGGGTCGTCGGTTCCTTTGCGATCGAGGGGGTGGTGGTCCAAGTGCCTCCTGTGTGAGCAGGTAATCAAACCAGTTGGGTACGTTGACTGCGGGCTTGTTGAGAAAGTCAAACAGGCTAGGCAGTTGGTCAGGCGTACGGAGATGAAATTCCGTTCCTCTTCTCCTGACAATTAGGTGGAAGGGGTGCCCCCATCTGTAGGTTGCCTCAGCTTCCCGAATCACTTCCAGTAAGGGGCGCATAAGACCCCTCATGGCTCTCGTTTGTCTGGAAACATCTGGGAAAATCCGGATGAGTGCGCCGTCAAAGTCAATGGGGCCCTTTTCCCATGCTAAGCGCAAGATCTCTTCCTTAATAGTAAAGAAATGGACCCTGCACAGAACATCGCGTGGGCCCTGGGATCCTGTGCACCCTGTCCAGTTCCATTTCTGAGGCAGGTGGCTTTCCCAGCACTTGGTTTAAGAGGGCTATCACCGTGGTTCGGAGGTCTGGGCCCATGGTGGCTTCAGGAATTCCACGCAGGCGTAGGTTGTTCCTCCTGCTCCGGTTTTCTCCGTCGTCCAATCTGAGCTGCACCTCCACAAGTTGGCGGCGGATAGCCTGCTGCCCTGCCTCAAGTGAAGCAATACGGGTGTCAGTTGTAGAACTGGAGGATTCCAGCACAGTTACCCTCTCCTCCACGGTGTCTACTTGCTGGCGCAACTCATGCAGTTCTCTGGAGAGCGCACTGACAATGGATGCCGCCATCTCCTGAAGGTCCTGCTTGGATGGCAGGCCCGCCACAATATCACGCAGGCCTCCTTCAGTGCTACTGTCCGTGCCACCCCCATAAGTTGGGCTTAGATGCTGTTCCAGGTTAGGGGAGGCTGGGGACATCAAGGGGGAGTGCGCCCTGTCGTTCTGTGGGGCCTGTGAAGGGGTCGCAGCGGTACTAGCAGACGTACCTTTCCCCTGCTGTGCAGCGGCACTTGCGTATGAGACTTTCGGCGGCGCCATCTTGGCTGGAGTGGCGGGAGAAGAAACGCTGTGCTGGCGGAGGAAATAGTAAGCGATTCCGGGACCTCTCTGCTCCCCGGTGTCCAGCGGGTGTTTGCGCTCCCCTGGCATGTAGTTGTCAGCTAAGTCAGTGGGCTAACAGGCTCATCTCCGGGCTAACTCCTGCAGAGCTCCGGGTCGGGCGTCCTTACGCTTCCATCGCTAAGCTACGCCCCCAGATCTCTCTTTTTAAGTAATTGCTCAGCTGCTCTTCTTGCGATGCTCACTGTGTTTCCAGAGCCGTCTGTATAGAAATTCTGCTCCACCACCCAACGCTGGTCCTCTTATGGCTTGAATGACATCCAGCCTCGTTCCTCACTTCCTGTGAGCCCAGGGTGTCATGGCCCCACCCCCCTGGGGTTATCATATAAAACTGCAGAGAGCTGACATCAGTATTAAAACAGGTAGAAGTGGAAGAAGACCCAAGGATGTCATTTAACCAACCAGAGGACCTCAGATAAAGGATTTGTTTTTAAGAAAACCGGGGACAGTACAAAAAAATTGGAGCAAAACCTTAAAACTGAAGTTTAGGTATGGATATTTTTGCATAGTTTCATTGGTCCAGCTTGGACCAATGTAAGTGTGTATGTGCCATACCTGGCCAATCCCTGTGGAAGGTTCAAATCACTGTAGAAGGGAGTGGTGGCTGGTGCTCAAAATTGTCCCCGCTGACAGGAATTCCATCTTCCCCCGATCATCCTTCCAGGTTCATGGGCTCCGGCCATGTGAATGGCTGATGTAAAGGGGGAACTCTGATGGGAACCTTGAAATAAGAGGGATCTCTGATGTAAGGGGGGATTCTGATGGGGAGTAGACCCTGAAGTGAGTGGGGACTCCGATGGGGACCCTGAAGTGAGGGGGAAATCTGATGTTAGAGGGGATCCTGATGGGGACCCTGAAGTGAGTGAGGACTCTGATGGGGACCCTGAAGTTTGGAGGGAGACCTTGATGTAAGGGGAACTCTAGTGGGGACTCTAATGTAAGGTGGGACACTGATGAAGACCCTGATGTAAGGGGGGATTCTGATGGGTAACCCTGAAATTAGGGGTGACCCTGAAGTGAGGGAGGATTCTAATGGGGACCCTGAAATAAGGGGGAACTCTGATGGGGACCCTGATGTAAAGGAGGACTCTGATGGGGACTTTAATGTAAGTAGGGACACTGATGAGGACCCTGATGTAAGGGTAGACTCTGATGAGGACCCTGAAATTAGGGGGGACCCTGAAATGAATAGGAACCCTGATGTAAAGAACGACTCTGATGGGGACTTTAATGTAAGTAGGGACACCGATGAGGACCCTGATATAAGGGTGGACTCTGAAGGGGACCCTAAAATAAGGGGGAATCTGTGATGTAGGAGGAGATTCTGATGGGGACCCTGAAATTGGGGGGGGGGGGGGGCTGAAGTGAATAGGAACCCTGATGTAAAGAACGACTCTAATGTAAAGAGGGACACTGATGAGGACCCTGGTGTAAGGAGGGACTCTAATGGGGACTCTAATGTAATGAGGGACACTGATGTAAAGGGGGACTCTGATGGGGACTTTAAGGGGGGAATACTGATGTAAGGTGGGATTCTGAAAAGTGCAGGCTGAATTTAATTTCATTCAACCTTTATTAATGGAATTAATTTGGAATACCGTATATACTCGAGTATAAGCCAAGCTTTTCAGCACATTTTTTTGTGCTTAATGTGCCCCCCTCGCTTATACTCGAGTCAAGCACTTTTCTGCAGCAAAAAAAAAAATTTCCGACCCGAATTTGGGGCCTCGTATCTCAGGGCCAATTAGTGCTAGGAACCCCAAATTTGGTATTCAAACCCAGAGGAACTAGCACTACAACATTTCCAAAGATGGGGTTCCTAGCACCAACTGACCCCGAGATACAGGGCCCCAAATTCGGTCAACTGTGTCCATCTGCAGCAATGTCATTTCGGGACCCTTTGGGTCCAGAGACCCCAAATTTTGGCTGGAGCTAGGGGGCATCTAGGAACCCTTAACTACCAAGTTTAAAGTTTGGGGGACCTATGGCTGCAAATGGGCACAGTGAGGCTGTAAATGGGCATTGTTGACCGTCTTTTCCACTTACAGTAGCTGCGCATTTCTCACCCTAGGCTTATACTCGAGTCAATAAGTTTTCCCAGTTGTTTGTGGTAAAATTAGGTGCCTCGGCTTCTATTCGGGTCGGCTTATACTCGAGTATATGCGGTATTCTATTTGGAGCTTATCCAGATTTTCTTTACCTCATTTTACTGACGTTCTGTCTCTATTACTGTACTATTTCTAGTACTGAATCATGTCTACAAGGTTTAGGAGTGTGTCTATGGGAATGTTTGACCAGTCTTCCAGAAGCGCATTTGTGAGTTCAGGCACTGATGTTGGCTGGCAGTCTCCGCTCTAATTCATCCCATAGATGTTCTATGGGGTTGAGGTCAGGACTCAAGTCAGTCAAGTTCCTCCACCCCAAACTCGCTCATCCATGTCTTTATGGACCTTGCTTGGTGCACTGGTCCAAATCAATTGGTGGAGGAGGGGTTATGTTGTGGGGTTGTTTTTCAGGGGTTGGGTTTGGCCCCTTAGTTCCAGTGAAGGGAACTCTTAAGGCATCAGCATATCAAGACATTTTGGGCAATTTCATGCTCCCAACTTTGTGGGAACAGTTTGGGGATGGCCCCTTCCTGTTCCAACATGACTGCCCACCAGTGCACAAAGCAAGGTCCATAAAGATATGGATGAGCAAGTTTGAAATGGAGGAACTTGACTGGCCTGCACATAGTCCTGACCTCACCTTAGAAAATACCTTTGGGATGAATTAGAGTGGTGACTGTGAGCCAGGCCTTCTTGTCCCTCATCAGTGCCTGACCTCACAAATGCTCTTCTGGAAGAATGGTCAAACATTCCCATAGACACACTCCTAAACCTTGTGGACAGCCTTCCCAGAAGAGTTGAAGCTGTTATAGCTGCAAAGGGTGGGCCAACTCAATATTAAACCCTACAGACTAATGCCGCGTACAAACGGTCGGAATTCTCATCGGAAAAAGCGCTGATGGTTTTCCCGTCGGAATTCCGAAGGAATTTCGCTCAAACTGTCTTGCCTACACACGGTCACACCAAATTCCGACGGTCAATAACACCATTACATACAACACGTTCGACAGCACTATAAAAGGGAAGTTTAATGTTACCGAGCATGCGTCGAATTGTTTCCAAGCATGCGTCGGAATTTTGCGTTTCGGAATTGCATACACACGATCGGAAAATCCAATAGAAAGGTTTTCCATCGAAAAAATTAAGAACAGGTTCTCAATCCAAAGTCCGTCGGAAATTCCAACAGAAAAACACTGATGGGCGTACACACGGTCGGAAAATCCAATGAAAAGCTCCCATCGGACTGTTTCCATCGGAAATTCCGACCGTGTGTACGCGGCATAAGACTGGGATGCCATTAGTTCATGTGCGTGTAAAGGCAGATGTCCCAATACTTTTAGTAATATAGTATATATGGGACCTAAAGGGTAACTCATTTACTTTACATTAGCATTTTGTTTTTGGGTGTGTTGTGTTTCAGGTGTGAAAATTTAGTTTGGTGCAAAAATACCCCACCCCAAAACGGCGGCGCCAATCTTATTGCACAGTAGACCAAAGTATCGTGCATCAAGAACATAACTGCAATTATATTTTACTGCAATACCCGCTCAATCCCCTCAAGGATTTAACCACTCCACATCAATAAAGCTCACCGCTGGCATGACAGATGTAAAGGTCAATCTGCAAGCCTCTCCAAGGGTCACCTAAGTGACTCCAAGGAGCAACAAATTTTCCAAGCAGCGAGCAGGAAGAGAGGTTCAAATTTCCAGGGGCTGGGAACATTCTGCAGCTACTTCCTGGAGAACCGAGACACACTTCCTGTCTGCTTCCTGCACCTTTCTGCAAGAGGTCTGAGAACTGGCTCTTAACATGATGATCACTTTAGCAGCCCTCACATTGCGGGGAGCCGTCCAATCCACCTGCACAGGGATTAACCCGTTGTCACCAACACCATCATGTTTCTCAATGACAAGTTAAGCCGTGGGTCACCGTCACCGAGGGTATTCCGGGGAGATATACCATATGAAACAAAATCATTCTAAAATAAATGTGTACTAAAATAACATAGTTGCCAACTGTTCCTGGTTTTCTGGGATCAGCCCTGATTTTTAATAAAGGTCCATAGATAGTCATGCCCTTGAAAAGGGCTCTGTGTTTTTAAAAACTCCATGATCATATCCTAAATTCCCTTCATTTGATCTTACAATCATCTTTGATGCTTAAAATGTAACTGTGGCAAATACAGAAATGACATACAGTATATGATGCAGGTTTTTTTTTTTTTTGGGTGTCCCTATGACATCATTTTACTACTTGCTGATGTCACAATAGGTCCACCGGCCTTCTATTTTCTGCAACGAGGTGATAACACTTTCCCTTCTGCAAAGAAATCTCCTGTAGTGTTGTCATGCCGCAGACAAGCAGGGTTTAGATCAGTGATCTCCAAACTGCCTTTATCCTCCCTCTGACATCAACAATGGTTTATTTTTCCTCCCACCGACACCAAAGATGGAGCATAAATTCTTCCTCTGACACCAATGATGGGGGGGCTATTCCTTCCACTGACACCAAAGATGGAGCATAAATTCTTCCTCTGACACCAAAGATGGGGGGGCTATTCTTTCCACTGACACCAAAGATGGGGCACTATTCCTACCACTGACACCAATGATGGGGGACTATTCCTACCACTGACACCAATGATGGAGCATAAATTCTTCCTCTGACACCAATGATGGGGGACTATTCCATCCACTGACACCAATGATGGGGGACTATTACTACCACTGACACCAATGATGGAGCATAAATTCTTCCTCTGACACCAATGATGAGGGACTATTCTTACCACTGACACCAATGATGGAGCATAAATTCCTTCTCTGACACCAAAGATGGGGGGCTATTCCTTCCACTGACACCAAAGATGGGGCACTATTCCTACCACTAACACCAATGATGGGGGACTATTCCATCCAATGACACCAATGATGGAGCATAAATTCCTTCTCTGACACCAATGATGGGGGACTATTCCATCCACTGACACCAATGATGGAGCATAAATTCCTTCTCTGACACCAATGATGGGGGACTATTCCTACCACTGACACCAATGATGGAGCAAAAATTCTTCCTCTGACACCAATGATGAGGGACTATTCCTTCCTCTGGGTCTCGGGTGCTGGAGGGATCATCTCAAAACACACAGAGGAGTTCTGTCCAGAGGCACGGGAGCAACAGTGAGGACAGCAGGAGCCAGCGAGCACATCCAGGAGATCTCCAGGGAGAAGACAGCTGGGTGGCTGGTGGGTGAGACATTCAGGGAGGACTGAGAGACAGCCTAAGAGGACTGAGGAGTGGCAGTCTGGGATGGCTGTAGAGTCAGTCTGGGAGGTCTGTGGAAAACTAGCCAGGAGGGCTAGTGAAAGGGGCAGCTGCAGTGCCTGAAGAGGTGGTGCTGGGATCAGGGCCGGTGCTACCACTAGACAAACTAGGCAGCCGCCTAGGGCGCCCTGCTACCTAGGGCGCCCGGTCACTGGTGTTACTACTCTCTTCTCTCTGCAGAAGGCAAAGTCTCAGCATCAGCAGGCAGCAACCGCTCCATTCGCACATAGTCTCAGAGGCGCAGCAGCGGCGGAGGACTGTGTCTGTGTCCCGACTCCCGAATGAATGGAAGCAAGCAAACATTCATTGATGGGAGCTGGTGAGGCTGCATTTGATGGGCGCTGGTGAGGCTGCATTTGATGGGCGCTGGTGAGGCTGCATTTGATAGGTGCTGGTGAGGCTGCATTGATGGGAGCTGGTGAGGCTGCATTAATGGGCGCTGGTGAAGCTGCATTAATGTGCGCTGGTGAAGCTGCATTGATGGGCGCTGGTGAGGCTGCATTTGATGGGCGCTGGTGAGGCTGCATTTGATGGGAGCTGGTGAGGCTGCATTAATGGGCGCTGGTGAAGCTGCATTGATGGGCGCTGGTGAGGCTCCATTTGATAAGCGCTGGTGAGGCTGCATTGATGGGCGCTGGTGAGGCTGCAATTGATGGGCGCCGGTGAGGCTGCATTTGATGGACGCTGGTGAGGCTGCATTTGATGGGCGCTGGTGAGGCTGCATTTGATGGGCGCTGGTGAGGCTGAATTTGATGGGTGCCGGTGAGGCTGCATTTGATGGACGCCGGTGAGGCTGCATTTGATGGGCGCTGGTGAGGCTGCATTTGATGGGAGCTGGTGAGGCTGCATTAATGGGCGCTGGTGAAGCTGCATTGATGGGCTCTGGTGAGGCACCATTTGATAGGCGCTGGTGAGGCTGCATTGATGGGCGCTGGTGAGGCTGCATTTTATGGGCGCTGGTGAGGCTGCATTTAATGGTCGCTGGTGAGGCTGCATTAATGAGCACTGGTGAGGCTGCATTAATGGGCGCTGGTGAGACTGCATTTGATAGGCACTGGTGAGGCTGCATTTGATGGGTGCTGGTGAGGCTGCATTAATGGGTGCTGGTGAGGCTCCATTTGATAGGCGCTGGTGAGGCTGCATTGATGGCGCTGGTGAGGCTGCATTTGATGGGCGCCGGTGAGGCTGCATTTGATGGACGCTGGTGAGGCTGCATTTGATGGACGCTGGTGAGGCTGCATTTGATGGGCGCTGGTGAGGCTGCATTTAATGGTCGCTGGTGAGGCTGCATTGATTGGCGCTGGCGAGACTGCATTTGATAGGCGCTGGTGAGGCTGCATTAATGGGTGCTGGTCAAGCTGCATTGATGGGCACTGATGAGGCTCCATTTGATAGGCGCTGGTGAGGCTGCATTGATGGGCGCTGGTGAGGCTGCATTAATGGGTGCTGGTGAAGCTGCATTAATGGGTGCTGGTGAGGCTCCATTTGATAGGCGCTGGTGAGGCTGCATTGATGGGCGCTGGTGAGGCTGCGCTTTATTAAAAAGGTGGGGTTTACATGGGCAGGGGAAAAGGGGTGGAGCCAGGAGGGCGGCAAAATTAGGTTTCGCCTAGGGTGTCAAAAATCCTTGGACCAGCCCTGGCTGGGATCAGTGGCCACAGAGATATGTAGCTGGACACTGGGCCTTTTCTACACACCAAAGGGGCCCATGGTCCCTGCCTGTAATTGGCTTTTGCTGGATCTGACAGAGTGCCCTGTCAGATCCCATCCAAACAGTATTCCAGATGGGCCAGAATGTTTCTGCAAGTGATGTCCTGGAGGAATAGCAGTGTACATGGAAAGTGTATATATAGTTAAAGTATCCCATAATACCCCTATCCCCCATACAAGTTGTTAACCCCTAAATAAAAAAATAAAAAAAACAAAGTTGCAAGGACTGTTTCCTGTCTCATAGTTACATAGTTAGTCAGGTTGAAAAAAGACACAAGTCCATCCAGTTTAAAAAAACATACAATCCCACATACACAATCCTTTACCCACAGTTGATCCAGAGGAAGGCGAAAAAACCCCAGCAAAGCCATGATCCAATTTCCTACAGCAGGGGAAATAATTCCTTCCTTATCCCCCGAGAGGCAATCGGATGTTGCCTGGATCAACTTTACCTATAAATATTAGTATCCAGTTATATTATATACAACTAGGAAAGAATCCAGGCCTTTTTTAAAGTAATCTACTGATCTGGCCAGAACCAACTCTGGAGGGAGTCTATTCCACATTTTCACAACTCTAATGCCGCATACACAATGGGAGCTTGTTGTCGGAAATTCCGACCGTGTATAGGCTTCATTGGACATTTTCAATCGGAGAAAATTTTAGGACAACAAAATCCGTTGTCGTAAATTCCGATTGTGTGTACACAATTCCGACGCAGAAAGTTCCACGCATGCTCGGAATCAAGCAGAAGAGCCGCACTGGCTATTGAACTTCATTTTTCTCAAGTGTTGTACGTCACCGCCTTCTTGGCGATCGGAATTTCCGACAAGATTTGTGTGACCGTGTGTATGCAAGACAAGTTTGAGCCAACATCCGTCGGAAAAAAAAAACATGGATTTTGTTGTCGGAATGTGCACTCGTGTGTACGCGGCTTTACTGTGAAGAAACATTTCGGTATTTGGAGATTATATCTCTTTTCCTCTAGATGTAAAGAGTGCCCCTTGTCCTCTGTGATGATCTTAAAGTAATTAACTAAACACCAAGTTCACTATATGGACCCCTTATATATTTGTACATGGTGATCATATCCCCCCTTAATCTCCACTTCTCAAGAGAGAATAAATTCAGTTCCTCTAATCTTTCCTCATAGCTGAGCTCCTCCATGCCTCTTATCCAGGGCTGGTGCTACCACTAGGCAAACTAGGCAGCCGCCTAGGGCGCACTGCTGCCTAGGGTGCCCGGCCACTGGGGTTCCTACTCTCTTCTCTCTGCAGCAAGCAACTAAGTCTCAGCATCAGCAGGCAGCCGCCGTTCTGTCCGCTCATAGTGTCAGAGGCGCATCGGCGGCGGAGGACTGTGTCTGTTTCCCGACTCCCGAATGAATGGAAGCAAGCGAACATTAATTGATGGGCACTGGTAAGGCTGCAATTTATGGGCGCTGGTGAGAATGCATTTGATAGGTGCTGGTGAGGCTGCATTGATGGGCGCTGGTAAGGCTGCATTGATGGGCACTGGTGTGGCTGCATTGATGGGCGCTGGTGAGGCTGCATTTAATGGGCGCTGGTGAGGCTGCATTGATGGGCGCTGGTGAGGCTGCATTGATGAGTGCTGGTGAGGCTGCATTTGATGGGCGCTGGTAGGTTGCATTTGATGGGCGCTGGTGAGGTTGCATTTGATGGGCGCTGGTGAGGATGCATTTGATGGGCGCTGGTGAGGCTGCATTAGATGGGCGCTGGTGAGCCTGGATTTGATGGGTGCTGGTGGGCTGTATTTAATGGGCGCTTCATTAAAAAGGTGGGGTATACATGGGCACGGCTATAGTCAGGGGTCGGGGGGGGGGTAGTGGGCGGCAAAATTAGGTTTCGCCTATGGTGTCAAAAATCCTTGCACCAGCCCTGCTCTTATCAGTTTGGTTGCCCTTCTCTGAACTTTCTCCAGTTCCCGATATCCTTTTTGAGAACTGGTGCTCAAAATTGAACTGCATATTCCAGATGAGGTCTTACTAATGATTTGTACAGGGGGGCAAAATGATATCTCTTTCTGGAGTCCATACCTCTCTTAAAGTGGTTGTAAACCCTTGTTTACAACTTTATGTTACAGGTAAGCCTATATTAAGGCTTACCTGTAGCTAACAAGGATATCTCCTAAACCTGTTTAGGAGATATCCCTGTATTTGCATGTGCCGACGTCATGCAGCACATGCACACTTGCGACAACTGAAGCAATGGCGCTATATGCCGATGTTTCAGTTGTACTGTGCCGCTCTTGTGCGCATGCGCGCTGTGATTTGCCGGAGCCGCGATACCTGTAAGTGATACATAATTAGCTAGTATGCTATGCATACTAGCTAATTATGCCTTTGTCTTGCAGGTTTTTTTTCCCCCCGTTTTTTTGATGAGGGTTTACTTCCTCTTTAATACAAGAAAGGACTTTGCTCGCTTTGGAAACCGCAGCTTGGCATTGCATGATATTATTGAGCTTATGATCTACCAGAACCCCCAGATCCTTCTCCACAACAGATCCCCCAGTTGTACTCCCCCTAGTATGTATGGTGCATATTTTTAGCCCCCAAGTGCATAACTTTACATTTATCAACATTAAACCTCATCTGCCACTTAGTTGCCCAATGAAACATGCATGGAGGTCGGCTTGTAAGTTGGAGACCTCCTTCAAGGAAGTTATTCCACTACATAGCTTGGTTTCATCGCCAAAGACTGAAATGTTACTTTTAATCCCAGACCCAATATCATTTATGTAGCAATGTCCCAGACCTCCTTCAGTCTAATGAGAACCTCCAGAGCCAAAAGCTGCTGAGTCCTTCCATATAGAGTGGGTTGTAAGCCATAGTGGGTGTACTATAAAGTAGATTAATGGGTGCCAGACACTTGTTGAATGCAAAGAGATTTTATTTCTCCTTAACAGAACTTTGGGAGACAGGGTTAGGGCCAGGACACCCTTAGGTAGTTGCAATGTTAATTTGGCAGACTCCGAGACTTCTACGGGTAGACAGCCTTGCAGGGAAAGGCATCCAGCAAGATGCCACATCTGCACGTGTAGGAATGCTGTCTCCTATGGCAACAAGTCTTTAACAGTTTCTAACACAAGGTGAAACAGTTCCTTCACTTCCACTACAATCACTCCTTGTAGTTCTTCAGCCCACTGAGCTCCCAGTCTCTCTCACTAGACTAGATGATTCACTGCCACTGAATCCCTTGAGCTCCTCCAATCTTCACTGTAGTATCTTCCTCAAGTGTCACCCCTGCTTATCTGCTGGATCCCTACCTTGGCACTCCAGATACGTCTCAAGCTTCACCCCAATGGCCTGCTCTGTCCCTGGCTTGACACAAAAGGCTGCTCTGCAAGCGTCACCTCTGCTGGCTGGGGCCCTGGCTTGGCACCTGCTGAAGTTTCCAGATTCTTCACCGTCCCCGGTTGGTGAGAATACTGCTCCGGTACTTGCTTCAGCTACTCACGGTGGTCCCTGGTAACAAGGGGGTTGGTCCCTTAGTGCCCCTTAGATTCCCCTCTACCTCCAACCATGACAGGTTCTCTGCCTGGCAGAACCGTCACTTCTGGTTGGACTGCAAGTCGCAATCCTAACCCTACGCAGCTCTCTGGCTTCTGGATAGGCCCTCAGACAGCCTAGCAGTCAGATGTGCCTGGGCCAACCAGGGGGTAGAGAACACTGATCACCTGACTCCACCCAAATATATAGGTTCTCCCAGCAGGCCAAGGGATTCAAGAAAACCCCTGCCCATTGGCTGAAATACCCCATATACTCCTAATCTGTCCCTGCTTTGCCCTCGTCTTATCTAATGCCACCAGGTACCTGGCCACCTAGCGGAAGAAGAGAGAAGTGCAGCAATTCTAGACAGAAAATCAATTGATCCCTAACAATGAGCCAAGGTAACTACACCTGGCAGGTAAATTTAGGAGCAACCCTGTCTAAACACCAGGGTGGTACATCTATAAAGATATTAAAAAGTAAGGGTCCCAACTCAGAGTCTCAGTGAGCCCGTGGAAAATTTGGTGTGCCTGGCTGTGCAGGGTGGGGAATCCCTATTCACCAGCGGCTCCTATGGGAGATGTGCTCCAGTAGTTAATTACCATTTTTACTGGAAAGCTTGGTCCGCATGTAAATGGACAGAAAAAAATGTAATTAGTCTGTCAAAAAAGAAACCTGAATTCATAAACTAAATATTATCACTACATGTATTAACTACATACAGATACCCAAATACAATGTTTTCCATTATAGTGGTTTTATTAATACTTAAAGCGATATTGCCATTAAAAAAAAAAAAAAAAAAATAAAAGTCAGCATCTACAAATACTGCAACTGCTGACTTTTAATAATCGGACACTTACCTGTCCCAGGGTCCAGCGATGAGTGGGATCGAAGCCCAGCTAGTCCCCCCCCTCCACACGGCGGCGCCGGCATTTTAACTGTGGGCACCCGGCTGTGGCTTCACAGCTGGGCACCCACTGCGCATGCCGTGAGTGCGCGACCACCATGAGTGGCCGCGCAATCATCTAGGACTGGTCACGTGTCCCAAATGATTGACAAGAGGGGAGGGGGCAGAGCTGAGCCCTTCCTGCGCCGAGGGGAAGTGATGTCACCAGCCCAGGCACTGAAGGAGGCAGACTACGAGGGACCCCCTAGCAACAGCCATTTAGAGGTGAGTTTAAAAAAATTCCAAATGTTTTTTTTTTTTTAGAAACATTAATGATTTTTTTTTTTTTTTTGGGGGCAACTCCACTTTAATTTATAGTTTATTGACAATCAGAATGCAAAATTCATTCTATTATATATTAATAAACATAACAAAACTGAATATGTATGAATTTGTGAACCTGCTGGTGACTGGTGCTGGTGATCTGATGGAAACAAATATTTAATAAAAGTTAACTCCATGAATGTCCATAAACAGCCCATTGTCTACAGGCAGCATTGCTTCCAATTCTCAGCATGTTGTGCTGCCATCATCCCCATTCTGTGTTTTTCATGGGCGTTAAGAAGTAGGTGGAAATTTTGCAACTAGTTTGACCATTTCCAACCGATCCTTCACCATAGCTGCCAGTCATCCCATTTTGAAGAGGGTGGCACACAAGCTGTCACAGTTCTGCCATTTTCTCCTATTGCAGGAAAGATCCTGCCAGTTTTTTGCAAAAATGCTGCCAACTTTGCCTCACTCTTGCCCCCCTCCAGTAAAATAAACTTCTATGGTCGGTAAAGCCAAGATTATATTTTAAGAATAATGATTCTTCGTTAAGGCCAGGTTCAGACCTTTGCAGTGCATTACCATATGCTCATTAACATGTGTTATGCCGCCTGTTAAGATGCATTATAGTAAGACAGCCCATTCGTTTTAAATGGACTGCCAACGCTTCACAATGCACCTAAATATTTTTTTTTTTTTTTTTTATGAATAATCTGAGCTCTGTGATGAGATAAAAAGCAGGTCTGTTGTGGTGGATTAGGATTGTGTGCTGGAGTGTCATTTAAAATAAAGGGCACTTCAACGCCCCATGATTCATGCATTATCATGTTGTGCACTTTTAGTATTAATTGCTTCCAATTTTAGTACTGCGATTGAGCATCTACAAAATGCATACAAAGCTCAAGAATTTTTAATCATTGTTGGGTAGGGGCACAGAGGTGCCCAGTGTAGTTTCCCAAATTGGCCTCTAGGTGTTGCCAAAGCTAGGGTTGGGAACCCTGTAGTGTCAAGCAGTAGTTCTCAACCACTGGGCTGTGGCCTCCCTACTCCTGAGCTGCCAGCCAACTGCAGATTCCCTGACCTACCACAGTGCCTTCCAACTCCCCTAGTGTTCCCAACCTCCCATATTTGCCCACAGTGTCCCTTAACCCCCCACAGTGCCCCCCCCCCCCCCCAGCCAGTTGCAGAGCCCTTTAGCCCCCCTCATGGCACCAATCTCCAAAAGTGTCTCTCAACCTCCTACAGTGCCTCCTAGACCCCATAGTGTCCTCCAGTCTCCTGCAGAGTCACCTAACCCCCTAATCATCCCCTCAAGTGATACCCCCCCCCCCCCCCATCCACAGCCTTTCACCATTTAAACATATATTTTGCATTCACATACATGTATAAACCTATTTTCCAAGTTCCTGGAAAAGGAGGTACACCCCTCTTTGACCTCCGGTGCTTGCCCGGTTAGTTGAGGACAGCCACAGATGCCATTGTTGTTCAATTGCTGCAGTGGGTCTTTGCTCTCCATCCAGATACACACTGTGGTTTCCCTCTACATCCAAACAGCACTTCTCTTACCTTTGATGTAATTGTGGATATTTTTTTTCAATAAAATGTTACAAAGTTTTTGCTAATTCCTGCGCTTTTGGCTACCTTGTGTTCTCTACATTTTGCTGATGATCCTTCCCTGATCGGATGTGCCTAGCTGCAGAATTCTCTCATTCATCCATTCTGGATCGGATGAGCCCAGCTACAGAAATCTCCCATCCATTGGCTGCCTCCCAGGTTGCCACTTTTTCTGACTCAGCACCCTGAGCTACCACTCCAACAGCTTCGGAGCTCCATCTCCAAGAACAAGTATTTTTGACTTTTTTTTGTATTTCCTTTCTCTCATGAAGAGCTCCCTTGCTTCCTGTGCCACTGTGACAGACCCAACCGGGACAGGAGCTTTTAGTTAATTATAATAGGAGCAGTAAGGACAGCCTGTGGCAGTGGTTGGGTCTTTGGGAGGAGGAGAATATGGATGTTATATGCATATATAACATGGTTGGTACCCATCTGTGGGATGGGGGTTAACATGGTTGGTACCCATCTGTGGATGGGGTTAACATGGTTGGTACCCATAGGTGGTATGGGGTTAACATGGTGGGTACTCATCTTGTAGTATGGGGTTAACATGGTTGGTACCCATCTGTGGTATGGGGTTAGCATGGTTGGTACCCATTTGTGGTATGGGGTTAACATGGTGGTACCCATCTGTGGATGGGGTTATCAGGTACCTTCCGGTTAACGAGGGGTTAACCTGGAAGGGGTTAACCTGGAAGGGGTAAAAGGTAGGTCACTGCGAAAGTTGAGTACCGTCTCCGGAGGCTTGCGACTGGAGGAAGAAAAGAAGTTTGTCGCAGTGACCAGTGGTGTGTGTTACCCTTGAAGACCCCAGTAGGACATAAAAGTTGGGCTAAGAGTAATTTAAAATGTTATTTGTTTAATTTAAAGTAATTGTTAATAAAAGGCCGTCAAGGCCATTTACTCCAAAATCTTGTCATTTGTGAGGGGATCTGGAGGTGTTGTATATTATGTTTAACGGGTGGCTTAAGCGACTGTGGGTTATGTCCTTCACATGTCATGCAAGAGGACATTATTACATTTAACAGTCAAGGAAGCATGATGGTCTCTGCAAACTTGAAACTCAGTGAGAAGTTGTATGTGAAAAGAAAGCTGGTTAATGAGATTTGGACAACCCTGGGTCTTCTTTCTGGAGAACTGGTGCCAAACTATCTGGATGGGCACTGACCTAAGTCACATAGGCTTGTCTAGGGGACTAGTTGTTAATTAGCTTACTGTTTAATTAGATTACTGTTTATGTTTATGCTGGCTGTTCCTTAGCTGTGCTAATAACATCTTCTGGAAATGAAACGAAATGTTCTACTGCTGACCTCTATTGCTGTAAGACCTGAGAAGGTTATGTAATGGGCTACTGGGAGGTGCTAATCTGGCCAGGTCTGGTGCCTTCATGGGGAGCTTCTGTCTGGTGGTCATGGGAGGATCCCATGCTCTTATAACTTCAATGAGTGTAGGGGGGCAACCTATGCTAGGTGAGAATTAGATAAAGACTGTAGGTGTTCCCTACCCAGAGACTGTGCACGTAGAGGACATGTATGTATGCAGGTGCAGTCTATTTTCTACACTGTAGGTGGCGCTTGACTGCAGTGGCATTGCAGCTGGAGAGAAAGTCAAGAGGAACATGGTTCCTCTATGGTTTCCTGTGCCACTGGGAAAGCTATCAGTTGAATGCTGCTGCTCCATGTGACTCTGGCAGCCATCTTGGGTTGGGCAGAGCTCCCAGGCTTGGCACACATGTTGCTTGTGGGTAGTGTAGTGACAGGACAACCGTCTGAGAGGGACAGTGATTAGCGGCAGGGAGAGGTTCCAGACGAGTAGGATCAGGATAGGGACACACCAGGCTTCTGGAGATCTGGGCACCGACTGGCCAGGCTGCAATCCACTCCTTAAGGCAGACGCTGTGGCCAGCCCCGAGATCTGCTCTACTACACATCGCTAATGCCTTCCGTTAGTGTTCCCGGTCGGGGGCCTTACCACTGGGCTTGTATTGAATTATTGAACTCTGACTTTAATACAAGTTCTGTTTCTGCAATTGGCCTCTGAGTGTTTACTGCCGCCACACCATGCTGCACCTCTCCACCTGTACCCAGCAACAGCACTCCGAAGACCTCCTGCCCTGAGGATGGTCAGAACCTGCCTACAATGCCATAGATCCCTAAAGTCTATGGGCATCCTTAGAACTAAGATTTAATGCACGGTACAATCGTGTGGGAGAAGCACAACGTTTGCTTTGTGTTTGATTTTTAGTTTATTGATTTTGGTCTTTAGTTTCTGTATACTGAAGATCTTTTAATAAGAAAAGTACCAAACAAGATACAAGACCTCTCTTTGCAGTCTGAAAGAAGGCCGTCTTTGTAGCCAACTGACCAGAATAACCAACTGTCACTTTTCCAGCACAGACCTGAAACTGGAAGGAAGAACAGATCCTGCCAATATAATTCCTTCTTTCAGAAAGTTTGATAAAAGTAGCCCACTATGTTAACAAAAGTGTACACAGTGGAAGCAGCAATTTTCTGGATCCAAACTCCTTTATAGAAAGTTCTGCCAAACGATTCATTAGGAAACCAATGACATGGCAAGACGCATATGGCCACCCACACTGCATGTCAATATCAATATACTTCAATCTTAAAGTAGAACAAGGGGCTTATAGGATGCAGTATTTCAACAGCATTACAACATGACTATGCCCCCCCCCCCCCAATAAAATAAAAAAAATTGTACTGCTGCACTTAATTTTCATCTGCATTTTTTCTTACCCATCCACCCATCCCCCCATCCCCCCATCCCCTTCCCCACTTCCTCTTTTACTGCAAAGTCCCACCTAATGCAGCTTTCAGTGATGTGGTGGCAACGGTGCTGCTCTGCTCCTGAATACAGAGCATTGTTACCACTCTAATGTAGGTTGTGCCTGCTTGACCTACAGAAGGATGGGAAGATGTTGCAGGGGGCGTGGCTATCAGCATTGTCACTGCTGATTGAACTGTTACTGGTGCAGCTTGTGACTTGACTTCACTCATACCTGAACTTGGTGTATTCACAGTGCGTTAGCGGCTGTAGCCTTGCTCATCTGATACCAGCGCTCCCAAGTTCCAGTCTTCAGTGTCTGCACCCTGCCACTTGTGCCATTACTTTTCCCTTGCAGACCCCATCTCAACTTCTTGGGTTACTTGGAAGGGAATTGTGCAAGAGGCCATCCTCATCATCTCAGGCTCCTCGTGCCTGCGCTATTTTTATTTTATTTTTTCTTACGCTCCAGGCCTTGCTTTTTTCAGAGTACTGCTTCATTTCTAGATATTCCCAAAAATATGAAAAATCTTAATTTTTTTTTTTTCAGGTTGACTTTAATGGGTTAGTTCATCTTTACAGAAAGAATGTATAATAATGAACACCGAACACCCTCCCTACAGCCATCTCCAAAGCCAGAGCAGCAGTCTGGGGTTTTACAAATCCCTACAGCAGGGATATGCAATTAGCGGACCTCCAGCTGTTGCAGAACTACAAGTCCCATAAGCCATAGCAAGACTCTGACAGCCACAAGCATGACACCCAGAGGCAGAGGCATGATGGGACTTGTAGTTTTGCAACAGCTGGAGGTCCGCTAATTGCATATCCCTGACCTACAGCATTTTTCAAAATGGACCAAAGCGATTCAGAGTGACAAAGTTGACCAATCAGAATCGATCTAGTCCATTCTGGAAGGTGCTGCATGGAGAAAAGAGAGAAGAGTGAGGATTTCATGTTTCCTGGATTGCTCGATCAACTGCCGGGATGCTGACAGCTCTGAAGCCATGAAGGTAAGAACAGTAGGGGCTGGCGTGGTGGAGAGGGTGTCTGGCGTTAGTTCACCTTTACCATTTTTTATGTAGGTGAACCAACACTTTAAAGAGGGAGTCCGGTGAAATTTCTTTTTTTTAAAAAAAATCAGCAGCTACAAATACTGCAGCTGCTGACTTTTAAAATAAGGACACTCACCTGTCACAGGGTCCAGCGATGTCGGCACTCGAGGCCGAACCGTCCCTCGGTCCTCGGATGCTGCCGCCGCCATCTTGGGTATGGGAATCAGGAAATGAAGCCTTGCGGCTTCACTTCCCGATTCCCTACTGCGCATGCGCGAGTCGCGCAATGCAATAGGAATGCCCCGTGCTGTCTCTGGGACCCGTGTGTGTCCCAGCAGACACCGCGGCGGGACAGGAAGAGGCATAGACTCCCGTGGGAGTCTATGACCGCAAGTGGGTGCAAATACCTGTCTTATGCCCCATACACACAGTCGGAAAATCCGACCACAAAATCCATCGGATTTTTTCCGACGGATTTTGTCTGACACTGGTGTTGCATACACACGGTCCGACAAAGTTGTCGGAAAATTCGATCATTCTGAACGTGGTGACTAAGGATGGGCCCGGTGCTCGATGCGAACCCACGTTCGCATCGAGCACCGGGCGTTCGCTCGCTCGGCGAGCCCAGAACTATTTTGGCCGCTCGCATCACGTTCGTGTGATGCCCGCGGCCCCGCAATGCATTGCGGCCGGCGCGGCCGACGCAGTGCATTGCTGGCTGATGATTGGCCAAGCATGCACTGTGACCCCGCATGCTTGGCCAATCACAGCCCCGGAAACTCGAAGAGCCATAATTGGCTACAGGCAGGACGCCTGTAGCCAATTACAGCTCAGGGGCTGTAGTACACGCCCCCCCCTATAAAACGCCGCCACGCCGTCTGCGCCGGTCACATGCTGTTCCGGCGCAGATTGAGCAGGCAGATTCTGTGACACTCTGCTGCATTTAGATAGTTAGAGAGATTCACTTACAGAGATTGAGTTAGATAGATTCAGTTACAAAGATTGATTGAGAAAGAGGGGCTTGTAGTGTGCTCGTGGCAGGCAGGCAGAGCTCCTATATTTTGTTCCCAGAAGCACCTATAGGACTTGAAGTGTGTTAGTCCCATTACACACACAGAGCTATATTTTGTTCCCAGAAGCACCTATAGGACTTGAAGTGTGTTAGTCCCATTACACACACAGAGCTATATTTTCTTCCCAGAAGCACCTATAGGACTTGAAGTGTGTTAGTCCCATTACACACACAGAGCTATATTTTGTTCCCAGAAGCACCTATAGGACTTGAAGTGTGTTAGTCCCATCACACACACAGAGCTATATTTTGTTCCCAGAAGCACCTATAGGACTTGAAGTGTGTTAGTCCCATTACACACACAGAGCTATATTTTCTTCCCAGAAGCACCTATAGGACTTGAAGTGTGTTATTCCCATTACACACACAGAGCTATATTTTCTTCCCAGAAGCACCTATAGGACTTGAAGTGTGTTAGTCCCATTACACACACAGAGCTATATTTTGTTCCCAGAAGCACCTATAGGACTTGAAGTGTGTTAGTCCCATCACACACACAGAGCTATATTTTCTTCCCAGAAGCACCTATAGGACTTGAAGTGTGTTAGTCCCATTACACACACAGAGCTATATTTTCTTCCCAGAAGCACCTATAGGACTTGAAGTGTGTTAGTCCCATTACACACACAGAGCTATATTTTGTTCCCAGAAGCACCTATAGGACTTGAAGTGTGTTAGTCCCATCACACACACAGAGCTATATTTTGTTCCCAGAAGCACCTATAGGACTTGAAGTGTGTTAGTCCCATCACACACACAGAGCTATATTTTGTTCCCAGAAGCACCTATAGGACTTGAAGTGTGTTAGTCCCATCACACACACAGAGCTATATTTTGTTCCCAGAAGCACCTATAGGACTTGAAGTGTGTTAGTCCCATTACACACACAGAGCTATATTTTGTTCCCAGAAGCACCTATAGGACTTGAAGTGTGTTAGTCCCATTACACACACAGAGCTATATTTTCTTCCCAGAAGCACCTATAGGACTTGAAGTGTGTTAGTCCCATTACACACACAGAGCTATATTTTGTTCCCAGAAGCACCTATAGGACTTGAAGTGTGTTAGTCCCATCACACACACAGAGCTATATTTTGTTCCCAGAAGCACCTATAGGACTTGAAGTGTGTTAGTCCCATTACACACACAGAGCTATATTTTCTTCCCAGAAGCACCTATAGGACTTGAAGTGTGTTATTCCCATTACACACACAGAGCTATATTTTCTTCCCAGAAGCACCTATAGGACTTGAAGTGTGTTAGTCCCATTACACACACAGAGCTATATTTTGTTCCCAGAAGCACCTATAGGACTTGAAGTGTGTTAGTCCCATCACACACACAGAGCTATATTTTCTTCCCAGAAGCACCTATAGGACTTGAAGTGTGTTAGTCCCATTACACACACAGAGCTATATTTTCTTCCCAGAAGCACCTATAGGACTTGAAGTGTGTTAGTCCCATTACACACACAGAGCTATATTTTGTTCCCAGAAGCACCTATAGGACTTGAAGTGTGTTAGTCCCATCACACACACAGAGCTATATTTTGTTCCCAGAAGCACCTATAGGACTTGAAGTGTGTTAGTCCCATCACACACACAGAGCTATATTTTGTTCCCAGAAGCACCTATAGGA
This sequence comes from Lithobates sylvaticus, assembly GCA_028564925.1. Classification (NCBI taxonomy): domain Eukaryota; kingdom Metazoa; phylum Chordata; class Amphibia; order Anura; family Ranidae; genus Lithobates; species Lithobates sylvaticus. The sequence goes on from CM053032.1 coordinate 21,079,345, forward strand.
CTTGAAGTGTGTTAGTCCCATCACACACACAGAGCTATATTTTGTTCCCAGAAGCACCTATAGGACTTGAAGTGTGTTAGTCCCATTACACACACAGAGCTATATTTTCTTCCCAGAAGCACCTATAGGACTTGAAGTGTGTTATTCCCATTACACACACAGAGCTATATTTTCTTCCCAGAAGCACCTATAGGACTTGAAGTGTGTTAGTCCCATTACACACACAGAGCTATATTTTGTTCCCAGAAGCACCTATAGGACTTGAAGTGTGTTAGTCCCATCACACCCACAGAGCTATATTTTGTTCCCAGAAGCACCTATAGGACTTGAAGTGTGTTAGTCCCATCACACACACAGAGCTATATTTTGTTCCCAGAAGCACCTATAGGACTTGAAGTGTGTTAGTCCCATCACACACACAGAGCTATATTTTGTTCCCAGAAGAACCTATAGGACTTGAAGTGTGTTAGTCCCATCACACACACAGAGCTATATTTTGTTCCCAGAAGCACCTATAGGACTTGAAGTGTGTTAGTCCCATCACACACACAGAGCTATATTTTGTTCCCAGAAGCACCTATAGGACTTGAAGTGTGTTAGTCCCATCACACACACAGAGCTATATTTTGTTCCCAGAAGAACCTATAGGACTTGAAGTGTGTTAGTCCCATCACACACACAGAGCTATATTTTGTTCCCAGAAGCACCTATAGGACTTGAAGTGTGTTAGTCCCATTACACACACAGAGCTATATTTTGTTCCAGAAGCACCTATAGGACTTGAAGTGTGTTAGTCCCATCACACACACAGAGCTATATTTTTGTTCCCAGAAGCACCTATAGGACTTGAAGTGTGTTAGTCCCATCACACACACAGAGCTATATTTTCTTCCCAGAAGCACCTATAGGACTTGAAGTGTGTTAGTCCCATCACACACACAGAGCTATATTTTCTTCCCAGAAGCACCTATAGGACTTGAAGTGTGTTAGTCCCATCACACAGAGCTCCTCTATTTTCTTTGCAGAAGCACCCACAGGACTTCTAGTGTGTTAGTGGCATCACACAGAGCTCCTATATATTCTTCTCAGCAGCACCCACAGGACTTCTAGTGTGTTAGTGGCATCACACAGAGCTCCTCTATTTTCTTTGCAGAAGCACCCACAGGACTTCTAGTGTGTTAGTGGCATCACACAGAGCTCCTATATATTCTTCTCAGCAGCACCCACAGGACTTCTAGTGTGTTAGTGGCATCACACAGAGCTCCTCTATTTTCTTTGCATAAGCACCCACAGGACTTCTAGTGTGTTAGTGGCATCACACAGAGCTCCTCTATTTTCTTTGCAGAAGCACCCACAGGACTTCTAGTGTGTTAGTGGCATCACACAGAGCTCCTCTATTTTCTTTGCATAAGCACCCACAGGACTTCTAGTGTGTTAGTGGCATCACACAGAGCTCCTCTATTTTCTTTGCAGAAGCACCCATAGGACTTCTAGTGTGTTAGTGGCATCACACAGAGCTCCTCTATTTTCTTTGCATAAGCACCCACAGGACTTCTAGTGTGTTAGTGGCATCACACAGAGCTCCTCTATTTTCTTTGCAGAAGCACCCATAGGACTTCTAGTGTGTTAGTGGCATCACACAGAGCTCCTCTATTTTCTTTGCATAAGCACCCACAGGACTTCTAGTGTGTTAGTGCATCACACAGAGCTCCTCTATTTTCTTTGCAGAAGCACCCATAGGACTTCTAGTGTGTTAGTGGCATCACACAGAGCTCCTATATATTCTTCTCAGCAGCACCCACAGGACTTCTAGTGTGTTAGTGGCATCACACAGAGCTCCTCTATTTTCTTTGCATAAGCACCCACAGGACTTCTAGTGTGTTAGTGGCATCACACAGAGCTCCTCTATTTTTCTTTGCAGAAGCACCCATAGGACTTCTAGTGTGTTAGTGGCATCACACAGAGCTCCTATATATTCTTCTCAGCAGCACCCACAGGACTTCTAGTGTGTTAGTGGCATCACACAGAGCTCCTCTATTTTCTTTGCAGAAGCACCCACAGGACTTCTAGTGTGTTAGTGGCATCACACAGAGCTCCTCTATTTTCTTTGCAGAAGCACCCACAGGACTTCTAGTGTGTTAGTGGCATCACACAGAGCTCCTCTATTTTCTTTGCATAAGCACCCACAGGACTTCTAGTGTGTTAGTGGCATCACACAGAGCTCCTCTATTTTCTTTGCAGAAGCACCCATAGGACTTCTAGTGTGTTAGTGGCATCACACAGAGCTCCTATATATTCTTCTCAGCAGCACCCCACAGGACTTCTAGTGTGTTAGTGGCATCACACAGAGCTCCTCTATTTTCTTTGCAGAAGCACCCACAGGACTTCTAGTGTGTTAGTGGCATCACACAGAGCTCCTCTATTTTCTTTGCATAAGCACCCACAGGACTTCTAGTGTGTTAGTGGCATCACACAGAGCTCCTCTATTTTCTTTGCAGAAGCACCCATAGGACTTCTAGTGTGTTAGTGGCATCACACAGAGCTCCTATATTTTCTTCTCAGCAGCACCCACAGGACTACCGACTACAATGGCTGGAAGACCGCCAAGGGGAGGCAGAGCGTGCAGAGCCAAGAACACAGGGCAGGCAGGCTCTGTTTCTAGTGGACGTGGCCGTGGACGTGGACGTGGTCGTGCATCGTCATCAGCACGTGGCCATGGGACACGCGCGTCTTTGTTTTCGGCAGCTGGACATGTGGAGCCGCATCATGCTGAAGGCTTGGTAGAATGGATGACCAAGCCCTCCTCATCCTCCTCATCCTCTCTCACCCAGGCTCAGGGTACTGACAGAGCATCATCAGCCACCCCTTCCCTAGACCCACCATGTCCTCCTGAGGAGTCCCCCGAACTCTTTGAGCACAGTGTTGGGTACATGCTCCAGGAGGATGCCCAACGATTCGAAGGCTCGGATGACGATACCCAGCTTGAGGAATCTGGCAGTACAGTTCCACCAGCTGCAGCTTACTGCCAGGTTTGCTCTAGTGGTGAAGAGGGAGGGGATGATGAGGTCACTGACTCCACGTGGGTGCCTCAAGGGAGAGAGGATGAGGAGGAGGACGAGGAGGAGGAGGATGCGGCGTCACATGTCCAACGAGGCAGGATGCCCCCTGGAGGCCAGGTAGAGGCCAGCACAGCAACTGTACAACACCGCAGAGCTCCGCCTGTGCAGGGCGCTGCCTCTGCACGTTATCAGAAAAGTTCTTTGGTGTGGGCCTTTTTTGAGACGAGTGCAGCAGATCGCACCACTGCTATTTGCAATATTTGTCTCAAGCGTATCTCGCGTGGCCAAAACATCAGCCGCTTGGGCACGACAAGCATGACCAGACATATGGCGACCTGCCATGCAGCTCGTTGGCAGGCACACATAAAAGACCCACACCAAAGAACTAAGCGGACCTCTCCTTGCTCCTCCTCAGCTGGGATCTCCATCCCCACTACACCTTCAGTCCTCTCTGAAAGCTGCTCTGAGAGGACTGAAGGTGTAGAATTCGGTGTGTCACAACCAAGTACTTGCAGTACACCGACGTCCGAATGCAGCAGGCAAATTTCCCTGCCCCAGCTGCTGGACCGTAGAAAGAAGTACACTCCCAGCCATCCACATGCCCAGCGGTTGAATGCTAGCCTTGCTAAATTGCTAGCACTTCAACTGCTGCCTTTTCAGTTGGTAGACTCGGCCCCCTTCCGTGAGTTTGTTCAATGTGCGGTTCCTCAGTGGCAGGTTCCCAAACGCCACTTTTTCTCGCGGAAGGCGATTCCGTCTCTCTACCGGCATGTGGAGGGCAATGTCCATGCCTCGCTGGACAGGGCGGTCAGCGGTAAGGTGCATATTACCGCTGACTCATGGTCCAGCAGGCATGGACAGGGACGGTACCTTTCTTTCACGGCCCATTGGGTCACTCTATTGGCAGCTGGGAGGGATGCAGGACAAGGTGCAGTAGTGTTGGAGGTTGTTCCGCCACCACGCCTCCAAAACGCGACTACTGCTACTGGTTGTGACACACCTCTCTCCTCCACCCCCTCCTCTTCTTCTTCCTCCAGTGCTCTGTCCTTGGAACCAGCGGTGCTCCGTAGGCGTACAAGGGGCTACGCAAGTACGCAGGCAAAAAGATGCCATGCCGTGCTTGCGCTGGTGTGTTTGGGGGACAGGAGCCACACTGGGCCAGAGGTTCTGGCAGCTCTGCAGGGGCAGGCCGAGAGGTGGTTGACGCCACGTCAGCTTAAGCCAGGAATGGTCGTTTCTGACAATGGCACCAACCTCCTCTCCGCCCTGCGACAGGGGCAGCTCACCCATGTGCCCTGCATGGCTCACGTCCTCAACCTGGTGGTGCAGCGGTTCTTGGGCAGGTTCCCAGGCTTACAGGATGTCCTGAGGCAGGCCAGGAAAGTCTGTGTGCATTTCCGCCGATCTTATAAGTGCCAGTGCTCGGCTGACTGAGCTGCAAAACGAGGTGAACCTGCCCAAGAACCGCCTAATATCTGACATGCCCACCAGGTGGAACTCAACGTTGGCCATGCTGCAGCGACTGCACACGCAGCAGAGGGCCATCAATGAGTACCTTTGCGACTACGGCACCAGGACAGGGTCAGGGGAGCTTGGTTTTTTTTCCCCACGTCAGTGGAGCATGATCAGGGATGCATGCACTGTCCTCTCACCATTTGAGGAGGCCACGAGGATGGTGAGCAGTGACAGTGCATGCATCAGTGACACTGTCCCTCTTGTCCACCTGTTGGAGCATACGCTGCGTGGGATAATGGACAGGGCACTTGAGGCAGAACAGAGGCAGGAAGAGGAGGACTTCCTTGCCTCTCAAGGCCCCCTTTATCCGGACAGTGTTCCTTCTGTCCCACCCATCACACAGGAAGAGGATGAGGAGGAGGAGGAGGAGGAGGATTGTGTGAGCATGGAGGTGGAGCCTGGCACTCAGCATCAGCAGCAGCAGTCTTTTAGGGATGATGTACAGTCCCAACAAGCCAGTGGACTTGTACGTGGCTGGGAGGAGGTGGCTGGCGATCATGTCATCCTCAGTGACCCAGAAGACTCCGGACCGAATGCCTCAGCTAACCTACGCTGCATGGCCTCCCTGATCCTGCAAAGCCTGCGGAAGGATCCTCGTGTTCTTCGGATCAAGGAGAGGGACCATTACTGGCTGGCCACTCTCCTTGATCCGCGGTACAAGGGTAAGGTTGCGGACCTTATCTTGCCGTCGCAGAGGGAGCAGAGGATGAGACATCTCAGGGAGGCCTTGCAGAAAGGTCTGTGCAACGCGTTCCCAGAAACTGGGAGGCTACAAACTCCTGGTCCTGGGCGACGAGTTGCTGAGGCTTCGGTCAGTGGCAGAAGGAGCGGTGGGGAAGGTGGACGTCTGACCGATGCGTTCAGACAATTTTTTAGTCCGCAGCCCCAAGGTATGATCGGTTCCAGCAACCATCGCCAGCGTCTGATATACATGGTGCAGGAATACCTTGGGGCAAGGTCAGACTTGGACACCTTTCCCACCGAAAATCCTCTGGCTTACTGGGTCCTGAGGATGGATCACTGGCCAGAGCTTGCACAGTATGCAATTGAGCTACTGGCCTGTCCTGCCTCCAGCGTTCTTTCCGAACGCACATTCAGTGCTGCTGGAGGATTTGTGACTGATCATAGGGTGCGCCTGTCCACCGCCTCGGTTGATCGACTGACATTCATCAAAATGAATCAGTCTTGGATCACCACCAGCTACCAGGCACCTGAGGCGGATATAACCGAATAATTTTTAATGTCACATCCCTTCAAGACTGCCTATGCTGATGCTGAGTGACTGTCCTCTTATGTTCACTGACTATCCTCTTCCTCCTCCTCAATGATCCATGCCACCACACCAGTGCCTAAGGCACAATTTTTCAGCCCCTGTTTAACAGGGGCGTGTACTTACAATTTTTTTAAAAAATGCTTCGCAACACGTGTGACTGCTGTGCTCCAAGTACAGTCTCTGTGAGGGCCGGGTTGCAGTGTTGTGGCACCAGCACCAGTGCCTAAGGCACAATTTTTCAGCCCCTGTTTAACAGGGGCGTGTACTTACAATTTTTTAAAAAAAATGCTTCGCAACACGTGTGACTGCTGTGCTCCAAGTACAGTCTCTGTGAGGGCCGTGTTGCAGTGTTGTGGCACCAGCACCAGTGCCTAAGGCACAATTTTTCAGCCCCTGTTTAACAGGGGCGTGTACTTACAATTTTTTAAAAAAATGCTTCGCAACACGTGTGACTGCTGTGCTCCAAGTACAGTCTCTGTGAGGGCCGTGTTGCAGTGTTGTGGCACCAGCACCAGTGCCTAAGGCACAATTTTTCAGCCCCTGTTTAACAGGGGCGTGTACTTACAATTTTTAAAAAAAATGCTTCGCAACACGTGTGACTGCTGTGCTCCAAGTACAGTCTCTGTGAGGGCCGTGTTGCAGTGTTGTGGCACCAGCACCAGTGCCTAAGGCACAATTTTTCAGCCCCTGTTTAACAGGGGCGTGTACTTACAATTTTTTAAAAAATGCTTCGCAACACGTGTGACTGCTGTGCTCCAAGTACAGTCTCTGTGAGGGCCGGGTTGCAGTGTTGTGGCACCAGCACCAGTGCCTAAGGCACAATTTTTCAGCCCCTGTTTAACAGGGGCGTGTACTTACAATTTTTTAAAAAATGCTTCGCAAAACGTGTGACTGCTGTGCTCCAAGTACAGTATCTGTGAGGGCCGGGTTGCAGTGTTGTGGCACCAGCACCAGTGCCTAAGGCACAATTTTTCAGCCCCTGTTTAACAGGGGCGTGTACTTACAATTTTAAAAAAAAAATGCTTCGCAACACGTGTGACTGCTGTGCTCCAAGTACAGTATCTGTGAGGGCCGGGTTGCAGTGTTGTGGCACCAGCACCAGTGCCTAAGGCACAATTTTTCAGCCCCTGTTTAACAGGGGCGTGTACTTACAATTTTTTAAAAAAATGCTTCGCAACACGTGTGACTGCTGTGCTCCAAGTACAGTATCTGTGAGGGCCGGGTTGCAGTGTTGTGGCACCAGCACCAGTGCCTAAGGCACAATTTTTCAGCCCCTGTTTAACAGGGGCGGGTAATTACAAATCTTGATCTAATAGTTCACAGCAGGGCCCATTCCTGCGCCCACCAAGAGTAACTATGAGGGCCTGCAGTCTTGTGGCAACACCGTCCACCACCACCGCCAAAGGCCCAATTTTTCTGCCCTGTTCATCAGGTGCTTGCAATTACAAATCTTGATCTAATAACTCACAGCAGGGCCCATTCCTGCGCCCACCAAGAGTAACTATGAGGGCCTACAGTCTTGTGGCAACACCGTCCACCACCACCGCCAAAGGCCCAATTTTTCTGCCCTGTTCATCAGGTGCTTGCAATTACAAATCTTGATCTAATAACTCACAGCAGGGCCCATTCCTGCGCCCACCAAGAGTAACTGTGAGAGCTTACAGTCTTGTGGCAAAACCGTCCACCACCACCACCACCACCCCCAATTTTTCTGCCCTGTTCAAGAGGTGCATGCAATTACAAATCTTGATCTATTAACTCACAGCAGGGCCCATTCCTGTGCCCACCAGTCTTGTGGCTACACCAACATCTAATAGGGCAAATTTCTGCAGAGTATATACGCCAGGCCCCTACTTTCAAACATCCAACTTACAAACGACTCCTACTTGCAAATGGAAAGAGAAAACAGGAAGTGAGAGGAAATCTACCCCTAGGAAGGGAAATTCTATCCTGTTAGATTTAATTTGGGAAAAAGGTATCTCCTCTCTACTGATACTTTATCACCAATCCTTGTTTCAATTAAAACCCCACTTTTCCAAAAACATTTGTCATTGGGACGGAAAGTGAGGTGACATGTTCTGAACACATGTGCAAAGACAGCAAATGTTACAGGGGTGATAACCCCTCCCTATGTTCTCCAAAAAGCTTAAAAATAGATTTTTTTGGGATGGAGCTACACTTCATAATGTACCTGTTCAGATTCTACTTAAGATCAAACCTAAAGCCGCAAGTGGTTTTAAATGGCTTCTTTTTTTCCTTTACAAATGTCATTTTGTGCAAGGACAGTTCTAAACACGGGAAACACATGCCACTTCACAGGCATACTTTAGACACCCCCCAGGTACCATATTTAAAGGAAAATTTCACTTTTTTTTTTTCACTTTATGCATCATTAAAATGACTGCTCCCGAAAAAACGTTAGTTTTTAAAAGTTCTTTTTGCATTGATATATGTCCCCTGGGGCAGGACCCGGGTCCCCAAACCTGTTTTATGACATTAACATGCATATTGGCCGTTGTAATTAGCACTTTTGATTTCGAACGTTCGCGTCCATTATAACGTATAGGGTTCGAAAATTCGCGCGAACTTTCGGTCCGTTCGAAGGTTCTGGTTCGAACCGAACCCGGGGGTGTTCGGCTCATCCCTAGTGGTGACGTTTGTTGCCTACGACGGGACTACGTAGAGGCTAGTGGCCAATAGCTTTGGTCTTGTAATGTGATCTGACCATGCGTGGCACTTTGTCCGTCGGAATTCGCTACACACGATCGGAAAAAGTCCGATAGGACTTTGTTGTCGGAAATTTTGAGGGCAGGAGATAAAACTTTGTCCGTCGGAAAATCCGACGGAAAAAGTCAGATGGAGCCTACACACGGTCGGAATTTCCGACAACATTGTCCGATAGGACATTTTCCGTCGGAAAATCCGACCGTGTGTATGGGGCATTAGACAGGTGTCTGCACCCCCCTCCCCCCTGAAAGGTGCCAAATGTGACACCGGAGGGGGGGGAGGGTTCCGATGAGCGGAAGTTCCACTTTAGGGTGGAATACCGTTTTAAAATGAGTACAACTATGGTCCTAAAATTCTTAGTTGATACACAAGAAGTGACCATAGGTTAATTACAATTGGCCACTGTTCGGTCCAAACTGTTGCCTAATTGTTATATTGTTATTAAATCAATAAAATTCTATAAAAATCAGTGTCCTTCTCTTTTTACTGTCTACTCACAAGGAAAGGCGTGGGGAGGGAACTTGCAGCAGAGAAAGATATAGTATCCTGCCAGACAAGACTGTGCTGAATAGCAGAGCTGCATAATTCTCGGGACTGGATGTACAGAAATACTCACACACCCCTTTGGCAGATAAAACATATATTGTATGTTTCATTTGTGCTCTTTGCTTTATTTATTTTATACATTTTTATTTATTTTTTTGCACAGCAGACACTCTAAAAAGGGATACTAGATGTCCCCACTTGAAGCATTTAATCACCAACGGTTTTTGTCGGCGATGTAAATCTGTCATGCCAGCTAGCAATAGTCGGACTCTCATGCAAGACTAATAACGAAGGACACATGTTTACAGAAAACCTAAATACTGCCTCCTATTATCTGCCTTTCATGTGGTGTTGGGACTTTTATATAGAGATGTGTAGATGCTTTTAATGATGCAATTCTACTGTAATGGCTTTAGTCCACAGAAAGTAGGACATGTGCAGAGCAGACGAACCATATTATCAAAAGCAGAAAATGATATAAAACCCACCAGAACATGCGATTAGGGACGTAAACCTTGTTTTATTATTCGGAAGATCTAAACAAACTCCCAAAAAGTTAAACTAAAGGCAGATAAAATGGATAATCTTGACAAGGCTAAAGCTGCCCGCAAATCTTGGATGGCAATCAGATGTTCATCCGTGATGGAGCTTCACTCCGGCAATGTTCTGTTTAATAGAACATTCCCATAAATACAAAAATGCCGCTTTTCGCAGCGGTTTTCTAACTTGCTTGATTAACTGCTCCCATGGACAGCAGAGAAGGATATAGGCAGGGTAGGATGCCAAGTTAGCTGCTGATGAGATTCATGCAGATCCTTACAAGTTTGAAAATGCCACCCAAGTTCCAGTTAATATTTAGTCCTATACATTATACGTCCTATACGTCTTTTTTGGACCCCAGAATGCATTGAATACCCTTTTGGTTGTCTGACCTTTACTGGAATAACACCTAATCTAGACTAGGGATGAGCTTCGAGTTCGAGTCGAACTCATGTACCCCCTTACCATTTCAAACAGGGGTCGGCCGGGATCTGGGGGTCCCCTTGTTAAAGGGGGCTTCCAGATTCTGATAACCCCCCCGCCTGCCGACCCCCACAACCACTGGCCAGGGTTGTGGGGATGAGGCCCTTGTCCCCATCAACATGGGGACATGGTGCTTTGAGGGGTCACAGAGGGGAATGCTGCCATTCAATTACTGGCATTCATATGTAAATAGCGTCAGCATTCATATGCAAATAGTGACGGCCGGCGGCATTGATATGTATATCATGCCCCTCTGAGGTCATATCCACAGTAATCTCTAGCAACCAATCAACAAGCAGAAATCATGTGCTGTAACCTCCGTAATGTGTGCTGTAACCTCTAGCAACCAGTCAGTGAGCGGTAATGATACACTGTAACCTCTGGCAACCAATCGCAATACCTGCCTGATCTGATTCAGTAAACTGATTTTGAGTCTAGCTGCTATTTATTGCATGTCTCAGAGCAGGTGGAGCGCAAAACTGCAATCAATATTAAAGATGGCCCTGGGAGTGGGCATTCCAAGGCAGACTGCGTACGCATGCAGACTGTCCTAGGTAACGCCCACATATGATGTTGAGCCTTGATGAGTAAACAAACTGAAATCCAATAAATGAGAGGATGGACATCCATTTAGCCAGAAAATGAGGCGGGCTCTGTCTGACTTGATGCAGCTTCTAATGCACATTGCGAGAAGCTCGCAGTGTGCAGTGAAATCACAGTAAACTATTTTAATTACATGAGACGAGCCTTTACAACTGTGCAAGACGGAAGGGAAGGCCAGAGGTGAACCAAATGCAGTTAGAAGACTAAACAGGTGAAAGCTGATTGGTTAACTGAACTGTACATTTTCTTGCAAACCAGCTCCCAATTTTGCCTTATCCTTGTGGGGGAGTAAAATTGAGAGTTTTCACTTGGGTCATTATATCAAATTGCATTGGAGTTAAAGAGGAGGGCCCAGCAAAAAAATGTTTTTAAAAGTCAGCAGCTACAAATACTGCAGCTGCTGACTTTTAAAGTGGAGGGCCACCCTGAAAAACAAAACTAGATAAAAATGTTAATACAAATTTAAAATGAAAAAATAAAAAATAAACATTTTTTTTTTACTTACCAGAAATGGCTGTTGCTAGGCAGATCGTCCTAATCTGCCTCTTCCTGTTCCTCGGAGCTGTTCTCCTAGCACCGCCTTCTAGTGAATGGGGCGCGGTGTGTTATGGAAACTGTGTCCCACAACACATCGCGTTCCCCATTCACAAAGCGCTCGCTGCCGTTTCCCTTACTGAGGATGGCGACGCTGGGGCCGGAGCGCCGAGGGACATCTCGGCCTCCACGACCGACATCTCGGGCGCCCTGGGAGGGTAAGTGTACTTATTAAAAGTCAGCAGCTACTTTTTTTTTTAGCTGCTGACTATTAACATTTTTTTTTTTTTACCTGAAACACCGCTTTAAGAATCGGACATTTACCTGTCCCAGGGTCCAGCGATGCGGGGGGAACGGTGCGGTGCCGACGTCCTTACTGTGGGCACCCGACTGTGGCTTCACAGCCGGGCACCCACTGCGCATGCGCGAGCGGCGCCGTACATCGTGATACGTCGCACAGTCATCTGGGACCTGTCACGTGTCCCAGATGACTGACTGCCAAGAGGAAGTGACGTTTCTAGCCCAGGCTGAGGAAGAGGCAGATTTTGTGGGACCACCTAGCAACAGGGAGAAATAGGTAAGTGAATTTTTTTTTTTATCCAATTCTTTTTTATTGTTAGATTTAATTTAAAAAGGCATAATGTTGTCATTTTGGTGGAAACACCACTTTAAGTACAGGATAATTTGGCCAAAATGTTGCTAAAGATTAAATTGTTAATTTTGTGGCAAATTCTATTTCACTGTAAAATAACACATCTTGCCTTCATGGAATATAGTCTGCGTTTGAATCCAATGCACATGGCCGCAATATCAGCCAAATGAAGGCTCAATTTTCCTCATTTAGGCCACTTTCACACTAAAGCACTTCTAAACTGCCAGTAAAAACACTGAGCGCTTTTGAAGAGCTTTTCAGGCGCTTTTGAAGAGCTTTCCATTCATTTCAATGGGGAGGGAAGTTTTTCACAGTCCTGCCAGCACACTGCCCCAGTGTGAAAGTGTTCATTGATTTTAATGGAAATAAGTTTTCGTGAGCTTTTTAGGCGCTGTTTTTAGCGTGAAAGCGCCTGAAAAGCGCCTCAGTGTGAAAGTGGTCTCAGGGTGAAAAAAAAATTAACAAAAGGACTGCATCAAATATTCATTATATACAATATTTTTTATTAGAATAGCACACCAGCACCATTATTTCAAAGGGTTAAAGAAGAACTTTTTGCTTGTAGGGAAGGCTCCGATAGCTTCATTTTCCGATGGCTGTAGAGGTTTTTTCAAGCCAACATCTCTTCTTTCACCTTGGACGTGTTGGCAAATGACCTCAGCCAGAGACAGGCCGCTGACCACTGCTCCCTCAATGCACGGACTTACTAGCCAGTCTCCACATATTCCCACATTGTTACTCGCCTGGAAGACACAGTCCTCACCCTGTAACACATTAAGGGGGTTAGCCGCCCCCCACATCTGCACTTTGGTAAAGCAGGGAGTCAACATTTTTCGATCAACGCCAGTCACTTCTGCAAATCCGTTCAAAAGCAAATGAGTGACCTCTTTTTCTTTGGAAGGCGGTATAAACTCTTGAGGAACTTTATGGTTGGCCCCAAAAGCCTTCGTACTAATGACAGTCCAACATTCCATCTCATTTTCAGAGTACTTAGATGTGTTATTTCCAATCCACGATACGTCTGGATGTTCCACAAATGCCCCATCATAGCTCAACGCAACCTTTTTTGTTAAAGCAAATAACAAAACCCAGAGGGAGCAAAGCTGCATGACGCGAGTCTGCGGTGATAGAACGGGTCCAAACTTAACTTTCAGAAGGTTGTGGATTTGTGGCGCCCCTGAGTTTTCCATAAGCTTTGCAGCACACTTTCCATTATGGGCCACCACCAGATAGTCAAACCATCTGTCATCTACTTGCCACTTTTTATTAAGTGGATCCCAGTGGACACTGCTGACCCACTTGTGTCCCTCAACCCGAACAAGACTTGACAGACATTCAGGAACGGCCTGCATTCCCCTCGTTCCAATAAACACCTGCATATTCTTGATTTCTTCTGGCTGTTTCCCCATCTTGAGATGAACAATTTTGCCAGGCCATAATTTTACTGCCTTCTTGTTGTGCAAAAAGGACACAATTTTGGCAAATCTCTGGTCGCTCACAGTGAAGAACTGGACAGCGTGGTCAAATATGTGGAGTTTTCCATTAATGTTGATGTACCGGCTGCTGCATCTGCCCCCAGGGCCATGTTTTCCAGTGTCAAAAACCACTGGGTTAGTGATTCCCAACTGTGACAATCTAGCCGCACAGACCAAGCCTGAAATCCCGCCGCCAACAATGGCCACTGATATCTCTTTTCCACTCATTTGATCACAAAGGACACCTGTAGAAGAAAAAAAAAAAAAAAAAAACAGGCAATAATCTAGTTTTGTCATACATAGAGTGCCTTGAAAAAGTATTCATACCCCTTGAAAATTCAACATTTTGTCATGTTACAACCAAAAACGTAAATGTATATTTCTAACATCTAATCTTATGCCCCGTACACACGGTTGGAATTTCCGACGGAAAATGTCCTATCGGACCATGTTGTCGGAAAATCCGACCGTGTGTGGGCTCCATCAGACTTTTTCCGTCGGAATTTCCAATGGAAAAAATTTGAGATCCTGCTCTCAAATTTCCCGACAACAAAATCCGATCAGACTTTTTCCGATCGTGTGTAGAGAATTCCGACGGACAAAGTGCCACGCATGCTCAGATCAAATTAGGAGACCAAACCTATTGGCTACTAGCCTCTACGTAGTTCCATCGTACGCAACGAATGTCACCACGTTCAGAATGATCGGATTTTCCGACAACTTTGTCCGACCGTGTGTATGCAACACCAGTGTCGGATAAAATCCGTCGGAAAAAATCCGATGGATTTTGTGGTCGGAATTTCCGACCGTGTGTACGGGGCATAAAACTAAAATCTAATGGAACAAATTGCCTTCAGAAGTCACCTAATTAGTAAAAAATGTCCACCTGTGTGTAATTCAATCTTAGTATAGATACAGCTGTTCTGTGAAACCCTCAGAGGTTTGTTAGAGAAAACCTTAGTGAACAAACAGCATCATGAAGTCCAAGGAACACACCAGACAGGTCAACGATAAAGTTGTGGAGACGTTTAAAGCAGGGTTAGGTTATAAAAATATATCCCAAGCTTTGAACATCTCACAGAGCTCTGTTCTTTCCATTTTCAGATGATGGAAAGAGTATGGCATAACTGCAAACCTACCAAGACATGGCCGTCCACCTAAACTGACCGGCCGGGCAAGGAGAGCATTCATCAGAGAAGCAGCCAAGAGGCCCATGGGAACAATGGAGGAGCTGCAGAGATCCACAGCTCAGGCGGGAGAATCTGTCCACAGGACAACTATTAGTTGTGCACTCCACAAATCTGCCCTTTATGGAAGAGTGGCAAGAAAGAAGCCATTGTTGAAAGAAAGACATAAGAAGTCCTGTTTGCAGTTTGCGAGAAGCCATGTGGGGGACACAGCAAACATGTGGAAGAAGGTGCTCTGGTCAGATGAGACCAAAATGTAACTTTTTGGCCTAAAAGCAAAACGCTGTGAGTGGTGGAAAACTAACACTGCACATCACCCTGAACATATCATCCAAATCGTGAAACATGGTGGTGGCATCCTAATGTTGTGGGGATGCTTTTCTTAAGCAGGGAAAGGGAAGCTGGTCAGAGTTGATGGGAAGATTGATGGAGCCAAATACAGGGCAATTTTAGAAGAAAACATGTTATAATCTGCAAAAGACTTGAGACTGGGGCGGAGGTTCACCTTCCAGCAGCACAACGACCCTAAACATACAGCCAGAGCTACAATGGAATGGTTTATTAGATCAAAGCATATTCATGTGTTAGAATGGCTCAGTCAAAGTCCAAACCTAAATCCAATTGAGAATCTGTGGCAAGACATGAAAATTTCTGTTCACAAACGCTCTCCATCCAATCTGACAGAGCTTTAACTATTTTGCAGAGAAGAATGGGCAAAAATGTCCCTCTCTCGATGCGCAAAGCCGGTAGAGACATCCCCAAAAAGATTTGCAGCTGTAATTGCAACAAAAGGTGGTCCTACAAAATATTGACTCAGGGGGGCTGAATACAAATGTACGCCACACTTTTCACATATTTATTTGTAAAAAAAAGTTTGAAAACCATTAATCATTTTCCTTCCACTTCACAATTACCGTATTTATCGGCGTATAACACGCACTTTTTTCCCCTTAAAATCAGGGGAAAATCGTGGGTGCGTGTTATACGCCGATACCCGCCGATCTCCCACTGATTTTTTCTTTAGGGGAGCGAGCGGAGCCGATATTCCGAAAGCCGCGTGTATTTTCGGCTATTTTCGGCTCCTCTCGCAGTCCCGCCCACCTCCACTGATTGCGAGAGGAGCCGAGCGCCGACAACATAAAGAATTCCGAGTTCGGCTATTTTCGGCTCCTCTCGCAGTCCCGCCCCTGTCTGCCAGCAGAGCCGAGACTAGCCGAACTCGGATTTCTGTATGTTGTCAGCGCTCAGCTCCTCTCGCAATCAGTGGAGGTGGGCATGTCACGCGGCGCTCGTCCTCCCTACTCGGCGCCAATTTTAAATGGGCAACGCTGCAAATGTACTGGGCAACGCTGCACATGTACTGGGCAACGCTGCACATGTACTGGGCAACGCTGCACATGTACTGGGCAAGCCTGCAAAGGCACTGGGCAAGGCTGCACTGGGCAAGGCTGCATTGGGCAAGGCTGCAATAGCACTGGACAAGGCTGCACTGGGCAAGGCTGCAAAGGGACTGGGCAAGGCTGCACTGGGCAAGACTGCAAGGATGGACAAGGCTGCGCTGGGCAAAGCTGCAAGGATGGACAAGGCTGCAGATGGACACTGGACAAGGCTGCAATGATGGGCATTTAAATGTAAGTATTTTTTCCTTAAACTTCCCTCCTTAAAGTTTTTTTCCTTAATATTCCCTCCTAAACTTGGGGTGCGTGTTATACGCCGATAAATACGGTATGTGCCATTTTGTGGTGGTCTATTAAGTAAAATTCCAATAAAATATATTTGCGTTTTTGGTTGTAACATGACAAAATGTGGAAGATTTTAAGGGGTGTGAATACTTTTTCAAGCCACTGTAATTTCAGGAATTAACAGAAATGTAGCTTTACATTTCCTACACAAAGTATAATTAATTGTGGATAATTGTTTTTCTTGCTATAAAGGCCTAAACCCAGACATGTTATCGATGAGCCATTGCATAGAAATATTTCAACAGGAGTTTTCATCAGCAGCCTGTGCCAAAAAACAAAAGGGAACAAGATGGGAAATTAAATTGGACCTAAAGTCGGAAACTGATTTCGGGTTTAGCTGCCCCCTCTGGTCTACATTCAGTAAAAGTAGATAAAGAGAATCCAAAAACCTTCCTGTGGCAACACGTCCACCAATTCCCAGAAGCGTCCAGCCTAAAGCAGTGGCCAAGAAGCAGAGGTACTCTTTGGCTGTTTAACAGAGGTGCTCTAGATAGTTACATAGTTAGTTAGGTTGAAAAAAGACACAAGTCCATCCAGTCCAACCACAAATAAAAAAATAAAAATAAAAAAAATAATATCATGCAATCCCATATACCCCATTCTATACTCACAGTTGATCCAGAGGAAGGCAAAAAACCCCAGCAGCGCATGCTCCAATTTGCTAAAGCAGGGGAAAAAATTCCTTCCTGATCCCCCGAGAGGCAATCGGATTTTACCCGGGTCCACTTTACCTATAAATGTTGGTACCCAGTTATATTACGTACATTTAGGAAAGTATCCAGGCCTTTTAGTAAATACCTCTGCCTCTCACATAAACTTAGGATGGGTGCAGTAGGAAATCATTGGACCTCTTGGCCCCAGAAAGAGATTAGTATAGGTCACAGGTAAGTATTTTGGTGCTTTTTTTGTTACATTTTTTTGGCTTTTACTCAAAATAGTCAGATTTTGGTTTTGTGTCCACTTTAATGCTATAATCAAAAAAATACAAACAAGTGGCCACTGTCCCCACCCATAACTGGTCTTTGCAGCAAGGAACACTGAAAGGGCGACGTATGTCAAACAAAATTTCCAAGCTCAACTTACCAACCAGCCTGCGACCAACCAAATTGACCTGTCTACTAATATGCATTAAAAACAGGGATTGCCTTGACGGGGCCTGTAGCTTACGCATGTATTTGCAAATGTGTGCAGACTAAACCCCTGTTTTTAACGAATACTGTTAGACAGGTCAATTTGGTTGGTTGCAGGCTGGTTGGTAAATTGAGCTTGGAAATTTCTTTGGTTTTGTTTGACACTTTAATATGGAAGAACTTTTGAAATAACATTCAGGTCTTAGACCCCTTTCACACCACACCGCCCATAGCGGCGGTGGTAAAACGCTGCTATTTTTAGCAGCGTTTTACCGTCGGATTTGCGCCGCATTTCAGCCGCTAGCGGGGCGCTTTTACCCCCCGCTAGTGGCCGAGAAAGGGTTAAAACCACCGGCAATACGCCGCAATAGCAGCGTTTTGCCGGCGGTATTACATCGCTGCCCCATTGATTTCAATGGGGAGCAGCGGTGGAGGAGCGGTGGAGGAGCGGTAAACACACCGCTCCTTCACCGCTCCAAAGAAGCTGCTGGCAGGACTTTTCCTGACGTCCTACCAGCGCACCGGTGCAGTGTGAAAGCCTGAGCAGACAATGGTGCAGCTGTTTTAGGGCGGATTGCAGGCACTATTACTAACGCTATAGCTCCTGCAAAACGCCCTTGGTGTGAAAGGGGTCTTAGGAAACAGTCCGATGGGAGCTTTTCATCGGATTTTCCGACCGTGTGTATGCCCAACGGTCTTTTTCTGTCGGAATTTCCGAAGGACTTTGCATTGAGAACCTGTTCTCAATTTTTCCGAAGGAAAACCTTTCTATCGGATTTTCCGATCGTGTGTATGCAATTCCGACACGCAAAATTCCGACGCATGCTTGGAAACAATTTGACGCATGCTCGGAAGCATTAAACTTCCCTTTTATAGTGCTGTCGAAAGTGTTTTATGCCGCTGTGTTATTGACCGTCGGAATTTGGTGTGATCGTGTATAGGCAACACAGCTTCAGAGTTTTTTCGACGAGAATTCCGATCGTGTGTACGCGGCATTAGGGAACCCCTACTGATACTGTACATATACAGCTCACAAGGCATTCGTGTGAACATAACGTTGTAGATCTATGAATAGAAGAGAAGAAAGGATTTGGCATCCTTAGTGTTTTCGGAAGTTAGGGATGCTCTATCCCAAAATATATTTGTAGTAATAAATAATAGCCAGAAAAGAAAACCAGGTAGCAAAAACAGTAGTGCTCCCAAACATCGTTGGTCAGTTGAAAAAACGACCCCTTTCATTGGATAGGCGCCCCTCTACACTGGTGGCCAGTGAAGAGCTCCTGTACACTAGTGGTCAGTGGGGAGAATGCTCCTTATGTTGGTGGTCAATTGGAAGAATGATCCTTGCATTGATGGTCAGTGGAAAAATTGACCCTTTACATTGATTGTTATTATATAGGTGTCCCAAAACACTGGTGATCAAAGGGAAAAATGCTCCTTACATTGGTGGTCAGTTGAAAAATTACCCCTTGCATTGATGGTCCTTGGACAGGTGCCCCCTTACACTGGTGGTGACCAAACAGGTCTAGTACACTGTTGGTCACTGGGAAGAATTCTCTTTATATTGGTGGTCATTGGCCCTCTTACAAATAGCTGAAAAGATCGTTGGTGTCATTGGTAGCTTATCCAAGGAGGAGCAACAATTGCTCATTGCTTCAGAAACACTTAGCAAACTCTGGAGGAATCCTAGGGTTCCACGGAAGCGTGGTTGAGAAAGATTGCTATACCACTATTCATAATATCAGATCTGTTATATAGGAACTCTTCAAAAAAGCCAAGACTATAAAATTGTGATAATTTCATTGGTTAGGTCTTGTAGGAATGGGAAAACACTGGCAAGTGAACTGAAATATTGACAGTACAGGTAATGTACAAGGTGGAAAAAAAAAAAAGAAGACTGCAATGTATTAATGTATTGTTAGCTTGGTGTACCATCTAACAACCACTGCACGCTGGTTCCCGGAAACTGGTGTAGATTGCAAAACAGCCTCACCAACTGCCACGCCGGATATATTCTGCAAGCTGGTCTGCCTGTGCCCCATAACCTTCTATCTCTGCCGGAAAATTCTACCCTAGCTCAAGGAAGTCTGGGGTTTGTGGGTGGATGTAGAACAGACATATGGATGAATTAGGCTTCGTGAGGGATTTTGTCGGACAGTAGTGAAAGTTTATTTAGCTAATGATGCAAGAAAAGGGGACTAGACACAGAAACGAACCTTATAAAGCCTAAGCTCAGTTGGAAAATATGTCAAATACCGGCAAAGAGCAATGACATCATCACACTATATTATCATTGGGAGCCTCTACACATATTTCGGTGTAGGTAAGGCTTCTAATCATCCCTGATTACAAAGGGATCATCAGAAGATGCTCATGTATGAAAAGAAAAAAAGGGTATCAATGGGTGCTGCCATTGTTGACTTTTTTCAAGGTCTGGGTTCCAGAGCTACTTTGTGAGCCGTCGACCTGGATTAAGCATTCAGCCAGACAAATATAAGTGTTTCAGTACCAGGTAAGTATGTATTTAGTCACTTAGTGGTAAAAGCCTACTTGAACATTCAGTTCAAACCAACTAAAAACATTCCAGGTGCATAAAAGATATACAAAATCTTCCAGTTGGTTTTCTTTAGAAAGCAACCACAGCTGTGTGGAAAGGCCTTTCACCTGTGGGCTGCTTGGTGGGGATTTCCCTGGCCATTGGGATTGCGTGTCACATGACAGCAAGTCACCAGCCCAACGATCTGCGGTTAAGGAATTCAGGCTAAAACTGCAAGAAGCCGTCATGTGATAGCAGGCTTCTGGCCAAACCCGCTGTGGCCCGGGGGAATTAGGGCCAAACCTACGGGAAGCAGGCCGTGAGAGCAGGCCACCAGCCCAATGGCCAAATCCCACCCGCATTCACAAATAACAAAGAAGGAGGACGCTGGTGACTTCATTGACCCAATATGGGCACATGGCCATTTTTGGACAATGTCAGACATTGGGTCAGTGATGTCACCCGCTTTTCCTCCTTTGTTCTGTGCAGCTGTGGGGCAGGGTATTCTCTGGTCAGCCGTGGAATTAGGGCCAAATCTGCAGGAAGCAGGTCACGATATCAAGCCACTTACCCAAAGGCCTGGGATTTCATCACCCTGCAGCCGCATGTAACAAAGAAAGGAATTCTGGTGACAAACATCATTGACTTAAAATGGTCACCCGGCCATATTTGGTCTATGATAGTCTCGAGATATGGCCATGTGGTCATATTAGGTCAATGATGTCACCAGTATGCCTGTCCCTTTGTTACATGAGACTGCGGGGCGGGATGCTGGTAACATCATTGACCCAATATGACCAAATATTACTGTGTGGACTTAATAGGTCATTAATGTCACCAGCATCCCTGTTTTTTTGACATGATAGACTGTGGGGTGGGTATGCTGGTGACATCATTGACCCAATATGGCCACATGACCATATTTGGACATTATCATTGACCAAATATGGCCATGTGGCTACATTAGATCAATGATGTCACCAGCATCCCTGTCCCATTGCTATGTGAGGCTGCGGGGCAGGGATGCTGGTTACATCGATGACCTAATATGGCAACATAGCCATATTTGGACAGTGTCATTGACTAAATATGGCCATGTGGCCATATTAGGTCAATGATGTCACCAGCATCCCCCTCTTTGTTACATGCGGCCGTGGTTGGGGGAATTCCTTGGCCATTGGGCCTGCAGCCTACTATAAGGTGACAGCTTCCCGCAAGTTTGTCCTGAACCTTAGCTCATCCTTAGTGCCCTAGTGATTGGGTCTACATATCCTTTAACAGTTTTGGACCTGCAAAGAAATGCTGGGTGAGTATGAGAAGTTGTCATTACAGGAGAAGCCTCCTGCACAGGAATCGTTTTAGGACGCCTTAGATGTAGGTAAAAAGGAGGATCATCAGGGAACACAACCTGATGACATCACTACGTCAGTCATCCTGGGTTCTGGTTCCACTTGTTATGTTCCCGTCTCCGCATATCAAAATGGTGTAACTAGTACCATTGACCAAAAGGCATGGAATGCGCCCAACGTACAAGGACAAAATGCTAATTAGCGGTCCTGATTTCTCAATCCTTGCAGACACCCGGCTCTAAAATAGCTTGCGGAGAAGAAAAGGAAAAGTGCTGTCTCAGTGTATTACTAGCCAGCCAAATATTGGGTATATTTGCCTTGCCTTGCTTGTTACCACTAAGCTGGCAAAACAGCCTTGTTCTGGCCAAGGCCTTGAAAGGGAACGTGACCATCCATAGACAGGCAGCTACTTAATACAACCGCCGCTATTCATGTTTTTTTTATGAGTGCGTTCGCTTGGAGAAATTAAATACGCTTGCAATTACAGCCTGCGAGGTTGACAGCGTTTACCCAGACACGCCAACCCGACGGGGCTAATAATATCTCCAACCTTTTAATATTATTTTATGTCCAGAAGACGAAGCTGATGGGAATGTTTTATTTTTCAGAAATAACATACCCTGAAAAAACAAACTGGGGGAGGCCTGCAGGGAGACGAGGATATTTAAAGCACAGAGACCGGTCCGGGGGAAAAGTTGGTAAAGCCCAACACTGAATTCAGCCCCTCCATCCCCCAATCAACCCTACTCCATGCCTGAAGGCCCTCCATTGTCGTATTTTTTTACATTTATATATATTTTTTTATCCCATAGTCTTCACGAAGGTGAAATGATTTTTGAACAGGTATTTATTTAGCGCAGACTACATATTGTACATTCACAATTGTCCCTGCCTTCAAGGAGCTTAAAGTGGTTCTAAAGCCTTAAGGTTTTTCCCCTTAACCAGATGCCGACCACGCCATGCACATATACTGCGTCAGAGCAGCAGCTCAGGGCAGAACGTGGCCCAGGATGCACGTAATCCCCCTCTCGGGTCTGGGGCGCACACGCGTGCCCCTGGCGACCCACTCCCGTTCTGACTGGACACAGCGGGAGCCAATCAGCGAGACCAGCCGATCGTTCGAAAGACTGGAAAAAAGGCCATCTGCCTATGAAAAACACCCACCCCTGGCAACCAACTTCTCAAAAACGCACAATTCAGAATGGTCAATACCACCAGGAACGCCTGTCCCATCGCTTGCTAGGACAGTGTCTGAGGAGGGACCACACACAGGGAAGCAGTTACTCTCTATGGGACCATCCCACAGTTTCACCTCGCCCCTTGTTGCCCAACACTCCATCAGCGACTGTTCTTGCAACAAGCATTTTTCAAACACATTTTTTTACACTGGTCTCTTTTACATTCATGGTTTCCAGCATGCGAGGATCTGGACCAGCGCCATCTGTGCCCGCATCCTCCACCAATTGTAAGATATCTGGGTGATTCCGCTCAAGTGGTGTATGCGATTTGAAGAAACAAGTGTCAGTCCAGACTGCATTCTCAAGGGCATGACAGCCCACTTTTATTTAACCCCTTCCTGACCAGCCACCGCAGTTGTACTATGATAGGTTGGCTCCCCTGGGCGAAACGGCGTTACCTTACGTCGCTTCGCCTTTTGACCACTAGTGGGGGGGGCTCGCCGCCGGAGCCAATGCGAGTGCCCGGCGGGCGCGATGACCGCTGGGCACCTGCGATCGTGACAGAGCGAGAACCAGATCCTGATTCTCTCAGGGGAGAGGAGACAGATCATGTGTTCATACTAAGTATGAACACCGATCTCTCTCACCTGCTAGTCAGTCCCACCCCCCCCCCCCCCACAGTTAGAACATATATATATATATATATATATATATATATGCATATCAGGTCCAATTTAGACATAGACAGGAGCCAATTAACTTACCTGCATGGAGTTTGGGAGGAAACCAGAGTAGCCAGGAGGAAACCAACACAAGCATAGGGAGAAAATACAAACCCCATGCAGATTTTATCCTGACCAGGATTTGAACCAAGGACCCCAGTGCTGTAAGGCAAAAGTGCTAACCACTATGCCACTGTGCTGCCCAGGGTTTTCTTCCTCATCTGACCTTCTAGTAGAGTTTGCCTGTCCTCAATGATGCAAAAATATAAAAAAAGAAAGCGCGGGATGTCAGCACAGCTGCCTGCTATCATGTGAATGTAGGATGCTGTGACGCCCCCTTAGGGTGGATCCATTAAACATTTTTAGTAACTCTTCAGTTCCAGTAACATTTTGGATCTCACATTTCTTACAGTCCTGGTGGCAATGGTCATCTAGACCAACACAGAAGGTGACATGGACACCAATAAAAGCCTGGCAGGGCTTCTAACACTTTTCCTTGCAATTAAGCTTATGTAAAACCTATATAACCTTGTAATGTTCTTAGCTGTCTTTAAAAAAGCTGGGAGGTGTGTCTGCCAGTATTATTACAAAACAGCAATGCTTGGCTGTAGGTGCACCGTGCATTGGTGCGTTTCTGTAGTCTGCTTGATGAAGCGTGCATAGTGGGTCAGCACCACTGCCCATGGTGGGCAAGAGGGCGGCTGCCCTGGGCACTGTGGTACCATTTAAGGTTGGTGGAGGGACAGGGGGGTTGGGGGTTGCCGCAGGAAGGCTGGTGGAGGAGGGGGGGGGGGTTTGCTTTGGAAGTGGGAATTTGGAGGGTGGCAGTGGATAAGAATTGCCTTTGCCTGGAAAATTTTTGTGGGGGCGGGGGTTGCTAGGAGTGGTGATTAGAGGGATTTGCAATGGGAAGATGGTGATACGGAAGATGGGGGAGTGAATTTGTGTTAGTTTTTTTTTGTTGCTGGGTGTAAATTTGTGCTAGTTTTCATGAAAAATTAAAAGGTAAAACAAACTCCAAATATCCGGGTCACCCCTCTAGGCCCTTATTGCACATAATGCCCATGATGCCCATACCCAGTACCATGACCGGGATGTCCAGCGCCCAGGGCAAGGGTCTAGAATAGCGCCCCCTCCCCCACTATTAATAGATGACGTAGAATGGGTGCGTCCATTTTTGCCCCCTTTGCTTCACTGCGCCCAGGACAACTGTCCCCCCTGTCCACCCCCTGTCCTGCAAAAAAAAATAGTAAAAGCAAATTGTTCACAAGATCCATTTTTCCAACATTCTGAAAATAAAACCTGTTATTAAAGTAGAACTATAGACAAAACTTTATTTTTTTTTCATGTGGTGGCTTTTTTTTTGGGGAGGGCGTTGCAAACAAGCCCCTCCAGGTCCTTACCTGCAAAAGGAACCTCTAGCCTGGGCTGTCACGGCTCCCCTGATACCCGGCGGCTTCAGTGTTCCAAATCTTCAGCCTCCTGATTGGCTGCCGGAAATGACGCAATGGCGAATTTTGATTTGCTAAAAGCAAAAGTGGGAGGGTTCGGGGCGCAGTGCTCTGCGCCCCGAGGACAATGTCAAACAAGCCAGTTGGAGCCTCGGGCTCTAATCATGTGCTTGTTAAAAAGTGATGGAGCTAATAGACAGCTATTAGTCCGGCGCCCCGCACAGTGGAACAATTTATTTTTAAATAAATTATAATATGACTAACATTTTTTAACTTTAAGATGTTAAAAAAATGTTAGTCATATTATCATTTATTTAAAAATAAATTGTTCTATAAACGTAGGGGGGGGGGGGGTGACGCCCTTGTGCCCCTTATATATCAGCCGCTACTGGTTATAACCTCTGTCAAAACTTTTTTGTCATCTGTATCCCATTGGGGAGATTTCCAATCACTTCCTGTCCCATAACCAAAACAGGAAGTGAGAGGAAATCCCTGCAAATTAGGGGAATCCCTTGGGCCTCCCCAGGTCACCAGTTCTAGTGTCCCCATTGGAAGATTTCCCCTCTATTACTTTTCTGAGGACAGCCCAAAATTTGGGATTTTATTTTACTTTCAATGATAATGGTAAACAGGACAAACAGAGACGGTGAATCTCCCGGGGGTACAGACAGCAGTAAAAACTGACAGGGGTTCTAATTCCTTTTATTTTTTTTGCATGCCAATATCGAAAATGGAGAGGTTACTAAAGTCACGAAAATTCTTGTACGACAGAATAAAAAAATCAGAAGTGATGTCATGTGTTGTAGTGTATTTGTATTTTCCGACGACCACTGTACTGCTCAGGTATCATACGAGAAAAATGTGGGCGTTTGTCCGATCGGATAATATCCGATGAACTGTCATGATCGGCTCTTGAAAGCTCTGTAGTATCGATCTGATTATCATACGATCGCCTCAAAGCGGTATTTTTTTGTCCGATTTTTTGATCGTGTGTATGGGCCATAATGCATAGTGGTCAAAAAACCTTGAGGGTTTACAACCCTTTTAAGCCCTTGTTCACATTGGAGTGACTTGCCGTGCGATTGAACAGGTCAAACCCCATGACAAGTCGCACCCTATTGCCGGCAATTGCACTGTTCAAACCGGTGCAACGCCGACTTTGCGGTGCCACGTTGATTTGAAAAAGTCGTTCCTGCACTACTTTTGGCGATTTTGGGTGTTACTTGAAAAGCCACTTGCCGACCGCCGCACGCCGATGTACGTCCCTACTTTGGGGACGGAGATCATTGTTATGTTGATATCGTTGTTATGATCACTGACCTGTCATGCTTTTTTCTATTACAAGGGATGTTTACATTACTTGTAATAGGAATAAAAGTGACACATTTTATTATTTTTTTTAAAACAGGGTAAAAATAAAAAATGAAAGGTAAAATAAATAAGAAAAAAAAATAAAAAATTTAAATGCGCACTGTCCCGCCGAGCTTGCGTGCAGAAGCGAACGCATCCGTGAGTAGCACCCGCATATGAAAACGGTGTTCAAACCCACACACGTGAGGTATCGACGCGATCGGTAGAGCGAGAGCAATAATTCTAGCCATAGACCTCCTCTATAACGCAAAACATGCAACCGGTAGAATTTTTTAAATGTCGCCTATGGAGATTTTTAAGGATAAAAGTTTGTCGCCATTCCACGAGCGGGTGCAATTTTGAAGGGTGACATGTTGGGTATTTTTGCGTCTTTTTGTGCACTTTTGTGTATTTTTAAAAAAAAAAAACACCTTTGTATGAAGCTGCACAGATGTCTTCCAAGTTGCATCCCAAGTCGCACTGACATGTGGCTTTGAAATTGTGCGATTTCAGATGAAGTTGCGCTATTTCAAAGCAGCAGTGAATGTGAACGAGGGCTTATCAGGGGTCCGGATTGCCTTGCAGAAGTAGATCCATCTCTCTAGAAGACAATGTAACACTGGGGTTGAATTACTAAAACTGGAGAGTGCAAAATCTGGGGCAGCTGTGCATGGTAGCCAATCAGCTTCAAACTTCAGCTTGTTCAATTAACCGGCTTGCCGACCGCCGCACACAGATGTAGGTCGGCAGAATGGCACAGGCAGGCAAATGGGCGATACAGGTACGTCCCTTTAGATTTGCCGGCTTTCGGGCATGCGCGAGTATGCTGTCCCCCCTCCCCCTGAAAGGTGCCAATTGTGACACCGGAAGGGGGGAGGAATCCGATGAGCAGAAGTTCCACTTTAGGGTGGATCTCCGCTTTAATGACTTGACCCCCCCTAGTGTTTAACCCCTTCCCTGCCAGTGTCCTTTACACAGTAATCAGTGCATTTTTGTAGCACTGATCGCCGTACGAATGACAATGGTCCCAAAATAGTGTCAAAATTGTCCTGTGTGTCCGCCACAATGTCGCAGTCATGATAAAAAAAAAAAAAAAAAAAAAATCGCAGATCGCCGCCGTTACTAATAAAAAAAAAATGTATAATAAAAAAGCCATAAAACTATCCCCTATTTTGTAGACGCTATAACTTTTGCGCAAACCAATCAATATACGCTTATTGCTTTTTGTTTATCAAAAATATGTAGAATACATATCAGCCTAAACTGAGGAAAACATTTGTTTTTTTTATATATTTTTGGGGGAGATTTATATAGCAAAAAGTAAAAAAATATTGCTCTTTTTTCAAAATTGTCACTCTTTTTTTGTTTATAGCGCAAAAAAAACAAAAACGCAGAGGTGATCGAATACCACCAAAAGAAAGCTCTATTTGTGGGAGAAAAAAGGACATCAATTTTGTTTGGTTGCAGCATCGCACGACCGCGCAATTGTCAGTTAAAGCGACGCAGTGCCGAATCACTGGTCAGGAAGGGGGTAAATCCTTCCGGGGCTGAAGTGGTTAATGTAAGGAGTGACACTGATAGGGGACCCTGATGTAAGGGTAGACTCTGATGAGGACCCTGAAATTAGGGGGGACCCTGAAGCGAATAGGAACCCTGATATAAAGAACGACTCTGATGGGGTGCAACGCTGCGCAATTGTCAGTTAAAGCGACGCAGTGCCGAATCGCAAAAAGCGCTCTGGTCAGGAAGGGGGTAAATCCTTCCGGGGCTGAAGTGGTTAAGATTAGACAATAAGAACTGGAAGCTGATTGGTTTCTAGGTAGAGCTGCACCAGATTTTGCACTCGCCAGTTTTAGTAAATCAACCCCTTGTGTTTCTCGTAGCAAAAAATATAAAAATAACAAAATCAGGGACGTTTTTTGCCAGGTCCCCATTGTGTGCCCCTCTACACCCCCCCCCCCCCCCCCCCCACTGAGCGCACAACGCAGAGCAATAAAGTTTTGAGATTGTTAATACTTCATATGAAGAGATCTTACCGAGATTGCTGGTTGTGTAAGTTCAGGACTCAGGACAACCCCAGACTGCAATACTTCCTGTCCCACAGCTGATCATCTCCCAGCATCCCTTGCTGCAGGGGAACGACGCTCTACACTGCAACGTATGCAAGGCAATGAGTGGGTGTGATCCCCTGCAGACCTGCATAGGAAATAGAGAGTCACACAAATGAATCAAATCACCTACAAACCTCTGGTGTTTTCTTTTAAATTATTTTATTGAGAACAATAAAGTACATATTATTAGTACAAATTTTGAAGTTAAATAAGATAGACATATACAGGGGCGTTGCTAAATCTACAAAAAATTTGGGGCTATAGCCCATAGCAGCGTAGTAAAGAAAGTCATACGCTTGGGCGGGCATACACATGTATATAATATATATGTGTGTGTGTGTATATATCCCCAGAGAGCCCCCACTTACCTCAGGGTCCCCAGAGAGCCCCCCCCCCTTACATCAGGGTCCCCAGAGAGCCTCCTCCTTACATCAGGGTCCCCAGAGAGCCCCCCTTACATCGGGATCCCCAGAGAGCCTCCTCCTTACATCAGGGTCCCCAGAGAGCCTCCCCCTTGCATCAGGGTCCCCAGAGAGCCTCCCCCTTGCATCAGGGTCCCCAGAGAGCCTCCCCCTTGCATCAGGGTCCCCAGAGAGCCTCCCCCTTGCATCAGGGTCCCCAGAGAGCCTCCCCCTTGCATCAGGGTCCCCAGAGAGCCTCCCCCTTGCATCAGGGTCCCCAGAGAGCCTCCTCCTTGCATCAGAGTCCCCAGAGAGCCCCCTCAGTTACATCAGGGTTCCCAGAGAGCCTCCCCCTTGCATCAGGGTCCCCAGAGAGCCTCCCCCTTGCATCAGGGTCCCCAGAGAGCTTCCTCCTTGCATCAGGGTCCCCAGAGAGCCTCCTCCTTACATCAGAGTCCCCAGAGAGCCCCCCCCCCTTGCATCAGGGTCCCCAGAGAGCACTCTCAGTTATATCAGGGTTCCCAGAGAGCCCCCCGTTACATTAGGGTCCCCAGAGAGCCCCCCCCCCTTACATTAGGGTCCCCAGAGAGCCTCCCCCTTAAATCAGAGTCCCCAGAGAGCCTCCCCCTTAAAATCAGGGCCCCCAGAGAGCATCCCCCCTTGCATCGGGGTCCCCAGAGAGCCCCCCATTTACATCATGGTCCCCAGAGAGCCCCCCACTTACACCAGGGTCCCCTGAGAGCCTCCCCTCCCCTTGGGGACCCCTGCAGAGACTCGGGGCTATGGGCCCCAGATTCGGGGCTATAGCCCCAAAAGCCACCCCCTAGCGACGCCACTGGACATATATATGTGTGAAAGGCTTCCCGATCATCATATATAGAGGAACATATATTTCTTAATATAATAGGTATTATTCATATATAATTTTAATCAATATCTTTCAAACAATCAACAAATTTAGAATAAAGTTGAATAAAGAAAGTAATTAATTGTTTATAAAATAACCTTAGTTTGAGTTGAATAACAACAATGCAATCTATTAGTCTAATGCCCCGTACACACGATCCGATTATCGTACGACCGATCGTAATGGCCGATTTCGGTAGTAGAGATCAAATAGCTAAATAAAGTCACGGAAATTCTCTTACGACAGAAAAATAAATCGGAAGTGATGTCATGTGTTGTAATGTATTTGTATTGAATTTTTGGACGACAACTTTACTGACTAACCGAAAATCGTACGATCGGGAATCGTACGAGGAAAATTATCGGGCATGGGCGATCGAATAAGATCGGATGAACGGTCGCGATCGGCTGTCGAAAGTAGTTACATAGTTACATAGTTAGTTAGGTTGAAAAAAGACACAAGTCCATCCAGTTCAACCACAAATAAAAAAAAACTAATTAAATAAAAATAAAAATATAAATATAAAAATAAATATAAAAATATATATCATACAATCCCATAGTAAGTAGTGTACACACGATCTGAAAATCGTACGATCCTTCCTCGGACGATCGTTTTTCGTACAATATTCGGATCGGTGTGTACAGGCCATTAAAGTTAGTAATGAGATAGTTGGATAATGGTTTAATATAACCAGGGCCAAGATCCAGCTATATGGCTTGGCTTATCCTGGAGAGGAAAAAAAAATAATAATAAATTAAAAATAAAAGATTTCATTTCGATCTCAATTATGTATATTATAGGTTTGTTCTAGAGGAAAAATATTCGATTTGTGATCAATTAGATTAGATTACAATGTATTAAAATATAATTTAAGTGGTGTTTCCACCAAAAAAAAATTGCTTAAAAATCATAAAAAAATGTAAAAAAAAATTATTGGGAAAAAAAAATGTTT
Organism: Lithobates sylvaticus; assembly: GCA_028564925.1. Lineage (NCBI taxonomy): Eukaryota > Metazoa > Chordata > Amphibia > Anura > Ranidae > Lithobates > Lithobates sylvaticus. The sequence goes on from CM053032.1 coordinate 21,109,771, forward strand.
TACTCACCTCTAAATGCCTGTTGCTAGGGGGTCCCTCGTAGTCTGCCTCCTTCAGTGCCCGGGCAATGACATCACTTCCCCCTCGGCGCCGCACAGTCATCTGGGACCTGTCACGTGTCCCAGATGACTGTGCAGCGTATCCCATCTGCACCGTTTAGCATGGATGGAGGAAACGGTTAGATTTGTCGCTAGTTTGAATCCCAACCACGACACCATCTGCTTGGAGTTTGCATGTTCTCCCTGTGCCTGCGTGGGTTTCCTCCCGCTACTCTGGTTTCCTCCAACACAACAAAGACATGCTGGTAGGTAATTGGCTCCTGTCTAACTGGCCCTAGTATGTGTATTTATGAATGTGAGTTAGGAGGAGCCGCACGGCGGAAGCCGCCATGATGCAGAGATTTCACAGGAGCCGCTGCCCATAGGAGCCCGCAACCTGGCCGTGGCCCACCGTCCGTAAGAGCCTGCCCGCCTGCACAACCGATGGGGTAAGTGCCGGGGTAGGAAGGGGTGCCGTTGACCTACCTTAGCAGTAATCACTGTGTTCTCCTGTCAGGGACAGCTTCTACTGCCCCCTTGCGGGGAGAACACAAAGGGTCCGCGGGAGGGAGCGGGTCTGTGTTAATGGGGGAATCAAGCGTTTTTCTTCGGTTGCAGGGGAAAAAAAAAATCCGTTTATGGTTGACTTTAGTTTTCTACTTAGCCCCCGTACACACGCTCGGAAATTTCGACCACAAAATCCGTCCGTTCTTTTCCAACGGATTTTGTCCGAAACTGGTGTTGCATACACGCGGTCGGACAAAGTTGTCGGAAAATCTGATCGTTCCGAACGTGGTGACGTTCGTTGCATACTACGGAACTACGTAGAGGCTGGTAGCCAATTGCTTTGGTCCCGTAATTTGATCTGAGCATGCGTGGCACTTTGTCCGTCGGAATTCCCTACACACGATTGGAAAAAGTCAGATCGGATTTTGTTGTGGGAAAATTTGAGATCCTGCTTTTTCCGACGGAAAAAGCCCGCTAGAGCACACACACGATCGGATTTTCCGACAACATTATCCGATCGGACTTTTTCCATCGGAATATCCGACCGTGTGTACGGGGCATTAGAATTGGCTTCTGCAAAAAAAATTCTTGGGCTTTTCCCCAAGTTTGGAAAACAATGTGCCCTTGGACCAAGCCGTGGTGTAAATTATACCTTAATGGCCGTTTCAACACATTTCGCTTTGATTTTTACCAGCGTTAGGAAAATAACTGTTGAGACATTTTTGAAAACAAGCTCATGAATCATTCATTGTATAGCAAAACCTTTCATTGGTAGCAAAAGAAAAAAAAAAGAAAAGAACAACTTTCAACGGTAGAAGTTTGTCTTTTTTTTTTTTGTATTTCCCCCGCCGGTGGGAGGGAAAAAGAAAATGATTTAATTTCAATTTGATCAAGGAATCCTAGAACTGAGGTCTTGAGAGCAGAAAAAGGACACCTGTGTTGTCAACGGCTGGGATGAAATTAGGACGAAGCATTCGATACCCGGCGCTGGAGTCACTGACTTCGGCCCTTGGGACGGATGTGGGAGGGTAAAAGAGAAGCTTTATTTGTCTAATAGCTCAGCAGAATGCGCTCAGTGTGAGAGCGAAGTATGTGCCCTGGGTGTAATTTTATGCAAAAAAGGGGAGGGTGAGCTTTTTAAAGTGATCTGTTTCGAAAACAGCATGAACACCGGCTACTGTAATATTCCTAATACAGAGCCGGCTTTATCTTTGACGCCGAACAAGAGAGGTCGCGGTCTCAAGACGGATGGTAGCAGCGCTGGAGAAATATGAGGAAGTGCTAGTTTACACACCGGTTGATGGATTGATGGAGCAAGCTACCAGCGTAGGTCCTTAATGTAAGCTCACGTTGCCGAAAATGATGTTTACAAACCATTTCGATTTCAAGGCTACTCTGAGTGAAGTTGGAGAGAGCTTGTAAATTTGGTGACCCAACAGCCCTTTATGCCATGCCTAATGCGCCCCCCATATACCATTTTTCTTTCATATTTCTTTATTTTTGCAAAAAGAAATACAGCCACACAGAATGTGACAGAAGACACACAATGGGTGGGGATTTACTAAAACTGGAGCACACGGAATCTGGTGCAGCTCTGCATGGTAGCCAATCAACTTCACGAACCTGGTACATCATTGGCCTTCGAGTGGTTGTACCAGGGTTAGGGTTGCCACCCATCCGGGGTTTAGCTGGGTTTTGAATCACGTGTCCAGGTTCCGAACACATTATTCAGATCCAGTGGCTGGTGGTAATTTTTTTTTGGGGGGGGGGCGGCAAACAGTAACACCCCGGATCTGGTGCACTTACCCCATCTATGGTGGGCAGTGTTTCTCACCGGCGGCTTCCCTTGCTTGGTGGCGGCAATGGTTTTCCCTTCCTCTGCTCTCCACGGGCATCGCTTCCGTTTCCTCCCTCCTCGCAATTGGGACTCTTCTCTTTTCGGCCAATCAGAAAACAGGTCTCAGACCTGCTTCTGATTGGCTGGAATTAGGATCAGTGTTTCAATAGCTGTTGTAACACCTGGGTGGGCTCATAGCCAACGCTGTATCCTGGCCTAGGCCGACAAGGCCTAGGGCAGCACTTTGCAGGGGGCAGCACGGAAAGAGTCCCGGCTGTTAGTGTAGCACCAGTCATATGGGGTGGACTGGGCTGAGAGGCAAATTAGGTACTGCTTCTGGTATGCGGGGCAGTGCCTAGGCAAAATTTGTCCAACAACAAATGTTTGATGGAGCATACATACGGTTGGACTTTCAGCCAACAAACTCACATCCAACATTTCCTATCGGAGAATCCAACCGTGTATACGCGGCATTACACTTACACATTACTTAGCATGCATACACTTGATATGTATCAATATGGTACCCAACGCTAGGCCATCTTTAAGTATGTGGTCCATATATAGTGCATGTTAGCCTTGATTGTTGCGCAAATAGGTTTGCGCACATATTGCACGAGCCATTTTTGGAGTAGCTGTGCTAATGGCACTACAATCTTATGCTTTTGTTGGCTGCCTGACTGCTTTTTTTTTTATTTTATTTTTGTATAGCTAAGAGCATTTTTATGCCACATGCATTGGGCACAAATCCACTTTAACATGCACTGTGGAATTTTCCATCCTCATTAATGATCCCTGCTATCTGTCTACATCATTCGCCTCAATATTAATATTCTAGGGGCATCTTTGGCTACGCTTGAGTGACAGCTTGGTATTGCTCGTTGTGTTTAAGGACCTAATCATTTTATTTATTTTAGACATGGAGAACCCACATTAACAGCTATTTCAAGCTTTTCAAAGAAGCTGCGGGTTTCATTTTACAACCAACGAGGCTTGGAAGAGGAAGACATTGGGAGACGATAGATGAAAGAAGCATTAAAACTGAGTTTCCCAAAATCGGGTTCTCTTAAAACTTTGTTAAAGATCACGATTGCATAATTGCACACAGTGGCTAATGTAAGAACATTCTGTGCTGTAAGATACACACCATATCATATATGCTGCGGCCGTGGCTCACAGCAGGGATCCAATGCGTCCCTGTACGCCGCTTTCAGGTGCAAATCAGGTCAATATTAATGAATTTGCACCTGAAACAGGGCCAAAGACGCACAGGAACCTTTTCCAGTGTGCTCCGCGGCCGTCCCGGAGATGTGAACCAGCTTCAATGAGAGCCGGTCACAGTCTCCTGTCATGCGAATTGGATGTTGGGGAAACCCGCATCCAATTCGCATCAGTGTGAACCCAGCCTAAATGTTATTTATGTTGACCCCTTGTGTAGACATTCAAAAGTCCTGAACCTGCATCTGGGCACCACCATCTTGGATGTGATGACAGCAAACCCCAGCAAAATCAGATTTATCACTTAAGTGACACTCTATAGGAGTGGCCTCCAAACTGTGGCCCAAGGGCTGGATTTCCACCTTTGCTTGCTTTTATCCTGCCCTTGGGGCATTATTTCTTGCATTGATATGAGGTACTATTCCTCCTACTGACACCAACAATGAGGCACTATTCCTCCCATTGACACCAATGATGGAGCACAATTCCTTACACCGATACCAATGATGGGGCACTATTCCTTCCACTGACACCAAAGATGGAGCACAACTGATATGCGCTACTATTCCTCCTACTGATACCCACAGTGGGCCACTACTCCTCCTACTGACAACAACCATGGGGCGCTATTCCTTCCACTGACACCAACAATGGGGGACATTTCCTTCCACTGACACCAACAATGGGGCACTATTCCTTCCACTGACATCAACAATGGGGCACTATTCCTCCCACTGACACCAACCATGGGGCACTATTCCTCCCACTGACACCAACCATGGGAAACTATTCCTTCAACTGACACCGATGCTATTCCTTCAACTGACACCAATGGGGTACTATTCCGCCAACTGACACCAGTGATGGAGCACAATTCCTTCCATTGACACCAAAGATGCAACACTATTCCTTCCACTGACACCAACGTTGTGAGTTTCTTACCCCCACTGAAAACCAAGCCTGAGTCATTCTTTACTCCCACTGACCCTGGGGCAATTTCTACTTCCACTGGCTGCCCCCCCCCCCCCCCCCCGCAAGCCCTTGTTTAATAAGTTAGGAAACCCCTGCTCTATAGTATTCCCCTTCATACCTCTCCCGACTGCTACATAAAAGGTCATGAAGAGGAGTTGGGTCAGATGGAAAGCAGCTCTAATGTTCACAAAAACACCATCTGACAACAACACACACCGGCGGCTACAACACTTGTCTGAGAAAGACTAGTGTAGTAGCTGCAGGACAGATTTCGAAGAAGAACGAGTTACTGTATATACTCGAGTATAAGCCGACCCGAATATAAGCCGAGGCACCTAATTTTACCACAAAAACCTGGGAAAACTTATTGACTCGAGTATAAGCCTAGGGTGAGAAATGCGCAGCTAATGTAAGTGGAAAAGACGGTCAACAATGCCCATTTGCAGCCTCACTGTGCCCATTTGCAGCCATCGGTCCCCCGAACTTCAAACTCGGTAGTTAAGGGTTCCTAGATGCCCCCTAGCTGCAGCCAATATTTGGGGTTTCTGAAATGACATTGCTGCAGATGGACACAGTTGACCGACTTTGGGGCCCCATATCTTGGGGGTTCCTAGCACTAAGTGGCCCCAGAATGTCATTCTCTGCTGCAGAAAAGTGCTTGACTCGAGTATAAGCCGAGGGGGGCATTTTCAGCACAAAAAAATGTGCTAAAAAACTCGGCTTATACTCGAGTATATATGGTAAGTGTGAAACACGTCACCTCTTCTGTGTCCCTTGTCTTGGTGGCAGTCGTGTTGACATAAATAAATCATTATTGGATCTATGGTGGTGTGCAGCCAGATCTTTTTTCCTTTCCTAGCTGCAGGATGTGCTGTTGTCGGATTGTCTTTTTCTGAATGACAACACTGCTATTGAGCATGGTCATTCACAACACAAGCTGACACTTACAAAATGTACTCTCTCTTGGATCCGTGCTGCTGCTGCCGGCGGGGGGGGGGGGGGCGGGGGGTCTGTGCTCACTAGCTTTCTTTACAATACAAATGAAGATTGCAGAAGAGGTACACTGCTTTCCAAATAAAGAGGGCTGCAGAATGCAGAGGGGTGTTTCAGTGTTGGCTGTACATCCCCCATAGGATTGTCCATAAATTGGGCTTCAGCCTGGGGTGGAACTGCAACCAACATTGACAAATAAAAATTAAATGTAAGCCTAATTAAAAACCACTGCACACATTTTCTTGGGACAAAGTGCTATGTGCATTGGGTACCCTGGGGGATTTAACAAGAGTTTTACAATTCTGGCAATACTTCATGTGGCTAAGCAGTGCTAGAGGAAAGAGAATAGATGCAGCTCTGCTTGACTGACATGCAGGAAAAATTTACATTGGAGGAGTCACTGCTACAAGGATCAATAGTTTCCTAAAGGAATCCTTATCTTCTATTTATCCAGAGGTTTAAGGGGAGACTGGATCGGCGTGCGGCGGCTGGTCGGCAAGTGGTTAATCGGTACAGTTTTCATCCGAAAATACAATACAAATACAATGCCGCACATTACATAATTTCCACATTTTTTTTCTGTCGTACGAAAACTTTAGCAACCTCTTCATTTTCGATATGAGACTAGCATGCAGCAAAAAAAAACAATAATCTCATTGTGTATACCAGGCTTTAGGCATCTGATGTTGAAGTAGATACCAACCCTAAGGCCCCCTTCACACTGGGGCGGGAGCCTCGGCGACGGTAAAGCAGCGCTGCTTTACCGTCGTTTTAGCCGCGGTATTCGGTAAAACCGCCCTGCGAGCGGCCGAAAAAGGGTAAAATTCCCCCGCAAAGTGCCGCCGTAGCAGCGCTTTGCGGCGGTATTACCACGGTATTACCGCGGTGTCCCATTGAAATCAATGGGTAGGAGCGGTGAATACACCGCTCCTATACCGCTCCAAAGATGCTGCTAGCAGGACTTTTTTACCGTCCTGCTAGCGCACCGCTCCAGTGTGAAAGCCCACCGGCTTTCACACTGGAGTGAATGGGGCCGTTTTTTTCAGGCGGTGTACAGACGCTATTTTTAGCGCCGTACCGCCTGAAAACCGCCCCAGTGTGAAAGGGGCCTAAATGAAGGACATTTATGTATCACAAAAAAAATATATCTTTTGTTGCATTTTAGTGCTTTTGATCCCCTGAAGCCTCTTTGCAGCATCTTCCTGTGTACATGCCCCCCCCAGCCGTGGCTGCGTGGCATTTCTCAGGGAGGATTTCCTGATGATCATAACGGTGGACCATGCCTGTGGAAGGTGTTTTGGAACAGCCACTTGTAGTCGCCATTGGAATTCTGGATGACAGTTGGAAGACTGAGCATTGCCACCCTATAACAGCAAGTGCCAGAGCAAGAACCTCCACGGCAGAACCAACAGGGATTTTTTTAATGGAGGCTCTAGATTATCATTGAAAATTACTTTTGTAATCAAATTTAATGTTAAAGATTCTATGAGATTTTAGTGATTGGTTTTACATATGTTTTAACAACTGATGAACAGTTGCAATACATGGGAAGGGTTAACCCTCAAGCTGAACCCTCCGCTCACAACCTTCTATTATATTACGGGCGGCGTATTTACATTGCTGTTGTTAATTTTGTCACATTCTTAATTCCTATGCTGGAGGGGTCATGTCTCCAAAAAGAAAACCCGGGCAGCATTTTATATAGCACAGCTGGACTAATTTGATGAAAGGAGAAAACAGATTTTGCAGCCAGGTTAAACACACGCAGTTCCTACCTACAAGCATCTCTCCAGGTCTCGTATCACGCCAAGCCAAACACGTCACTTTCGAACATGACAAGAATGGTGGGGGGGGGGATTGGATTACTAAATGAAGGGTGCTGGAAGGCTTTCATAACACGGCTATTCTATCATAAGCTCCATCAATCAAGTAGGACGAAGGAGGGGGACGCCGCATACGTCTGTCCATGTTGTTTAAAAATAAGCCGCTGTGTCGTTCTATTTACTGAAAAAAGGTTTTTAAGGGGTCGGTAATAAGGATCAAGATTCAAATTAAACATTTTAAGGCAGAATTACTTTACCCGGAATGTACTTTTCAAGACACAACTTGCTGAGGAAAGCCTTGTATGTACTACGGCCAACATGGAACTCTTGTATGCCTTTCAGCCAGCATAGGGCTCTTGTATGTACCACAGCAAACATGGAGCTCATGGGTGTACTACAGCTACCGTGGAGCTCTTGTATCTACTAAGGCCAACATGAAGTTCTTGCATGAACTACGGTGAACATGGAGCTTTTGTATGTACTACGGCTGACATTAAGCCCTTGTATGTACTACAGCCAACATGGAGCTACAGTATTGTATCTACTACAGCCAACATGAAGTTCTTGCATGTACTATGACCAACATGGAGCCCTCGTATATACTACAGCTAACATGGAGCCCTTGTATATACTACAGCTAACATGGAGCCCTTGTATATACTACAGCCCACGTGGATCCCTTGTATTTACTATGGCCAACATGGATCCTTTGTATGTACTGCGCCCAACATGAAGCCCTTGTATGTATTACAGCCAACATGGATCCTTGTATGTACTATGGCCAACTTGGAGCTCTTCTATGTACCACAAAAAACACGGAGACATATTATGTACTACAGCCAACATGGAGCCCTTGCATGTACTATAGCAAACAGGGAGCCCTTGTATACACTATGGCCAACGTGGAGCTGTTGTATCTACTACAGCCAACATGGAGCCCTTGTGTGTGCAGTACAACAGCCAACATGGAGCTCTTGAATTTACTACGGCCAACATGGAGCTCTTGTATCTACTACGGCCAACATGAAGTTTTTGCATGTACTACAGCCAGCATGGAGCTTTTGTATGTACTACAGCCAACATGGAGCCCTTGTATGTACTATAGTTAACACAGAGCCCTTGTATCTACTACGGTCAACGTGGAGCCCATGTATCTTCTACAGCCTACATGGAGCCTTGTATGTGCAGTACTATAGCCAACATGAAACCCGTGTATGTACTATGGCAAACAGGGAGCCCTTGTATCTACTATGGCCAACGTGGAGCTGTTGTATCTATTACAGCCAACATGGAGCCCTTGTATGTGCAGTACTATAGCCAACATGGAGCTCTTGTATGTACCACAGCCACCATGGTGCTCTTGAATGTACTACAGCCAACATTAAGCTCATGTATCTACTACGGCCAACGTTCATTTTTTGCATGTACTACAGCCATCATGGAGCTTTTGTATGTACTAAAGCCAACATGGAGTCATTGTTGGTACTACAGCCAACATGGAGCCCTTGTATGTACTACGGCCAACATGGAGCCCTTGTATGTACTATAGCTAACACGGAGCCCTTGTATCTACGTTGACCGTAGTAGATACAAGGGCTCTGTGTTAACTATAGTACATACAAGGGCTCCAAAGCAAGGTTCATAAAGACATGGATGAGCGAGGTTGGGGTGGAGGAACTTGAGTGGCCTGCACAGAGTCTTGACCTCAACCCTTTGGGATGAATTAGAGCGGAGACTGCGAGCCAGGCCTTCTCGTTCAAAATCAGTGCCCGACCTCACAAATGCGCTTCTGGAAGAATGGTCAAAACATTCCCATAGACACACTCCTAAACCTTGTGGACAGCCATCCCAGAAGAGTTGAAGCTGTTAAAGCTGCAAAGGGTGGGTCAACTCAATATTGAACCCTACGGACTAAGACTGGGATGCCATTAAAGTTCATGTGCGTGTTAAGACAGGCGTCCCAATATTTTTGACAATATAGTGTATACACATCTATTCTTGCAGGGAAAGCATTTGTCGTATCGTGGGTCGAGGTCAGCTGACTAGGAAAATGTCAGCCATTCTCTGGGCTCATAAGGACCTCTTTGCAGGCCGGCCCTGGTGAATGAGTGGAAGGGCAGCCGCGGTGACCAGCCTCTCCCAGACTTCTTTCGAGCCTTTGTTCAGCAGCGAGAAGCTGAGTTCTGGGAGATGAAAGGAACTTCAGAAAGTCAGTCATTCCTTGTGATTCCCCTTGTCCTGCTGTACACTTTCATGTGGCGGGTTCGCTCCATGCATATACATGAGCGCAGGCTGCACACAATTAGCAAACACAGCACTTAGTTCATGGCATTTCCAAGAACGAGAGCTGCTGGAGTGCAGTGCGTAGCATGTGACGTGGAGTCGCATTAAAGTAGATGAAAACACTCAATAACATAAATTTGTTAAAACACCATGTATCATAAACAACTGCCATTAAAAAAAAAAAAAAAAAAAAAAAATGTTTGTTTTAAATAAAATATTGTTTTCACCTTTGTAACATCTCAATGCTTCTGATTTCCTACAGCCTTTTTGCAGCCACTTCATGTCTACATGCACTCCAGCGATGACTGCATGGTATTTCTTAATACAGATTTCCTGATAGTGACAACAGTGGAACCTTGTCGGCATAATGTGTGTTAAAACAGACACTTAAAGTGGTTGTAAACCCTTCTATATACCCAGTGAAGTGACTGGCCTCAGGTGATTCACAGAGATGAAACTACATAAGCTGTATCTGCCTACCTGCAGTCTTCTCCTTCTACATCCATTCAAAGTAAAGAATGTATAAAGCTTGTCTGGGATGTCAGAAAACAGGGGACATGGAGCTGAAATTATACTCAACAGAGCTCAGTAAGGAGATCTCTGAGAGCTGATTGGAGGGATGGGACACACACCTTTACTCAGCATGCAGGGACAGAGCTGAGGCTGTCAATCCCAAACTGTGTGCTGTGAGCTCCCTCCTCTGTCACCTTTTTCCTCTTGGAGTCAGGAAAACTTGTCAGAAGTGATTCATGCTGATAGCAGAGGAAAGAGGCAGCAGGCAGGAATTACACATAATGCTCTGGATTGAGACAAGCACATACTATAGAGGGATATGCTTTGTTCATATTTCATGTCTGAGGTTTACAACCACTTTAACTACTTGGTGTCTGAGGCTAATTTTGACATTTTTACATATAAGTTAAAATCAGCATTTTGGCGTTGGTTGTTTCCGTTTTTTTATGTTGCATGTTATAAGCGCAGCCATTAATCAAACACAAATTTTCAGAACAATATGCACTTAAATACATTATCGTGCACACAAGAAAGATGATGTTGCTTTGAGTCCAAAGATACCAAACATGTCAAGATTTAAAATTGCGCACACCTGCGAAATGGCAACAAATGACAGCACTTAACCACTTCCCGACCGGCGCACGACGTTGTACGTCGGCAGAATGGCACGGACAGGCATAAGGGCGTACAGGTACGTCCCTTTGAATTTGCCGCCGTGCCATCGTGTGTGACCTCCGTGAGTCCGATCGTGGGTCCCGCAGGCTTGATCGCCGCGGGGATACCCGCGATCGTCTCACGGGGAGCAAGAATGGGGAGATGCTGAAGTAAACAAGCATCTCCCCGTTCTGCCTAGCAATAAGTGACACTGATCTCTCCTCCCTGTGATTGGAGCAGAGATCAGTGATCTGTAAAACACAGCCACGCCCCCACAGTTAGCAACACGCCCCTAGGACACACTTAACCCCTACACTGCCACCTCCTGGTTAACCCCTTCTCTGCCAGTGTCATTTACACAGGAATCAGTGCATAAAAATCGCTGATCGCCGCCATTACTAGTAAAAAAAAAAATGATTAATAAAAATGCCATAAAACTATCCCCTATTATGTAAACGCTATAACTTTTGTGCGAACCAATCAATAATCGCTTATTGTGATTTTTTTTACCAAAAATATGTAGAATACGTATCGACCTAAACTGAGGGAAAAAAATCATTTTTTTATATATTTTTGGGGGATATTTATTATAGCAAAAAGTAAAAAATAATGCGTTTTTTTCAGAATTGTCACTCTTTTTTTGTTATTAGCGCAAAAAATAAAAACCGCAGAGGTGATCAAATACCACCAAAAGAAAGCTATATTTGTGGGAAAAAAAGGACGTCAATTTTGTTTGGGAGCCACGTCGCACGACCGCGCAATTGTCAGTTAAAGCGACGCAGTGCCGAATCGCAAAAAGTGCTTTGGTCTTAAGCCAGCAAAATGGTCCGGGGCTGAAAGTGGTTAAAGTGGTTGTAAACCCTCCTGGGGAAAAAAAAAGAAAAACAACACCCTGCAAGATAAAGGCATAATGAGCTAGTATGCATAGCATACTAGCTCATTATGAATTACTTACCCGAGAACGAAGCCCCCGCAGCCGTCCTCTTCTCCCCCTCCGGCCGGCGACATCTATCCCGGAGGTTACTTCCGGGTATCGCGGCTCCGGCGCTGTGATTGGCCGAAACCGCAATGACGTCACTCCCGCGCATGTGCGGGAGCCGCCGGGAACAGCACAGTTCAACTGAAGCAACGGCACGTACGAGCCATTGCTTCAGTTGGCTTAAGTGGGGATGTGCTGCATGACGTCGGCACATGCAAATACATGGGAAAAACTCCTAAACCGTGCAGTTTTAGGAGATATCCAGGGCAGCTACAGGTAAGCCTAATTATAGGCTTACCTGTAGCAAAAAGTGGTTGTAAAGGGTTTACAACCACTTTAAAATTATCTATAGGCAACGGTCTAAAAGCCGTTACAGGTTGTCAGTCTAGAAGTAAACATGAGCTCTGGCACTTGAATTATTGATTTTGCTCAGACATTCCCAGCGATACCTCACATGTGTGGTCCAATCACTGTTCACTTATGTGTGCCGGACCTATGTGCACGTATGCATTTGTGCATAAGTACGGGGGGGGGGGGGGGCGAAAGTTTTTTAAATGTTATTTTATAAACATTAATTTATTTTTTTAAATGTTTACACTTTAAAAAAAAAACTTTTTTCATTCAACTTTACTGCTATCACAAAGAATGAAAAACACCCCTTGTGGTAGCTTTGGGCAGTGATTTGTGTGGTCAGGCACAGATGTTGGACGAAAAGACCTTCCTCGCAGTCTCCGCTCTAATTTTTTCCAAAGGTGTTCTATTGGGTTGAGGTCAGGAATCTGTGCAGGCCAGTCGAGTTCCTCCACCCAAAACTCGCTCATCCATGTCTTTATGGACCTTGCTTTGTGCACTGGTGTGCAGTCATGTTGGAACAGGAAGGGGCCATCCCCAAACTGTTCCCACTAAGTTGGGAGCATGAAATTGTCCAAAATGTCTTGGTATGCTGACACCTTAAGAGTTCCCTTCACTGGAACTAAGGGGCCAAACCCAACCCCTGAAAAACAACCCCACACCATAATCCCCCCTCCACCAAATGATTTGGACCAGTACACAAAGCAGGGTCCATAAAGACATGGATGAGCAAGTTTGGGGTGAAGGAACTTGACCCAAAGGTGTTCTATCTGGTTGAGGTCAGGACTTTGTGCAGGCCAGTCAAGTTCCTCCACCCCAAACTCATCCATGTCTTTAGGGACCTTGCTTTGTGCACTGGTGGGCAGTCATGTTGGAACAGGAAGGGACCACCCCCAAACTGTTCCCACAAAGTTGGGAGCATGAAATTGTCCAAAATGTCTTGGTATGCCGACGCCTTAAGAGTTCTCTTCACTGGAACCATACCTCCCAACATTTTGAGATAGGAATGAGGGACATCTACTAGAAAACGTATGTAGGCATAGGACACGCCCCTTGCCATACCCCCTTAAAGGAGAATTAACCAAAAAAAGGTTAATTAAATCCACAAGGGACTTTTTTTTTTAACCACAACTATTCCTTTATATTGGCTTCTAAAGTTTACAAATGCAGCAATTCAGAATTTGGATGAAAGGTTTAGCACTGGGTAACACTTTTTTGAAAGATAAAAAGTGCATTTTAATATACAACTATATAGATCAGACCAAAATGAGGGACAAATGAGGGGAAAAGAGGGACAGAGGGACATTTCTCCAAATCAGGGACTGTCCGTCGAAATCAGGGACAGTTGGGAGCTATGGGACAGTCCCTCCAAATCAGGGACAGTTGGGAGCTATAGGACAGTCCCTCCAAATCAGGGACAGTTGGGAGCTATGAAGATACCATTGGGCTTCAACCCCACACTATAATCCCCCCCTCCACCAAATGGTTTGGACCAGTACACAAAGCAAGGTCCATAAAGACATGGATGAGCGAGTTTGGGGTGGAGGAACTTGAGTGGCCTGCACAGAGTCGTGACTTCAACCCGATAGAACACCTTTGGGATCAATTAGAGCTCGGACTGCGCACCAGGCCTTCTCTCTAACATCAGTGCCTGACCTCACAAATGCGCTTCTGGAAGAATGGTCAAACATTCCGCCCAGACTATGAACCCCACCTGCCTTGAGCCCCTAGGAAACGAAACTCAAGAATACTGCAACAAATTATCCTATTTTTTCATCAACAAAATAGACAACATTCAGAAAATAATTCAACAAAAAAAAACAACAACCAACTCTACTCAACTCAACCCAGGTAAGGAATCTTACATCCACAGCGCACAAGCACCACATTTTTCACTTACCCCGATCACAACGGATGAAACCAAAAATGTCATCAAGAGCCTCCGAGACAGCACATCGCCAAACGACATCATCCCCACAAAACTCTTGAAAGAATGCTCCAATATTCTGGCCCCCGCTATCACACACCTAGTAAATCAGTCGTTCAAAGAAGGATTGGTTCCAAATTCCCTCAAGCAAGGCATCATCAAACCATTACTAAAGAAACCCAACCTCGACCCCAAGGATCCGAACAATCGCAGACTGGTAACAAGCCTGAACACCATGTCCAAGATCATGGAGAAAGCAGTAGTACAACAGCTTCAACTTCATCTGGACACACACAAGCTCCTGGACCCACTACAATCGGGCTTCCGCCCAGGCCATGGCACAGAAACGGCACTTCTGAAAATATGGGATGATGCACTAGAAGCAGCGTGTCTTCTGGTATTGCTGGATCTCAGTGCGGCGTTCGACACAGTGGACCACAACATGCTTCTCAGCCGCCTCAAGGAAGTGGCAGGAGTTACAGATGTAGATCTTCCATGGTTCGCTTCCTTCTTAGGAAACCGGTCACAGACAGTGAAACTAGGAGCCTTCACTTCGGAAACCCGGGCAATCACTTATGGAGTCCCTCAAGGATCACCATTGTCACCAGTACTGTTCAACATTTACATCCGGCCACTCTTCAAAATTATTAGCAAATTTGATCTGTGCTTCCACTCATACGCGGACGACACTCAACTGTATTTCCGGATCACCAGACAAAAAGACCAATATCAGGAACTAGGAAAATGGCTCGCATTGATAGATGACTGGATGACCACTAGCTCCCTCAAACTAAATGGATCAAAAACAGAACTACTGCTCCTCGACGCAAACTCAAGGAAAAAGACGAAGACCCCTTGGACACCACCAACCATCCTGGGACAGACCATCCTTCCAAGCAACAAAGCCAAAAGCCTCGGAGTAATCTTTGATTCAGAGATGACAATGGAGGCACAAATAGGATCCGTAATCAGCAGATCCCACCATCTACTTCGCATGCTACGCAGACTCATCCCCTTCATCCCGGAAAAGGAAAAATCGGTAGTAGTAGGAACGATCATCAATTCGCGTCTCGACTATGCAAACGCCCTCTACATAGGATTACCGGATTACAGATTGCGCGCCTTCAAATTGTCAAAACACAGCAGCAAGACTAGTCACCGGAAAGAAACCCTGGGAATCCATCTCCCCATCACTAAGGATCCTCCATTGGCTCAAGGTAAAAGAGAGGATCACATTCAAGACCCTCTGCCTCACCCACAAATGTACACAAGGAAATGCGCCTCATTACCTTTGTGAGAAAATAGAAAAATACATACCAAATCGTAGCCTTCGATCAACAAACCAAAATCGCCTTCTCATCCCCAAAGCCCGCTACAAATCGAAGGGAGAACGAAGATTCGCAGTACAGGGACCTCGGCTATGGAATGCTCTACCAAACAACATCCGCATGGAAGAAAACCATCAGGCCTTCAGGAAAAAACTCAAGACCCACCTCTTTTAAACATGGCATCACAACAAGAGCAGATAGCGCCTAGAGGCGATTCAGTTCGCAGTTGTAGCGCTATACAAATCATTCATTCATTCATTCATTCCCATAGACACACTCCTAAACCTTGGGGACGGCCTTCCCAGAAGAGTTGAAGCTGTTATAGCTGCAAAGGGCGGGCCAACTCAATATTGAACCCTACGGACTAAGACTGGGATGCCATTAAAGTTCATGTGCGTGTAAAGGCAGGCGTCCCAATACTTTTTGGTAATATAGTGTGTGTGTGTGTGTATTTATATATATATATATAAAGGGAAAGGGAAATTCCATATCCATATCCATATTGGAAAATCGCAAAAGATAAATTAAAAAAATGATTCTTAATAATACACTGTATATATATATATATATATATATATATATATATATATATATATATATATATATATATATATAATGTATTATTATATATATTAATATACTGTATATTATATATTATTTATTTATTTGCTATTTTTCACTAATATGGAATTTCCCTTTAAAGTACACTTTAGCTTTGTGAGAAGTCTCTACTCCTATACAAATCAAGCTCCAATAGGACCTGTAGGTCTATGCGCAGACTTTTCCATTCTCAGACTTGATGGAAAAAGTACAGACACGTCAAATGTGTCCATTTCATCCAAACAGGAAGCATGAGAAGCTTTTGCTGGCTTCTGGGCAGGACAAATCTCCCCCCCCTCCCCCCCCCCCCCGAATATAATTAGATATGACATCACAGAACGGTTCCATAAATGGGGACAAATGTCGAAGTATTCCGGCTATCTCATAGAACACACATATAGGAAGTTACAAGCGTAAAATGTACCAAATTCTGCACGGATTGTTTTTATTGGCTCTAGGCACAGACATTCATCACACAGCCCGGCTCTACAAACAACATTCAAACTTTTTCACGATAGCATGGGGATATAGAGGCTGTCAATAAGGTGAGCCACAGTTGGCTTTGAATCCCCAATTATGTGCATATTATGAGAAATTAAAAAAGAATTGAGATATTTGCTTCTACACGATTGGTTGATTGAAATAAACACAACTTCACCTCATTTGCTTTGGTAACAGTCACTTTAAGACCAGGCCGTTTCTGACACTTTTTTGTAAAAATCTGTATTTTTTGCTTGAAATTTGCTTAGAACCCCCAAACGTTATATATAAATGTATGTATAGATATATATTTTTAGCAGAGACACTAGAGAATAAAATGGCAATCGTTGCTTTTTTTGTTTCGCATGCAGTATTTGCACAACGTTTTTTCAAAAGCTATTTGTTTGGTAAAGATACCCTTTAATGAATATAAATTTTAGTCCCCTGCCCTACTATGTGTAAAAATAAACTACAAATGTGTTTAAGTGTCTGTTGCTATATACCCAATACGTGTTCAAAAGTGATAAAAATATCTTAAAAATGGTAAAGCTCCTCTCTATCAAACTAATAAAACACCATATAAACACAATATAAAGCAAATAAAATACAGCAGTATAACTATATACAGGGGGTCCCCGGGTTACGAACCCGTTAGGGACTTTCCTCCTGTATGCAAATCGGAAATGTTCGTAAGTCGGCCGCGCATGCGCAGAACGACAATTACGGACATTTCCGATGTTCCGTCGAATGCCGTTCTGCACATGCGTGGCAAATTACGGACATTTCCGTCATTTTCCGTGGCTCCGTCTGGCCGCGCATGCGCAGAACGGCCGATGTCCGCGCAGAACGGCAGAAGGTCCCCGCAGCACCCGGTTCGTAAGTAGGAGTTGTTCTTAGGTCAGTCGTTCGTAAGTCGGGGACCCCCTGTATATATATATTTATTTTATTTAAATATTATTATATTATATATATATATTTTTTTTTTTTTTTTTTTATTTCAGGTACTTATATAGCACAGTCAATTTACGCAGTGCTTTACATATATATTGTACATTCACATCAGTCCCTACCCTCAAGGAGCTTACACTCTAAGGTCCCCAACTAACATTCATACATACTACGTACAATTTAGACAGGATCCAATTAACCTACCAGATATATATATACAGGCATACCCCACTTTACCCCCAAGTACACAATGGGGTTTATTTACTAAAGCTGGTACGTGCAAAATCAGGCTCACTTCTGCATAGAAACCAATGAGCTTCTAACCCCAGCTTGTTTAATTAAGCTTTGGTAATAAAACCTGGAAGCTCATTGGTTTCTATGCAGAAGTGAGCCTGATTTTGCACTTTCCAGCTTTAGTAAATAAACCCCATTGTGTACTTAAAAGTGGGGTATGCCTGTATATATATATATATATATATATATATATATATATATATATATATATATATATATATATATATATATATATATATATTATATATATATATATATATATATATATATATATATATATATATATATATATATATATATATATATATATATATATAAGCATGTATATAAATCAAGTGTGACTTAGTGCCAAGTCTAGCTAATCTCCTGGAAAAAGTCACGTGGTTGTGACGAAACGCGTTGGAGACGGTGCCTAGTGACGTCAGCACGCCTAACCGGGAAGTTTTTTCACCCTGTATGTGGGCTGCTATCTCGAGTATCCAACCGATCCTAAAGTGGGCTGCACACCCTTCTATGTGTGATGCGAGTCATTTGAGTGCACCAGTGTCAGTGCACAAAAACATGTGAGTTTGTATTTATTTATTTTTTATTAAAGTTTTAAAACGATTTAGCACTATGTCAGTTTCCTTTATCCTCTCATGAGCATTGCTGCTGGGGACCACCTAGGATTCTCCTGTACCCAAGGCAACCATTATCATCCACTAATCCATATACCCCTGTAAGGGGAAGGCGCATGGTGACCAGTTGTTGGTCTCTTAGGCCCCTTTCACACTGGGACGGTTTTCAGGCGGTACAGCGCTAAAAATAGCGCCTGTACACCGCCTGAAAAAACCGGCCCCATTCACTCCAGTGTGAAAGCCGGAGGGCTTTCACAGTGGAGCGGTGCGCTAGCAGGACGGTAAAAAAAGTCCTGCTAGCAGCATCTTTGGAGCGGGATAGGAGCGGTGTATTCACTGATCCTATACCGCTCCTACCCATTGATTTATACCGCGGCAATACCGCCGCAAAGCGCCGCTACGGCGGAGCTTTGCGGGGGATTTTAACCCTTTTTCAGCCGAATACCACAGCTAAAACGACGGTAAAGCAGCGCTAAATATAGCGTGCTTTACTGTCGCCGCGGCTCCCGCCCCAGTGTGAAAGGGGCCTTATGGAGGTGAGCGCATAGATGTGAAGGTGGAGGGACACTCAAGGTGTTTCATGTGTTTGCACAACACCTACAGATTTATTATCTCGACTTTATTGTTTGTTTTATAGTTTATTTTTTTCCAGTGTATCTCACGCTGGTATTTATGCACCAGTGCTTTGTTTTTTGGACATTTCTATTATAGTGGTGGCACACAGATATGTATTACCATAGACTTGGCACTAAGTGACACTTGTTTTATATACACGCTTATATATATATTATATATCAGGGATAAAATTGTAGACCTGCACAAGGCTGGGATGGGCTACAGGACAATAGTCAAGCAGCTTGGTGAGAAGGCAACAACTGTTTGTGCAATTATTAGAAAATGGAAGAAGTTCAAGATGGTGGTCAATCTCCCTCGGTCTGGGGCTCCATGCAAGATCTCACCTCGTGGGGCATCAATGATCATGAGGAAGGTGAGGGATCAGCCCAGAAAAATGTGTGATTGTCATTGAGAATGTAAACCAACTCTGTGTATAAGAGGCCCTTCGAACTTGAAGTCCCTGGGCCCCCCATGGTCTAAATCTGGCTCTGCCATCAGAATACTGGTTCCTGCTGAACCAGCCAAATCCATCTCAGGCCGGCTTAACTCATTCATTGAAAAAGTTTGACCTGTTGATGTCTTGAGAGCCTACAGACAGTCATTTCTCAATCCAACTGCTAGATCAGGAGAAGGTCTTCTTCTGGGCCTCTGATAGCCAACTGCAGAAAGGACCGTAGTGCAGTGGACAGAAAGGGAACTTAATGAAGGGCCGTACATGACAGTGTGTCAAGTAAGACACACTCCGGCCAGTAAACAGTTAACAGGGCAGGGGAGGGCCCTGTAATGTACGAGGGGGGAGCGGCCTTATAAAAGGGAGGGGCGGAGCTATCCAGGCAGTGCGGGAGCGTCGAGACACGAGGAGGCAGGTTTTTACTCTGCTCCTCACTTCACAGGGATCATGGCCGACGGGTTTGCGTCACTTGTGCGGGCGGCGGCGGCGGAACAAGGACCCGAGTGGGTCAGGAGACAGATTGAAGCGCTGCTGGATGGAGCAGGGAGCTCCACAGAAGACAGGAATGCAGCCGAAAAAATCCAAGATGGCGGCGCGGCGCCACGCGGCCGCGTGTCCAGGCCGCCGAAGCGGTACTCCCCTGGGGCCACAGCAGGACCTTCAGGCATGGTAAGGAGCCCCAGGGGGGACCGATCCACCCCTCCAGCAAAACGGGTACAGAGGGAGGATGCAGGACAGGCCAGCAGACAGACAGGCAGCAGGCCTGGGGCAGGGGGGGGGGGGGGGGGGGGCCCCACCAAGGAGAGGATCCCCAGGAAGCAGTGCTGCAACAGCCTCAACGGCCCCAGCATCGCCACACAAGATGGGGGGAAGTAGGAACACTGGGGGGAGGGGGGGTGGGGGGAGGGCTGGGAAAGGAAAGAAGATGGCCGAGTCGACAGGCTCTTCAAGGAACGCGTCCCCCCCAGCAGCTCTGCACGAGCAGGGGGGTGGGGATTCACAGGCCACTCGGGCAACGGCCAGGAGGGGGGCATCGGCCCCCAGACGTGCCTTTACAGCGAATCCCCCGGCGGCTCTGCACGAGTCGGGGGGAGAGGACAGAAGGGCCAGTGGAGCACCGGCGAGAGGGGGGAGGGGGTCTCACATGGCAGCGGGCGGGAGGGATGGCGGGGCACCACCAGCCAGCGGAGCAGCGAATCAGGGCAGCAGGAGCGGAGCCCGTACCGGCCCACCTGCACGGGGGAATTCGGCTCAGAGGGGAAGCGGAGTGCAGCGAGACAGTGGTGCGGGTGGAAGGAGACATGCTACTTACCGGAGCCCCTCTCCGAGGGAGCGTTCCTTGTCTTGTGCGCAGGAGGAAGAATCTCGGTCGGAAGGAGAATTGTCCGAAGAGGAGGAGGAGGAGCTCGGTCGCCCTATCCCGCCGGTGGAGGCTCGTGCAGCGGCTGTGGGACCCCCGCCCGGTCAGCCCGGTAAGTCCACTGACAACAGTGCTTTTGTTAAAGTTTTACAGTCATTGATGGGTGCAGGTACTAGTGGGGAGAGCCCAGGGCCATCTCCCGCGCCGTCGTTGGCAGTAACGGACCAACCGCGAGCGGTGAGTGGGAGGGCAGAGAGTGGGTCGGGGCAAATTCAGGAATTGCTAGAAGGTTTGCGGGCGTTGATAGGCCGTTTTGGTAATAGGGGTGAGGCACCAGAAGGTGGGGTAAATTCGAGAGCTGGTGGAACAGAGGCGGGGGCGGCCGCCGGGTGTGGGGTGGCAGTTGACGCTACGTCAGACAGTCAGATTGCCTCGGTGGAAGGGGGAACGGACAAGGTAAGTGAGACGGAAAAGGGGACGAAGGAACTGACAGCGAGGGACGATATTGTGCGCATGGCGGATGCAGCAAAATGCGAGGTATACGTCTGTTTCGAGGGCCCCCTGGGGGCTCACTTAAAACAGGAGGTCAGGGAGAAGATTTGGAAAGGGGAGTACGTGGAGATTTTCTCCTTGCTGCCCCTGGAAAAATTCAACCTTGATAGGGTTAAACCGGATAGCAGTAAAAAAGACGATGAAGAAAAGAGGAGGTATAGGCTGATTCCCCGGACTTTCGCCAATTGGCTACAGGCGTTCGCTATATTGGCGGGGGTGATTGGTGAGAAGAACCCCGAACATTGTTCGGCGTTGTTCTGTTACATGGATGCCATCGGGGAAGCATATCGGGTTTACGGGGGAACGGCGTGGTTAAGGTACGATGAGCAGTTCCGACAGCGCAGGGCGGTCCGGCCGGCATTACGGTGGGACCACAAAGATATCAGCCTTTGGATGAGGCTGATGGCGTCTGCCAAGACGCCGGCACAGACATTTCAAGGGGGGGGCCGGAGGTAGCCAGTCCTCGGGATCTCCGGCCGGAAAGAAGTGGGGAGTGTGTTGGCAGTACAATGAGGGGGCCTGTAAATTTGGGGGAACGTGTAAATTTAAACATGAATGCTCAGGTTGCGGGGGGGGCCACACACTCGCCAGATGTTTTAAAAAGGGCAAGCGGCTGGAGACTTTGGGCATAAGAGGGACGACGCCGGTGATTTGGGAAAGGATGCAGCCTTTCCTAAATAGGTACCCGGATAGAGCGGCGGCGTTATTGTTGAGCAAGGGGTTCAAGGAAGGTTTCAAGATACCATGCTCATTGTCAGCGGTTCCACCGCTGGCCAGAAACTTGAAATCGGCCTTGCAACACCCTGAAGTAGTGGCTGAGAAACTGGCCAAAGAAGTGGGGTTGGGCAGGATGGCGGGACCATTTGAGGTCAAGCCGTTGGAAGATTTGGTAGTGTCCCCGTTAGGGGTGGTACCCAAGAAAGAGCTGAATAAGTTTAGGCTCATTCATCATTTATCGTTTCCCAAAGGGGGTTCGGTCAATGATTTTATAGACCCGGAAGCGTGCACGGTATCGTACACGTCATTTGATGCCGCGGTACGTTGGGTGAGGAGGTATGGAAGGGGGGCGCTTATGGCGAAATCTGACGTGGAGGCAGCATTTCGGCTCTTACCAGTGCATCCGGAGAGTTTTAGGTTGTTGGGATGTTGTTGGGAGGGAAAGTTTTACGTAGATCGGTGTTTACCGATGGGGTGTTCCATTTCTTGCGCCATGTTCGAGGCGTTTAGTTCCTTTTTGGAATGGGTAGTGAGGGATGTTACAGGGATTGATTCCGTCATCCACTACTTGGATGATTTTTTGTGCGTGGGTCCTCCGGCTTCCAATGTGTGTGCGATATTGTTGTCCACGTTTCAGCACATTGCGGACAAATTTCAGGTGCCGTTGGCAGCCGATAAAACGGAGGGCCCACGTACAGAGTTGAGTTTTTTTAGGCATAGTGATAGATTCCATGGCCATGGAATGTAGGTTGCCGGAAGAAAAGGTAGTGGATCTGAGGAATTTGGTGGAAAAAACCTATGGGTGTAAAAAGGTTCAGTTGCGCACGCTACAATCCTTGTTGGGGAAGTTAAATTTCGCGTGTAGAATTATTCCTATGGGGAGGATATTTTGTAGACGGTTGTCGGCAGCGACTAGGGGGGTGAGGGCGCCCACGCATTTCATTAGGTTGAACAAGGAGCATAAAGAGGATCTACGGATATGGGATCAGTTCCTAGAAGGGTACAACGGTAGGGCTGTTTGGATGTCAGGACCGGTAAGTAACTTCGATGTGGAGTTGGTGACAGACGCCGCGGGATCTACAGGCTATGGGGCTTTCTTTCAGGGACAATGGAGCGCGGAACCCTGGCCGCAGTCGTGGGTGGAGCTAGGTTTTCAGAAAAACCTGGTACTCCTGGAACTGTTCCCGGTGGTTCTGGCGTTAGAGTTGTGGGGTGAATCTTGCAGGAACCTCAAGTTGAGGTTGAATTGCGACAATATGGGGGTGGTACAGGTGATCAACAACATGTCGGCAGCTTCACCGCCGGTTATACGGTTGATGCGGCAGCTGGTGCTGCGGTGCATGCGGTTGAACATCTTTCTATATGCTGTTCATATTCCGGGTAGAGAGAACACGTTGGCTGATGCCTTGTCTCGCTTTCAGTGGGACAAGTTCAGGGAGCTGGCACCGGCAGCACGAGCGGAGGGTGTTCCATGCCCGGGCTGGATGTGGGAGTTAGCATTGGAACCACGGCGGATTGGATCCGGAGGTCTGTAAGTGAGTCAACATGGTCTGCATACTCCAAGGTGTGGAGGGAATGGACTGACCTGCAGTCCGTAGCTAAGTCCGGGGGGGAGGATCCGGGGGACAGGTTGCTATTACTTGATCTGGTGGCAAGGGACATGGAAGGTGGAAAATCAGTATCTGCGATTGAAAAGAGAATGGCGGGGCTCGCGTTTTGGTTCAAATTGAGGAGAAAGGAAGATGTGACGAAGGACTTCTGGGTGAAGCAGGCCATTAAGGGGTATAGGAAATCGCATAGGAGTAAGGATAAGCGGCGCCCTATCACATTTAATAACTTGGTGGACATAAGGGGGCAGCTTATGGGGGTGTGCCAATCGGGATACGAGGTGTGCTTGTTTTTAGCAGCGTTTGCTTTAGCATTCTTTGGGGCATTTAGGATTGGGGAGTTGGTCAGTCCCTCAAAAAAGGTGGCGGGTGGTTTGTTGGTTCAGGATGTGGAATTGAGGGACGATAGGATCAATGTCAGGTTGAGAAGATCAAAAACGGACCAAGGTGGAAAAGGGACGCAGGTGAGTTTGTACGCAATACAAGGTTGTGGGGTTTGCCCGGGGCTGACGGTGACAAAGTTTATGACAAAAAGACCGGGGGGGGAAGGGCCATTGTTATTACATGAGGATGGACGGTACTTATCCAAATTTCAATTCGTAGCAGTGCTGCGAAAGTGTTTGGGGGGGTTGGGTTTGGACAGTCACGCCTACGCCTCACACTCCTTCCGTATTGGGGCAGCTACAGAAGCTGCCAGGTACGGGTTGGATGAGGTGGATGTGCAAAAGTTGGGGAGATGGGAATCGCAGCGGTTCCGCAGTTATATTCGGCCACAGTTGGTGTATGAATAAAAAAAAAAAAAAAAAAAAATGTTTTATAAGTTTGGTGTGAGGCGGGTGCAGTTCGGGGGGTGCAGCATAAAGTTGAATTATTGTGTGGGTTGTGTTGGTAATGCTGTGCTTGTTATTACAGATGCGGGGCGACAGCTCCTCGTATGGATCCTCGAGCATTCGTACGTGTGCTGGGGTGCCAGGAGGGGGGACGTGAGACCAGGTGGGAGACAGCTGGGTATCTCCAGGAGGGAGGCAGTTATCCGGTGGTTAGGTAGGCCGGGCATGATGTGGGGCAGGGTGGTGCCGGAGGTAGAGAGGTACGCTTGGTTGGATCGACCACCTGATGTGCTGGTCATTCATGCCGGCGGCAATGATTTGGGGGTGAGGACGGTGAGGGACTTAATAGCGGATATTAAGGCAGACATTATGTTCCTCCGCGCCACTTTCCCTGGGACCATGTTGATATGGTCCGATATGGTGGCAAGGACGTCGTGGCGCATGGCCAGATCCGTGTACAGGCTGAATAAAGCCCGGATCAGGATTAATAAAGTGGTGGGACGGTTTCTAGCATGGCAAGGTGGCCTGGTAATTCGCCACCGGGAGTTGGAGGTTAACGTGGGGATGTATCTGAGACGGGATGGTGTACATCTGACAGATGTGGGGATAGACCTATGGTCATTGGGATTGCAGGAGGGAATCCAGGCGGCCCTGCGGGTGTGGAGGTGCCATCAAGGGTGAGGGGTCTCCCTTTTCAGGCTGTGGCGTTGTTTATTTTGTTGGTCAGTGACGGCAGCTGTTATAGAGGTGGTAAGTGTGTGGGGGGCTCATCAATAGATGGCCCCTCCTTGTACATCAAACGTTGTTGATGTTTATGGTTATCGTGCACTGCGGGAATGTTGGTTATCAGGGTGGTACGGTTGAGACCCAAGGGTTTCTTTATCTCCCGCAGTGCCCCCTGTTGTTGATATCAGTGATATCAGGTTTGTGCTTTAAGCACTGTTGCTCCGTCACTGACCAATAAATATGGGGGTTTTAACCTGTTTTGTTTTATTTTCAGCAGGGGTCTGAAAGGGTTAATGTTATTGGTGTTATTTATGTTATTTATGTTTTATTTATTTTAATAAGAAAATTGGAGTTCTTATTTGGTATTTTGGTATTTTTAATAAATTAGCTGTTATGGCCATTTAACTCCATAACTGGTGTGGTCTCTTATTTATTAAGTAAGAAAATATATGGAGTAAGATGGTTCCAGCTAAGGGGTCATATCTGGGCTACACTAGTCATGCCTTTAGAGGGTGCATAAGACGACTTGGAAATAAAAAGAAATAAAAAAGAGAGCCAGTCCTTAGAGGGCCACACTGATACTTGTGTACATCTTTAATGCAGATGTTCCTCTTGACCCTGATATAATATAGTTAGTTACATTTGACTGTGACCACCACATCCAACTTCATCAGACCTCAGTATCCCTGGCACTGGTGAGTTTCTTTATATAAACTATGGCATTCATGTGCTGTTTCATGGTTTGTAGAGCAAGTTGCAAGAATGTTTATTCCCAGTCTTGACCCTACAAGTGAACTTCTCATGCCGCGTACACACGATCGGAAATCTCATTGGAAAGAGCTCTGATGGTTTTCCCAACGGAATTCCGCTCAAACTGTCTTGCCTACACACGGTCACACCAAATTCCGACCGTCAAAAGGCGCGGTGACGGACAACACTACAACGAGCCGAGTTCAATGCTTCCGAGCATGCGTCAAATTGTTTCCGAGCATGCGTAGGAATTTTGCGCATCAGAATTGCTACAGACGATCGGAATTTCCGATAGAAACCTTTTCCGTCTGAAAAATTGAGAACATGCCCTCAATTTTTTGCTGTCGGAAATTTGGCCAGCAAAATTCCGATGGAGCCTACACACGGTCGCATTTTCCGATGAAAAGCTCTCATCTGTCTTTTTCTGGCCGGAATTCCGATCGTGTGTACGCGGCATCTGTATCTGGCTGAGATCAGTCAAAATACCCGAGAAGGGAAAGGAAGGGAAGAGATCACCACCATTGTGCATACGCCTTTTTTTGGTGATATGTGCTCTTTAGACTAGATGTAAACCAAATCACTAAAACCCCATAAAAGCTTCAACAAGTAAATGTGATTTCAAAAGTCTTTTTCAAACTTTTGATGAAAAATAATACATAATGATCCTGCCATGAAGGTCCCAGTTCAGGCACTTCCAGTTAAGGGGTGAAGTATATATACTCCCATGTTATCACCCTGTCACACCCCTGACAAAGCACAGGAATAGTCCATTATTTTAAAATAAAATGCAGTGCTTATTAAATATATAAAAGTCCATCAAAGCAATTCATATAGATCCAAGGAGAGCACCTTAGGTGTACATTAAGAGTGGTAAAAAAAAGATCCTCCACCAACACCACAGAACATTGGGCCTCTTACCCTCAGAAATGGACCACCAAGTTATAAGTGGTCTAGCAGCGCTCAATCATCCAGTGTCTCTCCATAGGTGGGCTCTCCATACATGAATGTCAGAAGGAGAACAAAAACCGCCTCATGGTGTTGTATGTAAAAGCACTTAAATGTTTATTAAAAGTTTCCAGAATACTCACACAATGTATGAACAATTCGAGTCATTCGAATTCCATGTAAGTCCACCATTGGTCCAGCCAAATGATGTCCAGCTGATGCTGGATCAGGTGCATCTAGACAGGAAGCAGCTAAAGAGACTGAAGATGATCAGCAGCACTTAGATGGGAAAAAGGATGAAAAAAAATTGAAAATGGAATCTTATAAAAAAAAGTATGTCAATTGTTTATGATGTGCATAGAGCAAACTAAAGGGTCTATTTATGTTTATAAATTTTTTTTGCTGTACACATTTCTCAGCATTAGCACAGTCGATTAATCCCCGTAATGTGTCCAATGTGTTTATTTCCTATGATCGGTAACTCCATCTAGTGGCCATAATGCGGTATTTTCTTTAAATATACCGCATTATGGCCACTAGATGGAGCTAAGGATCTTAGGAAGTTGTAATAAAGTGAAACCCACCCACCTGGGTGGAGAGAAAGTGCTGCTAGCCAAAAATATGATTAATTTGAAAAATTGCTCCCAAAGGCTGATGGGCAGCTAGAAAAAAATTGGACTGAATAGAATATATTAAAAAAAAGTTCTTTATTACATACAAATATATGAAAAACACACATGAATTAAAAACTGAATGAGCTCTGGTATGCATGGTATCCAAACATGAGATGTCAATATTACAAATAGCAAAAAAGAGTTTCTTAACACTAAATGCTATTGTTCAGAGAAGAGTCCCAACGCGTTTCGATTGTATATTGTTCTGATCTTCCTCAGGGGGATGAAGACATCTTCATATTGAAATATTGTGCATGACCAGAGTCGATGAAAAACATATAGGTGGGGTAGTTTCCAGTGGTAATCTGGTCAAGGAGTATGGAACGGGCCCACACCAACCCACGGAAAGTCACACAGACTAAATGTGAGACAAAGGGCAAGGGAGCACAGACATGCCCATAAGTGGCCTTAGATGGTAAATAACATTCAAATCACAGCTGACACTGATGGGAATCCTTCCAACAGTATATATGTATGTATGTATATATCCCACTTGATTGTAAAATAAATTCAAATCCAATGTAGTTTATCTCTACAGGTCCTCTGTTTGCAGGGGCATATATATAATAACCAAGTTTAAAGAGTCAGGGATTCATGCGAGGAATACTGGGAATTCCTCACATATCCAGGTAGGTGCAAGTATTATTGTCTAGCAGCGATTCCCTTCCTACAACTGATCATCACTCACTGCAAGGAATGAGGTGTGTCAGTGTAGAGAGGATCTTAGGAAATAAACATATTAGATGCATTATAGGGATTATTCATGATGGCTGTTTTATCTCTTGGCAAACACTGCAAATACCTTCTGTTGTGCCAGATATCCAGTCTGCTCCTAACTTCCTGTTTGAAATAACAACACAGGTCTGTTGTACGGAAATTCCAACCAGCGTTGTCAGCAATGCCTGCTGGAATTTGCCTATCCCTGCTTCTCTCTTGCCCAATTTGCATGTATATGTTGGTTTTTCCCAGCAAAGCAATGCTGCGGCGCTAACTCTGAGAGCCTGCCCAATCACTGTGGGAGATGTAGTTCTGGGGTTGTGCCTACGTCAATATTTGCCAACCTACCAGGGCTTGATGAATTTTAAAGGGATGATGAGAATGTCACAGGAACAAGATACCAAAAAAATTAAGACACTAGAGGAAGGTTTGGGTCATAGGGGTCACCATTGCAACCCTGTCCCATGCTCCAGCAGACCTGTGCTGCCCTCCTGTCTGCCTGGATAGGAGGGAAGCGGCGGCATATAGAGGAACTCATCCCTCTATTTAGCTAATTAAAGCACGCTTCTCCGCCTCTCCTTCCTGCAGACATTCAGCAGCTGCAGGAGGGAAATGGAGGGCATCAGCTCCTCCACATGCTGCTCCTGTTGCCTCCCTATCGCTGACTCGCTGGCCTGAGCTCCTTCGACATCCCACCCCCCCCCCCCCCGCCGCAGTGCTCCTGGGTTTCCCCCTCCCATTTCCTGCCAGCTGCTGCGGGGGATGTGTCAGGATGGAGAGCGGGGAAAGGGCCGGTAAATGTGTCATTTACCAGCCTCTTCCTTGTCTTAACCTCTTGGTGCCAGCCATATGCAAATATGGTCCTTAGCGTCGAGGGGCCGTATATTTCTATGAATTGCTACCCATAGACATGAGCCGAGAGCGTGCGTGCTGTGCGCTTCTGGCACAGTTACCGTAGTTTACCCGAAAGCTCACGATTGCAAGGAGCGTTTTCAGATCACGTGACCACTGTGGCAGCCAATCACGGCGGTCGCGTGGTCTTAAGCTCTGCCTCCCGGCATCATAAACCTCTTAAAGGGATGGGGGGCTGTCACGTACCTGGATCGTGATCCTGACCTGTAGAGGAGAGCCTCTCTTGCCGCACCGGCTTGTGGGCTCCTGAGGTTGAGACAGCATCACAGTGACGCAGGAGTGCCTAGGATCAGTCCAGTATCGGTATGGCTGGATGCTCGTGGCTGGAGATGCAGCAGGCAGTCCGGTAGGGCTGAGTAGACCAGGACTGTGGTAGACTGGATCGCAGAGGAAACAGGAACTGGTGCGATTCTCAGAGCAGAACTGCAGCAGGCAGGAGGAGTGGATGCAGAGTCAGGCAGGCCGGGTCGGTAACGTTCAGGCAGAGCAGCAGGCAGAAGAGAAGTCCAAAAAACAAGTTGGAGTCAGGGTATCAAGCAGATAGGGTTAGTAAGAGCAAGCCGGGTCAAAGATTAGAGGTCAGCACAGATAACAGGATTCAGGACACACAGAAGCTGCAGACCAAACAGCAAGGAGTCTTTGGTGCACTCACTTTGGCGCCAGCGTTGGTGACAGGCGCACGTGTGTGCGTGTGTGCGCGCCGACGCGCCATTAATGTGCGTGTTTGCTGTCTATTCCTGCTGCATGGCCATGCCTTTCCTGACAGAGGCGCTGGCACTTAGAGGTTAATGAATAGAGTCTGTGATCGGTATTCATTCATAGCTGGGGCATAGTAAACTTTGTTTACTTTGCCTCAGTTTATGAATGAACGGGAAGCTCCGTACAGAGATATTCCTGTTCATTCATTCTGTGCAGCTGACGCTGCAGAGAAAGGGACTGGTGATTCTGTCCTCAGCCCTTATCTCTGTCTTAGTGAGACATCAGGGGTCTGTCTCAATCCCTGATATCTCGCCAAAGCCCCCCAACCTAAAAATATGTAAAAATGTATAAAAAATAAAATTGTAAAAAAAAACAAATAAATAATAAATTGGTAAAGAAATAAATAAATAATAAAATGGTAAAAAAAATATAAAAAATATAAAAAATAATAAAATAAAATATAAAAAATATAAAAAATAATAAAAAAATCAAAAGAAATAAATAAATAATAAAATGGTAAAAAAAAATATAAAAAATATAAAAAATAATAAAAAAAATAAGCTGCTGACACCAGTGGCGGAACTACCAGGGTCACAAAGGTAGCACTGGGTTCTGGCATTCCACCATCGTGAGGGGGCCCCAAGACGGCAGGAAGGTGGCCCGCTGCAGGACCGTAAAAAAGGTTCCCACAATGGGAGTAAAGGGTCCTAGGATCAGTCGGGGGGCCAGGAGGGCCCTTGATGGATTCTTGCACGGAGGGCCCTGAAGGTTTTAGTTACGCCTCTGGTTTGGGATAAATGTGGGTAATCATTTTGGATCTTCTGTTGGTTTTGGATCATCTTTTAGAAGATGGGGGATTCTGATCGGTTGCCGCATTCCTCTTCCCACCGCTGGCCTTTGCGCACCAGAAAATGCTTTCATTATGACATGTAAAATGTTTTGTCGCTCCAGATTATCAGCCGCGGCTTGGGCTGTGCGTAGTGGTTTGCTCAGCTCTGTTTGCATACTGGAATCTTATCAGAAGGAAACGTTCCCGAAAAAACATAAACTGAACACTAAATAAACATTCTCTTGCTGTCTTCAAACAGAAAAATGACAGCGAGAGTTTTATAAGCCAGAGGAGCGTAACGTATCACACCAAACAGACGACCAAGCCCCAAACACCAGCACAGTGATGTCACAGAGGGAAAAATGTCACCAGATGCTGTCTAAAGCCAGTGCAGATGTCATTTGTTCATCGAAGAGCGGTCACCATGCACAGTGCGCAACAATCAGCATGCAAGTACTAGGTTCTGATGCTCTTTACATGTAGTAAAGGGATAGATCATCCAAATATGATGCTTCCGCCTTGTTCTGGTTCAAATACCAATTTATGCATTAATATGCCTCCTTAGACCCAGTCTGTCCATACAGTATGGTCACCCTGGGCCGCTGATAAGGGG
This sequence comes from Lithobates sylvaticus, assembly GCA_028564925.1. Taxonomy (NCBI): domain Eukaryota; kingdom Metazoa; phylum Chordata; class Amphibia; order Anura; family Ranidae; genus Lithobates; species Lithobates sylvaticus. The sequence goes on from CM053032.1 coordinate 21,141,128, forward strand.
GTAGCACCTGCTCCCCTGTACAGGGCCCAGGTCCCATAAGTTTAACAGGGGGCCCAGAGCAGCAGGAGTGGGCGTAGTTAATGGAACCAATCTCCTTGTGGCCCTCCCTGTGTTTACAGATGCTTCAGTTTATGAATGAACAGGGAGCCTCTGTATAGAGCGCTTCCTGTTCATTCACTCTGCAGCCAACCCTGCACGAGAAAAGATTGAAGGATCTGTATTCTCAATCTCTTTCTCTGTCTCAAAAGTGAGACTTTGGGTGTCTGTTTAGACCCCTGATATTTCAAAAAACTCCACAGGGCTGTTCAAAAAATGTAAAAAATGATAAATAATAACAAAAAAAACCATACCGTAATTAAAGATAAATTAAATAATAAAAAAGGATCATGTTCCTTTAAAGCAGGGATCTCAAACTGGTGGCCCTCCAGCTGTTGCGAAACTACAAGTCCCATCACGCCTCTGCCTGTGGGAGTCATGCTTGTAACTGTCAGCCTTGCAATGCCTCATGGGACTTGTAGTTTTGCAACAGCTGGAGGGCCGCCAGTTTGAGACCCCTGCTTTAAAGCATATTAAACAGCATAGTGCATGGTATCTCAAACTGGCGGCCCTCCAGATGTTGCGAAACTACAAGTCCCATCACGCCTCTGCCTGTGGGAGTCAGGCTTGTAACTGTCAGCCTGCAATGCCTCATGGGACTCGTTTCGAAACTGCTGGAGGACCGCCAGTTTGAGTCCCCTGGCATAGTGCTTGTGCTGAGTAATGTGACCCTTTCTATGCTGTAAAATACCTTGTTGATCCTGCCAGTACCTGTATCGCCTATGTGAACTGACCACGGTAATCTTGACTGCTGATCCATGACAACGTGGTCAGTTTACGTGCCTCCCTCATCCCACTGTGTTCAGGAAAGGATTGAGGGATCTGTGTTCTCAATCTCTTTCTCTGTCTCAAAAGTGAGACTTTGGGTGTCTGTTTAGACCTCTGGTATTTCACCAACCTCCACAGGGCAGTTCAATAAATGTAAAAAAAAACTGAAAATGATGAATAATAAAAAATAAAAAAAGATAAATAAAAATCCTGTTCCTTTAAAGCGTGTTAAACAGCATAGTGCTTGTGCTGAGTAATGTGTCCCTTTCTATGCTGTAAAATACCTGGTTGATCCTGCCAGTACCTGTGTCCCCTATGTGAACTGACCACGGTAATCATGACTGCTGATCCATGATGCTGTGGTCAGTTTACATGCCTCCGCCATCCCACTTTGTTCAGAGTCTCTCCTCTCTCTTCCTCCCTCCCCGCCTGTCAGTTCCTAGTGTGTAAGCGATCTCCAACCCCCCCCCCCCCCTCCTGCCAATATTTTGTGTGGCAGTAAAGTCAGTGAGCACCATTACTGCCAGACCCTGTGTTATAACAAGGTATAATACCCAGTGTCAATGTTTTTTTAAAATGATGCTGCAAAATACCTTATTTCAGATGGCCACTGTACGGTCACATGACCTCCTGCCGCTCTCCTCCCCTGATCTAAAGACTACAGAGGGAGGAGCTGAGTGGACAGCACAGCGGTCATGTGACCTCCCAGCTGACCGCAGAGGGGAATTTCAACCCCTGCCGCTGTAGTCCTTAGATCGGGGGAGGAAAGCGGCACAAGGTCACGTGGCCTCACAGCGGCGCTCTGAAATAAGGTATTTAGCAGCATCATTTAAAAAAAAACTTGACACTGGGTATTATACCTTGTTATAACAGAGGGGCTGGCAGTATTGGTACTCACTGACTTTACAACCACTTTAAGGGCTTATTCTCGCAGGTATTCTGGTTGCATAAATAAAAATTTGGTTTGTGCGGCTTGAACCGCCTGTTAGGCTTGGTTTACTGTTCCTGTCCGCTAGGCTGAACGGGACCCCATGATTTCTAACAGCAGCCCTGTGGTCACCTGCTGACTTGACTCCTTCCACATGCAGCTTAACTCTTCAATAAGACTCAGAAGTTGAATCCAATGCAATTCTAATTCAGAAAATTGCAGTACAGAGGATCTTTTTCTCATCCTTTGAAGTGTAAAAAGACAATGACTTTTCTATCCCTGTCTCTGCGAACAACTAAGGCCGGTCATAAAAAAATGGAAATTCAGCAGGTTCAGCAGGAACCAGACAAATTTCAATCCGCTTATGGGCAGGCTGGTTGTACTGAAGTCATTCCATTGACTGACTGCAGTACAATCAGCCTATTGTTCTTTTTTTTTTTGTTTAATCAATACGACTATAGGTGAATTTTTTTTTTTTTTTTCTGAATATCAGTTTTGCATTGCAGGACCACGCAGTGTGGCCTCAATCAATGGTCTTAATAGGCAAATTCGACTCTGCAAAGCATTGCTGCCGCGCCATGTGTACAGCCCTGCCAGGCTGCTGTTATGTCAGAATTCCAGTGGGTGGCCATTAGAGGTATAGAGGTTTGGAGGGGGTAAAATCTTGTGGTTGAGCCATGTTTTTACCACTCCCTAACCGCTATCCCCTTTAGCTGCAGAAGCAGTAAGCAGGGGTGTACACATGCAACGGCCTTAACAGGAATTAAGCCCCCTGACACTTCCATGGGCATTATTTTATTTATTTACTTATTTATTAGAGGTACTTATATAGCGCTATCAGTTTACGCAGGGCTTTACATATACATTGTACATTCACGTCAGTTTTTTCCCTCAAGGAGCTTACAATCTAAGGTACTACAACCCGTTCAGTTGAATGGCGCCACTATGCAAGCAATCCACAAAGCAAGCAGTTGCAGCACACTAGTGTTGGGTTAAAGCGGTAGTACACCGATGGGTGTTTTTTTTCTTTTTTCTAACCTGAAAGGTAATATCATAATGTGCTAGTATGCATTGCATACTAGCACATTATGTTAAACTAACCTGAAAATGAAGCCTTCCAGCACTGTTCTGTCACCGCTCCCATCTGGAACCGGCCTTCCTTCAGGGTTCGCAGACTCCAGCTGTGTGACTGGCCGGAGCCACAATTGTGCCCCATCGTTGGTGTCATTAGGAGGAATTGTGCCCCATGGTTGGTGTCCTTGGGAGGAATTGTGCCCCATCGTTGGTGTCATTGGGAGGACTTGTGCCCCATCATTGGTATCCTTGGGAGGAATTGTGGCCCATCATTGGTGTCCTTGGGAGGAATTGTGCCTCATTGTTTGTGTCATTAGGAGGTATTGTGCCTCATCGTTGGTGTCCTTGGGAGGAATTGTGCCCCATCGTTGGTGTCATTAGGAGGAATGGTGCCCCATGGTTGGTGTCCTTGGGAGAAATTGTGCCCCATTGTTGGTGTCATTGGAGGAATTGTGCCCCATCGTTGGTGTCCTTGGGAGAAATTGTGCCCCATTGTTGGTGTCATTGGAGGAATTGTGCCCCATCGTTGGTGCCATTAGGAGGAATTGTGCCCTGATAATTGGTGTCATTAGGAGGAATAGTGCCCAATCGTTGGTGTCCTTGGGAGAAATTGTGCCCCATTGTTGGTGTCATTGGGGAGAATTGTGCCCCATTGTTGGTGTCCTTGGGAGAAATTGTGCCCCATTGTTGGTGTCATTGGGAAGAATTGTGCCCCATTGTTGGTGTCCTTGGGAGGAATTGTGCCCCTTCATTAGTGTGTGGGGGATATTGCCCCATTGTTGGTATCTGTGGATGAAATAGTCCCCTAAGGGCCAGATAAAAGCAAGCAAAGGGCTGCACCCGGCCCCCGGGCCGCAGTTTGGAGACCACTGTTATAGACCTACCTATAGGTGAAAGTCGGAGATGGGAGTTTACTCCCACTTTAAGGAGGCAGTGAGCAGGCGATACAACACCTCCTCGCCGGCTTTCAAATAACATTCCAATTCTCTTCAGAGAACAAAACTCATGTGAGCGAGCCCTATATGAGATAAGGACCTTAGATTGTAAGCTCCTTGAGAGCAGTGACTGATGAGAATGTACTATATGTAAAACACTGCATAAACTACCTGTAATAAATTAAAATAATTCCTAAATTATAAAGTATTAAATGACCCCGCATGCAAGTCTAAGTTCCGCCACCAGATGGCACTGCCAGCTTGCCTATGGAGGACATTGCATACAATTATGTGATACATGTCAGCAGCCTGAGCAGCAGAGATGGATAGATAATTCCCCCCCTTACTATGAAAAAGGCGAAAGGAATATGAGAAAAAAAAAAAAAAAAACAATTGTGTCTTTCCTCAGTTATTAATCATAATTTATTGCTTAACATTTTCATAGCAGACACACCTCCTTAAAACCTCACTCCTCTATGCCTACAGAAAGGCCAAGGAGGGGGGGGTAAAAATCCGGTGTACACAGATTCTAAATATTTCAGGTTGTGTGACTTTGTGTTTGACCTTATGAGAAGATGAACTAATCCTGCAATATAATAGACTTTTATAGAGATATGGAAAACGGCTCCGCTTTATCAGAGTTGCCACGGCAACCATCAGACTATGGGCCTTGCTGGGATGCAAGGGAGGTTATTAAATGTGTGCTGGTGTATATTGGAAAAATACAGCTTTTTGTCATTGTGAGTCACTCGCGGCCTTTTCATACGTAATGTTTGGGTTATTAAAAAAAAAAAAAAACAACATGTTCAGTTCTGTGCGCGGTGGGGGATGGGGGGGGGGGGACCTGAAATGCGGGGCTGCCAAAATTGCACGATGGCGAAACATCTTGCACTCCTTATTAAAAGGATTTATTTTTTAATGTGCGTTCTTTTTTTTTTTCTTTTTTTTTCATGTACGTTTGCATGGTGCGAGCGTAATTAAACCAACCGGATTCAGAGCATTCAAGATCTAATAGTAAGACGATATCGGTCAGACCGGAATGATCTTTGCATGCGCCCCTCGGTTGGCTGTTTTAAAGGGAAACCATTTAAATGCTCCTCCCGAAACACAGCCAGTGCCAGGATGCAATGATGTTACAGAATGATGAAAGAGGTGCCTGGTGATGTAGCCTTCCCAGGGTGTATCTGTGTATCTTAAGGGGGTACCATCAGTCCTCCTGTATGGGGGCCCAGGCAGCAGGGTGAATCAGATGTGGGCAAGGAGGGTGATCGGTGCGGTGAGTGGGGGCAATTACGGGAGGACTGATGGCACCCCCTTATCTGTGGACCTGTCTGTGAGGCACTGGCTGCCTCACCAGTGCCTCTACAGAATGACTGTATTACTGGAACCGATCCCCTGTATGGCTCTCTCTGCAGAAGCTGAAAGCCAACGGGAGAGAGAGGAGAAGAAGCCAGATTTCAGCCAATGGAGAGAGAGACATACAAGGAATCGGTTCCAGTAATACCCCCCCCCCCCCCCCACTGCACCGATCACCCTCCTTGCCCGCATCTGATTCACCCTGCTGGCCCGGGCCCCCGTACAGGAGGACTGATGGTACCCCCTTATCTATGGACCTGTCTGTGAGGCACTGGCTGCATCACCAGTACCTCTACAGAATGACTGTATTACTGGAACCGATCCCCTGTATGGCTCTCTCTCTGCAGAAGCTGAAAGCCAACGGGAGAGAGGAGAAGAAGACAGATTTTAGCTACTGGAGAAAGAGCCATACAAGGGATTGGTTCCAGTAATTGCCCCCCCCCCCCCCCCCCTCTCCACACCGATCACCCTCCTTGCCCACATCTGGTTCATCCTGCTGCCTGGGCCCCCCTGCTGCCCCGGGCCCCGTACAGGAGGACTGATGGTACCCCCTTATCTATGAACCTGTCTGTGAGGCACTGGCTGCATCACCAGTGCCTCTACAGAATGACTGTATGCCACAAGGACCTTCCGACCCATATCTACAGTTAGCCTAAAGCTTATCTAAACCCCTCCCAAAAATGCAATATATTGCAGCTTAGTAGTCCTTAGATGTGGTTGCTTAATTAAATATGCAGCCTCTCGGCGGGTGGGCCTTGAAGCCAAGCACCCGAAACATTGGCGTGCAATATTGCAAAAACAGCGCGCTCCCGACACTGTTACCGGCGGCTAACAGAAAACCCCCGATTAATGCTTGCGATCGCGAGCTTTCCGACTATGTGACTATGTTTAGGATCCTGGGAGGCGGGGTTTATGATCATGTGACCGCCGTGATTGGCTGTCACGGCGGTCACATGATCATAAACCCCGCCTCCCAGGATCCTAAACCCCCAATGGGCCCGCACCAAGAGGTTAATATATAACATTAATATAATATATTAATTATAGTAATTTCCTATGATTGTCAGCTCTATGTAGTGGCCCTATAATGGTATTATTTCTAATTGAGGGTTTTTTTTTTTCAGGAAAAATATTGCTTTATGGCCACTAGATGGAGCTAATGATCATAGGAAATTACTGTATTAAGGAATATTGAGCTGGTTGGGTGACCACATTTTCTATTAAATAGAGGTGACCCTGCCAGTAACACATTTACAGTTCAATTGACGAAGGCTTACTGGTTAAACTGTATTTATAGAGGAGCAGCATTGTCACCTAAGCTGCTCTCTACTTGGAATACAAATACCTCTCTATGAGGAATTGCTTTCTAATAGAAGATATCTGGGAAAGCTTCCACTCCACCCCACTTCCTTTTTGTAAACCACCAACGCATTAAGTGAAACATGTCAACTTGAATATATATCAATGCACCTTTATTCTACATTAAAAATAATGGAGGGGACCTTCTTCTTCTTCTTCGTTCTCTGGCTGGCCCTTCAATGACGTCGGTGCCAGATCTCGCACAATGCGCTTTTAGAAACCTGGTGCAGTTTTTCTCAGGCACATGTTTTCTCGGGTTCTTTTACAATTGCAATCCACTTCTTGGTCTGTAGAGGCACTGGTGTCATAGCCAGGGCTTCACATATGCAGCCTGGGAAGGCTACGTCACCTCACCTTCCCTGGAGCTCTTTCAGCTAAACTATGAGATCTCATGAGATTTTGAAAAACGTAGCTGCGAGAGCTTCCTGAAAGGCACTGGTGATTTAGCCTTACATGTGTGAATCTGGCCAGGGCCGTTTTTAAGGCAGGGCAAAAGGGGCAGCTGCCCTGGGGCCTGTCATTGTTGTGGGGCCCAAAGCAGCTGCCTCATACTTGCCAACTATCCTGGTTTAAATTCCCTCATCCCTTGAGGTTTTTGTCCTGTGCTGTGTCCCGATATCTCAGTGTGAAGTGCTGCTACTAATGCTGCCCAGCTCTGCCCTATTGTTGTGTAAAGATGACTCAGCTGCAGACCCTGTGTTTACATGTAAATTACCGGCATTCATATGTAAATAGCGGTGGCCAGCGGCATTGATATGTATATCATGCCCTCCTGAGGTCATAGCCACAGTAATCTCTAGCAACCAATCAACAAGCAGAAATCATCTGCTGTAACTTCTAGCAACTAATCAGTGAGCCGTAATGTGTGCTGTAACCTCTAGCAACCAGTCAGTGAGCGGTAATGATACACTGTAACTTCTGGCAACCAATCGCAATAGCTGTCTTAACTGATTTGGAGTCTAGCTGCTATTTATTGTATGTCTCAGAGCAGGTGGAGAGCAAAACTGCATGGGGGGGCAAGAAAAGTTTTGCCCAGGGTCCAATCAATATTAAAGACGGCCCTGAATCTGGCTAACTACTTGTGTGTTTACGGACCAAGAAGTGGATTGCAATTATAAGTCATTAGCCAAATCTATGTTTTAATCACAAGCTTTGCATTTTTTGAAAGGTGAAAGCAGAGCTGTGTGCATCTTGGATTTTAAGTGTATGTGGGGGATGGGGGGGGGGGGTGAAGGGTGGGGGTCCACTTTGAACACATACCCTGTTTCCCCAAAAATAAGACCTAGCGTGATTGTCGGTGATGGCTGCAATATAAGCCCTACCCCCCAAATAAGCCCTAGTTAAAGTCCTTGTAGGTCTTATTTTCATTGTAGGGTTTATTTTCAGGGAAATGGGGTAGGGCTTATTTGGGGGGTAGGGCTTATATTCCAGCCATCACCGACAATCACGCTAGGTCTTATTTTGGGGGAAACAGGGTAGGACAGACATAACAAGTACACCAGATTTTTTGCAGGATCAATTTAATTTTTTTTTGCCACTTATCCAAGGACTGGTAAACTGCAACATATTAAAAAAAAAATATATGCTTATCTGTTGACTGTCATTGCTGACCTCCCTTTGAAAATGCAAGTTGCCTGGCTGTTATTCAATCTCTGGCTTTAATACTACATGAGTCACTGACCTATAACAAATATGCAGATAAGGAAAGTCGGTATGCTCTGCATTCTTGTTTCAGGTCAGCGACTCCTACCGTGGAATCAAGACAATCGGCACGAAAGACAAAAAAAATAAATTTAAAAAATCTAGAAGGCGAGTTTAGTAAATGCAACTTTCAAGTTTCAATGATAAGTTCCCTCTAACAACACAAAATCCCCTCATTTATTATGCTAAGTAATCGCACACTTTGCTAAGTGGTCAGCCCCAATTTTTATTTTCAGTAAATCAGCCCCATTGCTTTTCCTACAGACACCAATAAACCCGGCAGAGGGAAATGGCAGCTGGAAAATGAAAGTTTGATACATTGATATCAGACAACATATAAAGTTTTTAGTTATGTTTTACTTTAGAAAATAAAATCCCATTATATTCTTGTGCACACCCAAAATATAATGGAAACGTAAAGGTGAACTAAAGCCTCGTACACACGATCGGACTTTCCGACAGGAAATGTTCGATGACAGGCTGTTGGCGGTAAATCTGACAGTTTGTACGCTCCGTCAGACAATTGTTGTCGGACTTTCCGCGGACAAATGTTGGATGGCAGGTTTTAAAATTTTCCGCCAACAACTGCATGTTGGCGGTAAATCCGACAGTTTGTACACTCCATCAGACAATGTTGGCGGATTTTCCGAGCGTGTGTACACAAGTCCGTCGGACAAAAGTCCAAAGTACAAACACGCATGCTCGGAAGCAGAAGCAGTCGGTATTGTAAACTAGCGTTCGTAATGGAGAATTAACATTCGTGACGCGGCAAATTATAAAATATGAAAATGCAGCGCACAATTCTCTTCTTCTTTAATGGGATAATAATGAAGCTGCTTTGCTGGTGATACTGATGGAGTTATTGCAAACGGATTTTGAAAGGCTTTTTTTTCTAGTGATTTCAAGAATAATATTATTATGCTTTTTTTTTTATTTATTTGGGCAAGTTACCACAACACCATTATCCTGTAGTTTTTAAGATCAAAGATACAACTATGTTGGTGTCCCTTGTCAATTTTACATTGTATTTTTTTTAAATGTAACTGCCGACTCCCAAACTGTCATTTGAAGTAAAACACAAACCCAAGTATTATTCTCCACAATTATTTTTATTGGGCATTAAAACAAGAAAACAAATAAAATTAGACATGCTATCTGCCAATAGAACTTAACCAAAAAATGCATTCTATGCATCCAAAAATATAGAAAATATACCAAATCAAATCATTATTCAACCAAAAAAATGATGTCAAAGCTCCAAAGCCAATAATAAATAACACGTCATCTCCTCCGATTCCGCAACATGTCTGGTTGACGAACGGCCGTTCAGAAACGAATGGAAAAGCACAAAATGAAAAGCGTGAACTGAAAAGCGCTAAATGAAAAAGGCGAAACGAAAAGCGCGAATCACCACTCACCAAACTTCTACTAACACGAAATTAGCAGAAGAAGCCCAAAGGGTGGCGCTAAAGAGCTGAAAAACCACGTAGTATGTCTAATACCTCACTACGTTCGTAACTGTTGGCACACAATTGTGTGGCCGTGTGTATGCAAGACAAGTTTGTGCCAACGCCCTTCGGACAAAATTCCACGTTTTTTTGTTGGCGAACAATCCGATCGTGTGTACGAGGCTTAAGAGTGAATTTGGTTTTCTTTCGGGAAATTCCATTCATTCCAAATTTGATTGCAAACTATTTTGAAGTGCTTTCAACTGACATCTGTCAAGTCTCTGATGACATTATCGAGATTATTTTGTCCAAATGTTCGTACAAAAAGATGAGAGATAGATAGATAGATAGATAGATAGAGAGATAGATAGATAGATAGATAGATAGATAGATAGATAGATAGATAGATAGATAGATAAATAGATAGATACTATATAGATAGAACGACCCATAGTTGATCATGTCGACACCCTTTCACCTGACATCCATTTATTGAATAATCAAAGGGGCTGGACGTTTGTAATTGTTGGCCAACAATTGTGTGGCCCTGTGTATGCAAGACAAGTTTGGGCCAACGCCCTTCGGCCAAAATTCCACAGTTTTGTTGGCCAACAATCCGATCGTGTGTACGAGGCTTTACACTTTAAAGCACAACAAATTTACCACCAGAATAGCTTTAAACCTCATGTCACACTCTCAAGTGCCACGAGTTCTCCAAACACACACCTGATTTGTATGGGGTTGAATTACTAAAGGCAAGTAGACTGTTCACATTGCAAGTGAATATTTACTTGGCTTAGTGAAGGAGGTGAAGTTGTGATGATGTCCACATACTAGAAATATTACTTTTTTTTAGGGCTGTGGAAATTAAAGATGAATTCCTTGATTAATCGTAAATTTTTTTGATCAATCAAAATTCTTTTGATCGGTACTCACCTCTCCGCCAGCTTCCGGGTCTTCAAGGAGTTCCGTCGGAGATCCGGTGACATCACGGACATCGACGTCACCGGACTCCTTCCCCTTCCCCAAGTGCCTTCGTCTGCTAACGATGGGAAGGGGGGAGGAGTCCGGTGACGTGGAAGCTCTGATTGAACGCAACGCGTACGGGGGAGGAGCTACGCATGACGTCACCTGCTGCTGCCCTACGGAACTAACACGATTGTCGGCTTTACATGCTGCGTTTTTATCATCTTTATGTGAGTAGTTTGTGTTTGAACACAAAAATGAAATCTTATACTTAAGCGGTGAGCACTTAGATCTTTTCTTTCTACCCATGACCCGGCGTCCTTGCTGAGATCTAAGGAGACGTGAGAGAAGTTTATGGTCCGTGTTAACCCTTTTGATACCCGCTTGCATGACCACCTGTTTGCACAGGGGTCCATGCCATAAGGTGGGAGTGATTAGTTAGACCGGAGGTGGAGGGATTGTCACGCTACTGTGGAAAAAAATATACTTATGTCAGGGCTACAGTTTGAATTTAAAACGTATTTGTGTGAACTGTGAAGTTAAGTCATGGATTGTGGAAACTAAACTAGTGTCGGGTGATTGTATATAGTGTATACCACATTTACCACTGACTAATGCAGAGTTGCAATGCAAGGGGATCTGCTAAAAGTAGTTGAATCTGTATGTGCGTTATAATTAATCTCCTTCAGCCACCAAGGGAGTGAAAAAGGGGAAGCTCGGCTCTCATCACACACCACCCCTTTGCACCCGCAGCTGCTTTGGTGTTACATGGATCTTGCAGTGCCTCAGCCGACTGATGGGACCTTAATAGTAATTTTTTGGTTTCACTCCCTCAAAAAAATAATTGGGTCTGAGCTTTGTTGAGACTGTTTTTTTTTTTTTTTTTATTCTAGATAACAATAATAAACTGCTCACGTCTGGATATCCACCACTGTAGATTCATCAAGGGTTATAAGAGTTATATTTTTGCTTCTATCATCAGATAAATCAGAAATTGTTGCTTTTAATTTTGCGGTGGGAGTGTGCAATAAATAAACTGTGAAATATGCTACCGGCAAGCACAAGTCGGGATTCAGTCTATCACCATTAAAGCCTTTTTGTTTTTTATCACCTTTAAATGGGCTTGTCGTGAAGCTTCAAGTGTTAAAATTTGACTATTTAAATAGAAAGGATAATTGAGTCGATTGTAAAGCTCACAGCTAGCTGATTTAATTTTAAATTAGATTTGTGTTTATTTAGCACCCCTCGTGGGACTGTGTGTAGACACTGCTTCTATTTGGGGGCAGCCATTTTTTTTTTTTTTTTCCAAGGTACTTTAGCAATATTGCGGACAGCGCCACTCTCAGGATCAACAGGCAAGAAGAGGTATTGCATTGCAGCCAATGATGATCAATGCTCTACATACCTTCATTTAGAAGTAATACATATAAAAGAATGAACAGTGTCATATTTACCTTCAAGTGTATGTATATTGGATAGAGTAGAGAGTAGTTAAAACCCCTGTGACTTTATTTTTTGTGGGGGAATTTACCTTTACTTTTTGTCCCAGAGATGCAACAGGAAGTTTGTGGAAATCTCTGAAAGTGAGGGGAATTTCCCTTCTAAAGAGTTGACCCAGCAAGATATCCCCCAGTGGAAGATGTTCCCCTCACCTCTTGTTCTGGGGATCACTCTAAAATTATGGATTTCCCCTCACTTTCATACTCAGTCTATTTGGGGAAATTAACCTTCACTTGATGTCCCAGAGATGCTACAGAAAGTTAGAGGAAATCCCCCAAAGAAAGGGGGAGTTCCCCTCTTAGTTAGTTGTCCCCGGAACAGGTGTTCCATTGAATGATTTCCCATCACCTCTTGTTTTGGAGACATGGGGACAACTCTAAACTTTCGATTCCCCCTCTCTTTCTTTCTCAGTCCATTTGGGGAAATTTACCTTCACTTGTTGTCCCAGAGTTACAACAGAAAGTTAGAGGAAATCTCACAAATAAAGTGGAATTCCCCTCTTAACCAGTTGTCCTCAGTGGAAAATTTTGCCTCGCCTCAAGTTTTAGGAAAAACTGTAAAATTTAGAATTACCCCTCAATTCTTTTTCCAGTCCATTTGGGGAAATTTACCTTCACTTGTTGTCTCAGAGATGCAACAGGAAGTTAGAAAAAATCCCCCAAGATAGTTGTTCCCATTACAGGTGTCCCATTGGAAGATTCCCCATCACCTCTTGTTCTGGAGACATGGGGACAACTCTAAACTTTTGGATTCCCCCTCACTTTCTTTCTCAGTCCATTTGGTGAAATTTACCTTCACTTGTTGTCCCCAAAACGGGTATCCCAGTGGAAGATCTCCCATCACCTTTTTTTTGGAGATATGGGGACAACTCCAAACTTTTGGATTCCCCCTCTCTTTCTTTCCCAGTCCATTTGGAAATTTTACCTTAACTTTTTGTCTCAGAGATGCAAGAGGAAGTTAGAAAAAATGCCCCAAAGAAAAGGGAAATCCGCTCCAAGATAGTTGTTCCCGTAACAGGTGACCCATTGGAAGATTTTCTATCACCTCTTGTTCTGAAGACATGGGGACAAATCTAAACTTTTGGATTCCCCCTCACTTTCTTTCTCAGTCCATTTGGGGAAATTTACCTTCACTTGTTGTCCCAGAGTTACAACAGAAAGTTAGAGGAAATCTCCCGAATAAAGTGGAATTCCCCTCTTAAACAGTTGTCCTCAGTGGCAAATTTTCCCTCACCTCATGTTTTAGCAAAAATGTAAAAATTTTGAATTTCCCCTCAATTTCTTTCTCAGTCCCTTTGGTGAAATTTACCTTCACTTGTTGTCTCAGAGATGCAACAGGACGTTAGAAAAATATCCCCAAAGAAAAGGGAATTCCCCTCCAAGATAGTTGTTCCCGGAAAAGGTGTCCCATTGGAAGATTTCCTATCACCTCTTGTTCTGAAGACATGGGGACAAATCTAAACTTTTGGATTCCCCCCTCACTTTCTTTCTCAGTCCATTTGGTGAAATTTACCTTCACTTGTTGTCCCAGAGATGCAACAGAATGTTAGAAGAAATCTCCCAAAAATGAGGGAATTTAGCTCTTACACAATTGTCCCCGGTACGGGTGTCCCAGTGGAAGATTTCCCATCACCTCTTGTTCTGGAGACATGGGGACAACTCTAAACTTTTGGATTCCCCCTCACTTTCTTTCTCAGTCCATTTGGTGAAATTGACCTTCACTTGTTGTCCCCAAAACGGGTATCCCAGTGGAAGATCTCCCATCACCTTTTTTTTTTTGAGATATGGGGACAACTCCAAACTTTTGGATTCCCCCTCTTTTTCTTTCCCAGACCATTTGGGAAAATTTACCTTAACTTGTTGTCTGAGGGATGCAACAGGAAGTTAGAAAAAATGCCCCAAAGAAAAGGGAATTCCGGTCCAAGATAGTTGTTCCCGTAACAGGTGACCCATTGGAAGATTTTCTATCACCTCTTGTTCTGGAGACATCTAGACAACTCTAAACTTTTGCATTCCCCCTCTCTTTCTTTCTCAGTCCATTTGGGGAAATTTACCTTCACTTGTTGTCCCAGAGTTACAACAGAAAGTTAGAGGAAATCTTCCAAATAAAGTGGAATTCCCCTCTTGTTCAGTTGTCCTCAGTGGCAAATTTTCCCTCACCTCATGTTTTAGCAAAAATGTAAAAATGTAGAATTTTCCCTCAATTTTTTTCCCAGTCCATTTGGGGAAACTTACCTTAACTTGTTTTCTCAGAGATTCAACAGGACGTTAGAAAAATATCCCCAAAGAAAAGGGAATTCCCCTCCAAGATAGTTGTTCCCGGAAAAGGCGTCCCATTGGAAGATTTCCTATCACCTCTTGTTCTGAAGACATGGGGACAAATCTAAACTTTTGGATCCCCCCTGACTTTCTTTCTCAGTCCATTTGGTGAAATTTACCTTCACTTGTTGTCCCCGAGATGCAACCAATCTTAGATTTGTTGCATCTTCTTAGAATGTTATAAGGAATCTACCAAAAAAGAGGGAATTTAGCTCTTACACAATTGTCCCCGGTATGGGTGTCCCAGTGGAAGATTTCCCGTCACCTCTTTTTCTGGAGACATAGGGACGACTCTAAACTTTAGGATTCCCCCTCTCTTTCTTTCTTGGTCACCAGTAGAAAAAGAGAAAATTAGATCCCCTGTCCAGTTTTTATTTCGGTCTGTGTCCCTGCTGGGAAGGATCACCCTTTCTACTGCGGCAGAAAGTGATGGAAAACCGCACAAATTTGAGTTGTCAAATGAAAAGATGAAGAGGGCAAATCTTGCAATGGGTAGACCTTTCTAAGTGGAACTATTCCCTCTATTTGGTGAGATCTCCTTTTCCTGTCATCTGTCTGGGACAGGAAGTGAAGAGAAATCTCTCAGACAGGAGAAAAACATGACTGCAGCCCTAACCATTTCTTATCTATCTAAAACTAAGAAGGTTACATTGACTTACATTGCCTCTTCTGCCGCTGTACCTCTTCTCGTAAAAAATATAGAGCAAAAAATGGGAAACTTCCACAAAACTACATCACAATTTATATATCAAAACATAATTTATTACAGTATATATGGTTAAAATGTTTTCATATACATATAAAAACACAGAGAAAAATGCAACATACATAATTGCCCTTAAGCATGATCCCTGCCCTTCAACCTCAAACATCTTAGTGCAAAATTCTTTAATACACGTATATCAAACATTGGTACATACAGTATATAGGGATAAGAAACTGTTCTCAGCACTAAGGTGTGTATGCAGCAGGGGGATGCTTCCCAACGCGCTTCACGAAGAGCTTCATCAGGGTATCTAGGCAAAAATTGGTTGCTTAATATGGAGTTTTCAGTTTAAGAAGAAAAGGCGCCATGTACTGGCAAACTCCAAGGTGGGGAAAGGCAACAATTGGATAAGAGCATATCCCCCAGCCCCCCCCCCCCCCGCCAAGACAGAGAGGAAAAAAAAGAGAACAAGCCTAAAAGAGTCTGGACATTAGGAGCAGCCCATTCATTAAATTATCCTCTATTATTATCAGGGGCATCTTTAATACCCTATTTCCCCCGAAAATAAGACCTAGCGTGATTGTCGTTGATGACTGCAATAAAAGCCCTACCCCCCAAATAAGCCCTACCCTGTTTCCCCCGAAAATAAGCCCTACCCTGAAAAGGGCTTATATTGCAGCCATCACCGACAATCACGCTAGGTCTTATTTTCAGGGAAACAGGGTATTAATTGGACCCTAGGCAAAACTGTTTCTTGGGCCCACCCAAATTCACTTATCAACTATTTGCAGGCAGCGCTGGCTCAAGGGGCAGCTGCTCTTGGGCCCCACAACAATGACTTGGCACTGGCAGCTGCCCCTTTTGCCCTGCGTTAAAGATGGTCCTGATTATTATTGTACCTCAACATGCAAAACCAACAAGTGTTTGCGAGCTGGGAAATATTATTGGAAATAACAGTGGGTACAAATACAAACCCAAAACAAACTATTAAAATTGAAGCAAAGGGGGCCCAACAAGCAGGCAAGATCTTCACATGCAGTGAACAGATATGAGGGTAGCCTGAGTTAATCAGAAATGTATTGGTACAATAATGAGCCATCCAAAAATTTGAAAATTTGAAAAATTTGAAAAGGCCAGATGTGTTTTTCCCACTTGCAGACATTGGCAAACATGTTTGACAATCTCTGCACCTGATCAGTAACCATCCAGATGTATAGAAGTAAGCAAAGAGGAGAAATTAAGAAACTTTAGCCTAATAATAACCTACCTCTTTTAATAATATTATTTTAAATAATAATAATTGTTTGCACACATGGCCTGTCACACTTGTCGCTCTTTCATTGATGTACTGTTTCCCAGTTTCACTAAGCAGTACTATATTTGCTTCTTCTCTGCAATTAATTCTCTGCAATCTTCAATTAGCTCCTCAGTCAGATCACTGTCGAGGTTGATTTAAAAAAAAGACTGTTGAAATGGCAAGGTTATTATGTGTCTGTATGATCATTGAGGGTTTATGTCAAAGAAACCACAAAAACACCCAGACCTGATGCCAACTGGGGCATTCTGCTACCACAATACACCTTGGATTATCCCACATCCCCCTTTGCCAAATGAATAACAAGTTAGTAGTTTGAGGAAGAAGAAAACATTTAAGACACGTATTCAAATTTAGCATAAAGAATTGTATTTATTGCACATCAATGTGTATATTAAACAGTAGTATTGATAGTATCAATATTGATCATGTCACTTTTAATGCACACTGCAATATTGTAACCAAATACTATATCTATTATTATTATCAAGAATACATAAATAATCATCCTGAACTATCCTACTTTCATGAACAAGATGTAAATATATAAATTATTTATTATATATTATATTAAATGACATATAATTATTATTTATTATATTATATATATATATATATATATAGATAGATAGATAGATAGATAGATAGATAGATAGATAGATAGATATATATCTATAGTATCTATCTATCTATCTATCTATCTATCTATCTATCTATCTATATATATATATATATATATATATATATATAAATATTTACATGTTGATAATTAAAGTAGGATAGTTAATAATGAGTATTTATTTATTAGTATTAATAATAATAATAATAATAATAATAATAATATAAAATAATATATTTAATATAATAAAAAATAATTGTATATTATTTAATATAGTATATATACTAAATAATATATGTATTTACGTCTTGTTCATGAAAGTATGATGGTTCAGGATGATTATATATATATATAATAATAATAATAATAATAATAATACAAATATATATATATATATATATAATATATATATATATATAATATATATATATATAATAATTAAAATTAATAATTATTATATAAATAAAAAATAATATATATTTTCACCTTGATCATGAAAGTAGGATTGCTCATGATGATTATTTATTTATTATTAATAATGATACATTTTATATATATATTATACATATGCATATAAATTTGAAGTGTGCATATTTTTGTCCCCACCTTCTCAGGTCACTCATTAAAAGCAATTACCATATACACAATCCTACTTTGATAAAGATAATGATGATAATTATTATTATAGTTATTATTATTATTATTATTATTATTATTATTAATTATTATTATTAATAGTAATATTTTTATAAACTTGATTAAATGCATGCAATTCTAAAAGTGTCTGTTTCATAATTTGATAAAAAATAAAAAAAAATACTCTATTTTAGAATGTATCTGCAAATCAAAAATGTAGCTATGGCAGTGAACAAGTCCCCAATGCAATATTAAAATGTACCTTATAGATAGACAACTTTTTTTTTTCCTCTCCAGCTCCCTGTTTCACCAAAAACTAACCAATGATCTCATTTTGATAATTATTAGTCTTCCCTTTATGCATGCAGATCTTAAAGTGCTTGCTTTATATTTAAAAGATTTTTTTTTTTTTAATTGCAGTCCTGCCTACAAAGCAAAAAATGTGACTGTGGCATGAGGCACCTAGTGCCACAGTGCAGAAACTGCTTCCTAGGTTGCTTATGGAGGACAGGTCCACTTATTAAAAAAAAAAAAAAAGGGAAAGGGGGGGGATTCGAATAGCTTTATTTATTTGTAATGTATAATTTATCCAAAGTGCAATATATTACAGCCACAAAGCCCTGTACATGGGGGAGGGAAGGTTGGAAAATCCATAGATTTTGTCTATATGCCCATCAAACGCTGAGATCTGCTCTGCTAAATGATGCATGTGAAGCTGGGATGTGTTTGTTGTGCGGGGTTTAGAAAAAGCCGCAGATTATCTGCAAGGTAGAGATAAGAAAGACCATTTATTCCGCGACACTTTGCAGCCAATTTCCAGCCCTGCTCAACCCCATTCTCTAGCAGCCTACAGGAGCCGGAGAGATAAAGATTAGTCAATTTATTATCTTCCCGAGGAACAAAGATTAGCTAGCAGAGATGAAAAATTACCCCTGGTTCCCAATAATAAGAGAGGGGGGGAGATTGGTGAAGACGACGAGCCCCCACGGTCACCCCCTTTAAATCGCCCCCCCCCACCCTTCCACCCCCTATATAGGTGAGGCTGCACAGCCCATGGAAAATGCAGAATAAGAGCCAGTTAGATGTGACATCTTTAGTGCATAAAATAAATAAATAACTCACCTCAACATCATTATCCTACAAAATATATTCACAAGAATTGCGTATTGGGTCGCATTGTTCCTCCGCGGATCCTGCCTGATGCGAAAAATGTTCTTTTATTGCAAAATAAAAAAAAAATAGCATGAATGCAACTTTAGTCCCTTGAAAAGCCGGGCTGTTGTATCAGGCAGATTCTTAATTAGATATTTTATTTTTTGTTTTAATGTATTTTTATTTTTTTATATTTATATGTATGTTATATTTATTTCCATATTTTATTGATTAGAAGTTTTTTGTTGAAAAATCTTTTTTTTTTATTTTTTTGGCAAACATAAATATTAAAAGAGAAATATTCTAAATTGGGATTTTTTTTTTTAAATTAAACAAAAAGTGCATTTGGGGGAAATCTGAATGATATGTATTAATTACCATTTGGATCCCCCCCAATAAATGCGTGTGAGTGTGTATATATATATATATATATATATATATATATATATATTTAGATTTTTATATATTGTGTGTATATATATATATTATATTTAGATTTTATATATATATATATATATATATATATATATATATAATATATTTATATATATTCCAATGCATTTATTTTTATTGATGTTTTAATTTAATAAAAATATTTTATATATATATATATATATATATATATATATATATATATTATATTTAATTTTATATATATATATATATATATATATATAAATAAAATGCATTGGACTATATATATATATATATATATATATATATATATATATATATATATATATATATATGTATTCCAATGCATTTTATATTCATTGATGTTTTTAATTTAATTAACTAACAAAAATATTATATATATTATATATATATATAATACAAATATATTTATATATATATAATATATATATATATTATATATATATATATAATATATATATATATATATATATATATTCCAATGCATTTATTTTTATTGATGTTTTTATTTAATAAAAATATATATATATATATATATATATATATGTATTATATATATATATATATTATATGTATATATTTAGATTTTTATATATATATATGTATTCCAGTACATTTTATTTTCATTGATGTTTTTAATTTATATATAATATATATATATATAAATATATATAATATTATATATATGTATATATATATATATATATATATATATATATATATATTTAATTATTTATTTATATTAGATGTTATTTTACTAAAAAAATTAAATGCATTATATAATATATGAATATAAAAATATAAAGTCTAAAAAAAAAAATACATACATATAATAACATAAACACAAAAATTGCAAAACAAATAAAAAGTGGGCGGGGTTTCATAACATGAAAGGGCCAAACATTTTTTTTTACATCACCAGTTCTGTCTTGATCAGTACTTAAATTTAGCATATATTAAGTACCTACAAGCTGTAGTAATACAACTTTTTTTTTTTTTTTTAACTCTCAAAAAAATAAAAAAAATAAAATAAAATCTTCTACATCTCATCTGTAGGATGGAGCGATAATGTGGGGCGGAGTAATTAGGGCCGTTATTCTGGATCTGGGCTGTGTGAGGCTGATAAGAGTTATCTGCACCATATCAAGAGCTCTACTCCCTGAACCCTATCACAAACCTCGGCATAAATGCCAGCAAAATTGGCTTTTTTTTCCCTTGCTAACATTCTTCACCCTCATTATTATGGTAATTTTTTTCCTATTACAGTTTTTTTTTTTTTTTTTTCTTCTTCTTTTTTTTTTTTTTTTTTTTGCAAGGCTTGCTTTTGAATTGATTTTTTTTTTCTGAATATATTTTTTATTTAAAGCTTTGCTTGTGAAGAAAGAACGAGATAGCATTTTTTTCCCCTGCAATTTTTAATTGTGTAGGTCTCATGTTTTAATAATAGTGTTTTCAATGAACAGAATGCGTATTTTGCATGTCTATCTAGCTGATGGTACAAACTTTGTTAGCTACTATCGCCCTTAAAAAAAAAAAAAAAAAAAGAGGCATCGCTGTTCTGTCTTGTATTCTCTTCTTGCTGATATACAGACACACTTTGTACACCTCCTCTGCTTTATATATTAGTTATGGCTGACTTCCTTAATAGGACTTAAACATTGGGAGATTTCTTTATTTTTCAACAATGTCTTTGGTGATAGCTGGAGCTTCATAAAGCTGATTTTATTTGCTGTGTATCCGGCAATTTTAGGGAGAGGGAGGGAAAAAGAGAGAAGATGAAGAAAAGGAGTAGAGGGTCTCATCTGTGGAATACTTGTGCTATTGTGAAGGGAAAACATTGAACAATAAGAAACTGTATGGGTCTGCAACTATGGAATGCCTGAACCATCACAATGAATAGTAGACAGTTCAAAAAAATAACAAAGTAACTATATTAAGTATATAAAACGTGTTCTTGAATCCGTATAAATATATAGATATATAGATGGATAGATAGATATATAGATAGATAGATACATAGATACATAGATAGATAGATAGATAGATAGATAGATAGATAGATAGATAGATAGATAGATAGATAGATAGATAGATAGATAGATAGATAGATATCCCTATATATAGCTATATATATATAATTGTATGTGTATGTTTTTGTAAATATATATGAGAAAGAAAAAAAAAGAAAGAAGATAGAGAAAGAAAGAAAAAAGAAAGAAAGAAAGAAAGAAAGAAAGAAAGAAGATAGAGAGAGTGGAACAAAGAAAGAAAAAAAGTAAGAAGAGAGAGAGGGAGAAAGAAGGAAAGAAAGATATAGATATTTAGATACAGAGATTGATAAATAGATAGACAGAATGGTAGATAGAAAAATAGATAGATAGATAGATAGATAGATAGATAGATAGATAGATAGATAGATAGATAGATAGATAGATTGATTATAGACAATTTTGGAAAGCAAGGAAGAAAGAAAGAAAGAAAGAAAGAAAGAAAGAAAGAAAGAAAAAAAGAAAGAAAGACAGAAAGAAAGAAAGAAAGAAAGATATAGATATTTAGATACAGAGATTCAGAGATTGATGGGTAGATAGACAGATAGACACATTGATGGATAGATAGATAGATAGATAGATAGATAGATAGATAGATAGATAGATAGATAGATAGATAGATAGATAGAAAGATAGATAGATAGATTTTGAAAAGAAAGAAAGAAAGAAAGAAAGAAAGAAAAAGATATCTAGATACAGAGATTTAGAGATAGATAGATAGATAGATAGATAGATAGATAGATAGATAGATAGATAGATAGATAGATTGTAAAGACATACTTATAGGGACAATTTTGGAAAGAAAGAAAGAAAAATATATCTAGATTCAGAGATTGATAAATAGATAGACATATGGGTAGATAGAAATATAGACATATGGATAGATAGATAGAAAGATAGATAGATAGATATATAGATAGATAGATTGTAAAGACACTTATAGGGACAATTTTGGAAAGAAAGAAAGAAAGAAAGAAAGAAAGATACAGAGATTGAAAAATAGATAGACATATGGGTAGATAGAAAGATAGACAGATAGATAGATAGATAGATAGATAGATAGATAGATAGATAGATAGATAGATAGATAGATAGATAGATAGATAGCTTATAAAGACAATTTTGAAAAGTATGGTAGTATAACAGTGGTGTGAAAGAGAAGAAAAAATGGAGAAAGAGGGAAATAAAATAAAAAGGGAATAAAAGAAGGAAAGAAAGAAAGAAAGAAAAAGAAAAACATATGGGTAGTTGTGACAGAAAGATAGATAGATAGATAGATAGATAGATAGAATATATCTACAGGCAGAAAGATTATGGGTTGATTGATTAATTGATTGATTGACAGTTAGACAAATACCCATCTACCTATTAAAAACATGTATTTTTCTTTCTTTTTTATACTTAGCTCATATGTACATAACTATACATCTATATAAGTGTCAATGCTTTGGCAGTTGGCACAGTTTATATTGCAATCTACAAAAGAGGATTAATAAAAAATAACATTTTTATCTTTCAGATGTCCGGACAGACTGACAGACCTGATCATAGTAATTGACCAGATAACATTTTTTAGGAAAGTGAGACGTACTGATTGCTGAGCCTGAGAGTCACCTTTCTGCCTTTCCTCTGTATGATCTATCAGCCCCTTGCCTGTTGGTGAACTAAAGCTTCCAGCCTGCTGGGACTTGTAGTCCTCCCTATTGGAATAACAGGTGCAATGTTTGCGCCTGCGCCCCTGTCTTTCTCCCTCTCTCTGCCTCTCTTGGCTGCCATAATATCAATCCAGCGCAAATATCAAAGGCAAGTCGCGTAGGCAGTGACAGCAAACAGTAACAATAGGTGCAAGAGGCAGACAATGCGATGAGCTTGTATAGATATTGTAACAATGCAAATGAGGGCTAGGGGCAGAGCGGCCTTATTATGTACATAAATACACACAGGCGTCTCTGTGCCATCCCCGAGTGCGACACAGGCAGCAAAAAAAAAAGAAAGCAAATTTCTCCTGCCAATTCTAGAGAGAGAGAGAGAGAGAGAGAGGGAGAGAGAGAGAGAGAGAGGGGCTGGCATTCTCCCTGTACTGGTCTATGTACTGCCTCCCCATCTCACCATCATCTACCCTACTCATGTGCCACTGCAAACAGGAGATGCCAGCGGTGCCAGCAGGATAGCAGGTAAGGAATGCACCCACTGCACCATACACCTCTATGTGTGACCCCCCATATTCCTCTTCACTGCAGATCAGACACATCTGTATTCTGACCATAGCCTTCTACATAGCAATCAGTGCAATGGAGGGCTCTGTGCTACTGCCAGTGTATATATCCAAGCAGAATGTCTCCTTTTATTAATGTATGCAAACATGCATAGACAGAAACACCAAAACAAACCCCCACATATACAAATACAAAACCACTATAGTATAAAAAAAAAAAAAATAAATGCATCCATGTACAACCACAGCATGCAGTGTATAGAGAAAGGCATACGTACACACACCAACAATATGGTGAGATACAGCTGTGCAAGACAACACAATAAAGACACATGTGCATGTATACAATCACACATAAATGCATATATCCACCAAAATACACAAAGGTGTTAGATATATACAGGCAATAAATTATATATATAATTTATTGTGTGTGTAATACCTTTATATATAGAGAGAGAGAGAGAGGGAGAGAGAGAGAGAGAGAGAGAGAGAGAGAGGAGAGAGAGAGAGAGATAGATTTGTTACAAATAAACACACATAAGATATTTAAATATAAGTAAAACCATAATACAATATATGCACACGCATAAATAGGCACCAAATTCAAGCAAAGACATATTATATATATAAGAGAAACTCACATAAGTGTATCAAGCACATAATATACTCGCACATATAAATTGACATACACACATATGGTATATACATCATGCAAACTCACAATACAATACAATACAATACAATACATACGCATATGTAGAAAATTACACATATATACAGTACAGGCAAACTCACATAGGAATAGTACAACATATTACACACCACACACAGGGAAAGGTAGAAACGCACACACACACACAATATATATATATATATATATATATATATATATATATATATATATATATATATATATATATATATATATATATATATATATATATATATATATACGTATACATTCATACAATACAAGTATATCAAGCACATAATGCAAGCGTTCTCCTATTGTTGCATTATTCTGGCCCTCGAATTAGAAATATAGGATTAATATATGTCTTTATACATTCATATAAGTATATCAAGCACATAATCCAAACGTTCTCCTATTGTTGCATTCTTCTGGCCCTCTAATGGGAAATATAGGATTAATATATTTCTTTATTAGAGTAATAAGAGATGTATGCCTAGTGATGTGCTGGGCTGGATGCAAAAAGAGCTACTGATCCTTGAGGACAGATATTTAGGAAAGTGTGTAAATGATGTGTGACAGATAGCAGCTGGAGTGTCACATCTAGACACATCATCCCAGCCTGTCCCCCCCCCCCCTTCACACATACTGACACACCGCCTGCAACCCAGCCCAGCACTATCAATTCTTTACAGATGTTCCCAGTGATAGTATATAGGTCTGGGTGGGGTATGTACAGGATCAAATACACTCTTCCTAAAATCCCATTCAAAAAAAATCAAACAGACAGGATTCCAATTACAAAGAAATATCATTCTCCATTTACAGACGTCTTCAAAACAATTTAGCAACACACATTTGCTATCAAATATTTTAATATCATATCAAATGAAAACAGGATATCACAGGTCATTGATTGTATCATAATTTATATTGTTCCTTATTATCATATTTAAAAACAAGATCATACAAAACTTTAATTTACTTTGTTTCTTTTACTTGTTTATTCTCCAATATCATAATGACAATATTTCTGTTTGTTAAAAAAAATATATATATATCTATCTATATATATATCTATATATATATATATATAGATATATAGATATAGATATCTATATAGATATCTATCTATATCTATATATCTATCTATCTATCTATATATATATATATATATATATATATATATATATCTATCTATATCTATATCTATATCTATATATATATATATATATATATATATATATATATATATATATATATCTATGTATATATATATATATATATATATATATATATATATATATATATATGTATATATATATATGTATATATATATATATATATATATATATATATATATATATATATATATATATGTATATATATATCTATATATATATCTATATCTATCTATATATATGTATGTATATATCTATATCTATATCTATATATATATATATCTATATCTATCTATATATATATATATATATATATATATATATATATATATATATATATATTTAGCTATCTATAGGTATATATATAAATATATATATATATATTTATATATACTGTGTATGTCTTGAGTGAAGGAGTAAATGAATACCGCAGCCTCCTAGGTAGGAAATAAGAAAGAGAATTAATTTAGACAAAACTCACAGTTTACAGAGAGATTTATTTTATTATTTGTACAATAGAAAAAAAATACACTCAAATATTGAATTGCACATTTTTACCTATGCTTTGTTTATTTGCAAATTATATATTATTATGATTATTACTCTTTATATTTGACTTTTTTTCCTCAATATTGGCTTCTTTTGGATGTGTGCTTTTGTTTAGTATTTCTTTTTATCTTTTGCTTTCTATAAATCTGTATAGTTTGTAAGCCTTTGCATTTACAATTTTCTTTTGTTTTGTTTTTTCTTGGTTGCTTGTGTTCTTGTGATTTATTTATTTGTAATCTGGGGAGTTATATGTGGAATGTTGGCAAGTCTGGCAAGCTGTGCATTGAGGCAAACGATGGGAATCCTGGTGTCCAAGGCTCAGCCAAGTCTTTTTCCCCAGCAGCACCTGCTATGTAGCCACAGCCTAGTCCCGTGCAGGAGATTTGCACAGCTTTGCATGTTTAAGTCCCATTTGTTGTGTGCAAGGGAAAAAAAAGGGGAGCAGGTCTGAGATCTGCAGGACACCCTCCTGACTTTGGGCATTAGAGGCATGGCAGGCAGACACACACGTGCCCCTGGTGCTGGGCTCATTGAGGGCTGATTTGCAGGAATAAAAGGGGATTTAGCTGCCCATATTGGGGCATCTCCATCTCCAGTCTTGAGTGTGTTATTCCAGCTTGATGAGCTACAAGAGTCTTATCTCTCATCTCCATAATTCCAGCTTTCACCTGCCGTTATCTGATCTGCTCCATGCACTCATATAGACCAATGTTTTATGGAAATATCTGGGCTGAGTAGATGGAGGTAAGCGAGCAGCCTCCATAAAGATGGAGATGGATGGAGGTGGAAAGGCGAGGTCTTCTCTCTGCTTGAGGCTCTTCGCTTTCTGAACAGACAAATTGGAAGCCAATGACAGCTTCCCACAATGTAGGTGCAGAATGTCAGCTGCTGGGAAGAAGATCAGATTCTGCACTGGAGAAGGGAGGCTGGGGCCTCAGATTGGGGATCGTGCTGTCTGTGTGTCTTTCCTGACTGCAAAAGTGTCTACAGATCAGATCAGAGCATATATTGAGATCTTGATTGGCTGGGCTGTAGGTGTTGTGTTTAGATGGATTCAATTATTTATTTCTTTTTTGAGTTATGCAAAATGTCAAATATTCAAAACGTCAAATGTCAAACAGGTCCTTCCTGTTGAAACTATCCAGCCATTTATCTGTAGGCACATATTACATATTAACTGTGCATGTGCACAGACATACACAACTATACAAACATACACTAAACATACATACAACTATACATACATACAATATATGTACATACAACTATACAAACATACAACTATACAAACATACACTATACATACATTCATAAACTATACAAACATACACTACATAGATACAACTATACAAACACACTATACATACATACAACATACACACACTATACATATACATACACATATACATACATACACAACTATACAAACATACACTAAACAACTATACATACATACACTATATGTACATACAACTATACATACATACATAAACTATACAAGCATACACTACATAGATACAACTATATACAAACGCACTATACATACATACGCTATACATACATACATACACAACTATACAAACATACACTAAACATACATACAACTATACATACATACACTATATATACATAGAACTATACATACATACATAAACGATATAAACATACACTACATAGATACAACTATCCAAACACACACTATACATACATGCAACATACACACACTCTACATACATACACTTTACATACATACACTCGTCTACATACACACAATTATACATACATACAACTACACAAACATACACTATACATACAGTATACACATACACAATTTATGTGCACAAATATATAACCAGCTGAAGATGATATTCTGCTTTTTATATTTTGATATAAATGTATTATATAATATATATATATTGTATATATATATATATATATATATATATATATATATATATATATATATATATTTATATATATATATATATATATATACACACACACACACATAAGTATATTAGGCACATAATTCACCCAATTTCTTAATGTTGGAGTGTTCTCTGAGTCCTGTTGCATTATTCTGACCTTCTAATGAGAAATATAGGATGAATGTATATCTTTATTCGAGTGATAAGCGATGTATTCTCAGTGATGTGATGTGGATGCAGAAATGAGCTGGAGGATAGATCCTTGGGAAAGTCATGTCTGTACACACACACACACACACACACACACACACATTAATATGTGTGTATAAATATATATATATATATATATATTATTTTTTTTAATTTTTTTTCATCATTTGTACATGACTGGGTATTAAAGTCAACACAGTTACAATTTCAGGAGATTCGCAACTCCTTTACTAAATGAACCCCCTATAGGTGCAGCTTATAGTGATTTGTACACACATACATAACAGCCCTGGCAGATTTTGGGCACTATGGAGAAGTCAGGAGCCCCCTCCTCTGGTGGAAGCAGGAGGGACCCGGAAGGCTGTGTGTGAGTGTGTGGATATGTGTGACGCCATTGCTCAGTGCCTGTAATGTTGGTACCAGCACTGTGGGTGCTCAGACTGCCTGTGCTGGAATGGTCAGCTTGGCCCGCCGCTTGCACTCCATTCTCTAGACACCTCTTGGTTGTAAGTATACAGTCTGCTCTTTTTCATCATTCATTTCCACTTGGTCTCTTGTGTCGTGTTTTGTAGCTGACACAGTTGACTGTCTATTGCACGGATTTCATAGTATTTAATGGGTCTCCTCCTCTCTGACTTTGGCTTCTAAAGTGCACAGGAGAGGCGAGCAGAATGGAGCAGACAGGTAGAAAGATACATGTAGCCCTATAGGAGTTTTTTTTTCCTGAAAATATGGGAAAAAGCTATAATTATTTGTTTGTTGATTAATTTTATTTGATTATTTCTTTATTTTCCTAATGAATACATTTTCTGGCGCTGTATATACATGAAATAAAAGCGTTCTGGTTGCTGCGATGTTGATCGATGACCTGTGTATTCCCCTTCACATCACACTCAGGTGTGCTGGTACATTGTCATTGCATGAGATGTCTTTTATACAATGTATACAATGCTGTCATGATCACAACCCTTCTTCTGCTATCAGGTCTGCGATAATATCTCCTATTTATAAATTCGCAGTGTACATAAAATTAGCGTATCTGATGGTATTACACGGCGCAGGTATGGAGGAGCTGAGCTATTTGTACAACATACAGAGAACTAGTGCCTATAACCTCCCCTACCAACTCACACAAACACAATATGATCCTTATTGCCAAACGTATTTACAACATTATCCATACATTGGAGAAAATGTTACAGGCAAATGCACATTGAGGGGGAAAAAAAATTACAAAGTAAAATATTTAACAAATGCTTTATCTACAGCGAGGAAAAATAGAACTATAGATAAAATATTTGAAATGCCTGATTAGTCAGGTTAGCTAGAAATATATTTATCTTTCTATAGTGTGAAAGAAGGAAAAAATAAAAAGTGAGAGAAAAGAGAGAAAGAAGGAAAGAAAGGTGCATGTTTATATAGAGAGAGAAAGAGAGAGAAAGATTGAGAGAGATGCACATAGATGATTAATCAGGTACCCTAGAAGATAGATAGATTATCTTTCTATATGAAATGAGAGAAAGAGAGGGAAATAGAAAAGGAAAATTATAGAAATAGAGAGACATGAGAGAGAGAGATAGAGAGAGAGAGAGAGTGAGAGAGAGGTACATAGATGATTAATAGGGACCTCTAGAAGTTAGATATAACATCTTTAGATATATCAATATTCTATCTATAGAAAGAGATTAGAGAAAGAAAGGAGAAGAGAAAAGGTAAAACACACACACACACATATATATATATATAATATATATATATATATATATATATATATATATATATATATCTATATATATAGTAAGCGAGAGGGGAAGAGAGAGAATGAGAGAGGGAGAGAAAGAAAGACAGAAAGACAGAAAGACAGAAAAACAGAGACTGATAGATAGATAGATAGATAGATAGATATGATAGATAGATAGATAGATAGATAGATAGATAGATAGATAGATATATAGATAGATAGATAGATAGAAAACCTTATACAGACAGTTTTTCAAAGTATGGTAGTAACAGTAGTGTGAAAGAGAAGGGGAAAAATGAAAAATAAGGGGAAGAAAATAAATAGGGAATAAAAGAGTGAGAGATCAGATAGCGAAAGAAGGGAGCCTGAAAAGGGTACATGTGCTATATATATACAGAGAGAAAGAAAATATAAGAAAGGTATATAGATGATATACCTGGTTTGCTATAACAATATAACAATATAGCAATATAGCAATATATAACAATATATATATATATATATATATATAACACATATATATATATATATATATATATATATATATATATATATATATATATATATATATATATATATATATATATATAACTGGCAGAAATATATATATATATACACATACATCCTTTAAAGGAGATATTAGTTTAGGGTTGGATGGTTACTGGTGTGCTCCATTGATTAGGCATATCTAATGTCTGCTCGCTCCGCACACAGCTCTGTGTCCCGCAGCCTCGGCTCCTCTCCTCTCCGCAGGGAGCTGCGGCTAAATGGTGCGGAAGGCTCGCCTAACCAGCCGTGAGAACACCGCTCGAAGCGGATGCCGAGGCTCAGACTGCGGCAGAAGGTCTCGTGCGACTTTTTAATTCACCCCCCAAAAAAATGATAAGTCAAGGGGGGTGCCATCTCAGCTGCTGGTGCCCTGATCCTAGGAGGGAGGGGAGCCATGGACCCCCCCCCCCCTCTCCCTTCAAACCACTCTACCTGCTGCAGCTCCCCTCCACAATCCTATTAGGACGCCTGTGACCTGGTAGCCGTCCTGCAGCGGCATTGCAAGGGTTAAGGATGTGGGAAGCGAGATGGCTTTAATTCCAATCTAAACATGTAATCCACGCATGACTTATCAACCGGCTGCCCAGCACAGCAATGACAGCTCCCTGGCACCGGCCATTGTGACTTTATTGTAGCAAGTGACACGTTCTGTACACACACAGGCGCGATCCCCGGGCGATGCCACGGACTAGGCAGTAATTACACTGAAATAAATACTCTTTATATTAACTAGATCACTCATCAACATAGGAGAACCTGAGCTGCGCTAAACGCTGGCTGTACATACCAGACGCTCAACTGGCAGAAATGTTTGGGAAATCCTCATATCCTAAGGTCTCGGTGTCCCAAAGTTATATGGCATTAACATATACAGATATGACACAATTGACTATTTGAAGATAATAGTGGGTCCCTGGGTCACAGGAAAAAGACTAACATTTTATTAAATTACAACAATTACCGCAATTTTTGTAGCTCTGCTACTTTACTGAATGCATTTAAATTAATCAGGTCATTGCAATTATATATATATATATATATATATATATATATATAAAAATATATATATATATATATATATAAAAAATCACCAAACTGAAATATATCAAAGTAAACTCTTTATTTTTTAAATTGCAATATGCAATAGGTGAATGAGTTGAATCAGCTGCAGTTTGCAAATTCTCTATG
The DNA here is from genome assembly GCA_028564925.1 of Lithobates sylvaticus. NCBI lineage: Eukaryota > Metazoa > Chordata > Amphibia > Anura > Ranidae > Lithobates > Lithobates sylvaticus. The sequence goes on from CM053032.1 coordinate 21,172,743, forward strand.
CAGAAGGTGATTTATTAGCGCTGTGCGAAGTCTGGGGTTGATTTGCTAAAACGGGAGAGTGCAAAATCTGTCGCAGCTCTGCATGCAAACCAATCAGCTTCCAGGTTGTATTGCCAAACTTAATTGAACAAACTGAATTTAGAAGCGACCATGCACAGTTGCACCAGATTTTCCACTCTCCAGTTTTAGTAAATCAACCCCTGGGTGTCAGTGTGGGGATTATTTACTAAGAAAACTGGAGAGTGCAAAATCTGATGCAGCTGCTGGTAGCCAATCAGCTTCCAACTCCAGCTTGTTCAATTAAACTTTGGTAACATAACCTAGAGGTTGATTGGTTACTTTGCACAGTTGCACCAGATTCTGCATACACCAGTTTTTGTAAATCTTCCCCTGTGTGTCAGTGTGTTGGGTGTCAGTGTGTTGTGTGTCAGTGTGTTGTGTGTCAGTGTATGTCTGTTTTTAGTCTTTTATTGGTTGTGAGCTGCCAGAAATGTCTTTGTGTTTTGTATTCAGGGGTTGGGGGGGTGACAGAAGGTGACACTGGTGGCTGACAGGCTGCTGGCCAGTGTCAAAGACCTGCAAAAGCCTTTGCCATCATACTACAATGATTGTACTTAAGTGAAGAAATCCAATTGGGTTTAGACGAGGCCAAAGATATAAAAAGAAAAAGAAAAAGAGACAGCAGGGGGGAAATACATATTACTGTGATTTAATTGGCACTGCAGAACGAAATTGAGCCATGCATGCCCCATCTCAGCGTAACAAAGTGGAAACAGTGCAAAAAAAAAAAAAAAAAAATCCAGTTTAGCTGAATACATTTCCAGTTTAGCTGAACACATTTCCAGTGAAGCTGAATACATTTCCAGTATAGCTGAACACATTTCCAGTGTAGCTGAATACATTTCCAGTTTAGCTGAACACTTTTCCAGTGTAGCTGAATACATTTCCAGTATAGCTGTGTACATGAATCTGTGCAGTGCTAGGCAATGAAAAAAAAATGTGTTTAGCTGTTTTGTGTGATAGAGATGTGTTCCATTGTCCCCCAATTTGCATCAAAGTACCCCCAGCCGTTTTTAAAGGGATGTAAATGGCGACTCTAGCTGGTGCCCCTTTAGCCCATTAGAACCCAACTTGGTCAATATATTAGAAACTGTGATATTATAAATCTAGATCCAGGAAATCTAGACTCGACTGGCAGCACATTTATTCCCATCTTCCATCCTTCTGTGTTGCTATAAGCAATGCCTCCAGTTTTCTTTGGACCAGTGAACCCCAATAAGATACCCCCTTTGCCCCCATGTTGCAATATGCAATCACTCACCTATATTAAGTTTTTTTTTTTTTTTTTGCAATTCCATCGACTTGGGTTTTTTACCTTGGGCAGTCCTTGGCTCCATCAAGCACAATGAAGTTATAAGCTGTACCCCCAAGGTCTAGATGAAGAGGATCAGAGGGGGTTCTGTGCCCACCTCACAAGCTAATCTGACCCAGCCAGGGAAGAAGAAAGAGCAGCAACAAGTCCTCAGCATTCAGAGGGAAGGCAGGAAAGTTTTTGAGAGAAGGGACAGGCAGGATCTGTGTCCCTGGTTCTCCCTCCCTCCCCTGCACACAGATCCTTTCTAGCTGCATTTCCTCCTGCCTGGACGAGGAGTTAACCTCTGAGCTGCTGCACTGGATGCCAAGGAACTGACATCAGAGCAAACTGCAGTCCATGATCAAAGGTCTTGGATGCATGCAGACTGCTGGGGAACTACAAGTCCCACCACCCCCAAGTCCACAGCAGCTGCAGAGTGCCAGAGTCCCCTTTTTAGCAAGCAGATTCTGAATGCCTTGTGATATCCCAGGTCAGCCTAATCGATGGCTCATTCAGAAAGGCAAGGCAGGAGAAAATAACTGGCACTTTCTTTTGAGGGGGGGGGGGGGTGGAGTAGGGGAGGAGAGGCTTAGGGCAGTTTGATTGACATGTCCGCATAGCAAAGCTTTCTATAGCCCTTTCCTGCAAAATGTGATTTAAATTACTACTGTCAAGGCTGCCTTTAACAACTCCTAGAGGTTGTAGCTGTGTTTGTTTATCATAGAAGAAGACATTTTAGCTAGTTAATCATTAAAAAACGGTGGCTTCGTGAGCTATGGGGCATGAGCTGGCAGTGGAAGCCAACTGGGGAGCTTGGTCTGTCCTACACAATGGCTTATGCAATAAGGCAGCCCAAGGGGTGATGGTGGTGGTGTAATAACCTATAGTAACTATGAGAAGAATGCAAATCAGTGAGGGATACTTTCTGATTGGAGGCTTGGATGACCTGCACCTCTGTGCAATGGATTAAAAAATAATAATAATAATAAAATAATATTACTATGAGTAGGACATTTTCCTGGTTATTCACTTACATTATTGAGTAAGCAGTTTTTTTAACAGAATATAAATCAATGAGAGGTTCATTCTGATTGGAAGATGGATTACCTGCACTTTACAGTGCTCTGAATTAAAATAATAAAAAGCATAAAAATAAAATACTTATGATGATGATAATAATAATACAACGAGTAGTATGGCTACCATGGTTTTCCTGGTTATTTAACTAATTATTATTATTATATATTATTATTATATATTATTATTTGACTAAGCAATTCTAAGGAGATTTATTCTGATGGGATGCCTGGGTTGCCTGCACTTTACACTACTGTGTGCTGGATTAAAATAATTCAAAATAAAATACTAATAATAATAATGCAATGAGTAGGTCATTTTCCTGGTTATTTGACTACAGTATTGACTAAGCATCTCTAAAGAGTTCAGCAAAAATATAAATCAGTGAGTGGATTGATTTTGATTGGATGCCTGGATTACCTGCATTTTATATTACTGTGTTTTGGACTAAAATAATAATAATAATAATAATAAAAATAAATTATAATAATAATAATAATAATATGAGTCGGTCATTGTTTCATGGCTATTTCATTAATATTAATAATAATAATAATAAGAGTAGGTAATTTTTTTCTGGTTGTTTAATGATTTTGTTGATTCAGCAGCTTTAAAGGGCAAATCAGATCATGCAGTGGCTCCAGCCATGGTATAGGGTCTCCACTAGCTGCCAGAATTGAGCTGAAGGATTGAAAAAAAAAAAAAAAAAAAAAACTTAATTTCCTTGTGAATTTGGCAGCAGAGTGTGACGTCAGAGGCCAGGCGTCTGGATGGCTGCTTTGGCAAAGAGGAGAGACAGCATCAAAAGCCAGCCTCCTATTACCTAATTACTAACTTTCAGCCCTTTAAATCTCCCCTCCAACTCTTTGAAAAAAAAAAAACACACACACACAATCAAAGGGTCCAGTCCGGCCCAGTCCATGTCTCCCAGCCCCCAATGTGTCCCCATACACACCCTTTATTGATGATGTTCCTGAGCCAAGCTCTGGGTCAGTACACTGGCTCCAGGACTCTTCTGACAATAAGCTCTTCCCATTAACCCCTCACTGCCTGAATGTCTGCAAACACATCAGTCCGGTTTAGTCCTAATGGGCGAATTAACATGTTTTGTTTTAATTAGTTGTTGTGTTTGCAGTGAGCAGGGAATGCCATGCTACAAAGCCTCTATTTACATAGTCTAATAGTTCTTTGTTTTGGATCTGGCTAGACTTTGCTTCATTTATTTTTTTTAATACTATTTATGTGTTAATCTATACATTTCACACCCATATTTGGTGACTACACTTGCTTAAGGCCTAGGCAGAGAAATACAATTTGTCAGCCCCTGATTCCCAGCATTCCACACATGGAACAACATTGTACAATCAACTCTGTGTGATGTATGATGGACATGTCCACACAAGAGATCACTTACCTCCAATTACCTTTTATATTTAGCCATTTATGTAATCCACAACTCCAAACAGGCAACAGGTCCCATGTCATAGAAGGATCATAATTCACAAAATGCTTGGTAATGGTAAATAATTGAGATGATATAGTGTATCTATGGGATCGAGGAGCATGAAACTTTACTGTGATATTCACTTTCTTACATAGGCTTACAGAAAATTCTATGTGATATAAAAACAACTATTTTATTATAGTACACACTTCTAAGGTTTGCCTATCCATCTATCTTTTTTTCCCATCGAATCTATCTGTCTATCTATTTATCTAGCTCTCTGTATCTTTCTTTCTTTTTCTTCTTTCTTTCTTTTTCTTTCTTTCTTTCTTTCTTTCTTTCTTTCTTTCTTTCTTTTTTTTTCTTCCTTCCTCCCTTCCTCCCTTCCTTCTTTCCTTCCTACCTTCATTCCTTCCTTGCTTTCTTTCTTCCTTTTTTTTCTTCCTTCCTTCCATTCTTTCTTCCTTTTTTCTTCCTTCTTTCCTTCTTCCTTCCTTCCTTTTTTCTTCCTTCCTTCCATTCTTCCTTCCTTCCTTCGTTCCTTCCTTCGTTCCTTCCTTCTTTCCTTCCATTCTTCCTCCCTTCCTTCCTTCCTTTCTTCATTCCTTCCTTTCTTTCTTAATTTTGTCTTCCTTCCTTCCATTCTATCTTCAATCTATCTGTCTATCTATTTATCTAGCTCTTTGTATCTTTCTTTCTTTTTCTTCTTTTCTTTCTTTCTTTCTTTCTTTCTTTCTTTCTTTCTTTCTTTCTTTTTTTTCCTTCCTTCCTTCCCATTTATATATTAAATGTACCGCGTGTATCATTATTTTCTATCTCATATATAAACATTTACATACTACACTATCGTACAAAATTGCCTTTTGAATGTTGGATAGATAGACAGATGGATACATAGATAGGTAGATATCGAGAGGGAGAGGGGGGAGAGAGAGGGAGAGAGAGAAAAGAGAGAGAGAGAGAGAGGGGGGGGGGAGAGAGACAGAGAGAGAGAGAGAGAGTCAGAGAGAGAGAGACAGAGAGAGAGATACGTGGATATGAGAGATACATGGATATACCATTACACGATATAATATACACGATTATATAAAAGACAGAGATAAGCAGACAGATGATATTGAGAATTGTGTATGAGATACAGTTTATATTGGTGATACACACAACTGTATATGTCACATAATTAAGTGTATATAAATATACATAACTTTGTATATGATAAACTGAGATGAGTAAATAAAATGAAACTCATAATATCCTTTGATATGTATAAGTGATAGATCAGACATAATAAAACAATACTCCATATATACGCACATATCTGAATACACTATAGATGTATAGATGATGTACATACATTTGTAATACATATATAACATTAAACACCTTATTGTCTCTGAGATAGATATATATTTGTGTGTGTGTGTGTGTGTGATAGACGATAATCCATACAGTCAGGTCTAGGCGATATAGTATAGATATAGTATAGTATAGATATCGTATAGTAATGTACAGTATAGATATAGTATAGTATAGATCTAGTATACTATAGTATAGTATAGTATAGTATCGATATAGTATAGTATAGATATAGTACAGTATAGATATAGTATAGTATAGTATAGTATCGATATAGTATAGCATAGATATAGTATAGTAGTATAGTATAGTACAGTATAGATATAGTATAGTATAGATATAGTATAGTATAGTACAGTATAGATATAGTATAGTATAGTATAGTATCGATATAGTATAGCATAGATATAGTATAGTAGTATAGTATAGTACAGTATAGATATAGTATAGTATAGATATAGTATAGTATAGTACAGTATAGATATAGTACAGTATAGATATAGTATAGTATAGTATCGATATAGTATAGTATAGATATAGATATAGTATAGTACAGTATAGATATAGTATAGCATAGATATAGTATAGTATAGTACAGTATAGATATAGTATAGTATAGTATAGATATAGTATAGTATAGTACAGTATAGATATAGTATAGTATAGATATAGTATAGATATAGTATAGTACAGTACAGTATATAGATATAGTATGGATGATAGACATCAGTTTGTAATAATCACAGATAAGTACATAACATCAAGCCAACACTCCATATACTCAGGTATAGGCAGATAGTATAAGTATAGGATGGCATAGATTATATTCATCAATGTGTACTAAGCAGATGTGTATAGCATTAAATAGATTATCGTCCCTGAGAGAGATTGTTATATATAAGTAATAGATAATACATATCAGTAATAGATAAAATTCTATATACTCAGGTAAGATACACATAAATGTGAGATCCCCAGAATGGAGCTGCAGATCAGAAGTGTGACCTGGGAAGCCATTGATATGTACACAATTGATCCAGATATTTGTGTAGGGGACAGATAAAGCCCCATGATAAGTCCATAGATAATATACATAATTGTATGTAATGAGTAGATAGAGAGCAGTGCAATAAACATTGCAGCATGCATAGTGTATGTAAATGTTGGAGGAGACCATCCCTCCCATTAAGTGGACTCCCTAATGAAGCCCCCTCCAGTAATGAAGACCCCCCCCCACCCCCCTCCCCCGGGCTCTTTAGATGTTTGGAGTGAATTAGGGAATGTGGATTTTCAGGGGAGTGACCAATAGCAGCGAGGCTCCGGCTGTGGGCGCTCTCTGATTGGCTGGCCGGGGGTTATTAGCTGTGTTCATGTCTAGTGAAGGGAGTCCAGCTGGCGCCAGGGTTGACATAGGATGCTGCGGGATGTTCTATGGGAGGCCAGAAGCATAGAGGCTGCCATCTGAGTCACAGCCTCCCCTTCTCTGCTCTGCTCCTGGCTGGAGATCAAACTGCACTCTGCCGATCCTTCTCTGGGGACATCACAAGGCGACATTCCGCAGTAAGTACCCATCTGCTGCTGGCACCCAGATCTCTGCCCCTGCCAGCCTGCCTGCAACCGTCATCATTCGGGGGATCCAATGTCTCGTTATCGTCAGAGATGGCTCCTTCCTTGGATACAATTGTCTTCTTATATTTACAGACGGATCCAATGTATAGCCAGCCCTGACACTGCTTGTCATGTATGGGATCTGCTCTGTATTACCATGTAACCTCAACTCCGCTACTGCTTCTGCAGGCGCTATACGTGCCCTGGGTAGTTCTACTACCTTGTGTATCAGTAACCTTATGTACTATGTATCCCAAACTTCGCTACTGCTTCTGCAGGCGCTATACTTGCCCTGAGTAGTTGTACTGCCTTATGTGTCAGTAACCCTATTTACTAAGTATCCCCAACTCCGCTACTGCTTCTGCAGGCGCTATAAGTGCCCTGGGTAGTTCTCCTGCCTTATGTGTCAGTAACCCCATTTACTATGTATCCACAACTCCGCTACTACAGCTGAAGCGCTATGATTACCCTTGGTAGCTCTCCTGCCTTATACTTTGTATTAGTAACTATGTGTATCCCAGCTTCGCTACTGCAGCTGAGGCGCTATGATTACCCATAGTACTGCCTTATACAATGTATCAGTAACCATATACCTATGTTACTATGTGTCCACAACCCCGCTACTGCATCTGAGGCGCTAGGGGTACCCTTAGTAGCTCTACTGCCTTATACAATGTATCAGTAACCCTGTACCTATGTACCCCGCTACTGCTTCTGAGGCGCTATGAGTAGCCCTCTGCTGCCTCCTCCAACTCTTACCAGGGCTACATAACCTTCTCACAAGTCCTGATAAGTGATATCATCATGTCAGGACCCCAAACTTGTGCCGCGATTAAATATCACCCACTTCTATTTATTAGCTCTCCTGTTGAGTTATGCAAGTTGCAGATCTCTACTTTTTCGCAGGTTTTATTAATAACCCGGGTATTTTAGATTATTACTGTTATTATATTTTATATATATATATATATTGGCAACCGCCCAAAGTTTGAGCCTGAGCAGATCTGCTGTTTGGTGCGAATTATTAGTAACTGTCACTTCTTAAATAAAGAAATGCATTGGTGAAAATGCGAGCAGCACCATCGCTTGATATGACGTATTGGGAACAGCGATGTTCAGGATGGATTGTTTTCAGCAGCATTGTTGAGTGACGATGTATTTACCATCACTTCTGCTTCATACATTGGCGTCTTAGTGATACATTGTTATGGCGTCTGTGTAATAATAATATTAGGCGTTGTATTATAGTGATATAAAATATATACACGTTATTACAGTGTCTGTGTAATGTAATAGCAGCAGTGTAGTGATACAGAGGATCTATATTTTATTATAATGTCTATGTAATATATAAATACAAACACACTTTTATAGTGTCTATATTATTAGGAGCAGTGTTAGTGATACCAAAGATCTATATATTATTATAGTGTCTATGTAATATATAAATACAAAATATCTACACACTGCTATAGTGTCTACATAATATATTATATAGTGATTCCAAGGATCAAAACACTATGTAATATATAGATACAAACACACTTTTATAGTGTCTGTATTATTAGGAGCAGTGTTAGTGATACTAAAGATCTATATGTTATTATAGTGTCTATGTGTAATATATAAATACAAAATATCTACACACTGCTATAGTGTCTATAATATATTATATAGTGATTCCAATGATCTAAACACGATGTAATATATAGATACAAACTATCTACACACTATTATAGTGTATATATAACATATCATTCTGAACAGTTTTAAAGTGAAACAAAGTATTCACTATTAGAATGTCGATGTAATATATTATAGGCAGTACTGTTGTGCTAACAATACCCTATACACTATATAATAATATATTATTATAAGCAGTATTATAGTGAAACAAAGAATACACTATTAGGATGTCTATGCAATATATTGTAGGCAGTACTGATGTACTAACTATACTCTATTTTGGTGTTTATGTAATATATTTTTTTCCAGGATTTTAGTAAAACATAGAATCGATACACTATTTTGGTGTCTGTGTAATATATTATTGCCAGTATTGTATTGATACAAAGTATCTCTACATTATTTTGGTGCCTAGGTGATATAGTATTAGCAGTGTTATAGTAATACAAAGTATTTAAACACTAGTGTCTATGTATTATTAGAAGTAGTATAGTGATACTTTTATGGTGTTTTTATACTATTATTAGGATTTGGATTAGAGTAATAAAAAGTATTAAAAAAAAACTATTTTGTAGGGTCTAATATATTTCCAGAAGTATGGCGATACAAGGAATATATATATATACTGTTGTAGGGTCTAATATATTAGTAGCAGTGTGGTGATACAAGGTATATATATATATATACTGTTGTAGGGTCTAATATATTAGTAGCAGTATGGTGATACAAGGTATATATATGTATACCGTTGTAGGGTCTAATATATTAGTAGCAGTGTGGTGATACAAGGTATATATATGTATACCGTTGTAGGGTCTAATATATTAGTAGCAGTGTGGTGATACAAGGTGTATATATATACTGTTGTAGGGTCTAATATATTAGTAGCAGTATAATGATACAAGGTGTATATACACTGTTGTAGGGTCTAATATATTAGTAGCAGTATTATAGTTATACAAAATATTTATACACCATTATGATATCTATGTAATATTTTATTAGCTGCTTAAAGTTATCTTTTTTTATTATAATAATGTTAGGAGCAGTATTATAGTGATACAAAGTATCTATCTACATTTTTGTTGTAAAAATATTATTAGGTGCAGTATTGCAGTGACACAAAGTATCACACTGTTATGGTGTCTGTATTATATTTTATTAAATAAATGTATTATAGTGATTCAAAGTATCTATATACTTTTTGTTGTCTATGCAATGCTGTTATTATTATTAGCAGTAGTAGTAGTATTAGTATTATGATGTCAGTGTATTGTGTGATTGGGATTATTGTGGTGATCTAAAGTATGGAAAGTGTCTCTGATATCTGGTTGTATATCAGATTATTGACAGGGGATATATTAGTGACCCTCTTTTTTTATTCGTCTTCTACAGGTGCTTTTGGTCGATCTACAGGTCACCAGGATTTAAGAGGAATTCACTTTCGGTTTCAGACTCCAGTGCCTGAAATAACAATAAGAAGTCATCAAACAGAAGTTCAAGGACCCAAGGACTTTGGGTGTATTTTGGAACAAATGATGGAGGTGGCCACCGACCAGCCTCGCTGGATGGCACATCACGCTGTGCTCAATGGGCAGCACCCAGAGAGCCACCACCCCGGACTGGCACACAACTACATGGAACCAGCTCAGCTGCTGCCCCCCGATGAGGTGGATGTGTTTTTTAACCATCTGGATTCCCAGGGAAATCCCTACTATGCTAACTCTGCCCATGCCAGGGCAAGAGTCTCCTACAGCCAGGCACATGGTAAGACCCCCCTACGCTTCTATATAGGTGTGCGCTATATGCACAGTATGCGTGTTCTCTATGCACTTCCTCGTTCTGAGAGGCAGCAGACAGTAACCACAGAGAGTATATATGGATTCTAGACTCTAACACAATTTTGTAATTTTCTTGTCTGGGACTCGGTTTAGAGAACCCCAGAAAGTGGCCATTGCAAGCATAGAGCTCCTTACACAAGTATGGAGAGTTTATGACGATAAGTAAAGGAGGGGGGGGGGGGGTGTCCCATAATAAGGAAGTGGAACTAACCCTAAAATATGAAATAGGAAGAATTATGTGCGGTTCTTGGCAGAGAAGCTAACTCTCATTTGAATTATCCGGGCCTATGTACATAAATTGTGGTGTGTCTGTCTGCGCTAAGCCTCAGGATGGTCGGTTGGGGAAAAGTTTATCAGTTCTTATATTTGCTTTTAATTATAATTTTTTTTTTTCGAAGTTATGGGGAAGGACAGTATATGTGTGTTTTGTATATTTTGTGTCTTTAGCTCATTTGTGCCAAATAGTAAACCAGCCATAGTCACTTCATAAAGGAATTCATAGGGGGCAGTGATCAGAACTATTGTGTATGATATAAATTCTATATGGAGACACATTTTGTAGATTGGGGGTCATATAGCAGAATTTTGTGGACCTGTATAATAATGTTCTGGGGTTTTGTAGCTTTGAGACCATGTGACTTATATGTATACAGATATATATATATATATATATATATATGTGTGTGTGTGTGTGTATAAAGTGCATGCATGACAATCACTATTTGTCTGTTCTTATATTTTCATATTACATATGCACACCTTTCAGAAATTACAGGTAACATTTGCAGGCCTTTAGTGTTCTATAGAATAAAAAGTATATATACTTTTTATTTTTTTATAGATACTGCGATAATCTATAGTATATATATATATATATATATATATATATATATATATATATATATATATATATATATATATATATATATTATAGATGAAATATGCTGTGTATCTGAGTTATTTGTGTTGTTTATACAGGTATATGACTGTATACCAAGTTTGCATTATGTTTGGTGTATGAGTATATTTATATATATATATAATTGTGGGATGTGGATGATATGACTGATGCCCTTGTCCTGTGCCCACAGCTCGCCTGACTGGCAGCCAGATGTGCCGACCACACATCCTGCACAGCCCTGGACTTCCTTGGCTGGAAAGTGGCAAGTCGGCCCTGACTGCTGCCCACCATCACAACCCCTGGACGGTCAGCCCATTCGCCAAGACCCCTCTGCACCCCTCTGGCGGCTCCCTGTATCCGGGTGGAGGCTCCTCGGGGGGCCCATCTTCCTCCCACTCCAGCCCGCACCTGTTCGGCTTCCCCCCTACCCCACCCAAGGACGTGTCCCCCGACCCTGGCAGCGCAGCCTCCCCAACCTCCTCTCGGGTGGAGGACAAGGACAGTATCAAATACCAGGTGTCCCTGTCTGAAGGGATGAAGATGGAGGGGGGCAGTCCCCTGCGGAGCAGCCTGGGACACATGGGCGCTCAGTCATCTACCCACCACCCTATCCCCACCTACCCATCCTATGTACCTGCACCACACGAGTACAGCAGCGGTCTCTTCCACCCTGGCAGCTTGCTGGGGGGACCAGCTTCCAGCTTCACCCCAAAACAGAGGAGCAAGAGCAGATCGTGTTCAGGTGAGAGCCTTACCTTGTTACCTATCCTAATCTAATGGTCATGTACACCTGTCATTGGTTGATCAATAACATGTCAAGACAATCTTCTCTTTATTCCCTAGACCAACATATGACCATCCACCCCATAATCCAGTCCACACTGATTATCTATAACACTCATCCACATAGACACGATGCCCAGCCAATAATCAATACCTGATCACCACTTCATACTTACCTAGAGATAATTAAATCCTATCCATTCCACATTGTGTGCAGTTTATCTAAAGATCAATCAATACCTTATAAGCTCACTGACCTTAATATACACAAAGATGTATCAATACCTGGTCAGCTGCCTGTTAATTTATACCCACCGATATTATCAATACGTTAACCAGTCACCCTACACATTTAGAAACGATCAATAGTAAGGCATCATTGGTTCCTCCATATCCCCAGCTTTACAAATACTGTCTTTAATATACTTGTGAGTAACCAGATCAATAACCCATTCACAGACCCTTTCACAATACATTGACCCACCTAATCCACCCAGGTGCCCTCTCCTTGTCATTGCTAGGAGACTTTGTCATTGCTATTAAATGTCATGTGTACACAGAGCTGCCTGTGCAACACACTAGCAAGTAGCATGTATTTGTTGCAACAGGATCACATCTAAATGGACATTAGGTATACATAGGTAGCACAGGCAATGAGGCTGATTGACTAAGGGAGTTGAGGATGTGAGGATTCACTTCAATTATGCAAGAATGTACTGACGAAATAAATAAGCAGGAATTAGTTTTGTTTACACAATTGGGTAATTGAAGAGAATGTTCACTTTTTTAACTCTTATAGTAAATCAGCCTCAGTGCATGGTGAGTTGGATACACTGCAGGTCTATGACATCATGCCTTTAGAACCTGGGTGGGTGAGTGTAGCTTCAGGGCTGGGGGTAATAGATTAAATATGACATTATTATTATTACATTCTACCTGCAGGGCTACAGTGCTAGACTTCCCAATGTGGCTTCATGAATATACATGAATTTTTGCTAACCTTAGGTATCTGCACATGTCTTAAAGGTGCACAGTAATATAAAATAATAATACTAATAATATATATATATATATATATATATATATATATATATATATATATATATATATATATATATATATATATATATATATATATATATATATATATGCACCTTTAAAACTTATACATATAGCTAATAAAAATATATATTTAGTATTATTATTATTATTATAAGGTATTGTAAATGTCTTAAAGGTGCACAGTAGTATATATATATATATATATATATATATATATATATATATATATATAAATAATAATTACTAGCTATATGTACTAGTCTTAAAGGCACACAGCAATGTGTGTGTGTATATATATATATATATATATATATATATATATATATATATATATATATATATATATATACTAGTGCACCTTTAAGACATTTACAATACCTTATAATAATAATAATAATACTAAATATATATTTTTATTAGCTATATGTATAAGTTTTAAAGGTGCATATATATATATATATATAGTAATAATAAATATTCGCTACATGTACTAGTCTGAAAGGCGCACAGTGATATATATATCTATATAATAATAATTACTAGCTATATGTACTAGTCCTAAAGGCACACAGTGATATATATATGTGGGCAATGTGTGTATATATATATATATATATATATATATATATATATATAATAAATATTAATAAATATTAGCTACATGTACTAACTATTTATGTATATATATATATATATATATATATATATATATAAAATTTCCATCATATTAGCATTAATAATAATAACAATAATAATAATAATAATAATTATAATTATTTTTGTTATTATGATAATGGAGTGTGGAACCTTCACAACATTGTGTAACTTCAATGATCCAATTATGTGCAGATAAAATCATTAAACAGCATTATTATTATTTTTTTACCTAAATAGCCACATAATTTATTGTGAAGATTCTCAACACTTTTAGTAAATCAACCCAAATGTGGGGCTTGTGGGTGAAGCTTTGCATGATAAATTCTCAAAAACAGGTGAAATCTGTATGTTTTGAAATGTAACCAGCTTTGTGCAGAATAGAGAAAATGAAAATAAAAAAATTATATTAATGAATATACTGCATTTTTAAATTGTTTTATTTTATTTTATTTAAAAAAAAATAAAAAAAAATAATGCATTTTAAATAGCTAAAATGCTTTCCTTTTTAAAGTGAAAGTATATTTTCGCAAGAACATTTAAATGGAATGTTGTATTCTAAAAAAAATCACCCAAGTTTTTATTAGAATAAAAGTAAAAAACTCTTTCAGGTGTTACACTACCTTTCCTGTTCAGATTCAAGTAATTGCAATACTTTACATCTGAGTTGGCTTGAAGAGATTTCCCCACATTGCAGGGGTTGCAGTTTACACAATTACTTGCGTGTAAAAAAATGACTAATGCATAAACACAAAAGAAAAATTCGTGACTGATTGATTGTTTTTGTAGAAATTTAAACCCTCCAGTCCTGCTTCCTGCCTCCAGATCAGGGCAGAGGGTGGACACTTATTACTTGTCTACAGCATTCTGCTTTCAAAATTCCTCAACTGGAATACAATGAGCATTGCTGGGTCTTTTTTTTATTTTTCAGGATCACTCCATTTTTTTTTGCATTAATAATAAAAAAAAAAAAATCAAACTGCAAATTATTATTTTTTTCCCACAAAATCATCTCTTATAATCAGATTGCTCTAACGTTGTGACTTTCACTTTTGTTGATATGTTACAATGTCATTTACTAGAAATGTCAGAATTAATTAAATTGTAACAATCAGAAAGGAGATGTAACAGATAAAAAGAAACATAAATAGAATATATTGTAGTATATGAAAAATACGGTTGTTTTCTGGCATGTCGTGGGTTTAAAGGCTAATTAAAAAAAAAAAAAATAATAAAAATAGGTCAGGGTTTCTAGTATTTATGTGCAAATGTCTGGCAGCCAAGTGAATGTTGCGTCTAAAATGACGCATGTTGATATATTGTATATTGCTGTAATGTGTGCGACTTTTTTTTGTGTTTGTGAAGGACAGTGCAAAAATATTGTGAATTTGTTTTTAAAGAAAGAAATCCGGTTTCTTCGTGTTTCCATTTAGAAGGGAGAGAATGTGTCAACTGTGGAGCTACAGCCACCCCATTGTGGAGGAGAGACGGGACCGGCCACTATCTCTGTAACGCCTGTGGGCTCTACCACAAAATGAACGGTCAAAACCGACCACTCATTAAACCGAAACGGCGACTGGTAGGTGCCAGCCAGTGGGCATTGGGGGGACAAGGGCTCCTTTCATGTACTGTTCATTTTCTATTATAGTTGTCTTATTCATTGACTATAAAATAACATTGATCTAAAACAATTGTCTATTTAAAAAAACAAAAACAAAAAAACTATACTCCTTTTATTTACTCCATTGGACATCTTGTCTGCAAAGCTAGCAATCTACTTTAAGGGATGGGTAGAGACAGGGCAATGCCAAACCTGCTATGTTTCTGAACTTATTTAGTTCAGAACATTTTCAGTACGTTTTAGGAACATGGTCATTTAAACCACTTGGCTGCTGAGCTAGCAATCTACTTTAAGTAATGGTTAGGGACAGGAACATTGCCATAATTTACTCCATTGAGCATCCTGTTTGCAATGCTAACAATCTACTTTAAGGAATGGCAAGGGACAGGTCAATATCATAGCTTGCTATGTGGCTGAAATGGGTCCAGATAGTGTATAGTACAATTTAGGAGAATGGTTCTTAAATTCACTTGGTTGCAGAGCTAGCAATCTATTTTGAGGAATGGCAAGGGCCTGGGACAATACCATACTTTGCTCCATTAAGCATCTTGTCTGCAAAGCTAGCAATCTAAGGAATGACAAGGGACAGCAACAATGTCATAATTTACTCCTTTGAGTATCTTGTTTGCAAAGTTAGCAATCTAGTTTAAGGAATGACAAGAGGGAGTTGAATGTCACAGCTTGCTATGTGGCTGAAACTGGTCCAGATCTTTTTCAGTACAGTTTAGGAACATGGTTCTTGAAATCACTTGGCTGCAAAGCTAGCAATCTATTTTCAGGAATGGCAAGGGCCTGGGACAATACCACATTTTGCTCCATTAAGCATTTTGTCTGCAAAGCTAGCAATCTACTTTAAGGAATGGCAAGGGACAGGAACAATGTTATAATTTACTCCATTGAGTATCTTGTTTGCAAAGCTAGCAATCTAGTTTAAGGAAATGAAAAGGGACAGGTGAATGTCATAACTTGCTATGTGGCTGAAACTGTTACAGATTGTTTTCAGTATGGATTAGGAACATGGTAATTTTAACCACTTGGCTGCGGAGCTAGCAATCTGTTTTTTAGGGAATGACAAGGTAAAGGGACTCTACCATAATTTACTCCATAGAGCACCTTGATTGAAAACCTAGCAATCTACATTAAGGAATGGCAAGGGACAGGTCAGACTCATTGTGGTGCTTGCTATGTGGCTGAAACTGGTTCAGATAATTTTCAGTGCAGTTTAGGAACATGGTCCTTTAAATTAATTGACTGCAGAGCTAGCAATCTGTTTTAAGGAATTGCAAGGGAAAATACCATAATTTACTCCATTGAGCATCTTGTTTGCAAAGCTAGCAATCTATTGTAAAGAATGGCATGGGACAGGGACAATGCCATAGCTTGCTATGTTGCTGAACCTATCCAGATCATTTTATGTACAGTATAGTAATATGGTCCTTTATAACACTTGACTGCAGAGCTAGCAATCTGTTTTAAGGGGTGATGAGCATTATATATATATATATATATATATATATATATATATATATATATATATATATATATATATATATATATATATTGTTTTTTAATGGCTAACGTGATCTGTAAAATGTTAGGGGTGCGTGCCAGTGTTTGTCAGCAGAGCTAGCAGTCTTTTTAATGTGATGTGTTAGAGCTGATTTTACTAAAGGAGTTGAAAATCTTTGCAAAATGTGGTTGATTTACTAAAGGAATTGGCAATCTTCACTCAAATTATTGTGCTAATATTCGCTTCAATTATCAAATGATGTGAAATGCACATTCTTGTTCAATTTGCATAACCAATTTATGTGCAGATACTTGAATATTCACACCATTTTTGAGTGAACATTCCCAACTCCTTTAGTAAATCAGCCAAAGTGTATGAAGTTTCTCAAACCCTTTAGTTAAATCTACCAGTTTTCCTTAAATGTGTGTTGTGAAACCTGCTCCATATTTGCCTGTCTGTTCTATTTGGGCTTGTAATATCCTTTTGGTAGTAGAGCTTATGACCCATTTTGGGACAGGATAGGGTAATGGGTATAGGCGACCTGTCTTCTATTAGTTACAGAATATCCTATAGCTTCCATTTAATGCAGACCAGTCTACATGCACAGGTCTGGTGGTGTAGTTTTTTGGGCTGCAGAGCTGACAGTCTATCTATACAGATAGCATTTCATGCAGACCAGTCTATAGGCACAAGATGGGTGGCATCGTTTTTGGGCTGCAGAGCTTGCAGTCTATTTATACAGATAGCATTTCATGCAGACCAGACATGCATAGGTTTGGAGGTGTAGTTTTTTGGGCTGCAGAGCTGACAGTCTACCTATACAGATAGCATTTCATGCAGACCAGTCTATATGCACAATATGGGTGGCATCGTTTTTGGGCTGCAGAGCTTGCAGTCTATTTATACAGATAGCATTTCATGCAGACCAGACATGCATAGGTTTGGAGGTGTCGTTTTTTGGGCTGCAGAGCTGACAGTCTATCTATACAGATAGCATTTCAAGCAGACCAGTCTACATGCACAGGTTTGGTGGTGTAGTTTTTGGGCTGCAGAGCTGACAATCTACCTATACAGATAACATTTCATGCAGACCAGTCTATATGCACAAGATGGGTGGCATAGTGTTTGGGCTGCAGAGCTGATAGTCTTATCTATACATATAGTATTTCATGCAGAGCAGTCTACATGCACATGATGGGTGGTGTCGTTTTTGGGCTGCAGAGCTCGCAGTCTATTTATACAGATAGCATTTCATGCAGACCAGACATGCATAGGTTTGGTGGTGTAGTTGTTGGACTGCAGAGCTGACATTCTATACAGATAGCATGTCATGCAGACCAGTCTACATGCACAGGATGGGTAGTGTAGTTTTTGGGCTGCAGAGCTGACATTCTTTCTATACAGATAGCATTTCATGCAGATCAATTTGCATGCACAGGATGGATGGTGTATTTTTTGAGCTGCAGAGCTGACAGTCTATTAATACAGATAGTCTATACAAAGCTTTGGATTTGTACCTGTGCACCGATGACCCTACATACCTTCAGGGCTGTATAGGGGACCACTGTATGATTCTGGTCGGTTCTGGCTGATGCCAGTAATTGACCTAAAGGGGATTAATCACGGATCAGCTCTTCCCATACTCAAGATTGATGTGTTTGTTTTCAGTGAGCTTTGCAGAGGTTCGACTTATTCCAATTCATCAGACCTGGTGACATACAGCAGTCTTTACATTGCTCATGCAGCCTTGCACTGACCTTTGCTGGGGGGGGGGGGGGGGGTCACTTCCAGTAAATAATGAGACTATACCTGCAAAACCAACAGTTTGTTGTTCCTCCCAAAGCTAGGGCTAAATAAAACGGGCAACTGACTTAAGCGTCCCCCTCCAGGGCAAATACCTAATAAACGGCTAAGCATTCTGTTTATTGCCCTGGGGGGGGGGGGGACAAAAATAGCACCCCCCTTTAAATACTTAAAGTGTACAGCAAAGGGCAGTAAGCCATCACAAGCCAGAAATCTAATTAGCGGCTGTATTGTGATGAGCAGGTCATGCTTAGTTTAAAATGCTGATGGGGAACTACATGTTCCAGCATGCCCTAAGCTCTCTGAATTTGACAGATCCACATCTGCTGGAGAGACAGGCTACTAAAGTATTTGTTTTTCCTGATTCAGAATATCGTTCAGATTAGCGCACAAGAGCATGAGAATGTCTCAGATGCGATCCAATTGCGAAACAATTAGCAAACTCGACTGCAAAAAAGGCTCCTAATAGCAACAAAAAGTCCCTTTTTCTTATCAGCCTCATAAATCAGGGGAACCACCCCTGGCTTAATGGGTCTTTCTAAAGGACATGGAGTCATTTCACTTGTGTAGTCTACAAATTGTGCGAAGTATTTTTTTTTTTTTTTCTTTCTCTCTCCCTTTTTTTTTCTGCACCACTCAGACAATCCATGGATTTTTTTTTTTTTTTTTTTTATAAGCTATTCATTTTCCATGGAGTCACCTACACTTTGTATTCAGGACCTTTTCTCTTTGTTGTAATGGCAACATCTGATCTCATGCTACAAGTTTCCTATCCGGATATCTGCACTGGGCTGATAAGGAAACCTAGGCCCTCTGTTTCCGGACATAAAAAAAGAAAAAAAAAAAAAAGAAAATTAGAGTTTACCCTAGGCGAGGCCAGGCTGTTTTCGAATGTCCAATACTTTGCAAATATTGCTGCTGAGGTTAAGAATTATAATTGTTTTTTTTTTTTTTTTTTGTACAGCAGCAGGGCTTTGTTTTCTTGGAAAGGGAGCAGTCTGGTTAACTGTTTCAGCGCTGGCTTGGGATAGAGTGGCAGAGTTGGAATTCTTGGAGAAATATGTGGGACTTGCTGATGTGGAAGGGGAATTCCTCTGAGTCACCTTGCTGGAGAACAGCTCTTCTCTGGCTAATTGACTTTCAAGCTTAGTAGGCTGGAATCCCTGGTGGGGGCATTGTTAAGAAGCTTGAAAAAACAAATTATTAAGGACTTTGAAATGATGGAGCACATCCTTTCCTTACAGACATACCCCCCCCCCCCCCCAAGTCACAATTTAATGTGATATTTTAGATATAAAGGACAATGCTGGGGGGGGACAGTGTATGATTTAATGTCATATTTTAGATATAAAGGACAATCCTGGGGGGAACAGTGTATGTTTTAATGTAATATTTTAGATATAAAGGACAATCCTGGGGGGAACAGTGTATGTTTTAATGTAATATTTTAGATATAAAGGACAATCCTGGGGGGAACAGTGTATGTTTTAATGTCATATTTTAGATATAAAGGACAATGCTGGGGGGGGACAGTGTATGTATTATATAAAATATTATTATTATTATTATTATAATGCAGCATTTATATAGCGCCAACAGTTTACGCAGCAGCAATTTACAATGTAGAGGGGGGGACAGTACAATTACAATACAGTTCAATACAGAAGGAACAGGAGGGCCCTGCTTGTTGAGCTTACAATCTAAAGGGAGGTGGTACAAAAGGTAATAGCTGCGGGAGGGGGGGGGCAATTTGATGGAGGTGACCCTGTTTGCTGCCCGCTTTGACCCCTTTATTTGTGCAACGTGTGTCATGCATATATATGATGAGGTGGAGCACATCCTTTCCTTAAGGCCCGTACACACGATCCGAATATCGTACGACAGATCGTACAACCTTTTTCGCTTAATAGTCGCAAGTAGAAATTGAATAGGTAAATAAAGTCGTGAAAATTCTCGTACGACATTAAAAAAAATTGGCAGTGATGCCATGTGATGTAATGTATTTGTATTGTATTTTCGGGTGACGAATATACTGACTAAACGAAAATCGTACGATCTGGTATCGTACGAGGAAGATTTATAGTAACCAATCAGCTTCTAGGTTTGCGCCTAGGTTCACACTGTATGCGGGTTTGAAATTGTTGCGAGTTCAGCTGAACTCGCACGATTTCCAACCCGCATTTCGGTCTGATTTCGAGGGTGATTTGAGAGACATCTGTGCGGGTTCCTGCACACATGTCTATTGAAATCGAGCCCGAAATCGCCAAATGTACCGCAGGAACTACTTTTGGGAATTGGTGTGGCGTCGCACTGATTCGGACGGTGCCGTTGTCGGCAATAGGTGGTGATTTGGCATACGATTTGACGCAAATCGGCCTGATGTGAACGGGGGCTTACTGTAAAAACTTAATTGAACAAGCTGAAATTAGATGCTGATTGGTTACTATGCACAGCTGCACCAGATTGTGTGTGCACCAGTTTTAATAAATCTCCCCCATGGTGTGCTAAGTGCAGTAGCCCACAACAACCAATCGGAAATTATCTCTGAGTACACCAGGATGGCAAGATCTCTGCATCCAGGTGTGCAATGATGTGCGTCGCACATACCTCTGATTCAAAGTGAAGAACTGGGTCCCTGTGCTGTCATTTGTATTGCAAACTAGTTGTTGGCCCAGTATAGGTCTATAGGATTTCCCTGACAGCCAGTCTGTTTCAGAGAGGCACACAGAGGGCAGAACAAAGCGTGAAGGATTTGCACTTTGCAATTGAAGATCCCTGCATAGGGGCATGGGGGTGTATTTATATCTGTCCTTACAAGTTACAGTTTGCTTGTACAATCTCACTGCAACACACGTAGGCCTAATTCACCCAACAGACATAACATGGTCGTAACATTTTACTGATCTTAAGGAAAGGAAAATTCTTGCTTAAATGATTAGTAAATAGATCCCTTTTTTAATGCGTAAATGTGTAATGCACATGTCCTGAAACAAGGATTTTTTGGATTTTGTGCTTTGGATCTGAAAGTAGTGCATGTGTACACACTTGTAAATGTCTCTATTGAAAACAATGCACCTGCGTTCAGATCCGTAAAAAAAAAAACGTCAGTAAATGCGTTTTTTTTACAGCTGTGTAAGGCCTTACCAAAACTGCATAATATGAAGACCTTCCTAAACAACCTATTCAGTTGTACCCAGTTAGGCAGGAACTTGCACTATATAGTTGTTGGTGGATTTAAAGATGATCACCTAGGCAGATTGTTATGTATATGGATTATGGCCGCTATGGCGCTTGTCAATGCTAAGAGACCTTGTGGCCATTTTCTGGAACCCCTTCAATGTTTTGGGGCTCTAAAAATTCTTTTTTTTTTTTTTTTAGCAGCCCCCATACTGAGTGGATATTGTGTCTAATAGTCTAGAGACCCCGAAATTTCACCCATTCTGCAGCCCAGTGGCGTCGCTAGGGGGTGGCTTTTGGGGCTATAGCCCCGAATCTGGGGCCCATAGCCCCAGATCATTTGCAGACCTAGCAACGTCCCTGCTGCAGCCCCATCTCACATGTATTGAATGCACACTATTGTGAAATGGGATATCTTAGGTGTTTATTTAAGGATATCTATTTAAGCCCTCGTTCACATTAGAGCGACTCGTCATGTGATTTGACAGGTTAAATCGCATGACAAGTCAAACCTTATTGTTGGCAATGGCACAGTTCAAATCGGTGCGACGCCGGCTTTGCGGTGCCGCATCAATTTGAAAAAGTAGTACCAGCATGACTTTTTGCGATTTCGGGTGCGACTTGCATAGACATCTGTGCATGAAGCCGTACAGATGTCTTCAAAGTCCCATCTGAAGTTGCACTGACACGTGGCTTTTAAATCGTGCGCAAAGTCGCACGATTTCAAAGCCGCATTCATTGTGAACGAAGGCTTATGGCAGCAAAGTGGCGACCTCTTCAAATATACCACAGCGTTAAAATTTTCTGACTATGTCTATGAATTGGTATCAGGCTAGTCAGCATTTAACCCCTTTGCAGTTATCAGGTTGATCCCCATTACAACAGATCACTCCCGAGGTCCAGATTCTTGAGTGATTTTCATGTACAATCAGGACTTTAGGATGTTTGTAGCAGTGTCAAGCAGTTGTGGAACTACAAGTTCCAGCATCTCAGCCAGCCTCTGGAAAACAAAAAAAAAACATTTAATTCTCCATCTGAGAACAAGCCTAGTTTTAAATGCCACTCAGGGAGAAATAGTTCCAGGAATGCTGTTTATATTATCCATGCAGTGTCCAATTATCAGCCAATCAAATTGTAAAGTGAAAGGTTGGATTCTATAAAATATGGTTTAATTAGCATGTACGCACGTATGCGCTCCCGGTAACGCATGTTGATGCAACACAAGATAAGGTGCTGGATATATGCATTGCAGTACATAGCCGTCCATTCTGAATGGCACTCCAATGCCACACGTTCAAGCTCATGAGTTGCGGAGTTCAATGTTGCCTAAAAAAAAGGGTGTATGTGTTTTTATGTGTTGGGAATTGTTAAGAGCCCATTTATTGACATTTAGGAAACACATTTTAAAATAAAACTCGCCATTGAAAAACACATTTTTTATTGTGTGTGATTTTGTAAGTAAAAAAAAAACGCATTCACGGAAAAGGTTGTTGGTTTTCTTAAGACTGGTGTTATTTGCCCAGTCTATTGTTCACTTCTTCCTTAATTAAATGTGGAATTGTTTTGCCATCGGTGGACACGAATGACCTATATTGATCCCTCTCTCCACAGTCAGCAGCGAGACGAGCAGGCACCTGTTGCGCAAACTGCCAGACGACCACAACGACCTTATGGCGACGCAATGCTAACGGAGACCCGGTGTGTAACGCCTGCGGATTGTACTACAAGCTGCACAATGTAAGTTGCCACGGACATTTCCTGAACGTCATATTTAAAGCTTGGCTTGGTAGGAACTGAATAGGATTGGTTTCTGTTGGGTGTTTCCCCTGGGGGATGTCCCCCCCCCACCACCACCATTCACCCTCTAGCATAGCAATGCCCCATCCAATATGGCTTTACAATGCGGATAGCTTGGCTTCTACATCTCTGTGACACCGAAGGGAGATGGGCAGACAATGGCCACACATTCTCTACTTCTCTTTCAATTTGTTGGAAGTTAATCATTTAACCCTTCAACAGCTGGCTTAGACCTCCTACATAGGGTTTTTTTTTTTTTTTTTTAACTGTTTAACGCAGTTTGTATTCCTTTAGTAGCATTAACTGAATTTGTCCCTACTATATTTGTAATAGTCTACATAAAGTTCTGCTGCCAAAAAGTCTTAAAAAATTCATGCACGTGGAAAATAAAAGGAAAATTAAATTTGACTTTAGCACTGCATCTATACTAATTTCCTTGTGCTCAGGCCCATAGTTAAACAACATCGGAATATAATTATTATGCATCTCATGTTACAGTGCAAATGTGTCAGCTTTGTACTACAATCACTATGGCCTGGCCAAAACAGATATTACTTATTCAATTACAAGTTAAATGCCAACTTAGTGGATCAAATCTCATTTACCTAAGTAGTTAAGTGTTGGCCCCGGTAAGGGTCAAATTCTCAAATATGGATGAACATGGGAAAGCTGTACATTTGAGGGCCTTCTCATACCTATCATGGAGCTCCCTACACCAATCCCACTTTTCCATCTGCATTTTTTTGTAAACATAAATTAAATTATATTTTTACTATGAAGATGTCCTAGTTCCTCCCAACTATGCCTGGGAAGAGCAAGGAACTCAAGTTCTGAGATGTTCTCCTTGGAAGCCCTAGGACAGTGATGGTGAACCTTGGCACTCCAGATGTTTTGGAACTACATTTCCCATGATGCTTCACTACACTGCAGAGTGCATGAGCATCATATGAAATGTGGTTCCAAAACATCTGGGGTGCCCAGGTTCGCCATCACTGCCCTAGGAGATAAAATAAGGTGAGTGTAGACAAGCAGTGAGCTATCATGGTGGACTCATTATTTAAAGAGTACCTGTTGCATTCAGACCGTGTAAGCCAGCCTTTCTCAACCTTTTCAACACAGAGAAACCCTTGAAATAACTTTTCAGTCTCAGGGAACCCTGGTAAAAATGACTATATCTACAACCCATTAAACATTAATGTGATGGTCAGTGGGAAGAATGCTCCTTACATTGGTGGTCATTGGCAAGAATTACCCCCTTACAGATAAGCTAAAAAGATCAATGGTGTCAGTGGGAACTTATCTGAGAGGCAGAAATTGCTCATTGCTCAAGGAAGCCCTAGCAACTTCGGGAGGAACCCCAGGGTTCCATGGAACCCTGGTTGAGAAACCCTGGTGTAAACAGTGTTTTGGGGTTAATCCAATGCTACACTTAGATGTTTGGCTTTACATAGCTCTGAAAAGTTTTTATTAATTTTCAGTCAGAATAAACAGTCAGAACCAACAGATCCAACAAGTGGATAGTTACAATGCGTAATAAACATATACAAATCGGATAGACGTACATATTTGAGGCTTAACGCCTTGGAGAACTTTTTCATCAAGAATGGCCACCAGGTGTAGGCATACTTTTAGGGTCCATACACACTGGCTTATAAAAAAAGGTCCAGTACTCGTGTCAGAATTATTTTTTTTTAAATGCAAAGCTTAAAATTTATGCTTCTAAACAACGTGCATGGACACATAGGATAACATTAGTTGCTTCTACAGGCAAAACGCTAAACTCCTCTAGAAGCAGGGATTTTTATGCATGGAACCTTAAAAGTTATATAGAGTAAAAGGGACAGATCTTGTGATGTAAATGTAGTATGGAGTACTAACACTAATACACTATACGAAAAATCGGCCAAACCCATTTTCGATAAAACGAACGTTCGGCTGCGAGCGCAAACGATGGTGCCATCATATAATTACCGATAAATCGCTCAGTGGACATAAATAAATAAATTTTTTGTTAGTTTTTTTACATATACCTAGTGCAGACAATTCGGACGGGAAACACATTAACCTTTCAATTTATCGTTCGTTCGGCAGAAAATTTCCAAACTTGTCCTATGTTTTTTTTCGGCTCAAAAATGTCCAAACGATTATCGATTTTGTGCCCATTAACTGGTCGAAAAAAACGAACGAACGGTCTAAATGACTGAATTATGGCTGATTTTTCATATAGCGTATGGCCAGCATAAGACTGACCCGATATCTATCTTCACTACAAAGTAAAAGCAATATAATGTACTGGTTGTCACTGCACAAGTGTTACGTACTCATGATATTTTTACTTTGTTTTAATAAAGAATGTAGCTGCATGCTCCTCTGCCCTCGAATTGTTTTTTCTATGTATTGTTCTTTCAGAGAACACTTCTGACATCAGTTCTGCGGGGGGGGGATTCACATGCTCCGAACGTGGTTTAGATTAGCCAGTTCATGATGTTCTTGTATTTTGTTACAGGTGAATAGGCCCCTGACCATGAAAAAGGAAGGAATTCAGACCAGGAATAGGAAAATGTCCAACAAGTCCAAGAAAAACAAGAAAGGCTCAGAGTGTTTTGAGGAACTTTCCAAGTGCATGCAGGAGAAGTCTTCTCCTTTCAGCGCGGCGGCCCTGGCCAGTCACATGGGTCCCATGGGTCACTTGCCTCCTTTCAGCCACTCCGGCCACATTTTGCAGACGCCGACCCCTATCCACCCTTCCTTCGGGCACCCACACCCATCCAGCATGGTAACAGCAATGGGATAAAAATAGAGACTTCTGCAGACTTGAACTCGAGCATGTGGGCATTGCCTGGGTTTTTGGCGCCCAAATCCTCCAAGAAGACAATGGAGAAGTGTCTTGCACCTCGTCTGTTGCATCAGATAGGCCTTTGCACTGGACTTAAGCAGGACCTTTTTGGTGGGACTAGATAAGCACTTTCCTCCCTCCGGACTGGAAATTAAAAAAAAAAAAAAAAAAGGAATAATCTGTTTTCCACTGACCAACTCACAGTGAAGGTAAAAAAAAAAAAAAAAGGTGGACATAGCGGGCTTTTATCTTTTTTTTTTTTTTTTTTTATTATTACTGTGAATATTGTAAATATGTTAACCGTCTCTTGTGGGTGAAAAGGACCCAGTGATAGATGATGCTGGATTTGTACTGCAGACTCATTTCAAATGGACAACTTTATATATTAAAAATATTAAAATTATAATGCTTAATTTTAAAAGAAAAAAAAAATATTTATTTTTGCTCCTGATGATTTTTTTTTTTTTTTTATTGCATCACTGGCCTCGTCATGAGGTCATCTGGCCTGTAAGCTTTACTCTTCTTTTTTTTTTAATATGTTGCCACCCTTCTTGGACTAGACCACCACAACATGCTTGACCTGAGTTTAACCCCTTCTGCTGCTGGAAGGCTGTCGGTGAAGAGGTCTTAGAATAAGAGACCATGAAAGCAAACATTGAAAATTATTTAATGTGGTTCTTTTTAAGTGATTGCACCTGGTTTTAAGGTTTTGAGGCTTTTTTTTTTTTTTTCTGATACTCATTGGCTTCGTTACTCGACATTCTTTGAGTGCACATACTAGGTTGTCTTACAATACAATGTACTTTCCTCAAATATATTAAAAAATCTATTAAAAAAAAAAGAAAAGTCTCTAAACTTAGCTAGCATAATTCAAAATGGCTTCTTTGTTTTACTGTAAGATTGTTAGCTCTTTGAGCGAGCAAGATCCAGGAACGCTTTCACTGTCTTTGTAACTATCAACCAAACTTTGCTAGCAAAGGCTGATTCCGGCGCTAAAAGTAGTTGACTCAAAAGGCAAAGAATTCTGGCGTTATATGAAGCCAGCGCTGAAAAAAACCTACACATGGCATGTAACTGAAAACATGTATGATCACCAAAGACCAAATGTTTTTGTTTTAAAAATGTAATAATGTGACCGTGTAACGTATTAAATGCTTACCCCCCACCCCCCTCCCCAAGCATTCTACTGTTAACAACTTAACATAATGTCATTATGTATATATTATTTAAAAAAAGAGAGCAAACCTGGGTGGAGGAAAAATATAGCTATAGACAGTGAACTAAATCATGTATCTAATGGCAGATGTACAAAAATTTTTTTTGTAATGAACATTCCAGCCTTGGCAATTATATAAGACAAATATAAATTGCAGTCATTTCATTAAACGATGTATTTAGGGGCCAACTCAGATTAGAAAAAAGGCTTAAAAAACAAAAAACAAAAAAAATATAAAAAAAAGGTCAAGGGGACAGGCTTAGTTGACTTACGTGTGACGGTTGAAATTAGATCAGAAAAAAACAAGAAATGCTTGCTGGGGTTTGCGCCCAATGTTAAAATGTGGTCCTTTAAAATTTCTTTAAACTCTTAATAGCCAGAAAATTCATCAGGATTTTATTCTGACGATTTGGCTGTATAGAGGGTTAATGCTTAATGGTACAAGCTGTACATTATTTTGTACCTTTTTTTTTTTTTTCTTTTTTTTTTTTTTAAGGGGTGGGTGGGGTACAGGAAAATATTACTGATACAAGAGTAACTGAATAGTGCAATATCTTGCCAGCCTGCAGTTTGTATCTGGGGCCCAGAAATAAATTATTTTGTATCGGTAGCCGCATAAAATTATACAGTATTTTTTTTTACATTGTTTTTGATTAGTGACCTTAAGTTATTGTTGATTCTGTACACCATGTTTATATATTGTCTGTAAAAAATTGTATGCTATCCTCCCATTCAATGAAGGTGAATACTAAAAATAAAAGGAACTTTTTTGTGCAATCTGGTCTCTGTCTGTTTTATATATTTGTTGCTTTAAAATTGGAAACTTTCTTTTCACAAAAGTAATGGAAAAAATAACTTTAAAATAAAATTCAGCCACGCGTGCTCTGTTGAGTACACCCGGTGAAGCATTTTAAGATTTTAAATTGTTACATTAGGATAGTCAGGATTTATTTATATGAAAATGAAAATATGCTAAATGTTTATGTTTAACTGAAATATTTCAATATCAAATTAATTTATTACAGCGATGAAATAGCTGAGCTAAGATTTCAGCATTTTTTTTTTTTTTTTTGCTCTGCTGTACGTATGAATGGCTTGATCATGAAATCATTACTTTGACATTTGACTTATTATCGTATTTTATTTAACGGAATCAAACTGACATAATTCTGTTGGCACGAGATTGATACCTGTTATATTACTATATTTCTGCATTGATAGGCATATAGTTTTGCATGATCTAATATTAAATCCTAATAGGTAGCCCTATTTTACTGTTATGTGTGGTCAAATTTTGGTCCGTCGGTATTAAAGCCAATATTACTTGAGGAAGTTTTTTAATACATCTCCGGTCTTGGTCCATGAAATATATTACTTTAGGAAGTTTTTTAATACATCTCCAGTCTTGGTCCATGAAATATATTACCTTAGGAAGTTTTTTAATATATATCGCCGGTCTTGGTCCATGAAATATATTACCATAGGAAGTTTTTTAATATATCTCCGGTCTTGGTCTATGCATTATTTTACCTTAGGAAGTTTTTTAATATATCTCCGGTCTTGGTCTATGCAATATTTTACCTTAGGAAGTTTTTTAATACATCTCCGGTCTTGGTCCATGAAATATATTACCTTAGGAAGTTTTTTAATATATCTCCGGTCTTGGTCCATGAAATATATTACCTTAGGAAGTTTTTTAATATATCTCCGGTCTTGGTCCATGAAATATATTACCTTAGGAAGTTTTTTAATACATCTCCGGTCTTGGTCCATGAAATATATTACTTTAGGAAGTTTTTTAATACATCTCCGGTCTTGGTCCATGAAATATATTACCTTAGGAAGTTTTTTAATACATCTCCGGTCTTGGTCTATGCAATATTTTACCTTAGGAAGTTTTTTAATATATCTCCGGTCTTGGTCCATGCAATATATTACTTTAGGAAGTTTTTTAATACATCTCCGGTCTTGGTCTATGCAATATTTTACCTTAGGAAGTTTTTTTAATACATCTCTGGTCTTGGTCCATGAAATATTTTACCTTAGGAAGTTTTTTTAATACATCTCCGGTCTTGGTCTATGCAATATTTTACCTTAGGAAGTTTTTTAATATATCTCCGGTCTTGGTCCATGCAATATTTTACCTAAGGAAGTTTTTTTAATACATCTCTGGTCTTGGTCCATGAAATATTTTACCTTAGGAAGTTTTTTAATACATCTCCGGTCTTGGTCCATACAATGTGCAAAATGTGTGTGCAAGATATTATTTTTTTAATTTCAAAATGTTCACTTTGTTATCTGATTTGATGTCTTCTTGACGTCGTACAGAGCAACTGATTTTTTTAAATGGAATTTTTTTTTTTTTCAATTCTTTTATTTATGGGTATGCAACATAATACAGTAGTGACAGCACAATCCCGAGAAAGGTTGTTAGTGGTAACATAATGGAAATTCAAATAACAGGTTAATATGGAATTTGTTTTTATAAAAAATTGATGTTTTGGGAATAATATATTTCAGTCTTAACTGTCAGAAGTTTAAGAAAAAAAAAAAATCTTTTTACGAAGCATGTACAGTCAGGAACCTGTCTGCATATCTATGATTAGGAAATGTATATGATATACACTTGATACCAGCTTAAAGATCTGAGTATCCTTCCATACCTAAATAAAGTTATAGAAAAAATTAAATGGTTAAAAAAAAAAAAAAAAAAGAGTAAAAACATTTTATATAAAAAAAAAAAACTTTCATTACCAGCTTTGAAGTTGAAAGTCAAGACAGGTTGGTCAATTTAAAAATGTGTATTTAAAGACTATATGCTTGTTGATTTACTGCACCTTAAACATTTCTTTTAGGCCTTTTGTTGATTGTTAAAGGGGTAAAAAGGGCTCATAAAAATACACTAATGTTTTGGTCCAGTAAAGTATCCCAGCTCTTAGTGCATTTTAAAGATTAGAAGGAGTGACCAGCAAAACTGCTGCACACTTCACTTGTAAAGAGAAAGGGCCTATTAAACATGCTGGGACAATTACAGTATTTTGTTGCCAGGCTGAACCAGTTTAGCAGGATCGGAAGGGAAGCCTATTCCCGAGTCAGCCTGCTGCTTTTCCACCCCGAACAATTTTGATAATGTCTCTTAAGGGTACGTCACTGAACAAACACGCCGCGGCAAAACACAGAAGACAAAACCCAGGGTTCCGACCTTTGAAAACACTCTTTTAGACGCTCGTATGTAGCCAAAGGCGTAACGTGCCGTGTGTGATCCTGACCATTTTATTCAATGATCTGATTGTGTAAATGCAAAACGTTCCGATTAGAGAAGAATAAACAGATAAAAAAAGTTTCTTAATTACAAAAATAAATAAATAATTTTTTTTTTCAAAAACATTGAATGGGAGTTGGATTTGTAGGCCAATGGCCAAAAGAGATTTCGTCTCGATCTTTCCAAAAATATGCACACTTGGATCATCTGCATGTGCCTGTTTTATGGTCAAGAAAAAAAAAACTTATAGCACACAAGTTTACTTGGAGGAAAACAAAGCAAAAAGGTCATAAAGCCACACCTAGCCAACAGCTATTCCCCTTGGATACCTTAAAACACTCAGTGGCAGTGGTTGTCAACTTATGGACTAAAGGAGGCCTCAAATGCGGCCCCTGACTTTTTTTTTTATCCAGAAAAAAAGCTTATTGAAGTAAACATATACCGTATATACTCGAGTATAAGCCAAGTTTTTCAGCACATTTTTTTGTGCTGAAAGTGCCCCCCTCGGCTTATACTCGAGTCAAGCACTTTTCTGCAGCACTTTTCGACCCGACTTTGGGGCCCCGTAGCTCGGGGCCACTTGGTGCTAGGAAACCCAAATTTGGTATGCCAACCCAGTGGGGCTCCTAGCACTAAGTGGCCCCGAGATACGGGGCCCCAAATTTGGTTCGGAAAATGTCATTCTCTGTTGCAGAAAAGTGCTTGACATTTTCTGACCCGAATTTTGGGCCCCGTATCTCAGGGACACTTGGTGCTAGGAACCCCAAATATTCAAGCCCAGTGGAACTAGCACTACAATATATTCAAAGATGGGGTTCCTAGCACCAAGTGGCTCTGAGATACAGGGCCCCAAAGTCGGTCAACTGTGTCCATCTGCAGCAATGTCATTTCGGGACCCTTTGGGTCCAGAGACCCCGAATTTTGGCTGCAGCTAGGGGGCATCTAGGAACCCTTAACTACAAAGTTTGAAGTTTGGGGGACCTATGGCTGCAAATGGGCACAGTGAGGCATGCACATGAGCACAGTGAGGCATGCAAACGGGCACAGTGAGGCTGCAAATGGGCATTGTTGACCCTCTTTTCCACTTACAGTAGCTGCGCATTTCTCACCCTAGGCTTATATTTGAGTCAATAAGTTTTCCCAGTTGTTTGTGGTAAAATTAGGTGCCTCGGCTTATATTCGGGTCGGCTTATACTCGAGTATATACGGTAGATACATACCGAAGCCTCAGATGCATTTAAGTACAGAATCACATATTAGATGCATTAGACTATCTGCAAACTGCGCATTTCTTGATTTCACATGTGTCATACACATATCTAAACATCTCAGACTTCTGGGAACAACCTCTATGTTGGTAAATCATTATTTCTTTCCGAAGCATTTCTCCCACAGCATTAATCCACTCTTTAAGAGTAGGAGGGTCTTCTGATATCCAATGGGTCATTATTAACTTACGCGCTAGGAATATAGCTCTAGTAACTGCTACTCTAGTGCTCTCCTCCCACTCCAACTCATCTAGTATATTGAGTAGGCAGTGTTTTGGATTCGTAGGCATTGAGACCTGAAACACCCTGTTTATGGTGTCCACCACCCCCTTCCAGTAGGGGTGAAGCTTCGGGCACCTCCACAGTAGGTGGACCAGGTGTCCATGGTCTCTCTTGCATCTGGTACACAGTGGGGTGGGTCGAAGACCCATAGCATACATTCTGCTTGGGGTATAATATACACTTAGCAATATATATAGTTGTGTCAATCTTTGCGATACATTCAAAGAACATGTGGGCTTTGCCTGTAGGACTTCCTCCTACTGATCTCCATCAATCGGGCCCACATCTCCCTCCCACTTGGCCAGCATATGCAGGGGGTGCTTTCTTAAGAAGCTCTGTAGTAGCATGCTATACAGGGCTCAAGTCCTGCAGGAACGCAAGGGAACGGAGTTCCTGTACTTTTTCCACAACAGGAACTCAGTTCCCGCTAGCAACCGTGTCCTGCAAGACTTTGAAGTATGCGAGCTGTGTGGCAGGTGCTACACCAGCAGCTGCCGACGCAGCTCGCAAAAGTAAGTGCCGCACACCTGACCATTCAGGCATTGCCAGTAGGGGGCCCCATGACAGCTTCCTCTTCGATCTACCTGTCAATCACAGCTAGCTGACAGGTAGATCAGGTCCCTGCTGCTAAGAGATTGTATTTAGTCTCGTGATGCCCTCCTCCCCGCCGGTCCCTCCTGATTTTCTGTCTCCTCATCTCCCCCCCCCCCCCAGTCTCCTGCATACTTGCTCTGTGTGTCCCGCTGAATCCCCCCCCTCCTCTATCTTCAGTGCCATATGATGAGAGAACCCAGAGGAGGAGCACAGCTATTCTGCTTACAGGACATGCATGGAGAGAGGTGAGCTGAGGGAGGAACATCAGTTTGGGGTGGTAAGCTGGGCACAATACCTGGCAAAGTTTAATGCCAGGAGGGAAGTTTATGTGGAAATATATGAAGGGTTGGAATAGCAGCGAGTGTGTGTTGGAGCCCTGCAGAGTTTGCAGCCCCCCAAGCTAACATACATCTCCTAAGCAGGAACACATCACTATCTCCCCAAGTATTCTGTCCAGATAATGTGCAGGTAATTTATGACCTTTCCGTTTAACCCTGTGTTATCCAAACTCTGTTCAATGAAAAGTGTAAACTCACCACATAAACACTCTATATACAAAATAAAATTCCCCAATAAAGATCAGAACATGATGTTCACATTTGTATAGAAGCACAATTGAATGAATGCTGATTATTCAGAGAATTACCGTATTTATGTTTATTGAGGATAGTTTTTTTTTATGTACTAACAGTTAAGCTTCATACACACAATACGAAAATTGGATGAAAAATACCACCTTTGAAGCGTTCGTGCATATGGGTGTATCATTTTTTTTTTTTGGTGGGCGAGTGGATCTTGGGTGGGAGTTCCCACACTTTTTTTCCCAGGACTTGACCCCTGATGCTATAGCATTGCGAAATAAACCCCTTAGTGTTAGTAGCCCTTGCTATCAGATTAAACAATGGGGTAGGTGAAGGAGACCATTCCGAGGATCTACTCTGGGCCGTTACAGCGTGCTTTAATTGCATGTAATAAAACTGCATGGATTGAGGTAATCCAAATAGTCCCTGTAGGGTTTCAAATGTATACAGGTTGCAGCTCCTGACTTTACAAAAGGGCACATAATGTAAAGCTTGAAACAGAGGCGTAACTAAAACCTTCAGGGCCCCGGTGCAAGAAACTATTAAACGCTCCCCCCGACCCTGTCCTGGGGCCCTCTCTCATGTTCTTCAGCGGCCCCCTCTTGCCACTTCGAGGCCCCACATCATGGTGAAATGCCAGGGTCCAGTCAAGATTACCAGCTTACATCCACCAGAGTGCCCCCTTGGTGCCTCCAGAGTTCTCCTTACATCATCCAGAGTGCCCCCTTACATCCTACGGAGTGCCCCCCTAGTGTCGCCGGAGTGCCTTAAGGGGGGTTGCTCTGGAGGAGGATGTAAGGGGACACTCAGGAGGTATTAAGAGATAGTATCTCCAGGTTAGGGTCGTGATCTGTTTTATTACTTACCCCCTGACCACGTCCTGGGGCCATTTCTCATGTTCTGCAGCGGCCTCCTCCTGCCGTTATGGGGCCCCAACATGGTGGTGGAACGCCAGGGCACCGGGGCCCAGTCAAGAGTGTCCGCTTACATCCTCCAGAGTGCTTCTTAACTCTTCAGAAGTGCCGCTCTAGTGTTTCCAGAGTGCCAACTGTACTAAGGGGGTGCTCTGGAGGAGGATGTAAGAGGACACTCTGGAGGTACTAAGAGATAGTAAGTACCTCCAGGTTAGGGTCATGATCTGTTTTATTACTTACCCCCTGACCACATCCTAGGGCCCTTTCTCATGTTCTGCAGCGGCCTAATCCCATCGTCTTGGGGCCCCACATGGTGGTGGAATGCCAGGGCCCAGTCAAGAGTGTCTGCTTACATCCTCCAAAGTGCCCCCCTAGTGCCCCCTTGGTGCCTCCAGAGTGTTCCTTACACCCTCCAGAGTGCCCCCTTACATCCTCTGGAGTGCCCCCCTAGTGTCTCCAGAGTGCCAACTGTACTAGAGAGGTGCTCTGGGGGAGGATGTAAGGGGACACTCTGGAGGTACTAAGAGATAGTACCTCCAGGTTAGGGTCATGATCTGTTTTATTACTTACCCCCTGAACCTGTTTCTCGTGTTCTGCAGTGGCCCCCTCCTGCCATCTTGGGGCCCCACATGGTGGTGGGATGCCAGGGCCCATTAGCAATAGTGACCTTTGAGACCCTGGTAGTTCTGCCACTGATCTATTACTAGGGATCAATTTGGACGATGTAAGGGGGCACTCTTTAAGATATAGGGGACACTCTGGAGGTACTAAAACAGTACCTCCAGAGTGCCCCCTTACATCTTCCACAAGAGTGCCCCTTTGGTGACTCCAGAGTGCCTGCTTACATCCTCCAGAGTGCCCCCTTACATCTTCCTCAAGAGTGTCCCCTTAGTGCCTCAAGAGTGCCCACTTACATCTTTCAGAATGCCCCCCTAGTGCCCCCTTTGTGCATCCAGAGTGCTCCTTACACCCTCTAGAGTGCTTCTTTACATTCTCTGGAGTGCCCCCCCTCCTAGTGTCTCCACAGTGCCTACTGTACTAAGGGGGTGCTCTGGGGGAGGATGTAAGGGGACACTCTGGAGGTACTAAGAGATAGTACCTCCAGGTTAGGGTCATGATCTGTTTTATTACTTTCTGTGATTTAAAATTATTTCTTTTTCTTTACTTTTGTATATTTAATATCTACAGGTATATTGGTTTTATACGTCTTACCAATGGTATTTGCCAAGCAGGAGTTAAAAATTTTTTGGATTGCATCTTGCTGTTATGTGCAGCCATCCTTGCTGCAGAGGGGATTACCTGTCACACACCCGGAGTGGTATTCCTCTGATTGGTTACAGCGGGCCGCTTGCAACTCGCAAGCAGCCAGGCTGGCGGTATAATTGTTGGCTGGCTACTTGGAAATGCGCATGTGCACCTCCAAATGCAGGCAATTAGTGCTGAGCTCGGTCTCTACTCATCCGACGGGGCGTGTAAAAATAAGCCACACCTCACTGCCAGATCTGAGGCCAAGCCTGGCAATTCTCCAATTGGCTGCCTCTGGAACTGCGCAGTTCAAAGCCACTGACAAGGACATTTTTCACTGGACGAAAAGTGCATGTTAACACTGCCCCAGACATGTGATTGTCTTGGGGCCCCTCCACAGTGGTGGAATTCCAGGGCCTGGTCACAAGTGCGTCCCTGGTAACTCCGCCGCTGGTGTGGGAGATCGGGGCAGTGGCAGTGCTGGGGAAGGGGGGTGGTATCAGTGCCAGTCCTGGGGGAGATGGGAGATGAGATCAGTGCTGCTGGTGGTGATTGAGGGGGGGGGGGGCTGGGGTGGAATCAGTGGTAGTGGTGGTGGGATTAGGGTTGCCACCTCATCCCTTTAAACCCAAACCCATATTAATTACACAGGTTCTGTGGCTGATTAAGGTGTTAATTAAACTCACTTGGTGCCTTATCTGCAATAAATTAGCCCCAGAGCCTGTGTCGTTCATAATTGTTCAGATTTAAAGGGATGAGGTGGCAACCCTAGGTGGGATCAGTCCACTAATGGTGATGGGGGGATGGGATCAGTGGCAGAGATGATTGTCGGGGGATGGGATCAGTAGCAGCAGTTGTGGGGGGATGGGATCAGTGGCAGCAGTGGTGGTGGGGGGGGGAATCAGTTGCAATGGTGATGGGGGATAGGATCAGTTCATTGAGGGTTGGGGGTGGTATCACTGGCAGCAGTGGTGGTGGTGGTGGTGGTGGTAAGGGGGGTGGGATCAGTCTACTGATGGTGGTGGGGGGGGATCACTGGGAATGGTGTTGGTGGGGGGGGGTGGGATCAGTGGCAGCAGTGGGGGGGGTGGGATTAGGGCAGTGGTGATGGTGGGTGGGGATGGGATCAGTGTCAGGGGGATGGGATCAGTGGCAGTGGTGGTATGGGATCAGTGGCAGCAGTGGTTGTGTGTGTGTGTGTGTGTGGGGGGGGGGTCTGTGGCAGTGGTGGTGGTGGGGGATGGGATCTGTGGCAGCAGTGGTGGTTGTGCTGGGGTGGCGGAATCAATGGCAGCAGTGGGGGTGAGGGGATGGGATCAGTGGCAGTGGTGATGGGATCAGTTAATTTAGGTTGGGGGTGAGATCAGTGGCAGCAGTGGTGGTGGTGGTGAGGGGGGATGGGATCAGTGGCAGTGGGGGAAATGGGATCAGTAATGGTGGTGGTGAGGGGGGATGGGATCAGTCCACTGATGGTGGTGGGGGGTGTGATCAGTGGCAGCAGGGAAAATGGGATCAGTGGCAGCAGTAGTGGTGGTAGGGGGGATGGAATCAATCGACTGAGGGTGGTGGGGTGATGGGATCAGTGGCAATAGTGGTGGTGGTGGTGAGGGAATTGGATCAGTGGTGGGGGGGGGATGGGATCAGTGGTGGTGAGGGTGGGATGGGATCAGTGGCAGTGGGGGAAATGGGATCAGTAGCAGCAGGGGTGGTGGGGGGATGGGATCAGTGGCAGCAAGGAAATGGGATAATTGGCATCCGTGGTTGTGGTAGGGGGGATGGAATCAGTCGACTGATGGTGGGGGGGGGGGGTGATGGGATCAGTGGCAATAGTGGTGGTGGGGGAATTGGATCAGTGGCGGTGATGGGGGGGTGGGATCAGTGGTGGCGGTGGTGGCTGGGATGAGATGGGATTGTGGTGGTGGTGGGGGGATGGGATCAGTAGCAGTAGTGGTGGGGGCGATGGGATCAGTGGTGGTGGGGGGGCATGGGATCAGTGGCAGTAGTGGTGGTGGGGGGGGGGCATGGGATCAGTGGCGGTGGTGGTGGGGGGGTGAGATTGGTGGCGGTGGTGGGGAGGGATGTGATCAGTGGCAGTAGTGGTGGTGAGGGTAGGGATGGAATCAATGTCAGTAGTGGTGGTGGTGGGGGGTGGGATCAGGGGCAGTACTGGTGGTGGGGGGGTTGGATCAGTGGGAGTAGTGGTGGTTGGGGTAGGGATGGAATCAGTGGCAGTAGTGGTGATGGTGGGGGGATGGGTTTAGTGGCAGTATTGGTGGTGTTGGGATGGTATCTGTAGTAGTAGTGGCGGTGCTGGCCGATGGGGGGATGGGATTAGTGGTGGCGGTGGTGGGGATGGGATCGGTTACAGTAGTGGTGATGGTGGGGGGATGGGTTTAGTGGTAGTATTGGTGCTGGGTGGGGGGATGGGATTAGTGGCAGTGGTGGTGGGGATGGGATCAGTGGGGGTGGGGGAATTGGATCAGTGGCAGTAGTGGTGGAGGGGGGATGGGATCAGTGGTGGGGGTGGGATCAGTGGCAGTAGTGGTGGTGGTGCTGGGGGGATGAGATCAGTGGCGGTAGTGCTGGAGGGGGGGATGGGATCAGTGGTGGGAGGTGGGATCAGTGGCGGTAGTGGTGGAGAGGGGGTAGGATCAGTTGTGGGGGGGGGTGGGATCAGTGGCGGTAGTGGTGGAGAGGGGGGTGGGATCAGTGGCAGAGGGATGGTGGTGGTGGGTATGGGTTG
The DNA here is from genome assembly GCA_028564925.1 of Lithobates sylvaticus. Lineage (NCBI taxonomy): Eukaryota > Metazoa > Chordata > Amphibia > Anura > Ranidae > Lithobates > Lithobates sylvaticus. Next base: position 21,211,358 of record CM053032.1, read on the forward strand.
GTGACACTGGCACTCACTTGCTCTCAGTGTCAGTCCAAACCCCCTCCTTGCTCAGTGCTCTCTCAGTCTGGCTTCACAGGGCCTCCAGTAACGCTTCTCTGGACATGGGGTCTCTGTCTCCTCACAAAGGGGAGCTCCTTCCCTTCACTATACTGGCCTGTCAGCTGACTTTCTACCCAACTCCAGTTTCCTCCTCCCAGCATGGCATCTGCTTTGAGAAATGGGTGGAGAGGAGAGGCGGGCAGTGCGCTGTGCCAGTGAGTGCTCACTCAGCCCCTTACTATTGAGGGTACTCGGTAGGGGGGAGACGCCAGAAGCACCAGTGAGGGACCCAAAAAGAAAAGGATTGGGGGCAGCTCTGTGCAAAACAATTACACAGAGCGGGTAAATAAAGCATGTTTCTAACTGTAAATATATGTCATTACTTTCATTACTTTCATAGTAAATACTGTGTTTATGGAAGCAGCTAGATGCCATAACCCAGGTATCTTCATTTACAGTAGACGGTCGGCTTTCATATAAAAGTGGTCCCAGCTGTGGATTTGCCATGAGATTACTTTTATAGTTGCCATCCCCCCCCCCCCGGTGCTTCCTGGTCGTCTCCGAGCTTACCGGAGCCGTCTGTAAGCCCGGAGCCGATCCGATCTGTCCGATGCGTGGGCAAGAAGCTGAGTGAGGGCAAGATAGCCCCGGCTCTGCTCTTTTTTTCCCCCTCTTAAAGTCAAAATTAAAAAAAAAAAATTTACCCCAGATTTCTCAATAAAGAGGACCTGTCATGCTTTTTTTCTATTACATGGGATGTCTCCTTCTAAGAGGAATAAAAATGATAGAAAAAAAAAAAAATTAAAGGGACAGTGTACAAAAGAAGAAAGAAAAAGTAAAATAAATAATAATATAAAAAAATTGAAGCCGTCCGAGTTTGCATGCGAAAAGCGAAAGTGTAAAGGGCCTGGTCTTAACCAGTAGCTGACCGCCGGCTGTCAATTGACGGCCAGGCGGCGCAGCTCTCAGGGCGGGAGGGCGTCATATGACGTCCTCCCCTTCCCGGCCCTCCAGGGAGCGCACGCCCGCCGTGTCACTGGGCACCCGATGAGTGAGGGCTATCTTGCCCTCACTCAGCTTCTTGCCCACGCATCCGACAGATCGGATCGGCTCTGGGCTTACAGACGGCTCCGGTAAGCTCGGAGACGACCAGGAAGCGGCGGGGGGCACCTATAAAAGTAATCTCGTGGCAAAAATTTTTTTTTTTACAGGCGCACCCGGGAAACGATCCAATGGTACGCAAATCTGGCCATAGAGGGGACCAGAGACCGAATCATCTCTGATCGCCTCTATGATCTTGCAGGACCGTAGCGACGCCATGATGTCACTTCTGGTCTAGAGCGGAAGTAAACAAATTTTAAAGATCAAAATTTTTTATTTTTTTGGGGATATTTTGCTTTTAAACGTAAAGGAGAGATTTGGGGTTTTATAGATCCCAGATCGCTCCATAAAGTTTTTAAAGTTTTCTATTACAAGGGATGTTTACATAAAAAAAAGTGTAAACAAAAAAAATAAAAAAAATAAGAAAAAAAAAAAGTAAAGTGATAAAACACAGCGTAAACATAAAAAATAAAATAAATAAGAAAAAAAAGCATAAACATAAAAAAATAAAATAAATAAGAAAAAAAAAAGTAAAGTGATAAAACACAGCGTAAACATAAAATATTAAATAAATAAGAAAAAAAGCGTAAACATAAAACATAAAATAAATAAGAAAAAAAAGTAAAATGATAAAACACAGCATAAACATAAAAAATAAAATAAATAATAAATAAGAAAATAAAAATTATAGTGCCCCCATCCCTCCATGATCGTGTGCAGAAGCGAACGCACACGTAAGTCGGTTGCGCACGCATGTGTAACCGATGTTTGCACCACACATGTGAGGTATCACCGCGAACGTTAGAGCGAGAGCAATAATTCTAGTGCTAGACCTCCTCTGTAACTCAAACTGGTAACCTGTAACTCACAACCGGCAAATTTTTTTTTTTGCTGTAACTGGTAACTTGCAAGAAATTTTTTTAATTACCGTAGTTTGTCACCATTCCACGAGCGTGCGCAATTTTAAAGCGTGACATGTTAGGTATCTATTTACTCAGCGTAACATCACCTTTTATATTTTACCAAAAAAGTAGGTTATATATCGTGTTTTTTTTGCATTCAAAATTCAAGTGTATTCTTGTTTTTTAAATTGCGTTTTAAAAAAACGCTGCACAAATACCATGTGACATAAAAAAATTACAATAATTGCTATTTTATTCTCTAGGGTCTTTGCTAAAAAAAAAATTAATATATAATGTTTGAGGATTCTTAGTCATTTTCTAGCAAAAAAATACAGATTTTTACTTGTAAACAAAAAGTCCAGAAAAGGCCTGGAGCTGAAGTGGATTCTACTAGTGTATGACTGCCACTAAAAAAAACAATTGTTTTGCCTTGTTAATGTTTAGTTTGTTTCCTACGTAGTGAGTGTATCCCAGGAGAGACACAAGATTTACTTTTGGGAACGACGTCAATGCCTTTTTATTTTTTTTCTTCCCCCGCAGCGTTGTCAAGAAAAAAGGCGCGTCACTTGTCAAGAAAAAAGGCGCGTCACTCGTGTATTATATAGGGGGTAATTCAAGTTTGAAAATTGTAGTTTGGAGTAAAAAAAAAAAAAAAAAAGACTCTGTTACACTAATTGCTGGTCTCCTAATTAATCATAGCACAATTATATTGTCCGGCATTCTGTTAGTTTCAAGGCACTTGGAGGATTTACAAAGGAATAAAGAATGTAGTTCTCCTAATTGTCCCCTGTAATTGTGACAAATTAGTGGGTTGTTTTAATTGGAGCCCGATATGGAGGTTTCTCCGCGGAGAGACAAATACAGTCCTCTGTCTGAAGTTTATCTACGGCGAGGGTATCAGTAAAGCATAATGTCGTTTTAGAAAATGAACTTAATCCTTCTAATTCTAACATGACAAAAGCATCTATTGTTAAAGGATCAGTCCATCCGAAACGGCATAGCTTTTGGGTAGATCCTGGAGGATCAGATCAATAAATTGCCTTTTTTTTTATATATATATATATATATATATATATATATATATATATATACAGGGGGTCCCCGACTTACGAATGCCCGACCTATGAACAACCCCTACTTACGAACGGGGCGCTGCGGGGACCCTTTTCGCCGTCTTCCGGCCGTTCTGCGCATGCGCGGCCATACGGAGCCTCGGAAAATGCCGGCAAACTTCAGAAATGTCCGTAATTTGCCGCGCATGCGCAGAACGGCATTAGACGGAACATCGGAAATGTCCGGAAATGTCCGTATTTGTCGGTCTGCGCATGCGCGCCGACTTACGAACATTTCCGACTTCCGTACAGGCGGGCAGTCCCTAACAAGTTCGTAACTCGGGGACCCCCTGTATATACCATATTTATCGGCGTATAACACGCACCCCAAGTTTAGGAGGGCATTTTAAGGAAAAGAAGTTTTAGGAGGGAAGTTTAGGGGAAAAAAAACCTTACATTTAAGCGTCATTTGCAGCTTGCCCAGCGTCATTTGCAGCTTGCCCAGTGTCATTTGCAGCTTGCCCAGTGTCATTTGCAGCTTGCCCAGCGTCATTTGCAGCTTGCCCAGCGTCATTTGCAGCTTGCCCAGTGTCATTTGCAGCTTGCCCAGCGTCATTTGCAGCTTGCCCAGTGTCATTTGCAGCTTGCCCAGCGTCATTTGCAGCTTGCCCAGTGTCATTTGCAGCTTGCCCAGTGTCATTTGCAGCTTGCCCAGTGTCATTTGCAGCTTGCCCAGCGTCATTTGCAGCTTGCCTACGTTTAAATTTCCCGCCACCGAGACAGGCCGCGCGAGCGCCACCGAAAAAGACAGAGCGCCGACGAAAAAGACCGAGCCGACTGTTCGGCTCCGCTCGCAGTCCTGCCTCCCTGCTGTTTCGGGAGCGAGCGCAGGGAGGCGGGACTGCGAGCGGACAGTCGGCTCGGTCTTTTTCGGCGGCGCTCGTTCTTTTTGGCGGCGCTCGCTATTTTTTATTGGGCGGTGCTCGATTTTTTTGTCACTTTTTTGGGGGGATCGGCGTATAACACGAACCCTTGACTTTCCCTCTATTTTAAGGGGGAAAAGGTGCGTGTTATACGCTGATAAATACAGTATATATATATATATATATATATATATATATATATATATATATATATATATATATATATACAGTGGTGTGAAAAAGTGTTTGCCCCTTCCTCATTTCCTGTTCCTTTGCATGTTTGTCACACTTAAGTGTTTCGGAACATCAAACCAATTTAAACAATAGTCAAGGACAACACAAGTAAACACAAAATGCAATTTGTAAATGAAGGTGTTTATTATTAAAGGTGAAAAAAAATCCAAACCATCATGGCCCTGTGTGAAAAAGTGATTGCCCCCTAAACCTAATAACTGGTTGGGCCACCCTTAGCAGCAACAACTGCAACCAAGCGTTTGCGATAACGTGCAATGAGGCTTTTACAGCATCCTGGAGGAATTTTGGCCCACTCATCTTTGCAGAATTGTCCTAATTCAGTTACATTAGAGGGTTTTCGAGCATGAACAGCCTTTTTAAGGTCATACCACAACATCTCAATAGGATTCAGGTCAGGACTTTGGCTAGGCCACTCCAAAGTCTTCATTTTGTTTTTCTTCAGCCATTCGGTGGTGGACTTGCTGGTGTGTTTAGGATCATTGTCCTGCTGCAGAACCCAAGTTCGTTTCAGCTTGAGTACACGAACAGATGGTCGGACATTCTCCTTCAGGATCTCTTGGTAGACAGTAGAATTCATAGTTCCTTTTATCACGGCAAGTCTTCCAGGTCCTGAAGCAGCAAAACAGCCCCAGACCATCACACTACCACCACCATATTTTACTGTTGGTATAATGTTCTTTTTCTGAAATGCAGTGTTCCTTTTACGCAAGATATACTTGGACACAGACCTTCCAAAGAGTTCCACTTTTGTCTCATCGGTCCACAGAATGTTGTCCCAAAAGTCTTGGGGATCATCAAGATGTGTTGTGGAGAAATTGAGACGAGCTTTGATGTTCTTTTGCTCAGCAGTGGTTTTCTCCTTGGAACTCTGCCATGCAGGCCATTTTTGCCCAGTCTTTTCCTGATGGTGGAGGCATGAACGCTGACCTTAACTGAGGCAAGTGAGGCCTGCAGTTCCTTGGACGTTGTAGTGGGGTCTTTTGTGACCTCTTGGATGAGTCGTCGCTGCGCTCTTGGGGTAATTTTGGGCGGCCGGCCACTCCTGGGAAGGTTCACCACTGTTCCATGTCTTCGCCATTTGTGGATAATGGCTCTCACTGTGGTTCGCTGGATTCCCAAAGCTTTGGAAATGGCTTTATAACCCTTTCCAGACTGATAGATCTCAATTACTTTCTTTCTCAATTGTTCCTGAATTTCTTTGGGTCTCGGCATGATGTGTAGCTTTTAAGGATCTTCTGGTGGACCTTACTGTGTCAAGCAGCTCCTATTTAAGTGATGCCTTGATTGTGAACAGGTGTGGCAATAATCAGGCCTGGGTGTGGCTAGAGAAATTGAACTCAGGTGTGGACAACCACAGTTATAGTATGTTTTAACAAGGGGGGCAATCACTTTTTCACACAGGGCCATGATGGTTTGGATTTTTTTTCACCTTTAATAATAAACACCTTCATTTACAAATTGCATTTTGTGTTTACTTGTGTTGTACTTGACTATTGTTTAAATTGGTTTGATGTTCCGAAACACTTAAGTGTGACAAACATGCAAAGGAACAGGAAATGAGGAAGGGGGCAAACACTTTTTCACACCACTGTATACTATTTTGCAAAAAGTATTGGGACACCTGCCTTTACACTCCACTGTAATTCATCTCAAAGGCGTGAGTCGGGTTGAGGTCAGGACTCTCAAGTTCCTCCACCCCAAACTCGCTCACCCATGTCTTTATGGACTTTGCTTTGTGCACTGGTCCAAATCATTTGGTGGAGGGGGGGATTAAGGTGTGGGGGGTTGTTTTTCAGGGGTTGGGCTTGGCCCCTTAGTTCCAGTGAAGGGAACTCTTAAGGCGTCGGCATACCAAGACATTTTGGACAATTTCATGCTCCCAACTTTGTGGGAACAGTTTGGGGACGGCCCCTTCCTGTTCCTGTTCTTTATGGACCTTGCTTTCTGCACTGGTGGGCAGTCATGTTGGAACAGGAAGGATACATCCCCAAACTGTTACCACAAAGTTGGGAGCATGAAATTGTCCAAAATGTCTTGGTATGCTGACGCCTTAAGGCCCCTTTCACACTGAAGCGCTTCTAAACTGCCAGTAAAAACACTGAGCGCTTTTGAAGAGCTTTTCAGACGCTTTTGAAGAGCTTTCCATTCATTTCAATGGGGAGGGGAGTTTTTCACAGCCCTGCCAGCACACTGCCCCAGTGTGAAAGCGTTCATTGATTTTAATGGAAATAAGTTTTCGTGAGCTTTTTAGGCGCTGTTTTTAGCGTGAAAGAGCCTGAAAAGCGCCTCAGTGTGAAAGTGGTCTAAGAGTTCCCTTCACTGGAACTAAGGGGCCAAACCCAACCCCTGAAAAACAACCCCCCACCGTAATCCCCCATTCACCAAATGATTTGGACCTCAACCCGATAGAACACCTTCGGGATGAATTAGAGCGGAGACTGCGAGCCAGGCCTTCTCATCCAACACCAGTGCCCGACCTCCACAGGGATATACAATGTAATACCGACATATAATCACACACATAGGTTGGACTTGATGGACTTGTGTCTTTTTTCAACCTCACCGACTATGTAACTATATAACCTCACAAATGCTCTTCTGGAAGAATGGTCAAACATTCCCATAGACACACTCCTAAACCTTGTGGACGGCCTTCCCAGAAGAGTTGAAACTGTTATAGCTGCAAAGGGTGGGCCAACTCAATATTGAACCCTACGGACTTAAGCCCCCATACACACGCGCGGATTATCCGAGGACCAGGTCCGTCATACTTTGTCCGATGTTGGTGTTGCATACACACGGTCGGACAAAGTTGTCGGAAAATCCGATCATTCTGAACGTGGTGACGTTTGTTGCCTAGGACGGGACTACGTAGAGGCTAGTAGCCAATAGCTTTGGTCTTGTAATGTGATCTGAGCATGCGTAGCACTTTGTCCGTCAGACTACCATACACACGATCGGATTTGGTGTGATCGGACCGTGTTGTCCAAAAATCTATCCAGCAGGAGATAGGACTTTGTCCGTCGGACAATCCGACGTACACTGTCCGATGGTGCATACACACGGTCGGATTTTTCGACAACATTGTCCGATCGGACAGAATCCATGTGAAAATCCTACCGTGTGTATGGGGCTTAAGTCTGGGATGCCAGTAAAGTTCATGTGTGCGTGTAAAGGCAGGCGTCCCAATACTTTTAACAATATAGTGATTCTAAAAGGGGAACTCCCCTCACTTTAGAGCGATTTCCTCCTACTTTCTCTTGCATCTATGGGACAGGAAGTGAAGAGAAGTGTCCCCAATGGTAAAAGTTCATGTGTGTGTAAAGGCAGGTGTCCCAATACTTTTGGCAATATAGTGTATATAGGGGACAACAATAGTGTCATCAGGTATGAGGGGTCTCAGACTTCCTATTTCATAACATAAAGTCCCACAGGGGAGACCTGGGCAGGGCTACTGGGGATTTCAGTGCAGCAGAGGTAGCATTGTGAGCTCACCACATGGAGTTAAGTGGTATTAAACCCAAAACAAAAAATGTAATATATCGCAGCTTACCAGTCATTAGATGTGGTGGCTACATTTGTTTTTTTTGTTTTTTAGGCTTTTACCCTCTGGTGATCTGGCCAGTAACATACTTCTTTTATTAGCGTTCCTGCACACTGGATGAAGGAGCACATGGGGCACTTTTAGATAGCAGCATTGTCAGTCTGGGGAGGGGGGAGTGTTAGATGTAGTAGCAGATTTAGAAACAGACACTAATTAGATACTGTTGCAGTGGATTTCCAAAGAACAGCCCAGATCCTCCTCTTCTGGGGTCCCTCGCTGGCACTCCTGTCTCCTCCCTCCTGTCGAGTGCCCCCACAGCAAGCAGATTGCTATGAGGGCACCTGAGCTGAGTCATTCAGACACGGAGGCACGGTTTGGCCCCGCCCCCATCTCCTCATTGGCTAACTTACTTTGATTGACAGCAGCAGGAGCCAATGGCTGAGGCACTCGTGCACAATACTGGATCTAGATGGGGCTCAGGTAAGTATTTATGGGGGCTGCTCCACACAGGAGTTTTTTTTTATCTTAATGCGTAGAATGCACATAGATAAAAAAAAACTTCTGCCTTTAGAAGAGTTGTGGAGTAATATTTATCATAATTAACCCTGTGGGTACTGTGGTGGCTGATTTTATCAGTTGTAAACTAGATTTGCACATCATCTGGGTTAAAGATCTCAGGGCTTGGGTTCCGCATCTTAATGCAAATTTTCACCTACTTCTGCCCCTTATCTTCACATTGCCATCTTTTTAAAGCAATAGAAGCTGCCCACAGAGTCCTATATATACATTTGCTCCAAAGAAACAATTAGAAAGCTAAAAATGTTAAATATATGTGTACCGTATATACTCGAGTATAAGCCGAGTTTTTCAGCACATTTTTTTTGTGCTGAAAGTTATACTCGAGTCAAGCACTTTTCTGCAGCAGAGAATGACATTTTCCGACCCGATATCTCGGGGCCACTTGGGACTAGGAACCCCAAACTTGGTGTGCAAACCCAGTGAAACCAACACTACAACATATCCAAATGGGGTTCCTAGCACCAAGTGGCCCCGAGATACAGGGCCCCAAAGTCGGTCAACTGTGTCCACCTGCAGCAATGTCATTTCGGGACCCTTTGGGTCCAGAGACCCCAAATTTTGGCTGTAGATAGGGGGCATCTAGGAACCCCTAACTAGTTTGAAGTTCGGGGGACCTATGGCTGCAAATTGGCACAGTGAGGCTGCAAATGGTCACAGTGAGGCTGCAAATGGTCACAGTGAGGCTGCAAATGGGCATTGTTGACCCTCTTTTCCACTTATGCCCCGTACACGCGGTCGGAAATTCAGACGGAAAATGTCCGATCGGACCATGTTGTCGGAAAATCCGACCGTGTGTGGGCTCCATCGGACTTTTTCCGTCGGAACTTACGACGGAAAAAATTTGAGATCCTGCTCTCAAATTTTCCGACAACAAAGTCCTACCGGATTTTTTCCGATCGTGTATAGAGAATTCCGACGGACAAAGTGCCACGCATGCTCAGATCAACTTACGAGACCAAAGCTATTGGCTACTAGCCTCTACGTAGTTCCGTCGTACGCAACGAACGTCACCACGTTCAGAATGATCGGATTTGTCCGAACGTGTGTATGCAACACCAGTGTCGGACAAAATCTGTCAGAAAAAATCAGACGGATTTTGTGGTCGGAATTTCCGACCGTGTGTACGGGGCATTACAGTAGCTGCGCATTTCTCACCCTAGGCTTATACTCGAGTCAATAACTTTTCCCATTTTTGGTAAAATTAGGTGCCTCTGCTTATATTCGGGTCGGCTTATACTCAAGTATATATGGTATTTAGGTAGGCTGTGTTAATGGTAATACATAACAAGCATATAATGGGGGGCTTCTAATGTGAGTGCAAATGAGGAAATACGCTTTAAGTTAAAACTAAAGCCATAATAGCCCAATTTACTATCCTGGGGCTGGCAGTAAAGGCAGTACAATCCTGTCTGGGTATTTAATGTTTTTTTAAAAACATCAATAATACTTTTAAAAGTTTTTTAATAAGATAGATTTTAAACTCTTGTAGACAACGCTCTCCACCTTAAGGCCCCTTTCACACTGGGGGCGTTTTGCAGGCGCTATAGCGTTAAAAATAGCGTCTGCAAACCGACTTAAATCAGCTGCTCCATGCACTCCAGTGTGAAAGCCGGAGGGCTTTCACACTGGAGCGGTGCGCTGGCAGGACGTCAGAAAAAGTCCTGCCAGCAGCTTCTTTGGAGCGGTAAACGAGCGGTGAACTCACCGCTGCTATCCATTGAAATCACATTGAAATCAATGGGACAGCGCTGCTATACCGCCGGCAAAACACAGCTGTTGCGGCGTTTTATGGGCGGATTTAACCCCTTTTTGGCCGCTAGCGGGGGGTTAAAACCGCCCTGCTACCGGCCGAATAGCGCCACTAAAATGACGGTAAATCGTGGCTAAAAATAGCGCTGCTTTACCGCTGGCGCCCTAGGCGGGACAGTGTGAAAGGGCTGTTAGGTTTTCCTGTTTGTTAACTAAAGCGGATCTCCAGTAATTTTTTCGACTTCCCATCTATTAAACCTTCTGCCCTTGTTGTTTTAAGGAATACAGCCCCGGAAGATTTGGCTGCTGAATGACCAGGCCATTTTTTGCGATACGGCACTGCGCCGCTTTAACTGACGTTGCACCCAAACAAAATTGACGTCCTTTTTTTCCCACAAATAGAGCTTTCTTTTGGTGGTATTTGATCACCTCTGCGGTTATTATTTTTTGCGCTATAAACAAAAAAAGAGCGAAAAAAAACACAATATTTTGTACTTTTTGCTATAATAAATATCCCCATTTAAAAAAAAAAGAATGTCCTCAGTTTAGGCCGATACGTATTCTTCTACATATTTTTGGTAATAAAAAATCGCAATAAGTGTATATTGATTGGTTTGCGCAAAAGTTATAGCGTTTACAAAATAGGGGATTGATTTATAGCATTTTTATTATAATTTTTTTTTTTTTTTTAACTAGTAATGGCGGCGATTTGCGATTTTTATCGGGACAGCGACATTATGGCGGACACATCAGACACTTTTGACACATTTTTGGGACCATTGTCATTTATACAGGCAAACGGTAGAATTTTTTAAATGTCGCCTATGGAGATTTTTAAGGGTAAAAGTTTGTCGCCATTCCACTAGCGGGTGCAAATTTGAAGCGTGTCATGTTGGGTATCAATTTACTCGGCGTAACATTATCTTTCACAACATAAAAAAAAAAAATTGGGCTAACTTTACTGTTGTCTTATTTTTTAATCGAAAAAAGTTGATATTTTTTTTTAAAAAGTGCGCTTGTAAGACCGCTTCGCAAATACGGTGTGACAGAAAGTATTGCAACGACCGCCATTTTATTCTGTAGGATGTTAGAAAAAAAAAAGTATAATGTTTGGGGGTTCTAAGTAATTTTCTAGCAAAAACAAAATGTTTTTAACTTGTAAACAACAAATCTAAAAAAGAGGCTCAGTCCTTAAAGAGGAGTGCCAACAAAAAAAAAAAAATTAAAAGTCAGCAGCTACAAATACTGCAGCTGCTGACTTTTAATAATCGGACACTTAGGCCCCTTTCACACTGGGGCGTTTTTCAGGCGGTACAGCGCTAAAAATAGCGCCTGTTCACCGCCTGAAAAAATTCGGCCCCTTTAACTCCAGTGTGAAAGCCGGCGGGCTTTCACACTGGAGCGGTGCGCTAGCAGGACGGCAAAAAAAAGTCCTGCTAGCAGCATCTTTGGAGCGGTATAGGAGCGGTGTGTTCACCGCTCCTATACCGCTCCTATACCGCTCCTTCCCATTGATTTGAATGGGAAACCGCGGTAAAACCGCGGCGATACGGCGGCACTCTGCGGGGGTGTTTAAACCCTTTTTCGGCCGCTCACGGGGGGTAAAACCGCACCGCAAGCGGCCGAATATCGCGGTTAAAACGATGGTAAAGCAGCGCTAAATATAGCGCTGCTGTACCGTCACCGCGGCTCCCCGCCCCAGTGTGAAAAGGGGCCTTACCTGTCCCGGGGTCCAGCAATGCGGGGGAACAAGACCCCCCCTCGTTCCCCGCTCCGCTCGCGGCGCCGCCATTCTTAATGTGGGAACCCGGCTGTGGCTTCACAGCCGGGCACCCACCGCGCATGCGCGTGCGGCGCCGTGCGCCGTGATTCGACGCTCACTCATCTGGGACACATGACAGGTCCCAGATGACTGTGCGGCGCCTACAGGAAGTGACGTTTAGCCCGGGCAATGAAGGTGGCAGACTACGAGGGACCCCCTAGGTGAGTAAAAAAAAATTTTTTTTCCAATTTTTTTTTTTTTTCTTTTTATGATTTTTAAGCCACTATTTTTTTTTTTTGCCCGCAACCCCACTTTAAGTGGTTCCACCAAGTACAGGTAAGGTTTCATTTCTATCAATTCATTACATGGTTTGGATAATGTCCTTGAATGGAATAGAAGTTGCTTGCTGGTGTTACAACATATCCACTAATTGTTTGTAGGGATCAGTATACCAGCAAGGTTTGCTTGCTTACGTAACAGTCCTTACAGGGAAGTAGTATGCTATCTTATTACGTGCTGTCCAAGTACCTATAATACTTCCTTATTAAGGCTGTTATCTCATATGGGGCAGGAACTGCATATCATTCTAAAAGTTTGATTTCAATTGCATCCTGTTTGCCCTACTGATTGAAGGTCATCAGCAAAGGGCAGGAAGCATCCTGTAGGAGGATACTGTGTGCGCTGCAATGTCTAAAGCAAGCCATCGATGATACGATTTTCTTTCCTTCCACCACGGGAGAGAAGAAAAGAAAATTGCTCGATTCCCCCATCAACACATTCGGTTTCGGTGGGTCCCGGCTGAATTTCGATCCATGTGCACTACCTTGAAAAAGTATTCATACCACTTGACATTTTCCCCAGTTTGTCACGTTACAACTAAAAACGTAAATGTATTTTATTGGGATTTTTTGTGATAGACCAACACAATCCTGGTTAGAATTAACCGCTTGCCGACCAGCCGCCGTCATAATACTGCGGCAGGTCGTCACGATCCCGCGGATCGCCGTAGCTATACGTCGGCTCGCGGGAACGGGATAGCAGGCGCGCGTGCGCTGCCGGAGGCATGTGCACGCGCCCACTGCACTGCTCACGATCTGTCACACTAGGTGGCGATCAAGGGGTTAACTGTGTTCCCTAGTGTGTGTTCTAACTGTAGGGGGAGAAGACTGACCTAGAAGAAATGACAGATCTTGGTTCCTAGCTATTAGGAACTCACGATCTGTCACTCCTCACAGAACAGGGGTTAACACTAGGTGGTGATCAAGGGGTTAACTGTGTTCCCTAGTATGTGTTCTAACTGTAGGGGGAGAAGACTGACATAGAAGAAATGACAGATCGTGGTTCCTAGCTATTAGGAACTCGCGATCTGTCACTCCTCACAGAACAGAACAGGGATTTGTGTGTTTACACACACACGTCCCTGTTCTGCCTCTCGTGCCGGCGATCGCTCGTGGCCTGCAGTCATCACAAGTGGTGGCCACGAGCGATCGCGGGCACGAGGGGCAGAACAGGGACGTGTGTGTGTAAACACACAAATCTCTGTTCTGTTCTGTGAGGAGTGACAGATCGTGAGTTCCTAATAGCTAGGAGCCCCGATCTGTCATTTCTTCTAGGTCAGTCTTCTCCCCTTACAGTTAGAACACACACTAGGGAACACAGTTAACCCCTTGATCGCCACCTAGTGTTAACCCCTGTTCTGTGAGGAGTGACAGATCGTGCGTTCAAAATAGCTAGGAACCACGATCTGTCATTTCTTCTAGGTCAGTCTTCTCCCCCTACAGTTAGAACACACACTAGGGAACACAAATTAACCCCTTGATCACCACCTAATGTTAACCCCTTCCCTGCCAGTGACATTTTTACAGTAATCAGTGCATTTTTATAGCACTGATCGCTGTATAAATGCCAATGGTCCCAAAAATGTGTCCGCCATAATGGCGCAGTCCTGATAAAAATCGCAGATCGCCGCCATTACTAGTAAAGAAAAAAATAATAATAAAAATGCCATAAATCTAACCCCTATTTTGTAGACGCTATAACTTTTGCGCAAACCAATCACTATACGCTTATTGCAATTTTTTTACCAAAAATATGTAGAAGAATACGTATCGGCCTAAACTGAGAAAAAAATAGGGGATGGGCATATTTATTATAGCAAAAAGTACAAAACATTGGGGGTTATTTACGAAAGGCAAATCCACTTTGCACTGCAAGTGCACTTGAAAGTGCAGTCGCTCTAAATCTGAGAGGTAGATCTGAAATGAGGGGAAGCTCTGCTGTGATTTTATCATCCAATCATGTGCAAGCTAAAATGCTGTTTTTTATTTTCCTTGCATGCCCCTCTCGGATCTACAGCGACTTTACTTCCAAGTGCACTTGCAGTGCAAAGTGGATTTTCCTTTAGTAAATAACCCCCATTACGTTTTTTTTCAAAATTGTCGCTCTTTTTTTGTTTATAGCGCAAAAAATAAAAACCGCTGGGGCGATCAAATACCACCAAAAGAAAGCTCTATTTGTGGGAAAAGGAGGACGTCAATTTTGTTTGGGTGCAGCGCAGCACGACCGCGCAATTGTCAGTTAAAGCGACGCAGTGCAGAATTACAAAAAATGGCCTGGTCATTCAGCAGCCAAATCTTCCGGGGGCTGAAGTGGTTAAAAGGCATGTGCTGCATAGCAGGAGAGCTGACTTGCTGGCCGGCTTTGCCAAGAAGTGGAAAAATAAAGGCTCTACTGGCAGGATCAACAGGTAATTGACAGACTGCATCATATTTGTCATTTTTCTTTTTTTGCATAGTTCCACTTTACAGTGCATCTTCAATGCTGGATAAAATGACGATGGGCAGAAAAAAAAAGTCCCTAGCCCTGTTTTGTCTTTGTTAGTGATGAAGGTTTTAGGATATTTTGAAATGGTGGCATTGAGCCCTCCTCGGTAAGGTAGACTACAAATCAAAATTGATAATGAAGGCTTGAAATGCATACAGGGGATCACAGCCTTGCTTCAGATTTCCATCCAGGCATTGCTGTAGAGCGCCAGTCCAACCAACTCCTTTATGCCGGTAATCTGATAACCCCTACTTCTGATGCAGGCTCCGTGCTGTCTCCCCCATACAGAAAGCCTCATGTTAAAAAATGGCAGAACTAGGAGCTTTCTCCCGGCCAACAAACAGATTCAAACCTGCCTTGGAAGTCCAAGCGTGATTGGCAATTCCGGAAGTAGAGAGAAAGCAAGAAGACTCCCTGTAATAGGCATCACTAGACATGAGCACAACTAAAAAAAAATTTGTTTATTTTCGTTTCGTTTTTTTGGTTTCCGTTGATTCGTAACGATTCGTAAATTCGTAAGTCTTCGGTGTTCGTATTCGTAACGATTCGTATTTTCGTAAGAGTTATTTTTTCGTTGATTCGTATTTCTGTTTTATTCGAAATTCGGACGCATTCGTATTTATTCGTACATTCGTAACATTCGTAGATTCGTAATCGGAGCATAATTCATAATTTTATGTAATGTGTATGCTATTATTACATTTTAAGAGACACGGAAAATTACTAATCGAAAAAAAAAGTTACGAATGTACGAATTTTTTCGTTCAATCCATTTGACGAAGCACGTTAAGCAGCGCCATTGTAAGAGACACGGAAAATTACGAATCGAAAAAAAAAGTTACGAATGTACGAATTTTTTCGTTCAATCCATTCGAAGCACGTTAAGCAGCGCCATTGTAAGAGACACGGAAAATTACGAATCGAAAAAAAAAAAAAAAAGTTACGAATTTTTTTCGTTCAATCCATTTGACGAAGCACGTTAAGCAGCGCCATTGTAAGAGACACGGAAAATTACAAATCGAAAAAAAAAAAAAGTTACTAATTTTTTCCTTCAATCCATTCGAAGCACGTTAAGCAGCGCCATTGTAAGAGACACGGAAAATTACGAATCGAAAAAAAATAAAAAAGTTACGAATGTACGAATTTTTTTCGTTCAATCCATTCGAGGCACGTTAAGCAGCACCATTGTAAGGGACACGGAAAATTACCAATTCAACAAAAAAAGTTACGAATGTACGAATTTTTTCGTTCATTTTGATTTTCGTTGTTCCTGTTTTCGTTTTTCGGATTTTCTTCTTTCGTAGATTCGTTGTTTCTAATTATTTTTTTTTCGGATTTTCGTTGTTTTCAGATTCGTTCGATTCGAACGATTCGTTAAAATTTTTAGCGAACCATTCGTACGATAACGAATGAACGAAAATAACGAAAAAAAACGAAAAACGAAAAAAAAAAAACGAAACTAATTGCACATGTCTATTCAAACCTGCCTTGGAAGTCCAAGCGTGATTGGCAATACCGGAAGTAGAGAGAAAGCAAGAAGACTCCCTGTAATAGGCATCACCCGGGTATAACCACTTCAACCAAATGACGTACAAGTACGTGATTTGGCATGAAGTGGTTAAAACATGGGCACTATATTGAGTTTGCTGTGGATCCCCACCACATACAGCATACTGATGACACTGCATTAAGTGTTTGATAATCAAACATCACATAAATGTATAAGAAAGAACACAATTCAGAGAATAGTACATTTGTTCCCTTAAATATTTCACAGCAATTGCAGCGGATACAAAATAGTTGCTCGACGGTGTACAAAATCTGTGCGGTGCATTAAAGCGGAGTTCCACCCAAAAATGGAACTTCAGCTTTAAGCACTCCTCGCCCCCTTACATGCCACATTTGGCATGTCATTTTTTTGGGGGGGGGGAGTGGGGGCTTCATTAGGAGGGGGACTTCCTGTCCCACTTCCTCCTTCCGCCCAGGAACCGCCTAGGCGACTCCTCCTTTCGCCCCTCCCTCTAGGCGATCTCCTGGGACACGTGACAGGTCCCAGGAGATCGCCTATCCACTCCGGGAGCGCAGCGCGACTCGTGCATGCGCCGTGCGTGCCCGGCCGTAAAGCCGAAAGCTGTCACGGCCGGGTGCCCAGAGTGGCAATGGAGGCGCCGGCGAAGAGGAGGGGGAGAGGAGCGACACCCCGCTCGGCCGCATCGCTGGACCGTGGAACAGGTGAGTGTCTGTTTATTAAAAGTCAGCAACTACACTTTTTGTAGCTGCTGACTGTTAAAAGGCCTGGAACTCCCCTTTAACTATCTAATGATGAGACTTTAACCACTTCAGCCCCGGAGGATTTTACCCCCTTTCTGACCAGAGCACTTTTTGCGATTCGGCACTGCGTCGCTTTAACTGACAATTGCGCGGTCGTGCGACGTTGCACCCAAACAAAATTGACGTCCTATCTTTCCCACAAATAGAGCTTTCTTTTGGTGGTATTTGATTTGATTTGATTTGATTTGGTTTTTATTGTTTGCGCTATAAACAAAAGAAGAGCGACAATTTTGAAAAAAAAACACAATATTTTTTTACTTTTTGCTATAATAAATATCCCATTTTTAAAAAATAAATAAATCATTTTTTTTTACTCAGTTTAGGCCGATATGTATTCTTCTACATATTTTTGGTTAAAAAAAATCGCAATAAGCGTATATTGATTGGTTTACGCAAAAGTTATAGGGTCTACAAAATAGGGGATAGATTTATTGCATTTTTTTTTTTGCTAGTAATGGCGGCGATCTGCGATTCTTTTTCATGACTGCGACATTGCGACGGACACTTCGGACACTTTTGACAAATTTTTGGGACCATTCACATTTGCACAGCGATCGTTGCTATAAAATTGCACTGATTACTGTGTAAATGTGACTGGCAGGAAAGTGGTTAACACTAGGGGGGCGCTGCAGGGGTTAATGTATGTTCCCTGCGAGTGATTCTAACTGTGGGGGAGGGGACTCACAAGGGGAGGAGACCGATCGGTGTTCCTCTGTATTGGGAACACACCATTGGTCTCCTCTCCACTGACAGGACGTGGATGGATCTGTGTGTTTACAAACACACAGATCCACGGTCATGCTGTGTTCCCGGGCAATCGCGGGTGCCCGGCGGACCTCGTGGCCGCTGGGCCCTCGTACCGGGTCCCGAGCGACGCCGTGGGCGCGCGTGCCCCCTAGACGGCCGGGAATGGGAGGACGTCATATGACGTCCACCCAGGATGGGAGATCCACCTTGTGGACGTCATATGACGGTGGCCAGTATTGAAGTGGTTAATGGGTTCTGCACAATTCAAATACCTCCATAAAACCATTTGTACTGCTACTGATTGCTATGTACAGCACCTTGCCAGCCCCACCGGCCATGATCTGCCTGCATTGCACATAAAAGCATACAGACCCATTGATGACATGACCGGGTTTAAAATAAGGTATGCAATGAATATAGGAAAAGGTTTTATTTTAAAAATATCATCAGTAAGTTGATATGGAGGAACCAGGGAAGGCAAAATATAAGCAGACTTAACTTTAGCTTTAAATAATTATTAGGGTTGGTATTATTTCCCGCAATTTGTACAGGACACTTGCTTGTGGCTTACATAAAGAGGAAGTGGATACTGACACTTATTCTGCAGAAATTCAGCTAAACACGTCTCCTCAGTTGGAAATGGCTATGAAATAGGAGATATATTCAGAATGTAAAAGAGAAACAGGACCAGGAGTGCAAAAATAACACTAACTGGGCAGGTGGAAAATGCACAGTGGAGGTGTAACTGAAGGCCAATCAAGCGCTATAAAACCTGCAGAACCTATTCCGACCGTATCTACAAACATGGCATATAAGTCTATGAAGGTTCTCATTTATCCCTGTCATGTTATATAGTAATAGTCACATCTCACTTGGCTTGTTCTACAACACCACCCATCCAAGGGTCTATGAAAGCTCCCATTTATCCTAGTCAAGGTATATAATATTAGTAACATCTTATGCCGCGTACACACGGTCGGAATTTCCGATGGAAACAGTCCGATGGGAGCTTTTCATCGGATTTTCCGACCGTGTGTACGCCCAACGGTCCTTTTCTGTCGGAATTTCCGACGGACTTTGAATTGAGAACCTGTTCTCAATTTTTCCGACGGAAAACCTTTCTATCGGATTTTCCGATCGTGTATATGCAATTCCGACGCGCAAAATTCCGACGCATGCTCGGAAACAATTCGACGCATGCTCAGAAGCATTAAACTTCCCTTTTATAGTGCTGTCGAACGTGTCTTATGCCGCTGTGTTACTGACCATCGCAATTTGGTGTGATCGTGTGTAGGCAACACAGCTTGAGCGGAATTCCATCGGAAAAACCGTCAGATTTTTTTCCGACGAGAATTCCGATCGTGTGTACGCGGCATAACTGGGCTTGTTCTATAACACTGAAGGGGTTTACCTTCACCAAAATGGTGTTAAAAGCTACAAATGGGAAAATATGGCATATAAGTGTAGCGGCCATAACCCACAGAGGGGCGGCCTTGACTTTTGGGCTTACCAGTTACCTCCTCGTGGCTCGTCAATGAATGTCCAGGGGTTCCCAGTGTTAGTACCCAACAACTTTGGATGCTGACACATAAAAAGTCCTTTTGAAGGTTTTTATTCTGCAGTGGTAACATCCAACATAACACAGTTTCAGATAGGAATAGCGGGCAAGGGTGAAGAAACTCAGGCACCTTGAACTCGCTTGAATGAGCTGTGGTGCCCCTCCAATAATGAGAGCACACCGGGATGCCTTGAATCCTCCTTCAGTTACTGGGCCAAAGTTTATCATTTATTCCAGTAGTGGTATATAGCAGTGGTCATCAAGCCTGTCCTCAGGGCCCACTAACAGGCCAGGTTTGCAAGATAACTGAAATATATCACAGGTGATATAATTTGCTGCTCAGTGATTGCAGTATTCCTAGGGGAGAGGAGGAGTTGCCTAGGCGGCCAAGAACAGGAAGGAGGAGGTGGGACAGGAAGTCCCACTCTAAACTAAGTCCCCGTCCCCCCCCCCAGAAAAATGACATGCCAAATGTGGCATGTCAGGGGGCGAGGAGTACTTAAAGCGGAAGTTCCACTTTTGGGTGGAACTCCGTTTTAATACAACCTTGTCACCTGCCCATTTAGGACAGAGTTACAGTGCCTCCTAATAATCAACTTCCCCAGCAAAGTATACTTACAAATCCACATTTCCTTGCTGCAGGAGCCTACCTTGGGTAAGTCCCTGTGTTAGGTGTTGTTGGCATTTAGCCAGGTTGTTGGAGCCTGCGTTGGCCACTCAGGCCTGAGCACTGGCACATAAAGAGGTCACATATGCCCCATACCAGAAAGCCTTGTTCCATTTGAGAAAAGGACTAAGAACACTAATGCCCTGTACACACGATAGGATTTTCCGATGGAAAATGTGTGATAGGACCTTGTTGTCGGAAATTCCGACCGTGGGTAGGCGCCATCACACATTTTCCATAGGAATTTCCGTCACACAAAATTTGAGATCTGGTTCTCAAATTTTCCGACAACAAAATCCGTTCGTGTGCACACAATTCCGACGCACAAAGTTCCACGCATGCTCAGAATCAAGCGGAAGAGCAGCGCTGTCTATTGAACTTAATTTTTCTCGGCTCGTCATACGTGTTGTACGTCACCGCGTTCTTGACGTTCTGAATTTCCGACCAACTTTGTGTGACCGTGTGTATGCAACACAAGTTTGAGCCAACATCGGTCGGAAAAAATCCCATGGATTTTGTTGTTGGAAAATCCTATCGTTTGTACAGGGCATAAGAGAGCAGTGAGGCAACTATAGGGTGAGGATGGGTGAATATACTTTGCCAGGGGAGGTGGGCTATCGGCAAACACTGTTCCTGAACAGGCAAAGCAACAGTATTCTTTTTTTACAAAGATATGACCCCTTAGCTTGACCAAAACTCGCAATAACAAACTTATTTAATAAAATAAGAGACCACACCATTTCCTTGGAGTTAAATGGCCATAACAGCTATTTATTAAATCCAAAATAAGAACTCCAATTTTCTTATTTACCAATAAACATAAATAACACATAAATAACCATAAATAACATAATAACATTAACCCCTTCAGATTCCTTCTGAAACTAGAAAACAAACAGGTTAACACCCACTTATTATTGGTCAGTGACGGCGCTAAGTGCTATATACCATAACCATGATATCAATCGATATCAACCACCAGGGGGCACTGCGGGATATACAGACCCATGGGTCTCACTCTGTACCACCCGATAACCAACTTTCCCGCAGTGCACAATACCATTAAACATCAACAACGTTTGATGTACCAGGAGGGGCCATCTATTGATGAGCCCCCCACCCACTTACCACCTGTATAACTGCTGCCGTCACTGACCAACACAAACAACCAACGCCAACCCCCCTTTTGCTGTCATGACGAATTCTTTTCAACGACCTGAAACGACAATGAGAACATTAACACATCCAATACACATCCTTAAAATAAGGGAGGGTGGGTGGGAAAAACTGCCTCCTCAAGCTCTGTCTCTTCCCGCACTGTCCTCCCGAGCTCCGCCCCTCCTCTTATATGGCCGCTCCCCTTCCTTGCAGAACCACTCCCCTTATCTTTCACCTCTCCTTGTCAGCTGCCCAGTGAGTCACTTGACACTTCTGTCATGTGCAGCCCTCCATTACCTTTCCTTTCAGTTCGTTACATTCCGGTCTTTTCTGTATCGCTTTAACTTGTAATGAAAGGTCCATTGCATTGTTACTTTCCTTTAATGCATCATATGTGATTCAGTATTTTTAAAAAGAAGCTGTGAGTATCAAGATAGACATTCTAGAGGGGCAAATCCTTAGCTAGTGTGGAACCTGATTTTATACACCTCCTGGTTTTCCATTGACTGATAATAATGTAAACTTTTCTGCTCTTGTCCTATATGCATTTCATGCTGTGGAAACTCTGTATCTTTGTTATTTTTTTTACTCTTTGTGAAACATTTTTTAATGAAAATATTGAAACGAAAAAGAAGCTGTGAGTAACTCATAGTGATGACAAAAAGGAGGCAGAAATGACAGGAAGACGGTGCAGAATGACATACAGTAGCTGGTAGAACACAGAATTCATACACTGAGGGACAAAAATAGAAAAATTTCTCAACTAATAGGAAGTTGAAATTAAAAACCCAAAGGAGTAACGAAATATACAGTACATTACATAACACTATGGTATAAAGAAATTGGTATGGCCTCTATATTAGATATCAAGAGAGTAGGGGTGGGTATCATCATCCTAGGCCAGTGATGGCGAACCTATGGCACGCGTGCCACAGCTGGCACGCAGAGCCATCTCTGTGGGCACACGAGAGGGTCCAGGACAGAGCTAGAGGTCTCTCTCCTCTCAGCCCCCCATCCCTCTCTTTTAGCCCCCCTCTTTGTGTCCCCCTCTCTCTGTCCCCCCTCTCTCAGCTCACCCCTCTCTCAGCTTATCTCTCGCACCCCTCTCTCTCTGTCCCTCTTCTCTCTCTCTGTCCCACTTCTCTTTCTCTGTTCCCCCTCCCTCTCTCTGTTCCTCCCCTCTCTCAGCTCACCTCTCTCTCAGCATTTCTCTCAGCCCCTCTCCCTCTCTTTTGCCCCTCTCTCTCAGCATCTCTCTCACACCCCCCTCCCTCTCTCTCACACCCCCCTCCCTCTCTCTCACACCCCCTCCCTCTCTCTCAGCCCCCCTCCCTCTCTCTGTTCCCTCTCTCTTTCAGCATATCTCTCACCCCCTCTCTCTCTCTGCCCCCTCTCTCAGCCCCCTCCTTTTCAGCATCTCTCTCACACCCCTCTCTCTCAGCCGCTCTCCCTCTCTCTCGGCCCCTCTTCTCTCTCTCTCAGCCCCCTCCCTCTCTCTCAGCCCCCTCCCTCTCTCTCAGCCCCCCTCCCTCTCTCTCAGCCCCCCTCCCTCTCTCTCTGCCCCCCTCTCTATCTCTCTGCCCCCCCTCTCTCTCTCTCTTGCGAATTGCTGTGTTGGCACTTTGGTTTTGTGTTGCAATGTATTTATTTCAGTTTGGGCACTCGGGCTCAAAAAGGTTCGCCATCACTGTCCTAGGCAATTAATGTATAAAGATAGGTGCATCTGCATGGGCTACTATGCGGTGAGTTATGCCTACACATTACTCTACTCCAATCTGTATCAGTATATATTCCTGTTAATGTTTTTACAATGAAATGACGTCCATAACTATAAGATTGTATCTCCTTTTGCTTCAGATGCTATAATTTCTCCTGAGGAAGCGACTTCCTTGCGAAACTAGTCGAGAAAAATTGTCGGCATCTGCTCATTATCCCCACAGTATGGGGATTTGGACCTGTGTTAACTGTGTCTTTTGTCTTATGTCTTGAACTTTTGTAACACTGTATTAGCAACCCTATGTTTGGCTTGCATACATTCAATGTGTTTTATTACTTTCTTTAATAAATATAAATTTTTATAAATTTACTTATCAAATTATTGGGTATCGAGATAGTCCATCATTTCCACAGGTGTTGTATGGTAACACTAGGGAGTAGCCCATGCAGATGCACCTATCTTTATACATATAACACTATGGTACAAATACATCATCGGATACAGCATCGCAGAACTGCGCAATTGTCAGGTAAAGTGACACAGTGCCGTTGTTCTGCCGAGAAAGGTCCGCCCGGCGCAGTACGAAGGACTAGGGATCTTCCGAAAATTGCCAAAGCTAAACAGCTGGGAGTGAAGTGTATACCGCGCAGTATTGTAGTATTGGAAATTTTTTTTGTTGTAAAAAAAGCCATTAATTTCTTTAAAAATAGCGTGCAAACACATGTATTTTTTTTTTTAAAAAGGAAGCCTTAAGTTTTCAGCTTACATGATATATATATATATATATTTTTTTTTATTAATAAAAAATGTGGGCATTGGTTACAGTAATGCCCCGTACACACGGTCGGAAATTCCGACGGAAAATGTCCGATCGCACCATGTTGTCGGAAAATCCGCCCGTGTGTAGGCTCCATCTGACTTTGTCCGTGGGAAAAAATTTGAGATCCTGCTCTCAAATTTTCTGACAACAAAATCCGATCGGACTTTTTCCGATCGTGTGTACAGAATTCTGACGGACAAAGTGCCACGCATGCTCAGATCAAATAACGAGACCAAAGCTATTGGCTACTAGCCTCTACGTAGTTCCGTCGTACGCAACGGACGTCACCACGTTCAGAATGATCGGATTTTCCGACAACTTTGTCCGACCGTGTGTATGCACCACCAGTGTCAGACAAAATCCGTCGGAAAAAATCCGACGGATTTTGTGGTCGGAATTTCCGACCGTGTGTACGGGGGCTAAGAATAATGACAAATTTGGCCCTTGGTTACAGACCCGCCCCTTACTTAGATGCGCCTTGCAGAGTAGCGCGAGCATCGGGAGCGTGCGGCATCGTCTCGTACACCAACACGTTAAGTGCGCCTGCGGGTTGTACACTTTTTGGAAGATGCCTAGTCCTTCGTACTGCGCAAACGCTGCGCCTGCGCAGTAGAGGGGGGACCTTATCCGGCGGGGGAACTTTCTCGGCAGGACACCGTATCGCACAAAAAAAATTGGCTGGGTCAGGAAGGGGGTAAAACCTTCAGAAGCTGAATTGGTTAAGCTTTAGGTGGAGTCTTGGAGGACAGGATGGGTGGTCAGAAAAACTATGCATACAAATCAAGGGGAGAACGAAGATTTGCAGTCCAAGGACCACGGCTATGGAACGCTCTACCTACGAACATCCGCTTGGAAAAAGACCATGGGGCCTTGAGGAAAAAACTCAAGACCCACCTCTTCTAATGCGGCGTACACACGGTCGGAATTTCCGATGGAAACAGTCCGATGGGAGCTTTTCATCGGATTTTCCGACCGTGTGTACGCCCATCGGTATTTTTCTGTCGGAATTTCCGACGGACTTTTGATTGAGAACCTGTTCTTAATTTTTCCGACGGAAAACCTTTCTATCGGATTTTCCGACCGTGTGTATGCCCAACGGTCTTTTTCTGTCGGAATTTCCGACGGACTTTGAATTGAGAACCTGTTCTCAATTTTTCCGACGGAAAACCTTTCTATCGGATTTTCCGATCGTGTGTATGCAATTCCGACACGCAAAATTCCGACGCATGCTCGGAAACAATTCGACGCATGCTCGGAAGCATTAAACTTCCCTTTCATAGTGCTGTCGAACTTGTTTTATGCCGCTGTGTTAATGACCGTCGGAATTTGGTGTGATCGTGTGTAGGCAACACAGCTTGAGCGTTTGAGAGTTTTTTCCAACGAGAATTCCGATCGTGTGTACGCGGCATAAGAAGGAATCAATGCAGATTGGATCAAGCGCCTCGATGCGATTCAGTTCGCAGTTGCAGCGCTATACAAATCATTCTTTCATACACAGTGACCCCCAACTCTCAACTTCCGAGGGGCATTCGCTACCAAGAATCATTGCTGCTACGATTTTGGAAGCCACCTTTCAACCAGTGATCTTGGTTCATATTTATTGATGTCAGGGCACCTAATGTGATGACATAATCCCTCCGTGGTCTATAGATCAAGAATAATATACAGGATTGTGAACATTCTGTACGTAGGAGAAGGATGTAATATAATTCCCCATTCACACAGTACAGATGCATCTGGGCACTTGGACAGCTGAGAGTTATTGGTTTATTGGGCTTGATGTATGGCGACTTAGTCTGGAGATGTTTAGACAATTTGTTAGAAAGCTCACAATGAATAAAGGATGAAAAGAGAAACAAAATCTTCATCACTGTCTTTGTGTATCAGATAGGAAGACAGAACAAGAAGGAAATAAACCAGCCTTACACGGATGGCATGTCAACCAACAAAGCACCCAAAGACCTTCAGGCTTCTTCGATAAGACCGTGCAAAAAGCAGCCATTGCATCCAAAACACAGTAACCTATGGCAGCCAATAAGATTGTATTTATTTATTCGAGGTACTTATGTTACATTGTCAATTTACACAGCACTTTACATACTATGCACTTCCTTCAGTCCCTGCCCTCAAGAAG
The DNA here is from genome assembly GCA_028564925.1 of Lithobates sylvaticus. Lineage (NCBI taxonomy): Eukaryota > Metazoa > Chordata > Amphibia > Anura > Ranidae > Lithobates > Lithobates sylvaticus. The sequence continues at coordinate 21,237,222 of CM053032.1, forward strand.
CTTACAGTCTTAGGTCCCTATCATGTTACACGCAGAAGCCAATTCAATCAACCCACCAGCAATGTCTTTGGAGGGTGGGAAAAAACCCACTGAAGCAAAGTGGGAACATGCAAACTCCATGCAGACCATGTCCTACCCAGGACCCGAACTGAGTATACCAGTGCTGCAAGGCAGATGTTCTAACCAGTGCTGCAAGGCAGATGTTCTAACCACTGAGCCACCATCTTATTGTAAAGGGCTGTTTCTAAAGCGATTTTTTTTTTCCCTGTCACGGGTCAATGTTTTTTTTCTCAAACAAAAAGGTTCCAGAGCAAGATAATAGGAATCAATACATTGTACACCACATTAGATATACTGATATACCTCTTACCTACACAGTCAAATAAAGCATTACTAAACATTAGGGCTGTTACTGATTAAAATTTTCGTGTTCGATTCATCGTTTTTTTTTTCCATTGATTAATCGACTAATTTCGATTAATTATATATTTTTTTTTTTCAAATTTAAATCTTTATTTATTTCTAGGAAGAACAAGGCATACAATTTACCAACTTAACAACATATTATTCATATCTATGAATACACCTCTAATATTTAGTTAGGTCATTTCCCCAACATATAACCCCCTACAGTAAGTACTATCGATTCCCCTATCATTTTCTGAAAATAAAGGAAATAATTATATTATGGGATATCTACTACCTTTACCCTGCGACCGGGCTCTCTCAGGCTCCGTCCTAGGGTTCCTCTTTATATATTCATAGGGTATTAGGCCTTGTTTTACTCCTATATTTTATTACCCTCGGCGCAAAATTAACCTAATCAATAACCCCAAACCTAACCCCAACCCCAACCCCCCCCCCCCCCCCACTCCAAAAAAAAAAAAAAAAACAAAACAAAAAAAAAAAAAAAAAAGGGGGGGGGGGAAGAAAAAAGGGGACCTACCCCTCTCCCTCCCCCCCATCTACCTCCCCCATCTCTCCTCCCCCTTCCAACCTCCATAAACATCCCCGGTTCATTTTTCAATCATCCAGGTTTATATCTATAAGGTTTCTCCCCTCCTCTGAGTTGATATAAAGATTCCATGAAGACCATGTTTCCAGATATCTCCCTCTTTTCTGTCGAGATGACCATACCAGATCCTCCATATAATTCACTTGCTCTATCTTTTTAAGCCACATTCCTACTGATGGTGGTTGTGTCTGCTTCCACCTAAGTGGAATACAAGACTTAGCTGCGTTTAGGAGATGGCATAGAACCGTTCTCTTGTATATTTTGGGAGAGGTTTTCGTATCCTGTAATAGGTAAAAGGACGGGTCTTCTGGTAATTCCTGTTCGCTAAATTTTTGAGAGATTCTCCTTACTTCTTTCCAGAAATCCCTTACTCTAGAGCAAGTCCAAAAGATATGTACTATCGTCCCCCTTTCTTCTCCACATCGCCAGCACCTATCTGATATCTCCGGGTAGCATCTATGCAATAATACTGGCGTACGATACCATCGCGACAAGATTTTAAAATTGGTCTCCTGTGTTCTTAAACAGATTGAGGATCCAAATACATTGCCTATTATTTTCTTGCGCTGCTCCTCCGAAAATATTTGATCTAGGTCTCTTTCCCAGTCCCTAAAAAAGGGCAATCTAAAATCCTCCGGGGGTGCCACTAGCAACGCATAGATCCTAGATAAGGTATGGTGCAGAGTCCCCTTCGCATTACAATACCTTTCAAATGGTGTTAGCGGGCGGTCGTAGCCTGCTGACGGTTTTAGTGTGTTCAAGAAATGTTTCAGTTGTATCGCACGCCACACATCCAAGTGGAGTACTGTTGATCCCCTTGTCATCGCCTGTGTCGTAGGCCATGTTCCATTTATCAAAAAGTGCATAGCTTGAAATATCCCTTGTTCTATCAGTACTCTAAAATTTCCATCCCTTAATCCTGGCTCAAATTGTGGATTTCCCAATATTGGAAATTAAATCGATTAATTATAACGCACATACAGATCCAACTACTTTTAGCTGATCTCTTTGCATTGCAACTCTGCATTAGTCAGTGGTAAATGTGGTATACACTATATACAATCACCGGACACTAGTTAGTTTCCACAATCCATGACTTAACTTCACAGTTCACACAAATACGTTTTAAATTCAAACTGTAGCACTGACGTAAGTCATTTTATTTTCCACAGTAGCGTGACAATCCCTCCACCTCCAGTCTAACTAATCACTCTCACCTTATGGCATGGACCCCTGTGCAAACAAGTGGTCATGCAAGCGGGTATCAAAAGGGTTAACACGGACCATAAACTTCTCTCACGTCTCCTTAGATCTCAGCAAGGACGCAGGTCATGGGTAGAAAGAAAAGATCTAAGTGCTCACCGCTTAAGTATAAGATTACATTTTTGCGTTTAAACACAAACAACTCACATAAAGATTATAAAACCACAGCATGTAAAGCCGACAATCGTGTTAGTTCCGTAGGGCAGCAGTGGGTGACGTCATGCGTAGCTCCTCCCCCATACACGTTACGTTCAATCAGAACTTTAACGTCACCGGACTCCTCCCCCTTCTCTTCATTAGCAGATGGAGGCACTTGGGGAATGGGGGAGGAGTCCGGTGACGTCGATGTCCGTGAGGTCACCGGATCTCCGATGGAACTCCCTGAAGACCCGGAAGCCGGCGGAGAGGTGAGTATTGATCAAAAGAATTGTGATCGATCAAAAAAATTAATCGATTAATCGAGGAATTAATCTTTAATTTCCACAGCCCTACTAAACATCGTAAGGTACTGTCGGACAATCACCATTTTGCGATCTCTGCAGGTATTCTGTCAATTGCTAAAGATTCGGTTAAAAGCATAAAGCAGAAAGCATTTGACACAGTTCCCCCATAAACGTTTACTGTACAAAATAAGGTCCATTGGCATGGACCATAGGGTGAGTACATGGATTGAAAACTGGCTACAAGGGCGAGTTCAGAGGGTGGTGATAAATGGGCAGTACTCAGAATGGTCAGGGATGGGTAGTGGGGTCCCCCAGGGTTCTGTGCTGGGACCAATCCTATTTATTTTGTTCATAAACGACCTGGAGGATGGGATAACGAGCTCAATCTTTGTATTTGCAGACGATACTAAGCTAAGCAGGGCAGAAGATCTGAACAAATTAATGGGGTGGGCAACTACATGGTAAATGAGGTTTAATGTAGAAAAATGTAAAATAATGCATTTGGGTGGCAAAAATATGAATGCAATCTATACACTAGGGGGAGAACCTCTGGGGGAATCTAGGATGGAAAAGCACCTGGGGGTCCTAGTAGATGATAGGCTGAGCAATGGCATGCAAGGACATGGATAAAGACATGGATGAGCGCGTTTGGGGTGGAGGAACTTGACTGGCCTGCACAGAGTCCTGACCTCAACCCGATAGAATACCTTTGGGATGAATTAGAGCAGAGACTGGGAGCCAGGCCTTCTCATCCAACATCAGTGCCTGACCTCACAAATGTGCTTCTGGAAGAATAGTCAAACATTCCCATAGACACTCCTAAACCTTGTGGACAGCCTTCCCAGAGGAGTTGAAGCTGTTATAGCTGCAAAGGGTGTGCCAACTCACTATTGAACCCTACGGACTAAGACTGGGATGCCATTAAAGTTCATGTTTGTGTAAAGGCAATACTTTTGACAATATAGTGTACATTGGTCCAGCTTGGAGCAATGTAACTATGTAAAAATCGCCATACATGGAATTTTTCTTTTAGAAAAACAAAACAAAAACCTACTGCACTGATTTTATCGGTGTGATGCTCTTGCTCTTCCAATACCCTACAAACATTTACGGGGACACCTTAGGATACTCCTGTTGGCAGAGAATGGACAAAAACTTCAGGAATTGGACTAGCCATCCTCGTCCAGTCAAGGGCTCCAACACTCTTACAATACACATCTATTTGTAAAAACCGGGAACATTTCCAGGGACAAACCTTCAAAGCCTTGGACCGTCCTTGTAAATCAGTGGCAGTTGGCAGCGACGCCCTTGCTGCGAGGGGAGCCCCCTCTACCCTGTGACTTTTACTCCTTTTATTTTATTTTATTTTTTTTGCATTAGTCTGCACCATGTAGCTTTGCACATATTATTTTTTTTCTCTCCACTGTAAAACATTAAGTAAATGCTATTATTGCCTAACAAATGCTACACGGATGATTGCGTCCTCTGTTCTCCGGCATCTCGTCACCGTACCTCGGCGAGTCTTGTGGCTAAAGCGGGCGGCTTGCCCAGAACTGAACAGAATAATTAGGCTAAGAAGAGACAAATTTATCTCTCGGGCTAAGCTCTTTAAAGCAGAACAAGCCTGTTCTTTTCTCTTCTACATAGAAGCAGCTCTGGTGAGTAATAACGCGGTCGAAAAAAGAAGAAAAAAAAAAGAGAGAGTGAGAGTGAGAAAGCCCCAGATGCAAATGAGGGTCTCAGGCTAAAGCATCGCCCCGTTATTGTGGCTCAGGCTTACACGCTAAAGAAAAGCATGTTTCTTTCACACCGCTGTAATCCTAGAAGTTCACTGGCCTAAAACCTGAACAAGGAGAAGTCTTGTTAGACGAAATTAAGTGAGCCAAGCCATAGAGAGCGCTCACCTGCCGCTCACCTGTGATGGGGCTTTTAGCATCTGTTACCAAAATAATGGGGACAAAAGAATGGTTTATTTGTATGCCTTTCCACCCACCAAATTATCCTTAGTACCTGTAGGCTTGGCTCTGCTGGCCTGGACTCGGCGCCTGGGGAACGGCGTTTAACAAGGAGATCAGGCAGACAAAAAAAAAAGAAAGAAGGAATAATGGTAGCAAAGTAGACCCAATGAGGCCCATGTACAGCCAGATATTCTGGATCAGATAGAAGAACGTTGATTGCGACCATGAGTAAATATTAGGGCTGTGCAAATTAAAGATTAATTCCTCGATTAATCTTACATTCTTTTGTTCGTTCAAAATTCTTTTGTTCAGTACTCGCCTCTCCGCCTGCTTCCGGGTCTTCAGGGAGTTCCGTCGGAGATCCGGTGACATCACGGACAATCGACGTCACCGGATTCCTCCCCCCTTCCCCAAGTGCCTCCGTCTGCTAACGAAGAGAAGGAGGGAGGAGTCCGGTGACGTCAAAGTTCTGATTGAATGTAACGCGTACGGGGGAGGAGCTGCGCATGACGTCACCCGCTGCTGCCCTACGGAACTAACACGATTGTCTGCTTTACATGCTGTGTTTTTATCATTCATCTTTATGTGAGTAGTTTGTGTTTGAACACAAAAATTAAATCTTATACTTAAAGTGGTGTTGCCACCAAAAAAAAAAATGTGCTTAAAAATCATAGAAAAATCTAATAAAAAATAATTGGAAATTTTTTTTTTTTTACTCACCTCTAAATGCCTGTTGCTAGGGGGTCCCTCGTAGTCTGCCACCTTCAGTGCCCCAGCCAGGTGCCCACAGTAAGAATGCCAGTGCCGCGAGCGGAGCGGAGAACGAGGGGGGGCTTCGTTCCCCCGCATCGCTGGACCCCGGGACAGGTAAGTGTCCGATTATTAAAAGTCAGCAGCTGCAGTATTTGTAGCTGCTGACTTTTAAAAAAAATTTTTTAGGGGGCACCCCACTTTAAGCGGTGAGCACTTGGATCTTTTCTTTCTACCCATGACCTGGCGTCCTTGCTGAGATCTAAGGAGACGTGAAAGAAGTTTATGGTCCGTGTTAACCCTTTTGATACCCGCTTGCATGACCACCTGTTTGCACAGGGGTCCATGCCATAAGGTGAGAGTGATTAGTTAGACCGGAGGTGGAGGGATTGTCACGCTACTGTGGAGAAAAAAAAATGACTTACGTCAGTGCTACAGTTTGAATTTAAAACGTATTTGTGTGAACTGTGAAGTTAAGTCATGGATTGTGGAAACTAACTAGTGTCGGGTGATTGTATATAGTGTATACCACATTTACCACTGACTAATGCAGAGTTGCGTTATAATTAATCGAAATTAGTCGATTAATCGATTAAAAAAAAAAAAAATCGATTAATCGAACACGAACATTTTAATCAGTAACAGCCCTAGTAAATATGTATTTATTACAGGTATTTACACTCACTGGTCATTTTATTAGGTACACCTTGCTAGTACCGGGTTGTACCCCCTTTTGCCTTCATTCTTCGTGGCATAGATTCAACAAGGTGTTGAAAAAATTCCTCAGAGATTTTGGTCCATAGTGACATGATAGCATCACGCAGTTGCTGCAGATTTGTCGGCTGCACATCCATGATGGGAATCTCCCATTCCATTACATCCCAAAGGTGCTATTGAATGAGATAAAAAAAAAAAAAACCCTGAATGGGAGTCTGACAGACCACCAACACGTGCAAAATGTAGTGTCTAGTAATACAAAAAAATGGTAAAAACAGATGACTAGTATCTGAGTTATATGCAATACAATACAAAAAACATTAGAACATTACAACAACACTTATGCTCTCGTGGGGGTGGAGCACCCCAAAACCTGACGCGTTTCCAGTTTTGCTTGAAAACTTTCATCAGGGGTGGAGAGTAAGATGAAACACAGTATAATAACAGCTCATGATGGAGCCAATCCTCAATGAGAAATAGACGTATTGGATGCGAATGCAGCTGGACCCCAGAAAAAGGTCCCTAGTGACAGCCCCGGATATCGGTACGTCCCTCTGCAAAGAATATAAGCTGGTGTGGGTACTGAACTTACAGACCCACTACCTCCCTAAAAATGTAGGGGGTAGGATAAAGCTACCACCAACGTAGATCCGAGCCCCAAATATAGCTCCTAGGTGGTCCCCTGTTTATTTGGATCCCTTGTTGGAGACACCAAGGAGGAGGCCCTGTAAGGTATCACGTCTGGATCAGGTGCAGCCCCTATTGGATGGGATCTGGTGACTGTGGAGGCCATTGGAGTACAGTGACCTCATTTTCCAGTGGTGAGATGATTGGAGCTTTGTGACATGGTGCATTATTCTGCTGGAAGGAGCCATCAGAAGATGGGGACACTGTAGTCATAAAAGGATGGACATGGTCACCAACAATAATCAGGTTTGCCGTGGTGTTTAAATGATGATCAATTGGTACAAAGGGACCCAAAGTGTGCCAAGAAAATATCCCCCACACCATTACACCACCAAGGCAGAAGTGCGAACCATCAAAGCTGCCCCTACACACATTTCAGCCCACAGATTCTTCTATCCACACAATACAGCATGCACTCCTGGCCCGTTCCCTCTGTCCAGTGCCCTCATGGGAAGCTGCTTCCCATGGAGGCACTTGTGTGTGCTCGCACGCGGGCCCCACTGCTTCGTCCATTGCCACAGACAGAAGAACTCAAACTCGCCTCCCGCGCCCTAATCACTGGCTTCGTTTGACAGCAAAGCCAGAGAAGCCCGGAAGTGAAGGGAGAGAAGAGCTGCAGAGGTGCAGAGCGATGGATCGATTGAGGGCTCAGGTAAGTAAAAGGGTGTAATGAACAAGACCCACAAGGCTGAAACGCGTTTGCATCTGCTGTCTGTGTCATCTGGGATGATTTTTTACCTTAACGCAAGGAATGCATTAAGCCAGGTACACACGGGACGAATGTTGGGAGACATTTGCTGGTTCAGAAAAAAAAAGCTGACATTCGGCTCGTGTGTATGTCGGTCTGTTCGGCCGTTGGGTGACAAAAATAGTGTAAGTCCACTTTGAATATGCAAAATGAGAAAAACAGTCCCAATCAGGGAATGCGTACACTGTAATGAAAAGTTTCAGAAAACTTCTATGTTCACCAGGTGGGCCATCACCAGTAACTGAATAGACTCTTACCAGAATCTATGGACTTTATTATGGAGTCAGATTGACCTGCAAACAGTATCCTAGTATCTGATGCTAAGACCCAGGTGATTTCATCAGAGCCTCATGGTATCTCCGGTTCACCAATAGTATATTAGATATATATGGCAACAATGATGATGCAGGATTCCTCATAAAGTCAAAATAGATATGCCCGCATAATGTGAATCCATAAAACACTTTTATGAAAAGTACATGCAAAACTACTCACATGTGTGTCAAAAATCCAGTGCTGTATATACAGAACATTCCTAGGCAATGTAGCAAGCGGTTCCAGGTACTACAAAGACTTCATACAAGCGTGGCGAAGTCAGGTGCGTTTGCTCCACCCAACGCAATTCATCATAAATGTCAGAAACCATGAAATCAGACCAAGACAGAAGTACAGTTAAATCACACTTGTTTAATAATAAAAGTAAAAAGAACAAACGTAGTCAAAACATAGCCAAAGTTCAATAACCAGAACTGATAGTCAGCCAAGCCAGAAGTCAGGGATCAAAGTAGTGGAACAGCAAGCAGGATCCAGATCCAGAAGGGATGTCAGCAAAGCCAGTCTTTAAACAGGAACGCAGGAGCTATTTCTTGTGATGTTGACCAAGGCGAAGGCAGAGCTCCTCTGGACTGGATGGCTTAAGTAGGCAGGACTGATGAGCAGGATATCATCAACAGCTGAGTAACTGTGGAGCGAGATAGGAGCTGGCATTTAGCCGACAGCTGAGCGGCCAACTCAGAGAAGGAAGGGCTGAGCCCAGCCCTGACACATAACTGACATCATCAGGGCATGGGTGGAAGAAGTCTATTCTATACCTCATTTGGGTTTGACATGTCTGACCTACATTACATTTACAAGATACTTACCTAACCGCTTTGAGTATTTTAGACTTTTACCCTTAAAGGTAAAGGTAGCCAAAAACATCTCTATCCTGTACCAATTTAAGCATCGCCCATGACCATTAGGAGAGGACTAATCAATGTCGGGTTTAACCTGAACCTTGGAAGAGGGGGAGCAAGCAAGCTCGGACCTTTCGTTTTCTAACAAAAAAAGGAAGGTACGTGGGCTTGGTTTCTGCTTTCTGGAATTTACAATACAGAAGGTACCAGCTGGTTTAGAGATGGTCAGGTGTCTCATCACCTTATGTTCACAGAGAGACTTTGGCTTGACAATGGTACCCTTAACCCATATCCACCAATGGATAATCATCTTTCATTGTTCCGAGGGCTCTGAGCAGACAAAGGTGAACTCTGATTGGCCGCGGTGGCTCGCTAACTACAAATCATTGATCTTTGCACTCACTGACGAAATAAGTCAAAATTCTAAGTTAAAACCGCAGAAAAAAATGTACTTCTCCAAGGCACAGGAGAATGTGATTTCATTTTTGAGCTGCAGAAAACATATGCACATGAAAATGATAGTAAGCGCTGATAACGCTGCACAAAACACTTCATGATTGGACAGACATGAAACAGTTCCTGGTAAACACTATTAGCATATTAAAGAAAAAATAATGTAGTTACAATTTACCAGAAAGAGGCCTCTGAGTTCCAGAAAACATACATTTTACTGTATCATATTATTATGTAGCAAACCGCGAATAACAACTTATTTCAGGAAAGCTGAATTTGGGAGGGCTCACGCTGAATTTGGATGACCTTATGTGACATTTAATAGAACCTTACAACTGATGAAAGCTTAAAGGTCAACTTCACCCAAAGCCCATAAGGCCCCTTTCACACGAGGCGGACTCCGCTCCCATGGAGTCCGCCTCTGTCCACCGGCTCAGCGGGAGATCTCTCCGTTGATCTCCGCTGAACCGGTAGATGACAAGTCCCTCTCTGCTCACTGAGCGGGGAGGGGCTTGCGAGCGCCGCTGGTCACAATGGAGAGATCGGATGAAAAACGGACAGCGTGTCCATTTTTATCAGATCTCACCCGATCCACCAGTGACGGATCCGGACGTAGAGCCATACGTCTGCTTTTGGCGGATCGGACCGGGTCGGATGTCAGCGGACATGTCTCCGCTGACATCCGACGCTCCATAGACTAACATGGAGCGCCCGTTCAGATCCGCCGTCAAAACTGACAGGCGGATCTGAACGGTCCGATGGTGTGAAAGGGGCCTAATACATTTCTGGATGATCACTGGTGGGCCAATGGCCTCTTATATATCAGACCAGCCATTCTCAACCAGGGTTCCTCCAGAGGTTGTTAGGGGTTCCTTGAGCTGTGGCTGATGAACCACCTTTTTGATGGTGCCTACAGCGTTCAAGGTTCAGCATCACTTAGCAAAGCCAGCAGCATGACACCAAATATCTTTTCAACTGTCTTTAAGGGTGGCATTCTAAGCACCACTTTAAAGCGGTTCTGCACACATATAGCAATGTTTAGCGCTATGGTTTATACATGCACTAAAGTTTTCATAATGAATGTTGAAATGTAATTTTTTTAAATCGTACCTTTAATGTTATGCAAAGTTATTTTTTCTTCCCTGCGGCGGTGGGTAGTCTTTATGCGGGTATCCGCATCATATCCGGGGAACTCGCAGTGTCTCCTGGGATCTTGTGTAATTAATCCCAGGTGTCAGTGTGATGGTCCGAGGCGAAATCTCGCGATATTTCAACGGTGTGACGTTGTTATCACGCTCGTAGCTGTAGCCACTGAGCATGCGCGGGAACCGGAAAGGAATGCTGGTTCCTCAGAATCGAGGGAAGGAGGAAGTACTTGCTTGTGGGCTTCAAATGCCCACAAGCAAGATGACATCGGCCGAGAAGATTTTTATAAACTATCCTTTTGATATAAAAACGGACGGAGATAACGGGCAGCGTCACTCCAAGTAAGTATATTATTAGCAAGACTTTTTTTTAGAAACATTAGCAAAAAAAAATTTAAAAATTTAACTCAGTGCAGAACCGCTTTAAGTGGGACATGCTTCCTATTGGCAACCAGTATAAGGGGCATTGTTCCTATTAACCCCTGATAAATTGGTTTTAGTAAGGGTTCCTCGAGACCTGAAAATAATTTTTAGGGTTCCTCTAGGGTTAAAAGGTTGAGAAAGGCTGTATCAGACAGTAGGGAAACTTTAGCACAATACTTTATGTCGCTGCCCAACCCTACTGTTATGGATGACACTCCTGGCAGGTGAGCTCCTCCAAGGCTCAGAGTCTTTACCAAAGCATCCAGGGGCCAATAGAGTCACCAGCCCATCACCCCTGGGATACTTTGCTGCAAGATGACACCAGGTTACTGCCCTTGGGTTTGCCTCACCATATCAATAAGTAATTTAGATAACCCAAAGGTGACCCAAACCAGGAGATACTGTACCTAATTTATTACTCCATATGGGAAGGAAGATGTCATCAACTTTGGTCTCTTGAAGGCTCCAACAATTGGGTAGAACTGGAACTTCTTGTGGCAGTATCTTGTCACAGAAATGATTCACCAAGGTAGAACGACTGGTCAACTTTGCAGCAACTCTGCAGAAAATGCTACGTACATATACACATTTACTTAAGCCCCATACACACGCGCGGATTATCCGAGGACCAGGTCCGTCGGACCATGTCCGTCATACTTTGTCTGATGTTGGTTTTGCGTACACACGGTCAGACAAAGTTGTCGGAAAATCCGATCATTCTGAACGTGGTGACGTTTGTTGCCTACGACGGGACTACGTAGAGGCTAGTAGCCAATAGCTTTGGTCTTGTAATGTGATCTGAGCATGCGTAGCACTTTGTCCGGTCGGACAACCGTACACACGATCGGATTTGGTGTGATCGGACCGTGTTGTCGGCAAATCTTTCCAGCAGGAGATAAGACTTTGTCCGTCGGACAATCCGACGTACACTGTCCGATGGTGCATACACACGGTCTGATTTTTCAACAACATTGTCCGATCGGACAGAATCCATGAAAAAGTCCGACCGTGTGTATGGGGCTTTAGACTGGCCATGCATGTGACAATTTGATAGAGCAATCGAACACTTTATAGAACATAAAATGGAGGTTTCATTCCACTAGGGATGAGCTTAGGTGGTGTCTGAACTTGGGTTTGGCTTAAGACATAATATTGCTCTGGGGCCATGTTAGGTCAATGATGTTGTGAGCATCTCCACCCCTTTGTGTGCATGAAACTGCAGGACAGGAAATTCCTCACCAGCAGTTGCCTTCTGGGTTCGGCTGAACATGGGTGTAAACCGAGCCCAGATCCAAACCAAACGAATCCCTATGGTCCACCACAAGGAGATAAAATCGAAATAGACCTTATAACCCAGCATAAAAAAAAACACTTTAACCACTTACCCACTGGGCACTTAAACCCCCTTCCTAACCAGACCAATTTTCAGCTTTCGGTGCTCTCACACTTTGAATGACAATTACTCAGTCATGCAACACTGTACCCAAATTCATTTTTTGTCATTTTTTTTCCACACAAATGGAGCTTTCTTTTGGTGGTATTTAATCACTGCAGGGTTTTTTATTTTTTGCGCTATAAATCAAAAAATACTGAAAATTCTGTAAAAAAAATTAATAAAATTCTTTGTTTCTATTAAAATTATTTGCAGAGTATTGGAGAGTATTGGCAGAGTGTTGGCAGAGTATTGCAGTGTTGCACAGTATTGGCAGAGTATTGCACAGTATTGGTAGAGTATTGCACAGTGTTGGCAGAGTATTGCAGTGTTGCACAGTATTAGCAGAGTATTGTAGAGTATTGGTAGAGTATTGCACAGTGGTGACAGAGCATTGCACAGTGGTGACAGAGCATTGCACAGTGGTGACAGAGCATTGCACAGTGGTGGCAGAGTATTGCACAGTGGTGGCAGAGTATTGCACAGTGGTGGCAGAGTATTGCACAGTGGTGGCAGAGTATTGCACAGTGGTGGCATAGTATTGCACAGTGTTGGCAGAGTATTGCACAGTGGTGGCAGAGTATTGCACAGTGGTGGCAGAGTATTGTACAGTGGTGGCAGAGTAGTGCACAGTGGTGGCATAGTATTGCACAGTGGTGGCAGAGTATTGTACAGTGGTGGCAGAGTAGTGCACAGTGGTGGCATAGTATTGCACAGTGGTGGCAGAGTATTGCACAGTGGTGGCAGAGTATTGCACAGTGGTGGCAGTGTATTGCACAGTGGTGGCAGAGTATTACACAGTGGTGGCAGAGCATTACACAGTGGTGGCAGAGTATTGCACAGTGGTGGCATAGTATTGCACAGTGGTGGCATAGTATTGCACAGTGTTGGCAGAGTATTGCACAGTGGTGGCAGAGTATTGCACAGTGGTGGCAGAGTATTGCACAGTGGTGGCAGAGTATTGCACAGTGGTGGCAGTGTATTGCACAGTGCTGGCAGAGTAGCTGTCACTGACCAGCGATGTGGGCACTACACATCCAGCCCACAGCGCTGGTCCCATCTCTCCCCCTCTCCGCTTCTTCTCTCTCATTGTACCGATCGGTACAGAGAGGGGAGGGAGGAACCGGCGTCATGACGTGACGCCGGTTTGTGTACATGTGATCGCTCCATCATTTAACGGAGTGATCACATGGTGAACGGCCGCTATCAGCGGCCGTTTACCGCAATCTGTGATGCGCCGGGTCGTGCGGGAGCAAGGTTCTGGGAGGATGTCCTACGGACGTCCAGCCAGAATAAGCCGACCGCGCCGTAGCCTTCTTTCGGCTATGGCCCGGTCGGCATGTGGTTAAACAAATTTGCTGTAGTTTGTTTCAATTTTCACCTCAATCTTTCAATAATTTGCATTGAATTTGTACGTTTATTGCCCAGTTTCAACTTCACAAACAACCAAATTTTGGTGGTTGATAAAACTCCTGGATGGCAGGTTGTTTAGTTTTGAGCGATTGCTTGCAATTGTATTTGCTTTTCCTGGATGATGACAAGTTTTTGAAATTGATTGAACATTGTCACGTTTGGCCAGCTTTAGGCTGTGAACAGAAGCTAAACACATGTTCCTGATGTCAAGTGCTATCTGTCACCTGGGGCAGATAGAGTGTACTAAGCTTTAAGTGTATGTATAGGCAATGTTTTCTTTAGTTTTGGATAGAGTTTAGTTAAAACTACTGTTTATTTTTTATTTTTTTACTGTCAGTATCCGTTGGGGAGCACTCTCACCTAGCAGTAAGAAGGGTCGCTGGTTCTTTTTATTTCCTGTCCCAAAAAAGTTGCCCCTTTACATATGTAATAAAATTAAGGGCTCAGCAATAATGGTGGCTTCATGGTAAACTACATCAAAACTAAATTGGCATTTCAATGGGTCTCCGTCTCTGTATCATCTAGAATGCTAACAGCAGAATGAAACACAAGGCTGTATATTAGTTCCCTACACCTGTTTTTCCTGTTGTGTGGTCTGCAGTGACTGATCAGGTCAAAACCTGCCCTATTAGTATCCACGTAGAGTTTTATTTTGTATTGGACATAAAAGAAAAACTTACCATGAACACCAAAGGGCATATTGCCCATGCAAGCTGGAGGCATGAAGAAGTGTGGTTTGGCCTGACCGGGTGGGTTTCTATTGAACTTATACAATAAGTGGACCATTGCTGGGGTGTGGCGGGTGAGGCTGCATTCAATAATCTTCCAGTGTCTAGCTCTCGCAGACTAGCCGTCCACCCATGTCTTCTACTCAGTATAGTAACTTTTCAGAGTCAGAGGTAAATTCTGAATGATCGTTTGGAGATACACCCGTTGCAACAAGTAAAGAAATGCTGCCTCATCTAGCGCCACTTCAAAGCTGGCCCTACACTCCATACACAGCATTGTGTTAGAAAATGTTTAAATGGCTAGTGGGGGTCAAATTGATGTTCATTTTTTAATGCAGTGACAAAAAAAATTTGAAGGAGCAGGATAGAATATTTTTCGCAAAAGAATATGTTTCTCACAGTGAATGTGTGTTTTTTTTTTTTTCCAAAATCGAATGTTAAAAGCAATACAAGTTTTGAAGTACTTTCGTGTACCTGTATGCTGAGCCTGAGATGATGAGGGAGGGTGGTCTCTGGCACAGCTCCTGTCCAAGAACCCCTGGAAGTTGAGACAGGGTCTGCAAGGGCAAAGCAATGTCAAAAGTGGCAAAACTTATCCCAGGTCTAATAAACAGAACCTGGTCTTATCCCAGGTCTAATTAACATAATCTGGTCCTATCCCAGGTCTAGTGAACAGAATCTGGTCTTATCCAAGGTCTAATGAACAGAACCTGGTCTTATCCCAGGTCTAATGAACAGAACCTGGTCTTATCCCAGGTCTAATGAACAGAACCTGGTCTTATCCAAGGTCTAATGAACAGAACCTGGTCTTATCCAAGGTCTAATGAACAGAACCTTGTCTTATGCCAGGTCTAATGAACAGAACCTGGTCTTATCCCAGGTCTAATGAACATAACCTGGTCTTATCCCAGGTCTAATGAACAGAACCTGGTCTTATCCAAGGTCTAATGAACAGAACCTGGTCTTATCCAAGGTCTAATGAACAGAACCTGATCTTATCCCAGGTCTAATGAACAGAACCTTGTCTTATCCCAGGTCTAATGAACAGAACCTGGTCTTATCCAAGGTCTAATGAACATAACCTGGTCTTATCCCAGGTCTAATAAACAGAACCTGGTCTTATCCAAGGTCTATTGAACAGAACCTGGTCTTATCCCATGTCTAATGAACAGAACCTGGTCTTATCCCAGGTCTAATGAACAGAACCTGGTCTTATCCAAGGTCTAATGAACAGAACCTGGTCTTATCCCAGGTCTAATGAACAGAACCAGTGTCTAGCTCTCGCAGACTAGCCGTCCACCCATGTCTTCTACTCAGTATAGTAACTTTTCAGAGTCAGAGGTAAATTCTGAATGATCGTTTGGAGATACACCCGTTGCAACAAGTAAAGAAATGCTGCCTCATCTAGCACCACTTTAAAGCTGGCCCTACACTCCATACACAGCATTGTGTTAGAAAATGTTTTAATGGCTGGTGGGGGTCAAATTGATGTTCATTTTTTAATGCAGTGACAAAATAAATTTGAAGGAGCAGGATAGAATATTTTTCGCAAAAGAATATGTTTCTCACAGTGAATGTGTGTTTTTTTTTTTTTTCCAAAATCGAATGTTAAAAGCAATACAAGTTTTGAAGTACTGTCGTGTACCTGTATGCTGAGCCTGAGATGATGAGGGAGGGTGGTCTCTGGCACAGCTCCTGTCCAAGAACCCCTGGAAGTTGAGACAGGGTCTGCAAGGGCAAAGCAATGTCAAAAGTGGCAAAACTTATCCCAGGTCTAATAAACAGAACCTGGTCTTATCCCAGGTCTAATTAACATAATCTGGTCCTATCCCAGGTCTAGTGAACAGAATCTGGTCTTATCCAAGGTCTAATGAACAGAACCTGGTCTTATCCCAGGTCTAATGA
This sequence comes from Lithobates sylvaticus, assembly GCA_028564925.1. Classification (NCBI taxonomy): domain Eukaryota; kingdom Metazoa; phylum Chordata; class Amphibia; order Anura; family Ranidae; genus Lithobates; species Lithobates sylvaticus. Next base: position 21,253,477 of record CM053032.1, read on the forward strand.
ACAGAACCTGGTCTTATCCCAGGTCTAATGAACAGAACCTGGTCTTATCCAAGGTCTAATGAACAGAACCTGGTCTTATCCCAGGTCTAATGAACAGAACCTTGTCTTATCCCAGGTCTAATGAACAGAACCTGGTCTTATCCCAGGTCTAATGAACATAACCTGGTCTTATCCCAGGTCTAATGAACAGAACCTGGTCTTATCCAAGGTCTAATGAACAGAACCTGGTCTTATCCAAGGTCTAATGAACAGAACCTGGTCTTATCCCAGGTCTAATGAACAGAACCTTGTCTTATCCCAGGTCTAATGAACAGAACCTGGTCTTATCCAAGGTCTAATGCACATAACCTGGTCTTATCCCAGGTCTAATGAACAGAACCTGGTCTTATCCAAGGTCTATTGAACAGAACCTGGTCTTATCCCATGTCTAATGAACAGAACCTGGTCTTATCCCAGGTCTAATGAACAGAACCTGGTCTTATCCAAGGTCTAATGAACAGAACCTGGTCTTATCCCAGGTCTAATGAACAGAACCTGGTCTTATCCCAGGTCTAATGAACAGAACCTGGTCTTATCCCAGGTCTAATGAACAGAACCTGGTCTTATCCAAGGTCTAATGAACATAACCTGGTCTTATCCAAGGTCTAATGAACAAAACCTGGTCTTATCCCAGGTCTAATGAACAAAACCTGGTCTTATCCCAGGTCTAATGAACAGAACCTGATCTTATCCCAGGTCTAATTAACAGAACCTGGTCTTATCCCAGGTCTATTGAACAGAACCTGATCTTATCCCATGTCTAATGAACAGAACCTGGTCTTATTATAAGGTCACCAAGGCAAAAAGCACTGCATGAAGACATCATTTCTGTTCCACGTTCTGCTCTTCATACACCAACTGGAAGAAGTTGTGTCATGCCTAATTATAGCAGAACTAAGTATAAGTTGTGGTTTTCTAGAAAGTAACATCCGCTTTAGCACAGAGGATGATAAAAATTAGGATCACATCATATAATACACACACACACACACGCATATAAAATAATTGAAGCGCAAGTCAGCAGTCCATTGATGCGTACTATTGTCCTGCAAGCTGTGGAAATATACAGTCATGGTTGAATACTAGCTTGTCATAATATCCCATGCTGTGGTCTTCAAACGACCGATAAGTTTCAGTGCAGTCATTAGAAGTGTCAGTGGGTTAGTCAGCTACTGGGTGATGAAGAATGAGTGCAGTGGATATGGTCATGGTAGTAGGCATGTCTATGATGAGGTGATGACATTGCGGGGTCAGTACGGTGCAGTCACATGGTCTATAGAGTTTACAAGTTCTTGGAGAAGAGCACCAATATCAACTTATTTAAAGTATAAAAAATAAGTAAAACAAACAATGCTTTTCAGGGTTTGAATGGTCCTCCTGCATCAGGGATAACAATAAATTATATAAAAGATTCCCTAAATAATAAGTACACAAAAAAGTGTGAATAAATGTATGCCAAGTGCCAGATAGAGAAGCACCAACTTCATACAACTTATATATGTATATATATTTATATACAAGTCAATTGGCAAGTAAAGAAGCATGAAACTTTTATATGGAGATAGTTAAGTGGACATACACAGCTCAAATTTTGTGTAGCGGGCACACTTTAACGAGTGTCCGCTATACATGGAAATATATTTTTTTCCCTCAGAACAGTAATGGGGGTCTGAGGGTTATATGTACAGGTTAACTTTGGCATCAGTCTGGCTGGGCTGTACTAGGGTTCTGCCTGGTCATGGGTGCAGTGAGGTACCCATGACAGGCCTAGAACCAGGCCTGGTTGGACGTCTTAAGGTATCAATCTTCCCCAGAGCCAATCAGTGGGTGCGCCTGGTCTTGCTGTGTAGCCTGGGGAAGTGTACTTAAGGTGCTAAAGTCACGTGTTTGGGGTTCGGCCGCAGTACTTTTTCCTGGACTGGGGTGGCCCGCGAGGGGTCCCGGGCCTGGGAGCATTTGCCATCCTGCAAACATGATCAGTTTGACTAGCCCCATAGACCCGCATGGTCTGGGGCATGGATCCGTCTGTTCCCGAGTCTCAGAGTCGGCTAGCCCGAGGCCCAGTAACTGAAGGAGGATTCAAGGCGTCCCGGTGTGCTCTCAGTATTGGAGGGGCACCAAACCTCATTCAAGTGACCGGGGGGGGACTCTTCGGAGGAGGGCTATTACGCTGGCATCTCAGTAAGAGCCTGGAAGCTGAGTTGTATGGACACTAAAGAATCCACACTTCCACGGTACTGCCAAGGAGACAGAGAAAGTTCCAGGTACCAGGGAAAGGTTCCTATTCACCTTCGGTTGCAAGCTCAGTCTGTGTCAGAGACTTTTTAAAGTTTCCGGATCACATTGTTGGCTGCCAGACCTGTGGCTAGAGGTCTGTCCAGCATTGAAGTACCCAGCTGCCAGTGGCTACTCTCTGGGTTTGATGAAAGACATTCTGTGGATGTCTGCAGTTCAAGGTGCCTGAGTTTCTTTACCCTTGCCCTCTATTCCTATCTGAGATTGTGTTATGTTGTATGTTACCACTGCAAGAATAAAAATCTTTTCAAGGACTTTTATTGTGTCAGCATCCAAAGTTGTTGGGTACTAACCTTGGGAACCCCTGGACATTCACCGACAAGCCAATCGGAGGTAACCGGTAAGCCCAAAAGTCTAGGCCGCCCCATTGAGGGTTATGGCCGATACAGTTGCAACCAATGATCTCAACAGAATCGCTTGTGAGGATCAAGTTGGGATTGATCCATAAAAGGTTTGACATTGAAGACAGAGATTATAACACTTATGTATTCTCTGCTAGCACCCATGTCAGGGGGCACATCATGGTGGTGCGTAGATCTTTTGAGGACATGCAGTAGTCTCAATGGCTATCATTCTCATTGAGACATCTATCAGTCTAAGGTCCCTATAAAGCTGGTCATGTATGTTACAGTATGATTATACAATCTCCTTTAGATCTACCAACAACCATGCAATGCAAAGGGCTTGCCCAAATGGATACAAATTAATTGGACTGTTTAGGCAGGCCCCTTAAATTAGGTTGTTTTAGTAAACCTAGAGTCATTTGTATAAAGATTTTACAGATTATAACATGTGTGGGGAGCTTTAAGTTGGTCAAATATGGTCCAGTCAAGCACGCAATGCAACATTTGGGCAAAGATCAAGCCATTTAGGTACGGTATATGCTATGTCGCCATACGTTTGTAGACACCTGCCCAACCTCTTATATGGCCAAACGTACAGAATGTTGACATCCCTCTGAATAGTTGAGTTTAGGTGTGTCCAGTGAAGAGTACTGTTAATACTACACCAAGACATTTTAGACTATTGCGTCCTTCCACCTTTTATGTTCCAGCAAGACTGTACTCCTCTGCACAAAGCTAGTAGTATACAATAAAGGCATAAGTTTCTGAGACTCTAGAAAACTCAAGTGGCCTGCACAAAGCCCTGGCCTCAACTTCACTGAGCACCTTCAGGATGAATTGGAACACCAGTTGTAAGCCAGGTCTAACATTAGTACCTGACCTCAAAACGTATTTTGGCTAAATGGGAGCTAAATGGGATCAAATCGTCACAGACACACTCCAAAATCTTGTGTATAGCCTTTCCAGAAAAGTGGAGGATGTTATAACTGCAAAGTGGGCCATTTACATGCCCATGATTTTGGAATAGGATGTCTTGCAAGCTCATATAGGTGTGATATTCAGGGTTTGATAATAGGTTCTCTTGAATTTTGGAACAGTTTATTTTGCTCAGATGTGTTGTCATGCTGTAACTGCCTCTCTTTTAAGACAGCAGTTGTAGGATTGGCCAAGCTTGCAAATGTATGTAGCTCTTCTCTTTCTAGGCTGCCTGGGGACAGGAGAATTGTGCCTACATTACCCACTGATGTCTCTAGTCTATGACCAGTTATACATACTACAATAGGATAGTGCAGCGCAAAATAAATGATAAAAATGGATAAAAAACAGAAATAAAATAAAATCAGTCCAAAAAGGAATCCAAATATATCTCAATATAAAGTGCTAGTGCAAAATAGCAGCTTCTAGTGGAAAATGGTGACACAATCCAGAGAAATATCTGTGGTGGTGATCCCTTCACAAAGAGTAAGGATGGCCTCTCACCTCCCTGCTTCGACCTACAATAGGTCACAAAGCAGTATGCAGCTAAGTAAAACTCTGGTCTCCAACCGTCAGGAATCGATCTCAAACGTAAACAACCAGGTCCACAATGGTATCCAGCATACATAAGGATGAAAAAAGGGGACAACCTAGTGCTCTCTGTATTGAATATACGTTTATTGCACAAGCAGAAATAAGAAAAACACACTCACATTAGCCTGCACTCAGTCCCGAGTGCCGGCGTTGTAGGTATTGTAATCCAAAATGGCCGCGGGTGACGTCACTCGTGCTACCCTGTCCCTCGTACGCGTTACGTCCAGGTGGGACTTCCTCAGCGTGGGGCAGGGTAGCGATTTCTTTTTTATTTCAGTTATACATACGTCTTGCTGTCTCTAGTCTATGACCAGTTATAAGTCTTACTCTCTTTAGTCTATGACCAGCTATAAGCCTTGATCTCTCTAGTCTATGGCCAGTTATAAGTTTTGCTGTCTCTAGTCTATGACCAGCTATAAACCTTGATCTCTCTAGCCTATGACCAGTTATAAGCCTTGCTCTCTCTAGTCTATGACCAGCTATAAGCCTTGCTCTCTCCATATGACCAGTTATAAGTCTTCCTCTCTCTAATCTATGACCAGTTATAAGATAAGTCTTGCTCTCTCTAGTCTATGACCAGCTATACGCCTTGATCTCTCTAGTCTTTGACCAGCTACAGTGGTGTGAAAAAGTGTTTGCCCCCTTCCTCATTTCCTGTTCCTTTGCATGTTTGTCACACTTAAGTGTTTCGGAACATCAAACCAATTTAAACAATAGTCAAGGACAACACAAGTAAACACAAAATGCAATTTGTAAATGAAGGTGTTTGTTATTAAAGGTGAAAAAAAATCCAAACCATCATGGCCCTGTGTGAAAAAGTGATTGCCCCCCTTGTTAAAACATACTATAACTGTGGTTGTCCACACCTGAGTTCAATTTCTCTAGCCACACCCAGGCCTGATTATTGCCACACCTGTTCACAATCAAGGCATCACTTAAATAGGAGCTGCTTGACACAGTAAGGTCCACCAGAAGATCCTTAAAAGCTACACATCATGCCGAGACCCAAAGAAATTCAGGAACAATTGAGAAAGAAAGTAATTGAGATCTATCAGTCTGGAAAGGGTTATAAAGCCATTTCCAAAGCTTTGGGAATCCAGCGAACCACAGTGAGAGCCATTATCCACAAATGGCGAAGACATGGAACAGTGGTGAACCTTCCCAGGAGTGGCCGGCCGCCCAAAATTACCCCACGAGCGCAGCGACGACTCATCCAAGAGGTCACAAAAGACCCCACAACAACGTCCAAGGAACTGCAGGCCTCACTTGCCTCAGTTAAGGTCAGCGTTCATGCCTCCACCATCAGGAAAAGACTGGGCAAAAATGGCCTGCATGGCAGAGTTCCAAGGAGAAAACCACTGCTGAGCAAAAAGAACATCAAAGCTCGTCTCAATTTCTCCACAACACATCTGGATGATCCCCAAGAATTTTGGGACAACATTCTGTGGACCGATGAGACAAAAGTGGAACTCTTTGGAAGGTGTGTGTCCAAGTATATCTGGCGTAGAAGGAACACTGCATTTCAGAAAAAGAACATTATACCAACAGTAAAATATGGTGGTGGTAGTGTGATGGTCTGGGGCTGTTTTGCTGCTTCAGGACCTGGAAGACTTGCCGTGATAAAAGGAACTATGAATTCTGCTGTCTACCAAGAGATCCTGAAGGAGAATGTCCGACCATCTGTTCGTGTACTCAAGCTGAAACGAACTTGGGTTCTGCAGCAGGACAATGATCCTAAACACACCAGCAAGTCCACCACCGAATGGCTGAAGAAAAACAAAATGAAGACTTTGGAGTGGCCTAGCCAAAGTCCTGACCTGAATCCTATTGATATGTTGTGGTATGACCTTAAAAAGGCCGTTCATGCTCGAAAACCCTCTAATGTAACTGAATTGGGACAATTCTGCAAAGATGAGTGGGCCAAAATTCCTCCAGGACGCTGTAAAAGCCTCATTGCACGTTATCGCAAACGCTTGGTTGCAGTTGTTGCTGCTAAGGGTGGCCCAACCAGTTATTAGGTTTAGGGGGCAATCACTTTTTCACACAGGGCTATGATGGTTTGGATTTTTTTTCACCTTTAATAATAAACACCTTCATTTACAAATTGCATTTTGTGTTTACTTGTGTTGTTCTTGACTATTGTTTAAATTGGTTTGATGTTCCGAAACACTTAAGTGTGACAAACATGCAAAGGAACAGGAAATGAGGAAGGGGGCAAACACTTTTTCACACCACTGTATAAGTCTTGCTCTCTCCATATGGCCAGCTATAAGTATTTCTCTCTGTAATCAATGACCAGTTATAAGTCTTGCTCTCTCTAGTCTATGACCAGCTATAAGCCTTGCTCTCTCTAGTCTATGACCAGCTATAAGCCTTGGTCTCACTAGTCTATGACCAGTTATACGCCTTGCTTTGTCTAGTCTATGACCAGCTATAAGCCTTGATCTCTCTAGTCTATAACCAGTTATAAGCCTTGCTCTCTCTAGTCTATGACCAGCTATAAGCCGTGCTCTCTCCATATGACCAGTTATAAGTTTTTCTGTCTCTAGTCTTTGACCAGCTATAAGTCTTGTTCTCTCTAGTCTATGACCAGTTATAAGCCTTGCTTTGTCTAGTCTATGACCAGCTATAAGCCTTGCTCTCTCTAGTCTATAACCAGTTATGAGTCTTGCTCTCTCTAGTCTATGACCAGTTATAAGCCTTGCTTTGTCTAGTCTATGACCAGCTATAAGTCTTGCTCTCTCCATATGACCAGCTATAAGTATTGCTCTCTCCAGTCTATGACCAGTTATAAGTCTTGCTCTCCACAATCTATGACCAGTTATAAGTCTTGCTCTCTCCAGTCTATGACCAGCTATAAGTCTTGCTCTCTCTAATCTATGACCAGTTATACGTCTTGCTCACTCCAATCTATGACCAGTTATAAGTCTTGCTCTCTCCAGTCTATGACCAGTTATAAGTCTTGCTCTCTCCAGTCTACAACCAGTTATAAGTCTTGCTCTCTCCAGTCTACAACCAGTTATAAGTCTTGCTCTCTCTAATCTATGACCAGTTATAAGTCTTGCTCTGTCTAGTCTATGACCAATTATAAGTCTTGCTCTCTCCAGTCTATGACCAGTTATAAGTCTTGCTCTGTCCAGTCTATGACCAGTTATAAGTCTTGCTCTGTCTAGTCTATGACCAATTATAAGTCTTGCTCTCTCCAGTCTATGACCAGTTATAAGTCTTGCTCTGTCCAGTCTATGACCAATTATAAGTCTTGCTCTGTCTAGTCTATGACCAATTATAAGTCTTGCTCTCTCCAGTCTATGACCAGTTATAAGTCTTGCTCTCTCCAGTCTACAACCAGTTATAAGTCTTCCTCTCTCTAATCTATGACCAGTTATAAGTCTTGCTCTGTCTAGTCTATGACCAATTATAAGTCTTGCTCTCTCCAGTCTATGACCAGTTATAAGTCTTGCTCTGTCCAGTCTATGACCAGTTATAAGTCTTGCTCTGTCCAGTCTATGACCAATTATAAGTCTTGCTCTCTCCAGTCTATGACCAGTTATAAGTCTTGCTCTGTCTAGTCTATGACCAATTATAAGTCTTGCTCTCTCCAGTCTATGACCAGTTATAAGTCTTGCTCTGTCCAGTCTATGACCAATTATAAGTCTTGCTCTGTCTAGTCTATTACCAATTATAAGTCTTGCTCTCTCCAGTCTATGACCAATTATAAGTCTTGCTCTGTCTAGTCAATGACCAATTATAAGTCTTGCTCTCTCCAGTCTATGACCAGTTATAAGTCTTGCTCTCTCCAGTCTATGACCAGTTATAAGTCTTGCTCTGTCTAGTCAATGACCAGTTATAAGCCTTTAAGTACAGTAACTTTAGTCCAGAGCAACTACCCACAAGGACCTGCTGAGCTCCGGCAAATGCTGCTTACCAGTCAGTTGTTGATACAAGTTAATTATTCAGATCCATTAAGAATACAATAGTATTTACACTTCCAAGGAGACATGTCTCCGAACTATTAGGGAACGGCCAAACAAAAATAAATTAACATTGTTAAATAAAATGTACAAACACCCCTCGCAGACTCTGCAAAAGACGAACTGACCCCCACGCATTTTAATTACGATCCACAGAAACTTTTCGACTTAATAATTTACTCATACCAGTTATTTTAAACCGAGGCACTGGGTTTATATATCAAGTAAAATGCGGTTTTAAATATAAATGTGAAAACAAAATGATGTGTAAACATAGCACTGGCAGCGGGACAAAGGAAGACAAAACACTGAAAAGAAAAACAGCACTTAAGAGGTTTCAAGGCCTTTCAACAGATGTTTTCCTGGGATTTACAAAAGGTACTTGGGGTGAATTTAAAGAGCAGAGCAAACTATGCTTGAATATTTTCATAGACTAGCATATGGTATTCCCATGCTTCTCTTGAGTACCTGTCACCTTAGAAGACTGGAAACGACTTTGTTCTGATTGGAGTATAGACATGTGCAATTTGTTTCGTTTTTTTTTCGTTTTTCGTTTTTTTGTCGTTATTTTCGTTCGTTTGTTATCGTACGAATGAACGAACGATTCGCTAAAAATTTTAACGAATAACGAATCGTTCGAATCGAACGAATCCGAAAATAACGAAAATCCGCAAAAAAAGAATTAGAAACAATGAATGTACGAAAGAAGAAAATCCGAAAAAAACGAAAACAGGAACAACAAAAATGAAAATGAACGAAAAAATTCGTACATTCGTAACTTTTTTTTTTTTGTTGAATTGGTAATTTTCCGTGTCCCTTACAATGGTGCTGCTTAATGTGCTTCGAATAGCTTGAACGAAAAAATTCGTACATTCGTAAATTTTTTATTTTTTTTTCGAATCGTAATTTTCCGTGTCTTTACAATGGCGTTGCTTAACGTGCTTCGAATGGATTGAACGAAAAAATTCGTACATTCGTAACTTTTTTTTTCAAATCGTAATTTTCCGTGTCTCTTACAATGGCGCTGCTTAACGTGCTTCGAATGGATTGAACGAAAAAATTCGTACATTCGTAACTTTTTTTTTCAAATCGTAATTTTCCGTGTCTCTTACAATGGCGTTGCTTAACGTGCTTCGAATGGATTGAACGAAAAAAATTCGTACATTCGTAACTTTTTTTTTTTTTGTCGATTCGTAATTTTCCGTGTCCCTTACAATGGCGCTGCTTAACGTGCTTCGAATAGCTTGAACAAAAAAATTCGTACATTCGTAATTTTTTTTTTTTTTTCGAATCGTAATTTTCCGTGTCTCTTACAATGGTGCTGCTTAACGTGCTTCGAATAGATTGAACGAAAAAATTCGTACATTCGTAACTTTTTATTTATTTTTTTTCGAATCGTAATTTTCCGTGTCTCTTACAATGGTGCTGCTTAACGTGCTTCGAATAGCTTGAACGAAAAAATTCGTACATTCGTAACTTTTTTTTTTTTTCGAATCGTAATTTTCCGTGTCTCTTACAATGGCGTTGCTTAACGTGCTTCGAATGGATTGAACGAAAAAATTCGTACATTCGTAACTTTTTTTTTCATTTTGTAATTTTCCGTGTCTCTTAAAATGTAATAATAGCATACACATTACATAAAATTATGAATTATGCTCTGATTACGAATCTACGAATGTTACGAATGTTACGAATGTACGAATAAATACGATGGCGTCCGAATTTCGAATAAACGAAAATTCAACGGAAAAACGAATCAACGAAAAATAACTCTACGAATCGTTACGAATACGAACACCGACGACTTACGAATTTACGAATCGTTACGAATCAACGGAAACGAAAAAAACGAAACGAAAATAAACATTTTTTTTTGTTGTGCTCATGTCTATTGGAGTACATTGGAGCTTGATTTGTGTCAATGCCATCCCGACTTATAGACCCCAAAGAATACTGTTCATTAAAAAAGTTTGCTTAGCAAAAACCCCACCTGTTCGGATCTTTATATGTAGAGTTATAGGTGGAGGGGGCATTAAATTAGCAAATGGGGCACATGGAAAAGAGAGTCTACTGTGATCTAAGGCCACCATCATTGTAATACATGCAACCGAGGCCTCTGTGTGCTGCTGGGACCTCTGTGATTATGGCTATAGTTTGAAATGAGGTCTCTAATTTAATGTTCTGTGACTTTTTTGTGTACAGTTGCAACCCAGGAGCCGATGACCTTCCCGAGGAATTTAGAGGGTGTCCACTAGAATAAACATATGGGAGCTTCTATTGCTTGACTTGTTTTGAAAGGTTCATGCTCCAGTTTTGTCAGTTAGTCATCGACTCCGAACAAGCAGGAAGGTTGGGATTTTCAACTTCACTGGCTGCATGTATATTTCAAGTGGTACTAACTAATTTGGCTCTAGAGTGATGGTCTCCAAGCTGCGGCCCGTGGGCTGGATATGGCCCTTAGCTTACCGTTTCTCCCTTGGGGCACTCTTCCTCGCACTGATATGAGACGCTAATCCTTCTACTATCACCAATGGTGAGGCTCCATTCCTCCCACTGACACCAACATTGGGGCACTAATTCTTCCGCAGACACCAATGATGGGGCACTATTCCTTCCACTCACACCAATGATGGGGCACTATTCCTCCCACTGACAATAATGATGAGGCATAATTCCTCCTACTAATACCAATAATGGGGCACGATTTCTTCCAATGACTCCAATGAAGGGGCACTATTTCTTTCACTGACTCCAATCATGGGGCGCCATTCTTCCCACTGACACCAATAATGGGGGCACTATTGCTCCCACTAGTACCAATTAAGGGACTCTATTCCTCACACTGACTCCAGTGATGAGGAGCTATTCCTCCCACTGACACCAAAGACAGGGCACAATTGCTTCCACTAATACCAATGTAGGGGCACTATTCCTCCCACCGACTCCAATGATGAGGCATAACTCCTCCTACTAACACCAATGATGGGGGACTTTTTCTTCCACTGACTCCAATGATGGGGCACTATTCCTCCCACTGACAATAATGATGAGGCACTATTCATCCCACTGATACCAAAGACAGGGCACAATTGCTTCCACTAATACCAATGTAGGGGCACTATTTCTCCCACCGACTCCAATGATGAGGCATAACTCCTCCTACTAACACCAATGATGGGGGACTGTTTCTTTCACTGACTTCAATGATGGGGCACTATTCCTCCCACTGACAATAATGATGAGGCATAATTCCTCCTACTAATACCAATGATGGGGCACTATTTCTTCCAATGACTCCAATGATGGGGCACTATTTCTTTCACTGACTCCAATGGTGGGGCACTATTCTTCCCACTGACACCAATAATGGGGCACTATTGCTCCCACTAGTACCAATTAAGGGACTCTATTCCTCACACTGACTCCAGTGATGAGGAGCTATTCCTCCCACTGACACCAACGACAGGGCACAATTTCTCCCACTAATACCAATGTAGGGGCACTATTCCTCCTACTGACTCCAATGATGAGGCATAACTCTTCCTACTAATACCAATGATGGGGGACTGTTTCTTCCACTGACTCCAATGATGGGGCACTATTCCTCCCACTGACACCAATGATGGGGCACTATTCCTCCCACTGGGGAGGTTTTATTGCCAAAGCTTAATCGAACAGTATATGAATGGGGACCTTGGATTGTGGGCTCCTTAAGGGTAGGGACCAATGTGAGTGTGCAATGTACAGGGATAGGGACAATTGTAGACACTCACTCAGGTTGAACTGGATGGACTGGTGTCTTTATTCAACCTTACTAACTATGAAACTATGAACAAACTGAGGTTAGGAGCTGATTGGCTACCATGAACAGCTGCACCAGTTTTAGTAAATCTACCCAATAATGACCATGTAGAAGATCAGAAATGGCCCAATTATCATGAAGGAAGGAGACAAAAAGTATAACTCAATACAGGTCCTTACCTGCAAACGGAGCCTCCATGGCTGTCATTGCTCCCCTGATACCCCGCGGCTTCTGTGTTCCAAAGCTTCAGCCTCCTGGTTGGCCAGGACGAGAAGCCAGAAACAGAAAGTGATGCAATGGCGAATTTTGATTCGCTAAAAGCAAAAGTGGGAAGGTTCGGGATGTGCCCTGAGGACAACGTCAATCGAGCCAATAAGAGCATTATGCCACGTACACACGGTCGGAATTTTTGATGGAAACAGTCGGATGGGAGCTTTTCAACGGATTTTCCGACCGTGTGTATGCCCATCTGTCTTTTTCTGTCGGAATATCCGACGGACTTTGGATTGAAAACCTGTTCTCAATTTTTCCTATCGGATTTTCCGATCGTGTGTATGCAATTCCGACACGCAAAATTCCGACGCATGCTCGGAAACAATTCGACGCATGCTCAGAAGCATTAAACTGCCGCTGTGTTACTGACCGTCGGAATTTGGTGTGACCGTGTGTAGGCAAGACAGTTTGAGCGAAATTCCGTCGGAATTCCGATGGGAAAACCATCAGAGCTTTTTCCGACGAGAATTCCGACCGTGTGTACGCGGCATTTGGCTCTAATCACATGCTTGTTAAAAACTGACAGAGCTTATAGACATTTTTTACCTTTAAGATGTTAAAAATATTAGTCATATTATCCTTCATTTAAAAACAAATCGTTCTATTCACTTTGAGGGGGGCGGCAATGAACTTTGGGTTGGCGGCGCCCCTGTGCCCCTTATGAACCGGCCGCCACTGACTAAATCAGCCTTTCTCAACCTTTTCAACACAGAGGAACCCTTGAAATAGTTCTCCGGTCTCAGGGAACCCCTGCTAAAAAATTAGGAATCTACAACTCATGATACATTAGTGTGGTGGTCAGTGGGAAGAATACACCCCCCTATTTTTGTAAATATTTTATTATCTCTTTTCATGTGACACAACTGAAGAAATTACACTTTGCCACCAAGCACGGTGGTGGGAGTGTCATGGTCTGGGGCTTCATGAGTGCACCAGCTCTGTGATGTCATCATGGAGGAGGGGAAGAGGACTGCAGTGGCAACCTGTGAATCTCTGGTGAACTCCATGCCCAAGAGGGTTAAGGCAGTGCTGGAAAATAATGGTAGCCACACAAAATATTGACTCTTTGGGCCCAATTTTCACTTAGGGGTGTACTCACTTTTGTTGCCAGCGGTTTAGACATTAATGGCTGTGTGTTGAGTTATTTTGAGGGGGCAGAAAATTTACACTGTTATACAAGCTGTACACTCACTACTTTACATTGTAGACAACGTGTCATTTCTTCAGTAAAAGGTAGAATAAAATATTTACAAAAATGTGAGGGGTGTACTCACTTTTGTGAGATACTGTACCAGTTGACCTTGTCCGAAATACAATGCCTTGGAAGCAAAGATAAAGAATGATAAACTGGAAGCAAAAACAATGTTATCTTTCTTATGTAAACGCAGGGGGGCAGTTAAAGAGGGGGAAGATAGGGAATTCCCCTCCCAATTGTGGTACCACAGCTAGAACTGACATTGGTTGCGAACTCAGTGACAGGCAGTGGCAGTTTAGCTCCTCTTCAGCTCCAATCACATGACACATCCATGGGAGAACTCCCCCCCCCCCCCCCCACTGAGCTCATTGCCTAGTCTGGAGTGAGGGTTTTATGGAGGGGGGAGGGAGCTGTACTGGGGAGAAGATCTTTACTAGTGGAAGAGAGAAGATCTGGAGGAAGGTATTTTTTTTCTTGTTCTCTGTCTCCTAACCTGTGAGTTATGCACTCCTGACCCCTGCGCTCTGTGCGTTACACTTTCCTGACCCTAGTCTGTGGCAAAATAATTAAGATTTTTTTTGGGGAACAAGGACTGTGCCATATGTTACCATGTACACAATAAGTAGTCTCAAGTTTTAAGCAACTCCTATTGCTATCGCAATTTTGCCGCACCCACAATTCACGGTGCAGAATGCCGCCTAATTTATGTTCTTCTAGGTGCCCATGGCTGCCCCCCCAGGAAAAAAAAAATCTACAGCCCTATGCAGTGCCGGGACAAGAACATCCAGTGGCGAGGGCAAAGATGCCAAATTTCGACCCACCCGCCCTTTATTATGAGTTAGCTTATGAGGAGAAGGGGGAGAGAGCACAGCCCGCACCTCTTTCTGACTCTGTCCTCCTTTCCTTGCCGCTTCCAGCGCTGGGTTGACAGAAGTAGTGATGCCACTGTCTCTTACCCCTGTCAGCCTTATAGTAGAAGGAACTTGGGGCGCCCCCATCCCAGGGCAGCCGTCCCTTCTGCCCACCCCTTGTCCCGGCCCTGGCCCTATGTAAACTACTAATCCCATCACCACCCATGTCTTTGAGATGAACATGGATGGGCAATCGTGGCTCCTTCAATAGACAGAAGAAAGAAATGGCTGCACGTCCAATGATGTGCTTAATCAATGATTAAGCACAAGATGTATGTGTGAATTGTGTCAACGTGACCACAGTTTGGTGTCTTTGGTGTTATCTTTGTAAAGCAAAATAAAAGGCAATCAGAAGTTCTGGATGTGCAGCCATTTCTTTCTTCTTTCCAAGTTCCCCACGGAGGCGGGCCGGGGCTAGCAAGATACTCCAATCAGCCTTATCTCTATACACCTGGAGCAGCGGTTCTTTTTCTTGTATCCTTCAATAGATATAAGGTGGAAACATGAACAAAGCCACCCAGAGACAGGAAGTGAGGTATTGGCAGCAGTGACGGGACAAGGTCATCTAGTGCCCAGGGCAAAGATGCCAAACAGTGCCCCCCTTCAAAATGAATGAGCATTATGCTTCACCAAAAATCCCCTTCCAAGAAATATAAGAACTAATCTTCACACTTACCCCTATGCATAAATTCCTCTTGTAGGCAAAAATTCACCCCAAACAAAAATTCCCCCTCTTTCAGTACATATCCTCCTCCCAGCTCAAATCCTCTCCCTCCCAAAATCTCCTCTCAGCACAAATCCCCCACTCTTCAAATTTTCCCTCTGAGCATAACCTCCCCTCCAAATCCCCCCTCCTGGCCCAAATCCCCCACTCTTCAAATTTTCCCTCTGAGCATAACCCCCCCTCAAAATTCCCCCTCTTAGCACAAATCCCCCACCCTTCAAATTTTCCCTCTGAGCATAGCCCCCCCCCCCCGACCAAATCCCCCCCTCCTAGCACAAATCCCCCACCCTTCAAATTTTCTCCCCCCCCCCTCCAAATCCCCCTCTCCCAGCACCAATTCCCCCCATATCCCCACTCCTAGAACTAACCCCCCCCCCCCCAAACTTCCCCTCCTAGCACAAATCCCCCAATCATCCCTAAAACAGAAGGGGGAGGGGAAGGGATCGCCGCTCCAGGTGGATAAATGGATACAAGACTCTCCTCAAAACCGGAATACCAGGTGCTGGCTAAGCATGTAGCAAATAAAGCAAAAAAGGAGGTTCTGGACAGCCGCATTCTGGAATATAGCCTTTATGTAAAAAATCCAAAAATACAAGCCACAGCAGAAAAAGGGACAAACGAACTGACGGGTTTCACACCTAACAGTGCTTAATCATAGCACTGTTAAGTGTGAAACGCGTCAGGTTGTTTGTCCCATTTTCTGCTGTGGCTTCTATTTTTGGATTTCTTTTTACAATAAAGGCTATATTCCGGAGTGCGGCTGTCCAGAGCCTCCTTTTTTTCTTAATTTGCCCCCAATCATCCCTACTAGCACAAATCCATCCACCCATTAATCCCCCTTCCTCACACAAATCTACCCTCCTAGTACAAATCCTCACTTCTAGAAAAAAAAAAAAAACACTGCGCCCAGGGAAGCCGCCCCTCCTGCCCACCCCTTGTCCTGGCCCCGATTGGCAGCATTACCAGAAGACAATAAAGGGGAAAAAAAACAGGAGAAAGGAAAATGAAGGCAGGCAACTCATCTATAGATTGGTAAGCTGCAGTATATTAAATCTTTGGGTTTACATATGTAACGCCATAACCCCTGCGGGGCGGCTATGAATTTGCTGGGCTTACCAATTACCTCCTCCCTGTAGCTCGTTGTTCGTTGTTGAGGGGTTCCCAGGGTTAGTACCCAGTAACTTCAGAAGCTGACATGCAAAAGTGCTTTTAAGGATTTTTATTTGCAAGGGTAACGTTCAACTATAACACAGTCTCTCAATTGGGAATAGAGGGCACGGGTGATAAAGCTCAGGCACTTCAGAACTGCTGACATCAATTGAATGTCTCCCTAGATAGCCCAGAGAGTAGCCACTCGCAACTGGGCACTTCAATGCTGGATAAACCTCTAACCATAGATTTAGCAGCCAACAAGTGACTCGGAAATTTGCAAAGTCTCTGCCACAGACTAGGTTGTAACTGAAGATAAATTAGGAACTTTTCCCACAGTACCTGGATCTCTCAGCCACCTTGGTGATACCGTAAGAAATGCGCATTCACTAGTGTCCATACAACTTCAGCTCCCAGGCTCTTACCGAGCAGCCAGCTTCTTGGCCCTCCTCTGAAGAGTCCTCCCCTGGTCGCTTGTACGAGTTGCCGTGTCTCTCCAATACCGAGAGCACACCGGGACACCTCCGAATCCTCCTTCAGTTACTGGGCCTCGAACTAGCCAGTTCCGAGGCTCGGGAACGGACGGATCCCCACCCCAGACCATGAGGGCCTCTGGAGGAGGTCAAGATGAATAATAAAATACAATAGTGCAGCGCAAAAATGATAAATAATTAAATAAATAAATAAATGAATGAATCAATGTAGTGATCTCAGACTGTCCCAGAAAAGTCAATAAAAGTTCCAGAATAAAGTGCATGTGCAGGACTAGTACGACTTCAAGTGGAGTGATGACACAATCCAGTAACAAATCTCTGTGGTAGTGATCCCTTCACCAAAAGTAAGGGTGGCCTCTCACCTCCCTGCTTCGACCTACAATAGGTCACAAAGCAGTATGCAGCTATTTAAAACTCTGGTCTCCAGCCATCAGGGTCTCACCTCCAACGCAGGGAAAAAAACAAGTCCAAACAGTATCCAGCATACATATAAAAGTAAGAAGGACAATCTAGTGCTCTCTGTTTTAGATTAAATTTATTTGCACAAGAAACAGTATAAAATAAACTCACATTCTGCAGCACTCAGTCCCGAGTGCTGGCGCTGTATGTGTATAGTAACCAAAGATGGCCGCGGGTGACGTCACTCGTGCTCCCTGACCCTCGTACGCGTTACGTCCAGGCGGGACTTCCTCGGCGTGGGGCAGGGTAGCGACGAGACGGCCCGCACGATCTACATATTGCCATGGTAGCCGCAAACGGACCAATCAGGTCCTGCGGCACTAATGACCAATGACAGCGCTAATAGGTAAAAGTGCTTACAATTTGTGTGTAATAGATACCGCTGCAGCGCGGTTAGATTTGCAGAGTGAACAGTGCAATTGGTAACTTTAAACTATGCCTGATTTAGAACCAGATGGCATTAGGCAGCAATTAAGGGTAAAAACCACCAAGATGACCATGCTCACAGGGACGGCAGACACTCCTGGGTCCGTGACCCCTCACGGGGTTGGTCCGGACCGGAACCAGGAATCAAAGAGCAAACCGAACCCTGAACACGTGACTTCAGCATCTTAAATACCCCTTCCCAGACTACACAGCGGGGCCAGACGCGCCCACTGATTGGCTCTGAGAAAGATTGGTACCTAAGACGTCCAACCAGGCTTGGTTCTCAGCCTGTCACAGGTGCCTCACTGCACCTATGACCAGGCAGAACTCCAGAACAGCCCAGCCAAACTAATGCCAAAGTAAAGACCTAAACAGGCGGCACAGTGGTGTAGTGGGTAGCACTCTCACCTAGCAGTAAGAAGGGTTGCTGGTTCGAATCCCAACCACGACACTACCTGCCTGGAGTTTGCATGTTCTCCCTGTGCCTGCGTGGGTTTCCTCCAGGTACTTCAGTTTCCTCCCACAATCCAAAGACATGCAGGTAGGTTAATTGGCTTCTGTCCAAAAAATTGTCCCATCTATATGAATGGGGACCTTGGATTGTGGGCTCCTTGAGGGTCGGGACCAATGTGAGTGTGCAATGTACAGGGATAGGGACAGTTGTAGACACTCACTCAGGTTGAACTGGATGGACTGGTGTCTTTATTTAACCTTACAAACTATGAAACAATTAACCCCAGAACTCCGTTACAGTTCTGGAAAAAATGAAATTTGCATTATAGCGCACACTTTAGAAAGGTGTCGGTGCTACACATACAGTTTAAAACTTGCTATTCGGTGGCTATATAAGACGGGACAATTAAAATTTAGATGAAGTGCAATTATCCACAGAACTGATCGTCAGCGTGACACAATCTCATTGCTCTGTGATTGACCATCGCTTAAAGTGTCTCCCACACATGTTGAACCCTCTATGGAAAAAAAATAATAAAAAAGGGGTAATTAATTAACCAGTACTTCCATCCTCCTGGGTGTTATAAAATGTTATCAGGACTTGGAAGACTCCGCTATCGGTGGGTTTATCAGCAGTGAAGAGATGTTTGATTTGCTTCCCACGTTTTCTTCTCCTCCTGGGGGAGACCACGGCCGGGCCTGATAAGGTTTTATATAAATGAGACCCAGGGCCGATAAGAGTCAAATGACATTTGATTTAATCGATGCATGATGAGGACAGGGTGCAGAGTCCCCGGGATGCTCAGGGAATTCCTGACTCTCCACCATATGGTGGGCTGTAGCTCTGCATAGCTTTGAACCAGAAGGGTCCTAACTGGGCTTGGATGCTCCAGCATAATGACCACGCAACACACCATATGGGGCTCCAATGTAATTACAGCACAATGAGCTTCCCATTCCCACAAACAGCTACAGGTAGCTTGTATCACAAATCAGCATTGTGCCAGCTTGTCGATGCCTCTTTCCGAAAAAGGGGGGGGGGGCAGCATTATGGATACATTCTCCTCATTTAACCCAAATTAAAAGGTTCAACAAGTGCACTCCCCAAGGGGCAATAGGATGCTAAATGCTTTATTGTTGTGTAACACTGATTAATACCCCTCAAATAAACATGTGAAGCCGCTAATGACAGGCATGACAGAATGATAATTCCAAGGGGTGGTGAAGGGGGGGCAGATAAACAAATGTCTATTATATCTGGTCATCATAGGCTAGACATACAAGGGTTTAGTTTGCAGATAATTTAATGAAAAGTCAACTGGGTATAATGTTGTAAAGCGCTGCGCAAACTGCCGGCGCTATATAAATCCTGTATAATAATAATAATAATAATAAACTATGTAAGAACAAGGGTGTTGGCACAATCACTAAAATCTCATATAAGCTTTATTTAAAAAGTCTATTTTTTTTTTTTAATTAAAAATTTGCAGCTTTTATTAAAATAATGGAAAAATGCAAAAACACTGCGCTGAGACTAAAAAAACAAACAAATGCAAAAATAATCCTACCTAGCAGCAGCTCTAAATTATGTGCGATATGCACAAAAACAAAGTGCAATAATAGAAAAAGGCCGCGCTAATTTATACAATTGTGATACTGTATCTAACCACTACCTTTATATATGTATAAAAAATACACATATATAAAAAAACGCAAAAAAATAAAACCCCCAGAGGTGATCAAATACCACCGAAAATAAAGCTCTATTTTTGGGAAAAAAGGACGTCAATTTTGTTTGGGTACAGCGCCGCAGGACCGCGCAATTGTCAGTTAAAGCGACGCAGCGCCACAACGCAAAAAAAATTAACTCATTAAGGGGGTAAATCCTTCCGGGCCGAAGTGGTTAAATCCCAGCTCCTCTTTGATATATCTTTTTTTAGGGACTGAATGTTGTCACTCTATAATGGGAAGCTCCGGGACTATATGGCAAAATTTACCAGGCATTATTTTAATGAAAGAAGAAAAGAAATATAAAGTCCAATGAAGTCCAAATATAGAGAAAGTGAATGGAGTATGTAGAAACACAAACACCATCAACGTGTGATCCACCACCACATAGATGTTGCGCTTACCAGAGGGCAAGCTTTTTAAAGCCTGTATGGTTGATGCACCCAGATATCACTTCAGCCAGGACACCTCCGCAAACCACCTTAGAATAGCCCGTAAGAGCCCGTAAGAGACTCTTACTTCCTCTAATTCACCTGACCGTTGTCAGTCCAAAGATCGTAGCCATTGATCCTGTCGGGGCATTTGAGTTTCTCTTCTGTCCCCATGAACCTGTAATCGAGGTATATCCGCGACCGCTATTATCCCTGGTTTTCCTTTGATGCTGGGCTAAGGCCCCTTTCACACCTAGGCGTTTTTCAGGGGCTACAGCGCTAAAAATAGCCCTGTAATGCGCCTAAAAAAAGAGGGTCCTTTAACTCCAGTGTGAAAGCCGGAGGGCTTTCACACTGGAGCGGTGCGCTCGCAGGACGGTAAAAAAAAGTCCTGCTAGCAGCATCTTTGGAGCGGTGAAGGAGCGGTGTATTCACCGCTCCTATACCGCTCCTACCCATTGAAATCAATGGGACACCGCAATAATACCGCCGGCAAAGCGCCACTGCAGCGGCGCTTCGTGGGGGGGTTTTAACCCTTTTTCGGCCGCTAGCGGGGTTAAAACCACCCCGCTAGCGGCTGTATACCGTGGCTAAAACGACGGTAAAGCAACGCTAAATATAGCGCTACTTTACCGCCGCAGCCCCCACCGCCCCAGTGTGAAACCGGCCTAAGGAGAGGTGACGCTATTGCGTCAATATATCTGGAAGGTCTGCTGTTATACGGGTTATTCTAAGGTGGTTTGCGGAGGTGTCCTGGCTGAGGTGATATCTGGATGCATCAACTATACAGGCTTTAAAAAGCTTGCCCTCTGGTAAGCGCAACATCTATGTGGTGGTGGATCACACGTTGATGGTGTTTGTGTTTCTACACACTCCATTCACTTTCTCTATATTTGGACTTCATTCGACTTTATATTTCTTTTCTTCTTCTTTTCTTCTTCCATTAAAATATGGAAAATATTGCCATATAGTCACGGAGCTTCCCGTTATTGTGTGACAACACTCAGTCCCTAAAAAAAGATATATCAAAGAGGAGCTGGGATTTAACCACTTCGGCTCCGGAAGGATTTACCCCCTTAATGACCAGGTTATTTTTTTGCAATATGGCGCTGCGTCGCTTTAACTGACAATTGCGCGGTCGCTTTAACTGACAATTGCGTTATAACAAAAAAAAGAGCAAAAATTTTGAAAAAAAACACCAATTTTTTTACTTTTTGCTATTATGGTGCGGCGCTGTACCCAAACAAAATTGACGTCCTTTTTTCCCACAAATAGAGCTTTATTTTCGGTGGTATTTGATCACCTCTGCGGTTTTTATTTTTTGCGTTATGAACAAAAAAAGAGCAAAAATGTTGAAAAAAAACACCAATATTTTTACTTTTTGCTATAATGGTGCGGGGGTCACAGCAGGAGTGAGCCACCGGCGGAACGCATTGCCCCCCCCCCTACCTGGAGTGTAAAATCACATATATACGTGATCAGGCGCACAGGTGCCAACTGCTATAGGTAGGACCTGAACTGGTTAAAGGCAGATTTATTTATTTTTAACCGCTTCAGCCCCCCTTCATGACCAGGCCATTTTTTGCGATACGGCACTGCGTTATTTTAACTGACAATTGGTGCGGTGCTGTACCCAAATAAAATTGATGTCCTTTTTTTTTCCCCACAAATAGAGCTTTATTTTTGGTGGTATTTGATCACCTCTGCGGTTTTTATTTTTTGCGCTATAAACAAAAAAAGACCGACAATTTTGAAAAAAAAATACATTTTACTTTTTGCTATAATATATATACAAAACAAAAAATGTAAAAAAAATAAAAAATTGAATGTCTTCATCAATTTAGGCCAATGTTTATTCTTCTACATATTTTTAGTAGATAGATTTAGATTGGATAAATTGATAGCAGCCCAGCCATTGGCTCCCGCTGCTGCCCACTAAATTCAATGACGTGGGCGCCGGGGGGCGGAGTCGAGTCCTGCTGTCTGTGTTAACAGACGCAGCAGCAGGACATGGGAGCGTGCCCGCGCGGGTGTCCCGTCGGAGAGCGCTTCTTCGACATGACACTTGTGAAGAGGGGGAACCAGGAGCGCCGCGGAGGGACCCCAGAAGAGGAGGATCGGGGGGCACTCTATGCATAACCAAAAAAAATAAAACGGAACCTTTACAACCTCTTTAAAGTATAATTAAAGGCAACCTTTTTTTTTTAGTTTTGGATAGAGTGGAGAGGATTTAGAAAGCCTGTCAGTTTTTATTGCTGTCTGTGTCCCTGTTTGGAAAATTCACCCCCTCCATTTGTCCTGTTTGTCCTGTTTACCATTATCATTGAAAGTGAAAGTAAAAGAAAACCCCAAATTTTGGGTTGTTGCAGAAAATGAATAGAGGGGAAATCTTTCAATGGGGACATTAGTTCTGGTAATCTGGGGGACCTCAAGGAATTCCCTTACTTTGCAGGGATTTCCT
This sequence comes from Lithobates sylvaticus, assembly GCA_028564925.1. Taxonomy (NCBI): domain Eukaryota; kingdom Metazoa; phylum Chordata; class Amphibia; order Anura; family Ranidae; genus Lithobates; species Lithobates sylvaticus. The sequence continues at coordinate 21,276,201 of CM053032.1, forward strand.
CTCACTTCCTGTTTGACTATGGGACAGGAAATGAAGGGAAATCTTCGCAATGGGCCACAGATGGCAAAATAAAATTTGACAGGGTTTATAACCCTCCCTTGCTCTATCCAATTTGAAAAAAAAAAAGCCTATAGATCTACTTTAAGCTTACAGCACCAAATCAGTCTGATTCGATAACATAATATATAATCTTCTACAAAAACGGCAATGTTTTTCTAATCCACCCGGACCAACGAATATAAGAAATGAATGCTGAAGATAAGAAACGAACTCTGAAAGCGAATCGGGTCAACAAAACGAACATGATTAAGTTTAATTCTTTAATGAACGGATGCATCCAAAATGACGCAAAACGAAAATTTCCGGTGTGCACATGTGTAGTGATGACACTGACAGCCTGGAGTGGAGGAGAGAAAAGGAGAGCACCTGGGGGAGGCAATGCAGCCTCTTCAGCTCCATCTAAACCTAATTAATATGTTTTGCCCTGAAATGCATTGGATGCTTTATATCAGGGGTCTCTAAACTTGCTACACAAAGGGCTGGTTTAGGGGGGCTGGACTGAGGCCAGTGAGAGTAGAAAAATGTCTTGGTGTCAGTGGGAGTAAACAATGTGCCATAGTTGGTCAGTGGGAGGAATAGTTCTCCATTATTGGCGTCAGTGGAAGGAATAGTGTTACATCATTGGTGTCAGTGGAAGGAATAGTGTTACATCCTTGCCGTCAGTGGAAGGAATAGTGTTACATCCTTGCCGTCAGTGGAAGGAATAGTGTTACATCATTGGCGTCAGTGGAAGGAATAGTGTCCCATCATTGGTGTCAGTGGAAGGAATAGTGTTACATCCTTGGCATCAGTGGAAGGAATAGTGTCCCATCGTTGGCGTCAGTGGAAGGAATAGTGTTACATCCTTGGCATCAGTGGAAGGAATAGTGTTACATCATTGGCGTCAGTGGAAGGAATAGTGTCCCATCATTGGTGTCAGTGGAAGGAATAGTGTTACATCCTTGGCATCAGTGGAAGGAATAGTGTTACATCATTGGTGTCAGTGGAAGGAATAGTGTCCCATCATTGGTGTCAGTGGAAGGAATAGTGTCCCATCATTGGTGTCAGTGGAAGGAATAGTGTTACATCCTTGGCATCAGTGGAAGGAATAGTGTTACATCATTGCCGTCAGTGGAAGGAATAGTGTTACATCATTGGCGTCAGTGGAAGGAATAGTGTCCCATCGTTGGAGTCAGTGGAAGGAATAGTGTCCCATCATTGGTGTCAGTGGAAGGAATAGTGTCCCATCGTTGGCGTCAGTGGAATGAATAGTGTCCCATCATTGGTGCCAGTGGAAGGTATATTGTCCCATCGTTGGCGTCAGTGGAATGAATGGTGTCCCATCTTTGGTGCCATTGGAAGGAATAGTGTCCCATCATTGGCATCAGTGGAATGAATAGTGTCCCATCGTTGGCGTCAGTCGAAGGAATAGTGTCCCATCATTGGCGTCAGTGGAAGGAATAGTGCCCCATCATTGGTGTCAGTGGAAGGAATAGTGTCCCATCGTTGGCGTCAGTCGAAGGAATAGTGTCCCATCGTTGGTGTCAGTGGAAGGAATAGTGCCCCATCATTGGTGTCAGTGGAAGGAATAGTGTCCCATCATTGGTGTCAGTGGAAGGAATAGTGTCCCATCATTGGCATCAGTGGAATGAATAGTGTCCCATCGTTGGCGTCAGTGGAAGGAATAGTGTCCCATCATTGGCATCAGTGGAATGAATAGTGTCCCATCGTTGGCGTCAGTCGAAGGAATAGTGTCCCATCGTTGGCGTCAGTCGAACGAATAGTGTCCCATCATTGGTGTCAGTGGAAGGAATAGTGTCCCATCATTGGTGTTAGTGGAAGGAATAGTGTCCCATCGTTGGCGTCAATGGAATAAATAGTGTCCCATCGTTGGCGTCAGTGGAAGGAATAGTGTCCCATCGTTGGCGTCAGTGGAATGAATAGTGTCCCATCATTGGTGCCAGTGGAAGGTATATTGTCCCATCGTTGGCGTCAGTGGAATGAATGGTGTCCCATCTTTGGTGCCATTGGAAGGAATAGTGTCCCATCATTGGCATCAGTGGAATGAATAGTGTCCCATCGTTGGCGTCAGTCGAAGGAATAGTGTCCCATCATTGGCGTCAGTGGAAGGAATAGTGCCCCATCATTGGTGTCAGTGGAAGGAATAGTGTCCCATCGTTGGCGTCAGTGGAATGAATAGTGTCCCATCATTGGTGCCAGTGGAAGGTATATTGTCCCATCGTTGGCGTCAGTGGAATGAATAGTGTCCCATCATTGGTGCCATTGGAAGGAATAGTGTCCCATCATTGGCATCAGTGGAATGAATAGTGTCCCATCGTTGGCGTCAGTCGAAGGAATAGTGTCCCATCGTTGGTGTCAGTGGAAGGAATAGTGCCCCATCATTGGTGTCAGTGGAAGGAATAGTGTCCCATCATTGGTGTCAGTGGAAGGAATAGTGTCCCATCATTGGCATCAGTGGAATGAATAGTGTCCCATCGTTGGCGTCAGTCGAAGGAATAGTGTCCCATCGTTGGCGTCAGTCGAACGAATAGTGTCCCATCATTGGTGTCAGTGGAAGGAATAGTGTCCCATCATTGGTGTTAGTGGAAGGAATAGTGTCCCATCGTTGGCGTCAATGGAATAAATAGTGTCCCATCGTTGGCGTCAGTGGAAGGAATAGTGTCCCATCGTTGGCGTCAGTGGAAGGAATAGTGTCCCATCATTGGTGTCAGTGGAAGGAATAGTGTCCCATTGTTAATGTCAGTGGAAGGAATAGTGCCCCATCATTAATGTCAGGGGAAGGAATAGTGCCCCTTAATTGTGTCAGTGGGAGGAACAGTGCCCCATTATTGGTGTCAGTGGCAGAAATTATACCCATCTGTTGGTGTCAGCAGGGAGAATAGTGCCTTTTCCCAGACTGAAGAATAGTGCCTCAAGGTCCAGATAAAGATAAGCAAAGGGCCACATCTGGCCCCCTGCCGCAGTTTGGTGACCACTGCTTTATATGATCCTTTTATGAACAAATAAAGCCCAGCTCTGGGAATTAGCCACAATTTACCCTTGCAGCGCCCTCCCCTACCCTAAGGTGACCAGATTTTTTAAATGAAATCCGGGGACATATTTTTTTTTTTTTACTAGTAATGGTGGCAATTAGCGACTCTCTGCCCGTCGCCTCACAGCCTGTCAAGTCTTACTCTCCGGACCCCGGCTACTACTGGGTGGGGAGCGGAGGAAGATCACTCCGCCAGGGAAGGCAAGGAGATGGGCAGGTGGCTGGCCGGGACTTGAGCCAAGGCAGAAGAACATGCAAGCAGGAGCGTGCGAAACTTAAGAAATATTCTCTCCGCTCCAACCAGCACATGATCATCAAAAAGGGGCACAGATAATAAAAAAAATACACCCCCACCCCCTAAGCTAGTAGGAGCGGCAGAGCGGGGGGGTGTAATTCAGATTATTTTTTTTTTAATTCTGCACTGACTGTCTTTGAAATTGCCCCAGCTCCTGTTCAACTCCAATCCGGGGACAAAACCGGGGACAGACTTGGTCCGGGGACAGTATCCTCAATACGGGGACTGTCCCCGGGAACCGGGAATGTCTGGTCACCCTACCCTACCCCCTCTGCAAGTGTAGATTGTGTCCAATTCCATGAGCTGAGCTTTATTAGTTTATAAAATGATCATATAAAATATGAAGTGCATTGCGGGGGGGGGGGGGGGGGGGTGGGATATGCTTCCTCTCCCCTTCATCGGGGCTACATAATAAATAAATGCTCAGTCCCCATCTCACAATTGTGTTCCTGCGTTGTCATGACGTCACACGGGCTGCCAATGGAGACTAGGAAACATGGGACATTAACAACATACCCTCAAGGCCCCCTTTACGCATACAACCACATGTAGACATGCAATAACTGCATTTACCAAGCTTGTTATTATGAGACTCACCTAATTGTAAACTTTTTTTTTTTTCTTTTTGTACCCGTTGCAAATGACCGTCAAAATGTTTAATTTTCCCATGCCAGAACACGGGGCCAAGGAAGTTTATCCAGCTATACTCGGCACCGCTATTCCCAGCAGCATAAATTGTTCGACCCAGCCATGAACTTGAGCTTTCACATTGTCCCCTCCACGTTGTTAGTTTAAATCAGAAAGCAGTGGGCCTATTCTTAGCGAGCATTAGAAAGGACATTTTATTTCACTTTCTTGGCAGTTATGCAAAAATGTCAAGAATGCAGCTGGTTTCAGCTGCAAACTCTTTAACACAAGTCGCTAATGGATTTTATAATGCAGTTTTACTGAATGTAAACGTACCGTTTTTCTCCTCTCCTCCAACACGCCCAGTGCAGTCAAACCTCATTCCACGTGCGGACAAAAGGCCCCTGTTTAGGTGTATATCTATAAAGGCGCATAAACATTGCTGTGGAGCTATCAAGTGAATTTTTACCCCATCCCTTGGTTTCATTCTTGTAAGCGGACAAAATTAGGTGAAAAAGATGAGAAAAAAAATTGAATTTTATTTGACCTGTGAGCTATGAAACACATATATAGAAGGGTAAAGATCAGGCACAATAAGATAGTCTCCTGATCCAGCAGATTGGCAATGATGGTATCAGCCTTTCTCAACCTTTTTACCAGGAAGAATCCTTTGTAATGTCGCGTACACACGATCGGAAATCCCGGCAGCAAAAGTCCGATGAGATCTTTTGGTTGGAAAATGCGACCGTGTACGCTCCATCAAAGACTTTTGCTGGTGGAATTCCCGCCAGCAAAAGATTGAAAGCAGGCTCTCGGAAAAAGTTCCTATCCGAAAATGTGTTCGTCTGTATCAATTCCGACACGCAAAATTCCTACGCATGCTCGGAAACAATTCGACGCATGCTCGGAAGCATTGAACTTAATTTTCTCGGCTCGTCGTAGTGTTGTACGTCACCGCGTTCTTGACGGTCGAAAGTTCCGAGAACTTTTGTGTGACCGTCTGTATGCAAGCCAAGCCTGAGCGGAATTCCGTCGGAAAAAACATCCAAGATTTTCACGACGGAAAATCTGCTCGTGTGTACGGGGCATTATACTTTATAGGTCTCAGGGAACCCCAACAAAAAGAGTATACCTACACCTAGTGGTAGATTAGTGGGATCAGTAGGTTGTAGATAGTTTATATAAAAGAAAAATAAATGGGGTGTACTTAACATCCCTGCTCTATATGACACAATTATCTGCATCGATAATCATTAAATGAAACAAATAATAATAATAATGATCAAAAAGGAAAGAAAGACTATAACAATTTTAGTGACCCCTTACATTGGTTGTCGATGTACAACTGACCCCTTAGATTGGTTGTCAAAGTAGAAGTAACTACTTTCATTGGTGGCCCATGAAGAAGTGAACTCTTACATTGATGGTCAGTGTAGAAATTACTCCTTACCTTGGTGGTCAGTGTAGAAGTGACCTCTTACATTGATGGTCAGTGTAGAAATGACTCCTTACATTGGTGGTCAGTGTAGCAGTGACCCTGTATATGGTGGGCAGTGTAGACCACCCTACATTGGTGGTCCATGTAGAAGTGACCTCTTACATTGATTATCGGTGTATAAATGACTCCTTATATTGATGATGAGTCTAGAAATTACTCCTTACATTGGTGGTTAGTGTAGAAGTGACCCTGTAAATGGTGGTCAGTGTAGACCACCTTACATTGGTGGTCCATGTAGAAGTGACCTCTTACATAGATGGTCAGTGTAAAAATAACTCCTTATATTGTGTACTTAACATCCCTGCTCTATATGACACAATTATCTGCATCAATAAACATTAAATGAAACAAATAATAATAATAATGATCAAAAAGGAAAGAAAGACTATAACAATTTTAGTGACCCCTTACATTGGTTGTCGATGTACAACTGACCCCTTACATTGGTTGTCAAAGTAGAAGTAACTACTTTCATTGGTGGCCCATGTAGAAGTGACCTCTTACATTGATGGTCAGTGTAGAAATGACTCCTTACATTGATGGTCAGTGTAGAAATTACTCCTTACATTGGTGGTCAGTGTAGCAGTGACCCTGTATATGGTGGGCAGTGTAGACCACCCTACATTGGTGGTCCATGTAGAAGTGACCTCTTACATTGATGATCAGTGTATAAATGACTCTTTATATTGACGATGAGTCTAGAAATTACTCCTTACATTGGTGGTTAGTGTAGTAGTGACCCTGTAAATGGTGGTCAGTGTAGACCACCTTACATTGGTGGTCCATGTAGAAGTGACCTCTTACATTGATGGTCAGTGTAAAAATAACTCCTTATATTGATGGTCAGTGTAGAAATGACCCCTCACATTGATGACTAGTGTAGAAGTGATCCCTTACATTGGTGGTCAGATTAGAATCGACCCCTTACATCAGGGGTCTCAAACTGGCGGCCCTCCAGCTGTTGCGAAACTACAAGTCCCATCATGCCTCTGCCTGTGGGAGTCGTGCTTGTAACTGTCAGCCTTGCAATGCTTCATGGGACTTGTAGTTTCACAACAGCTGGAGGGCCACCAGTTTGAGACCCCTGCCTTACATTGATGGTCAGTGTAGAAATTACTCCTTACATTGGTGGTTAGTGTAGAAGTGACCCTGTAAATGGTGGTCAGTGTAGACCACCTTACATTGGTAGTCCATGTAGACGTGGCCTCTTACATTGATGGTCAGTGTAGAAATGACTCCTTATATTGGTGGTCAGTGTAGAAGTGACCATGTAAATGGTGGTCAGTGTAGACCACCTTACATTGGTGGTCCATGTAGAAATGACTTCTTACATTGATGGTCAGTGTATAAATGACCCCTCACATTGATGGCTAGTGTAGAAGTGATCCCTTACATTGGTGGTCAGAGTAGAACCGACCCCTTACATTGATGATCAGTGTAGAAATGACTCCTTACATTGGTGGATAGTGTAGAAGTGACCCTGTAAATGGTGGTCAGTGTAGACCACCTTACATTGGTGGTCCATGTAAAAGTGACCTCTTAAATTGATGGTCAGTGTAAAAATGACTCCTTACATTGATGGTCAGTGTAGAAATGACGCCTCACATTGATGGCTAGTGTAGAAGTGATCTCTTACATTGGTGGTCAGAGTAGAATCCACCCCTTGCATTAGTGGTTAGTGCAGAAGTGACCCCTTGCAATTGTGGACAATATAGGCAGAAGATCAATCTGCCACTGCTTTCTTCTCAAGGAAACCTTACCAACTTCCAGGGGAACCCTAACACAGAGGCGGCTCTCTAATTAGGCAAATTAGGCGGTCGCCTAAGGCCTCGCACTCACAGGGGCCTCGCGGCCTCCTAATTTGCCTGTGCTCAATCACTGATTCTCCCCCCCCCCCTCTTTATCTCACCCTCTTTTCTGTGTGCTTGTATTTTTTTTCCTATTACGGGCGTTAGTGGGGCCTCATGTGTAAGTTTCACCTAAGGCCTCACAAAGCCTAGAGCCGCCTCTGCCCTAACAGACAACAAGAGTGCTCTACCTCCTCGTCTTTGTTTGGCCCATAGAACATGGGTGCAAGAGTGAGGTTTCTGTCAGCCCACAATTGATAAGATGGCACTCCATATCCATATCTAAGTTTATTGTCATAAAAGGCAAATCTTGGCCATGCACGGCCAAGATGCTATAGGGGATTCATCCATCATCTCACTTATAGCCTTGACGGAGCCCTGATTGAGGCAGGTTAACTCAGAGAAATGGGTCTATCGAGGAAGGCAGACAGCCGCGGGTCGGAGCTTCTCGGGTCATAAGTTAACATTGATGAAACAAGTAAAAGCTTCTATTTATGTTCTAAAAGATGCTGGTGAGTGGTTGGATTGTGCCTACATGCCCAGCCCACCTTCTTTGTCTATGGATATCATAAAGTCTATCTAGGTTTTAGTTTTTTTTCCTTTATTTTTACCTGGTGATCCTTTCAGTAAGGCCCCTTTCACACTGGGGCGGTTTTCAGGCGGTACAGCGCTAAAAATAGCGCCTGTATACCGCCTGAAAAAAACGGCCCCATTCACTCCAGTGTGAAAGCCGGCGGGCTTTCACACTGGAGCGGTGCGATGGCAGGACGGTAAAAAAAGTCCTGCTAGCAGCATCTTTGGAGCGGTATAGTAGCGGTGTATTCACTGCTCCTACCCATTGATTTCAATGGGACACCGCGGTAATACCGCAGCAATACCGCCAGCAAAGCGCCGCTGCAGCGGCGATTTGCGGGGGATTTTAACCCTTTTTCGGACGCTCGTGGGGATAAAACCGCCCCGCGAGCGGCCGAATACCGCGGCTAAAACGACGGTAAAGCAGCGCTAAATATAGCGCTGCTTTACTGTCGCCGCGGCTCCCGCCCCAGTGTGAAAGGGGCCTAATACACTTTCTGTCATAGGGTGTCCTAAGGCAAAGTGAAACTGTCCCTTGTAAGTAGAAGCCCACCACACGAATTGATATCCAACTTTGCCCACTTACCCGCCAATCCATTGTTTTATCGGCCCCCTAAGTCAGACCCATTAGACCCGATACAATAATAGTCAGAGCATGCTGGGACTTTTTCTCGAGTTCTGCATTTCAACCTCACAAAACACGTCGATGGGTTACATCTATATAAGGAAGTGGAAATTTCCACGGGGTTCCTTTGTCTATTGCTCGTTTTACAAAATATTCTATTCAGAAAAGACAAAGAAGTCGCTTATATCCACGGTTCAAGGTTCATGTGACAAACTCGCAAACAGATTTTCTACTACCATAAAAAAACAAAGTGCTTACATAAGAGAAAGTAAAAGTGCTCACTAACTGAAGCACATCACATCGATTATATAAAAATAGAACCTATAACCAATAATCAAACATGATGTGATCAATTACTGAACTCATTTTTAGGTTGAAAACGGCTCTCTCTATGCAACATACAGATATTATTCTAATTATACAATTTATCAGGTCAAACTTTGATCGCTTCGGTAACTTTTACTCTTCTATGTTTTACAAGGTTGTATGAATAGGGTTGGGTTCACACTTCAGCCCTGCAGTGCGATGCATTACAGCAACACCCAATAACAAACATTAGTCCCAATTCACTCTAATGCCGCGTACACACGGTCGGAATTCTCGTCGGAAAAAGCTCTGATGGTTTTCCCGTCGGAATTCCGACGGAATTTCGCTCAAACTGTCTTGCCTACACACGGTCACACCAAATTCCGACGGTCAATAACACAGCGGCATAAAACACGTTCGACAGCACTATAAAAGGGAAGTTTAATGCTTCCGAGCATGCGTCGAATTGTTTCCGAGCATGTGTCGGAATTTTGCGTGTCGGAATTGCATATACACGATCGGAAAATCCGGTAGAAAGGTTTCCCGTCGGAAAAATTGAGAACAGGTTCTCAATCCAAAGTCCGTCGGAAATTCCGACAGAAAAAGGCCGATGGGCATACACACGGTCGGAAAATCCGATTAAAAGCTCCCATCGGACTGTTTCCATCGGAAATTCCGACCGCATGTACGCGGCATTAGGGTGAGCCTAGCCAGGTGATTCAGAGGTGTTTTTTGGATGTTTCCTCTTTTGGTCCCGTAGAATTTTAAATAGGGGAAGGGCCTGAAAAGTGAACTGTAACAAAAGTCCAGTATGTACGAGAACGAGAAGACTATTCACATACCTCCCAACTTTCTGAGATGGGAATGAGGGACACCTATTAGCAAAAGTATTAAGGCATTGGACACAACCCATGCCACGCCCCCCCCTTAAAGGAGAATTTGGCAGGAGGGAGGGGCCGGGAGACCGGGAGAGTCAATGGGGGGACCCTAGAAGAGAAGGAAACTGTTGCACAGAGCAGGTAATATGACATGTTTACTATTTTTATTTAAATTGCCTTTAATATTGCTTTAACCACAGTTCATGAATTAAACCGCAAAAATACTATACAATAATGCTAAGCCCTGATGAAGGAGGATTTGTGCATAACCACTGAAACATGTTGGCTGCCAATTCTTGATAAGACCTTTTTGTTGTGAAAATTATAATTAATATCCGGACCAATCCCTATGGCTTAGCACGCTCATCCTTTCATTGCATGTAGGCTGAGATAATGTAATTAGTCCGCTGCAGGCAGGAGGGAACATTTTCTCAGTCTCCCCTTCCCAGTGATCAGACTGTAAATTGTAACTTTGCAGCAATTCATAATTCCTAATGACACTACGCCCCCGTTCACACGGTCGGAAATTCCGACCACAAAATCCGTCAGATTTTTTCCAACGGATTTTGTCCGAAACTGGTGTTGCATAAACACGGTCGCACAAAGTTGTCGGAAAATACGATCATTCGGAACGTGGTGACATTCGTGGCGTACGATGAAACTACGTAGAGGCTAGTAGTCAATAGCTTTGGTCTCGTAATTTGATCTGAGGATGCGTGGCACTTTGTCCGTCGAAATTCTCGACACACGATCGGATTTTGTTGTCGGAAAATTTGAGATCCTGCTCTCAAATTTTTTCCGACGGAAATTCCCACGGAAAAAGCCCGCTAGAGCCCACACACGATCAGATTTTCCGACAGCATAATCCGATCGGACTTTTTCAATCGAAATATCCGACCGTGTGTACGGGGCATAAGCCTACAGATGTGTATTATCCACCATTTTTTAACCAGATGTCATGAATGGATAAACCATTATGTCCAGATGGCGAAGATCACCATTTTCTTTAAAAACGTATCTCCACAAAAGCACATTTTTTCCCCCCGAAGGTTGAAGAAGAGAACTCACCGTCTTTATCGCAGGCCATGGCTTATATCTAGACTTTTCACTTCCAATGAAATAAAATAGTGACTATTCTAAGGCTAACTTATGATTATTATCAGCTGCACCCAGCACAATTTATGCTGACAACCAGGAGGCATGATTAGTGGAGTAATATATCGAACGGTCGTGATTTATAGCGACTTACTCCTGCTATCTAGGTTGCTATCGGTTAGCCTGGAAGTACAGACACGTATTTGACAACCGTTATCACGGGCAGTAATATAAAATTATGCTCGCAGCCGGTGGCACGGTTCACATGCGGACGCCGAGGAACACAGCAAAAAAAAATAAAAAATGAGCGGAGTCACACGATTCCCTGATCTTTGCCAAAACGCGGCTCCATTTGGAAAGAGAAAAATGTTTCACACAATCATTGATTGCTCTAATTTCCCCCCTAACGATGTCTGGTCATGGCACACTGACTTACATTCACTTACACACACTGTTATCTTTGTGCAGAATGGCAATAAAATGTAAAGCAGGCTAAACAATTGTCAAAATAATTTTCACAGGCTCATCTGACGGCACCATGGCCGCTTTGTGCTCCTGCCAGTGTCATGTCATTCTCGCAGCCTGTGTTTATGCACTGTAATTATGGCTCCAATGGCCCAGGGGCTACATATCATTCCAAACGTATTCGCCGTGTCCCGTTACAGCCCGCAATTAATTAAGAGCAGAGCTAATTTCAGAGTCGAAAACTTCTCCAGGTCATGAAGATGTGGGGAAAAGGAATTAAAAAAAAAAAAAAATTCATTGCATTTATAGATTTATATACAGTATATACTGTAAGAACTCAATTTAGGTACGCTAGAGAAAATTTAATAATGAAAGAGTGGCACAGCGGCTCCTGCTTTTATTCACCCAGACATGGCCACCAGCTTAGAACTTATAGGTGGCAATTTCAATAAGTCCTATGGAATGGACAATCCTTTGAAAATTAGAGCCTTTAAAAGGTTTTGGTATTAATTTAGGTCTTTTGAGACTCCTAGGCCCAAGAGCTGACAGTTAAATTCTAAATGCACCATAAAAGGAACACGAAAAAGGTTGCAAAAGGGACTGACCTATGTTACGGGTTGAGGGTAGATTGTAACTTCTGACCCAAAAGACGTCAAGGCCAAGAACTCTGATCAGCATGTATGAACACTGGCTCTATAACCATTGGTAGGACCCAAAACTCTATTATTGCACTGATGATTTCACTGTGGATGGGCAATGACATCACTGTAAATAGAAGTAGCTGTTCAGCCCTGGGGTTCTGTTTTCAATTCTATCCATTGAGGCTTTCCCAGCACTACTTCCCTCCAGAACTTGAATAGCAGCAGGTATATCAAAGGTGAGTATCTTGGCTTTGCCCTCCTGCCATATTTCCAGCGACCAATCCACCATTCGGCACAAGCTGGCACAAGAAACCAGTGGTGACCATCAGGAGTCAAGTCCTGGGGAAAAAAGTGTGGGAACTCCCACCCAAGATCCACTCGCCCACCAAAAAAAAAAATGATACGCTCATATGCACAAACGCTTCAAAAGTGGTATTTTTCATCCAATTTTCGTATTGTTTGTATGAAGCTTAACTGTTAATACATAAAAAAATCCTCAATAAACATAAATACAGTAATTCTCTGAATAATCAGCATTCATTCAATTGTGCTTCCATGCAAATGTGAACATCATGTTCTGATCTTTATTGGGGAATGTTATTTTGTATATAGAGTGTTTATGTGGTGAGTTTACACTTTTCATAGAGTTTGAAAAACACAGGGTTAAACGGAAAGGTCATAAATGAACTGCACATTATCTGGACAGAATGCTTGGGGAGATAGTGATGTGTTCCTGCTTAGGAGATGTATGTTAGCTTGGGGGGCTGCAAACTCTGCAGGGCTCCAACACACACTCGCTGCTATTCCAACCCTTCACATATTTCCACATAAACTTCCCTCCTGGCATTAAACTTTGCCAGGTATTGTGCTCAGCTTACCACCCCAAACTGATGTTCCTCCCTCAGCTCACCTCTCTCCCTGCATGTCCTGTGAGCAGAATAGCTGTGCTCCTCCTCTGGGTTCTCTCATCATATGGCACTGAAGATAGAGGTGGGGGTATTCAGCGGGACACACAGAGCAAGTGTGCAGGAAACTGGGGGGGAGGGGGGGGTGGGAGGAGACAGAAAATCAGGAGAGGCCAGCGGAGAGGAGCGCATCACGAGAGGTCTGACTAAATACAATCTCTTAGCAGCAGGGACCTGATCTACCTGTCAGCTAGCTGTGATTGACAGGTAGATCAAAGCGGAAGCTGTCATGGGCCCCCCTACTGGCAATGCCTGAATGGTCAGGTGTGCGGCACTTACTATTGCGAGCTGTGTCGGCAGCTGCTGGAGTAGCACCTGCCACAGAGTTTGCATACTTCAAAAGGCTTGCAGGACACGGCTGCTAATGGGAACTGAGTTCCTGTTGTGGAAAAAGTACAGGAACTCCGTTCCCATGCTTTTCCGCAGGACTTGAGCCCTGGTGACCATATACAGTGGTGTGAAAAAGTGTTTGCCCCCTTCCTCATTTCCTGTTCCTTTGCATGTTTGTCACACTTAAGTGTTTCGGAACATCAAACCAATTTAAACAATAGTCAAGGACAACACAAGTAAACACAAAATGCAATTTGTAAATGAAGGTGTTTATTATTAAAGGTGAAAAAAAATCCAAACCATCATGGCCCTGTGTGAAAAAGTGATTGCCCCCTAAACCTAATAACTGGTTGGGCCACCCTTAGCAGCAACAACTGCAACCAAGCGTTTGCGATAACGTGCAATGAGGCTTTTACAGCGTCCTGGAGGAATTTTGGCCCACTCATCTTTGCAGAATTGTCCTAATTCAGTTACATTAGAGGGTTTTCGAGCATGAACGGCCTTTTTAAGGTCATACCACAACATCTCAATAGGATTCAGGTCAGGACTTTGGCTAGGCCACTCCAAAGTCTTCATTTTGTTTTTCTTCAGCCATTCGGTGGTGGACTTGCTGGTGTGTTTAGGATCATTGTCCTGCTGCAGAACCCAAGTTCGTTTCAGCTTGAGTACACGAACAGATGGTCGGACATTCTCCTTCAGGATCTCTTGGTAGACAGCAGAATTCATAGTTCCTTTTATCACGGCAAGTCTTCCAGGTCCTGAAGCAGCAAAACAGCCCCAGACCATCACACTACCACCACCATATTTTACTGTTGGTATAATGTTCTTTTTCTGAAATGCAGTGTTCCTTCTACGCCAGATATACTTGGACACACACCTTCCAAAGAGTTCCACTTTTGTCTCATCGGTCCACAGAATGTTGTCCCAAAAGTCTTGGGGATCATCAAGATGTGTTGTGGAGAAATTGAGACGAGCTTTGATGTTCTTTTTGCTCAGCAGTGGTTTTCTCCTTGGAACTCTGCCATGCAGGCCATTTTTGCCCAGTCTTTTCCTGATGGTGGAGGCATGAACGCTGACCTTAACTGAGGCAAGTGAGGCCTGCAGTTCCTTGGACGTTGTTGTGGGGTCTTTTGTGACCTCTTGGATGAGTCGTCGCTGCGCTCTTGGGGTAATTTTGGGCGGCCGGCCACTCCTGGGAAGGTTCACCACTGTTCCATGTCTTCGCCATTTGTGGATAATGGCTCTCACTGTGGTTCGCTGGATTCCCAAAGCTTTGGAAATGGCTTTATAACCCTTTCCAGACTGATAGATCTCAATTACTTTCTTTCTCAATTGTTCCTGAATTTCTTTGGGTCTCGGCATGATGTGTAGATTTTAAGGATCTTCTGGTGGACCTTACTGTGTCAAGCAGCTCCTATTTAAGTGATGCCTTGATTGTGAACAGGTGTGGCAATAATCAGGCCTGGGTGTGGCTATAGAAATTGAACTCAGGTGTGGACAACCACAGTTATAGTATGTTTTAACAAGGGGGGCAATCACTTTTTCACACAGGGCGATGATGGTTTGGATTTTTTTTCACCTTTAATAATAAACACCTTCATTTACAAATTGCATTTTGTGTTTACTTGTGTTGTCCTTGACTATTGTTTAAATTGGTTTGATGTTCCGAAACACTTAAGTGTGACAAACATGCAAAGGAACAGGAAATGAGGAAGGGGGCAAACACTTTTTCACACCACTGTATAAAAAAATGAATTGCTCAATTTTGCATGTGGACCCAAAAAGTGTATGTCAAGCAAAAAAAAAACATCTAGTTTTGGATAAAATATTTCCAGCGACCAATTGACCAATAGGCACAAGCTGGCACAAGAAACCAGTGGTGACCATATATAAAAAAATTATTTAACTCAATTTTGCATGTGGACCCAGAAAGTTAAATTGTATGTCAAGCCAAAAAAAAGTTCTAGTTTTGGAGAAATTTGGAAAGGCAATAAAACATCTGTTGGGCGCTAATTGGTCAATCTTTTCCTCTTAAACCAGTCCACTTCCAAATCCATAACTGACTTGCCTGGCTGCTCTATTAAACGTAAACATCTTCACTTTTGCAAGATGCACAATAGCCCTGAAATTGAGACACGTAGCTGTACCATCCAATTTGGATCTATAGCAATGCATTTACAACATTCATAACATGGAATATCTTATAGCACGGCAAACACGACTCCTTATGTCCCTAGGTCAAAACCTGGTCCTGGTCTACGTAGACACCTTTCTTATTTAATTTTCTGCAACAGCCTCTTTTTCTCATTGCCACCATCATTCTATACTTACCCATTAGTCCAATCACTGGAGCTCCAACATGCCATGGAGGCTCAACCATGCCCCCACCTTTCGGCCCAACCACCACAGAGTCCTCCTTCTCCCCACAGAATGGTACTTTAATCTGGTAATTTGTTTTTTTCTTACATAATGATGATATTGGTGGGGAAATTATCAGTGACCTCCTCCAAGGACAAAAATGCACCCATGTGTACCCCCCCACCACAGTATATTCTTGGTGTTTACCTGTGAATACATAATAAGGTACTACAGAAGATTTTGTAGCTTCAACAACTTTATTCATGTATTACATTCCAATGGTACACCAGTAGTGGTTGGTCACATTCAACTGGACTTGTGCTGTAATGTTGAAGATGATTCGTAGCTTCTACAAGCCACTTCTTCAGTTCTAATGAGTGGCTGAGAGAAGCTAGGAATCATCTTCACAAATACAGAACAAGTCCTGTTAAATGGGACCAACTACTACTAGATATATGGAAAATGCACTAGACTGGGACTTTTTGAGTCCCAACATATGTCTAAAAACACAATTTATTTTATATCAAACATCCTAAAAAGATTTTTTCATATTTATCCACAAAATATCAGACAGTAGAATAGGCAAATATAGTACAAATATTAAAACATCATTGTGATGAAGCAATATGTTATATCAGAAACAACTGATGCCTTGTGGCCTAATGCGTTTCATGGACTTAATCCACTTCTTCAGGAGCCATCAGATTGCTTTTTCACCTAGTAATCTAAACAGAAACAACCAAAATGATTAAAAGTTCATGATCCCGGTATACCGTATTTTTCGGACCATAAGACGCACTTTTTTCCCCCCAAGGTAACGTTGTTTCGCCCAGCCATGCCATTCTGCCGCAGTAAAACTGCGGCGGCTGGTCGGCAACCAGTTAAAGCAATCCACTGAGCTGGACAGAACCAGTTCTTGAGGGAGTCTATTCCACGTTTTCTCAGCTCCTACTGTGAAAAAGCCTTTCCTTATTTGGAGATTAAATCCCCTTTCCTCCAGTTGTAAAGAGTGCCCCCTTGTCCTCTGTGATGAACTTAAAGTGAATAACTCAACACCAAGTTCACTATATGGACCACTTATGTATATGTACATGTTGATCATATCCCAACTTATTCTCCTCTTCTCAAGAGAGAATAAATTCAGTTCCTCTAATCTTTCCTCATAGCTGAGCTCCTCCATGCCTCTTATCAGTTTGGTTGCCCTTCTCTGCACTTTCTCCAGTTCCTCGATATCCCTTTGAGAACTGGTGCCCAAAACTGAACTGCATATTCCACATGGGGTCTTACTAATGATTTGTATGGGGGCAAAACGAT
Source organism: Lithobates sylvaticus (assembly GCA_028564925.1). NCBI lineage: Eukaryota > Metazoa > Chordata > Amphibia > Anura > Ranidae > Lithobates > Lithobates sylvaticus. Next base: position 21,293,109 of record CM053032.1, read on the forward strand.
TTCCCTCTCTCTGGAGTCTATACCTCTCTTAATACAAGAAAGGACTTTGCTTTGCTTGTCCCTTGTGGCCTCAAAACTTTGTGTTATTATGTTTGCTGTCAAAATACAGAAGGGGGACATCATAGTTCTCAACTGTTCCTGATTTTGAGGGACTGTCCCCCATTCGTCCATCTGTCCCTCTTTCCTTCTCATTTGTCCCTCATTCTGGTCTGATCTGTATAGCTGTATATAAAACGCACTATTTATCTATCAAAAAGTGTTTTCCAGTGCTAAAACTTTCATCTCATTTCTAAATTGCTGCATTTATAAATTCCAAAAGCCAACATAAAGGAATAGTAGTGTTAAAAAAGCACTTGTGGGTTTAACCAATCATTTATTTTGTACAATTTTCCTTTAAGGGGGGCATGGCAGGGGGTGTGTCCTACGCCTGCATACTTTTGATAATAGGTGTCCCTCATTTCCATCTCAGAAAGTTGGGAGTTATCCGAATAATCTTCTCGTTCTCGTACATACTGGACTTTTTTTTACAGTTCACTTTTCAGGCCCTTCCCCTATTTAAAATTACACAGGGCCAAAAGAGCGCAACTATGTGAATAGTCTTCTCGTTCTCGTACATACTGGACTTTTCTTACAGTTCACTTTTCAGGCACTTCCCCTATTTAAAATTACACAGGGCCAAAAGAGCGCAACTATGTGAATAGTCTTCTCGTTCTCGTACATACTGGACTTTTCTTACAGTTCACTTTTCAGGCACTTCCCCTATTTAATATTCTACGGGGCCAAAAGAGGAAACATCTAAAAAACACCTCTGAATCTACTTTTGCTAATAGGTGTCCCTCAATCCCATCTCAGAATGTTGGGAGGTATGCAAAATGTTTGCTTCCACGATACACAATTGCAACACAGCCACATTCAATTTTGGAGATTGCTTTTAGCCAGTGCTGGTTATGTCTTAAGAAAGGGGTCCCTCGTAGCCCCAAAACATTGGAGCACTATGTTTGCTTCCATGATACACAATTTTAACATGACCTCATTAAATTTTGGAGGTTCACTTTAGTCAGTGCTGTCTGGTTACACCTTGAGGAAAGGATTTCTCGTGGCCCCGAAACATTGGACTATTATGTTTGCTTCCACAATACACAATTGCAGCATGGCCACATTCAATTTTGGAGGTTGCTTTCAGCCAGTGCTTTCTGGTTATGTCTTGAGAAAGGGCTCCCTTGTGGCCCCAAAACATTGGAGTACTGTGTTTGCTTCCACGATACACAATTGCAACATGGCCGCGTTAAATTTTAGAGGTTACTTTTAGTCAACGCTTTTGGGTTATGCCTTGGAAAAGGGGTTCCTCGTGGTCCCCAAAAAATTGAAGTACTGTGTTTGCTTCCACGATACACAATTGCAACATGGCATCATTCAATTTTGGAGGTTACTTTTAGTCAGTGCTTTCTGGTTACGCAATGGAAAAGAGGTCCCTCGTGGCCTCGAAAAATTTAAGTACTGTGTTTGCTTCCACTATACACAATTGCAACATGGCCTCGTTAAATTTTGGAGGTTACTTTTAGTCAGTGCTTTCTGGTTATGCCTTAGGAAAGAGGTCCCTCGTGGCACCCCGAAAAATTTGAGTACTGTGTTTGCTTCCACGATAAACAATTGCAACATGGCCTTGTTACATTTTGGAGGTTACTTTTAGTCAGTGCTTTCGGGTTATGCCTTAGGAAAGAGGTCCCTCGTGGCCCCCCCAAAAATTGGAGTACTGTGTTTGCTTCCACGATAAACAATTGCAACATGGCCTCGTTAAATTTTGGAGGTTACTTTTAGTCAATGCTTTCGGGTTATGCCTTTGGAAAGGGGTCCCTCATGGCCCCCGAAACATTGAAATATTATGTTTGCTTTCACTATACACAATTGCAATGTGGCCTCATTAAATTGTGGAGGTTCCTTTTAGTAAGCACTAGCCATTTGTTCTACGGTTACAGTTGAGTTCTGCTTTAAGCTTAATAATCAGCAAAACTTTATGCAAGCTTGAAATTCCATTTAAATAAATACGCCAAAAATGATTAGAATGAATAATACTGGAAACACTCTGTAGAGGGAATTATACATATTTAATGTTGAAAAAAAAATGTTTATTTGACTTGAGAAGGATTTGTTGGTTTTCACTGTTGAATCTAACTTGGCAAGGAGAGTGTGAATAATTATTCATGTCGAGCGCGTTTTGCGATTACCCTTCCTCATCTCCAGCTCATAACTTCATCTCCAGGATCCTGCCCCAGCAACATCTGTTGCCCCCAGTTCCTCCCAGCTAGTGGCATGTTTGTTTAATGGAGGGTAAGGCTGGTTTTTCTGTTTCCTTTTAGGAAGGGAAATAAAAGAGCTGGTGTCTGCTCCAGGGAGGGTTTCATTAGGACAATAAGCGTCTTCTCTCCCCCTCCCCAAACCAGTGCCTTCTCCAAGAGCCAGACGTTTCTAAGTGCCATTGTTCAGGCTGATGTATAGAGGCTTCACACTTGTAACAGCGGTCCTGATCCTTCTCTCCCTATTGTGTGCCCAGAATAGGCTGGAAAAGGAGACCGTAGCCCTTTATCCGCAGGGAAGAAAAGAAGGCTGCACTTGGAAAAAAACGAAGAGAAGAAAAAAAAAGAAAAAAAAGAAAGGAAAACAGCTTTATCCAGCTGCAGCGTTAACAAAGTCAGCAGCCTAATGAAATACCCAGAAGAGTCAAAGCCTAAATGATGGAGGAAGTTTTGCCAAGGAATTAATGCTAATGTGGGATTGCTCTCTGAAGCTTTAGCTTCTTTCGCAGTAGAAGGCTTGCCAACAGAGGCAATGGAGTAAATTTGGGGCCTTCAGTAAAGCTGTTAATTTCTAATTGTTAAAGAAGAACTCTGAATTAAAGTGGAACACCCAATATCATTTTTACTGCATAGTTCCATTGGTCCCCTAAGACCCCCTTTACACTGGGGCCACCCGTGTGTAAGCTAGAAATGCGCCCCAGCGCTCGTATTGCTTTTCGAGCCACTAGCGGGGCACTTTTAACCCCAACTCCGGTGTTAAACTCTGAACCGTACCCGCCATACTATTCGATCTCCGAAGGTTACCTACCCAGGCATATATGGATACTTTTAAGCCCCTTCTTCGATAACCCCTTCGTATAAAAATGTATTACCATCTACTTACCTGCTGCATTATTCTCATTAATGACTCCGACCTGGAATTAGGCTCATTAACATTCTTGGTATGTGGGCACATTATATCCCAAACCGTAGATCAACACTTTCGTCACACTGTATAAAGTTCATTTCCCCGCTCCCTCTGCACAGCATGTTCCCATTAGGGGTGCGGAGGTTGAGCAGGGATTGCCCGGGATCTACTTGAGGATTTTTTTATCCACCTCAATGACCTATGCCCCGCGTTGCCACTTGCAAAGAATTTCTTCTGTGAGTCACCTAACCACCATATAGCTAGCTAAATTCTGTTGACTGGTATAGATAGACTCATAAATGTACTTACTGTTACTTAAACCACGCTAAAGCCCCATACACACGGTCGGATTTTCCGATGGATTCTGTCCTATCGGACAATGTTGTGGGAAATTCCGAACGTGTGTAGGCACCATCGGACAGTTTCCATCGGATTGTCCGACGGACAAAGTTCTATCTCCTGCTCTATAAATTTTCCGACAACAAAGTCCGATCACACCAATTCCGATCGTGTGTAGCGAATTCCGACGGACAAAGTGCCACGCATGCTCAGATCACATTACAAGACCAAAGCTATTGGCTACTAGCCTCTACGTAGTCCCGTCGTAGGCAACAAACCTCACCACGTTCAGAATGATCAGATTTTCCGACAACATTGTCCGACCGTGTGTATGCAACACCAGTGTCGGACTAAATCCGTCGGACCAAATCCGATGGATTTGGTGGTCGGATTTTCCGACCGTGTGTATGGGGCTTTACTGTTATTTTCACACGCTGAAATGTTGTATTAGGAATATTGTGCATCTACTTATACCATCTATATCAGCTGTACTGTTGTATTCTGATTTCCTGTACTTGTTTTAACTTTAATAATAAAAATTATATTGGGAAGAAAAACTCCTGTGTTACATAGTTAGTAAGGTTGAATAAAGACACCAGTCCATCCAGTTCAACCTGAGTGAGTGTCTACAATTGTCCCTATCCCTGTACATTGCACACTCACATTGGTCCCTACCCTCAAGGAGCCCACAATCTAAGGTCCCCATTCATATACTAGGGCCAAGTTTTGGACAGAAGCCAATTAACCTACCTGCATGTCTTTGGAGTGTGGGAGGAAACCGGAGTACCCGGAGGAAACCCATGCAGGCACAGGGAGAACCTGCAAACTCCAGGCAGGTAGTGTCGTGGTTGGGATTTGAACCAGCGACCCTTTTTACTGCTAGGTGAGAGTGCTAACCACTACACCACTGTGCCACCTGTGTTGCGACGCTTCCGCAAGTGCACCGCCCGGGTGTGAAAGAAACCATTGCAATGAATGGGAGGCAGTTTTCAGGCTCTTTACAGGCGCTATTTCTAGCGCTAAAACACCTGAAACCTGTCTCAGTGTGAAAGGTGTCCTACTTATGCCCCGTACACACGATCAGACTTTCCGACAACAAAATCGTGGAATTTTGTTTGAAGGTTGTTGGCTCCAACTTGTCTTGCATACACACGGTCACACAAATGTTGGCCAACAATTACGAACGTGGGACGTGGTGACGTACAACGAGCCGAGAAAAAGGAAGTTCAATAGCCAGTGCGGCTCCTTCTGCTTGATTCTGAGCATGCGTGAACTTTTGTGCGTCGGACTTGTGTACACACAATTGGAAATTCCGACAACAACGTTTTGTTGGCGGAAAATTTGAGAGCCTACTAGCCAACATTTGTTGGCGGGAAGTCCGCCAAAAAATGTTCGATGGAGCATACACAGGGTCGGACTTTCAGCCAACAAGCTCACATCCAATCCATTTGTTGTCGGAAAATCTGTTCATGTGTACGGGGCATTAGAGTAGGTTCATTTGAATGGGCTTCCGTACCTGTGAGAAATGCAGTGGCGCCAAGCCTGGGGATGCTATTAAGAATTATTGGCACCCCCACGTGTCAGTTTTTTGCCTGCGATTATGCACGGTTTTCCAACCCGCAGATTATTATTATACAGGATTTATATAGCGCCAACAGTTTGCGCAGCGCTTTACAATGTACATGGGGGGACAGTACAATTACAATACAGTTCAATACAGAAGGAGCAGGAGGGCCCGGCTTGTGGAGCTTACAATCTAAAGGGAGGGGGAGGTGGTACAAACGGTAATATCGGCGGGGGATGATCTGATGGATCGCCTAAAGGTGGACAAGGTAGGGGGCTGACGGACATTTTGGGGCAGGGAGTTCCAGAGGATGGGAGAGGCTTTGGGGAAGTCCTGGAGGCGAGCATTGGAAGAGGTAACAAGGGAGCTAGAAAGCAAGAATTCTTGGGAGGAGTGGAGAGGATGATTTGGGCAATATCTGCTGATAGGGTCAGTGATGTAGCTGGGGGCGATGTTGTGGATGGCCTTGTATGTTGTGGTTAGCATTTTGAATTTTACACGGTGGGGTAGGGGAAGCCAGTGTAGGGATTGGCAGAGAGGGGCAGCAGCTGGTTAGTAAAGTGTATGAGTTTAGCAGCAGCATTCATAATAGACTGAAGAGGGGATAGCCTGTGTACGGGTAGGCCGGTGAGCAGAGAGTTGCAGTAGTTGAGGCGGGATATAACCAAGGAGTAAATAAGTTGTTTTGTGGTGTCGTTAGTTAGAAAGGGGTGATACCTGGAGATGTTGCGGGGGTTAAGGCAGCGCGATGTAGCCAGCGATTGGATGTGGGGGCTGAAGGTGAGACGATTGGATGTGGGGGCTGAAGGAGAGGCGAGAGTCTAGGATTACACCTGGCATGTGTGAACCTAGGCTTAGGGATGGCCTTGGAAGTGGAGAATTACTGTAGTAGTTGGAGCTACTACAGGCATAGCCACATCTTCAGGATCCAGCTGCACTTCTGAAAAGTGAACTATTAATTAGCATGTTGATGGAAGGGAAAGAAGGCACCACGAACGGCAAAATATAAGCAGATTAAACTTCAGCTTTAAAATGCAGCACAGTAGCTAACTGGTTAGCAGTGCCACATGGCATCATTAGGGTCGCTCTCTGTCTGGAGTTTGCATGTTATCCCTGTGCCTGCGTGGGTTTCCTCAGGGTACTCCGGTTTCCTCCCACACTCCAAAGACATGCTGGTAGGGTAATTGGCTCCTGTCTAAATTGGCCCTAGTATGTGTACAATGGATATAAAAAGTCTACACACCCCTGTTAAAATGTCAGGTTTCTGTGATGTAAACAAATGAGACAAAGGAAAATCATTTCAGAACTTTTTCACCTTTAATGTGACCTATAAACTGTACAACAACAAACTGAAATATTTTAGGTGGAGGGAAGTAAAAATAAAAAATAAAATAACATGGTTGCATAAGTGTGCACACCCTTACAGTAATACTTTGTTGAAGCACCTTTTGATTTTATTACAGCACCCAGTCTTTTTGGGTATGAGTCTATCAGCATGGCACATCTTGACTTGGCAATATTTGCACAAAAAACATCTGTCAGATTGTGAGGGCATCTCCTAAGCACAGCCCTCTTCAGATCACCCCACAGATTTTCAATGGGATTCAGGTCTGGGCTTTGGCTGGGCCATTCCAAAACTTTAATCTTCTTCTGGTGAGGCCATTACTTTGTTGGTTTGGATGTAAGCTTTGGGTCGTTGTCATGCTGAAAGATGAAGTTCCTCTTCATTTTTAGCTTTCTAGCAGAAGCCTGAAGGTTTTGTGCCAATATTGACTGGTATTTGGAACTCTTCATAATTCCCTCTACCTTGACTAAGGCCCCTGTTCCAGCTGAAGAAAAACAGCCCCGAAGCATGATGCTGCCACCACCATGCTTCACAGTGTGTATGGTGTTCTTTTTGTGATGTGTAGAGTTGTGTTTGTGCCAAACATATCTTTTGGAATTATAGCCAAAAAGGTCAAACTTGGTTTCATCAGACCGTAATGCCGCGTACACACGGTCGGACGGAATCTTTTCATCGGATATTCCGATCGTGTGTGTGCCTCATCTGACTTTTTTTTTTTGAAAATTCTGACAGACCTAGAAATAGAACATGTTTTAAATATTTCCGACGGAACCAATTCCTATTGGGAAAAACGCTCGTCTGTATGCTGTTCCGACGGACCAAAAACGGCGCATGCTCTGAAGCAAGTACGAGACGGCAGCTATTGGCTACTGGCTATTGAACTTCCTTTTTCTAGTCCCGTCGGACGTGTTGTACGTCACCGCGTTCTAGACGGTCAGACTTTGGTGTGATTGTGTGTAGGCAAGACAGTTTCAGCAGAACTCTGTCGTAACTCCGTCGGGAACTCTGTCGGAAAAACCTTTGGAGTTTATTCCGACAGGAAAACCGGTCGTGTGGACGCGGCATAACACATTTTTCCACGTGCTTTTGGGAGACTTCAGATGTGTTTTTGTAAAATTTAGCCGGGTTTGGATGTTTTTCTTGGTAAGAAAAGTCATCTTCTACTCTACCCCATAGCCCAGACATATGAAGAATACGGGAGATTGTTGTCACATGTACCACACAGCCAGTATATTCCAGATATTCCTGCAGCTTCTTTAATGTTGCTGTAGTCCTCTTGGCCGCCTCCCTGACCAGTTTTTTTCTCGTCTTTTCATCAATTTTGGAGGGTCGTCCAGTTCCTGGTAATGTCACTGTTGTGCCATATTTTCTCCACTTGATGATGACGGTCTTCACTGTGTTCCATGGTATATCTAATGCCTTGGAAATTCTTTTGTACCCTTCTCCTGAATGATACCTTTTAACAATGAGATCCCTCTGATGCTTTGGTAGCTCTCTGCGGACCATGGCTTTTGCTGTAGGATGCGACTAAGAAAATAGGTTGGACTTGATGGACTTGTGTCTTTTTTCAACCTCACCTACTATGCAACTAGTAAAAATAAAAATGCCATACAAATATCCCATGGTTTGTAGACGCGCTAACTTTTGTGCAAACCAATCCATATATGCTTATTGGGATTTTCTTTACCAAAACTGTGTAGCAGAATACATATTGGCCTAAATTGATGAAGAAATTTGATTTGTTTTACATTTTTTTTATTGAAAATGTTTTATAGCAGAATGTAAAAAAATATATATATATATTTTTTTTTTAAATTGTTGCTCTTTTTTTGTTTATAGCGCAAAAAATTAAAACCGCAGAGGTGATCAAATACCACCAAAAGAAAGCTCTATTTGTGGGAAAAAAAGGACATCAATGTTAGTTGCGTACAGCGTCGCATGACTGCACAATTGTCCGTTAAAGTAACACAGTGCCGTATCGCAAAAAATGCCTGGTCAGGAAGGGGGGAGGGGGTAAACCGTCCGGGTCTGAAGTGGTTAAATTTGATTCCATACATTTAAAATATAAAGAATCGTATTTTTCGCTCAAAAATGAAAAGTGTACGCACAGACAAAAGACTTTATTTTAGTTTTGGATAGAGCACAGCAGGATTAACACCCCCTGCCACTTTATTTTCTACCATCTGTGCCCCACTGGGGGCATTTTCTTTTACTTCCTGTCCTAGGGATATAACAGGATGTGAGAGGAAATCCTGTGCCATTTCATAAACTAACACAGACGTGATCCACAGTCCTGTTGTTAGGTGAACTCTTTGTATTCTTGCTAATTATCTTATGTCTTAAACTTAAACTAATTCCGAAATTTCGTATTTGTATAAAACCCGTAAGCATAGAAATTCCCATGGGGCTCCCACCATCCCTGTGCTGACTTCCTGGGGTTTTAACTTTTAGGTTCGTTAACTTTTCGTAACAATTACGAATTTGGATCCGAAATTCGTAAACGAAATTTCGTATTTCGTACGGAATTCGTATGCATAAAAATTCGTATTTCGGATTCGTACGAATGTGCGAATTTCCGGAAATTCGTACGAATTTTGGATTCGTGCGAAACTAATCGCACATGTCTACTATTTATGCATCCGGCCCCTTTCAGGGCACTGAGTGCATGAATTACAGAGGTGGGGGTTCAAATAGGCTTCAAAATAGGGTGGGCTCAGGTCTCAGAGGATGTGCTCCAATACCACCCAGGTGTGTTACAACAGCGAATGAATATTCACTATTGAAACACTGATCCTCAATCCAGCAAATCAGAAGCGGGTGTAAGACCCGTTTTCCGATTGGATGAAAAGAGAAGACTCCCGATTGGCAGCCGAGGAGGAGGGAGGAAAACGGAAGCCGCCACTGTGATGACACGATGAACTAGAGGTCGCAGGAGAACAGCAGGAGAACGGGAGGCCGCCGAGCAGGGGAAGCCACCAGTGTTGGGGTACTTTAGCAGAATACATATTGGCCTAAATTGATGACTAAATTAGAAGCGGGTGTGAGACCCGTTTTCCGATTGGCCGAAAGGGGAAGAAACCCGATTGGCCGCCGAGGAGGAGGGAGGAAACGGAAGCCACCACCGTGATGACACGGATAACAAGAGGCCACAGGAGAACAGCAGGAGAACGGGAGGCCGCCGAGCAGGGGAAGCCGCCAGTGATGGGGTACTTTAGAAGAATACATATTGGCCTAAATTGATGAATAAATTAGAAGCGGGTGTGTGACCCGTTTTCCGATTGGCCGAAAAGAGAAGACTCTCAATTTGCCGCCGAGGAGGAGGGAGGAAACGGCAGCCGCCACCGAGATGACACGGAGAACGAGAGGCCACAGGAGAACAGCAGGAGAACGGAAGGCCACCGAGCAGGGGAAGCCGCCAGTGATGGGGTACTTTAGGAGAATACATAATGGCCTAAATTGATGAATAAATTATATTTTTTTACATTTTTTATTGGACATGTTTTATAGAAGAAAGTAAAAAATATTGTATTTTTTTCAAAATTTTTGGTCTTTTTTTTGTTTATAGCTCAAAAAATAAAGAGGTGATCAAATATCACCAAAATAAACTCTATTTGTGGGAAAAACAGGACAAGCCACCGGTGATGGGGTAACTGCATACCGTTTGCCCCCCCCCCCCCCAAAGAAATTCCACCGGCCGCCGCTGGTTGTGACCATAAAAGTTGCCCCCATTTGGTGAATTCCTCTCACCTCTAGTTATGAAGACAACTGTAAAATTTTAAATTAAAATTTCTGCCATCTTGGTGATTACGGTCACCAGGACAAATAGAAAGGGGCGAATCTCCTTAGCAGGGACAAATAGAGCAATAAATAAAACGACAGGTGTTCCAATCCCTTCCTACTCTACCCAAAAAAAGAAAATAAATTGGCTATCCATACACCTCAAAAGCCCAACATAAATCTAAGATGAAAATATGAAGCCACCAACAATTTATAATACTTGACAGCTGACATATAAGCCAAGGCGAGGTTAGACCCCCACCAATCACTGCCTCCTTGTCCCAATCCACAGGGCCCCTTGCTGGTGACACGCCGGCAGGTCGTAATGAAAAAATGATTAGGACACAGTAATGAAATCACATTTGTCTTGTTCTTTTCTCTTGATACCCCCTCAATCATTCTCATTTTATCTATTCTGTTGTTTTAAAGGCTCCTCGGCTGACTGTGTATAATTAGCCCCGGCTGATTCGGGCCGCATAGAAAAGGCTCCAGACTTGCTGACATCCCATTAAACAATGAGGCTTTGCAATGTAAAACCGGCACAAAGGGTGCTGAGCTGAGTGTTTATCAAGCTTTATTTGGGGGAGTTGCCTGTTTGTTTAAGGCTCACAGTTTTACATATTCTCAGTGATGTGGTAATTGTATTTAGATAGTCACGCCGGCCCCCCTAGCCTATTTGCAAACGGCACCGGCCTAATGAGGAGCTGCCGTGTAACAAAAACAGCAGTAGGCCTTTCAGACTACAAAAGCCCTAGATGATCAACGAATGTGTGTGTGTGGAACCTCCGTCGTCTGCGAGCAAATTGGGGCTAAGTAAGGGTCAGGGGGATTATGGATATTACAGCTAAGCAAGTTACTTACATTAAAATCTGAGACTTGACGTGCAAGATGTAAGAAGGAAGCTACCTTCTGCTAATTCCAGGGGACTGCCTACGCACAACGTCACCTGTCAGACCTGTTTACTGTCCCTTTTAGTTTCTTAAAGCAAGACTAAAAACTTTTTCTTTGACGCGCAAATTGGCCTGCAGGTACCTAAGACGAGATCTTCTGGATCCGGCTGAGATATTCATGCTGACACCCCAACCGGCTGTCCTCGGAGGAACAAGTGGTTGAGAGCTTTGGATATCTTTGGCTAATAGTTACAGCTGACCATGAGTTTTTTAAAAAAAACTATAGTAGTTAGATGACATTTGGCCAGGTCAACTTTAGTATCCATTTTATCTCACTCTAGAAGTTACATACATAATTAGTCTGGTTGAAAAAAGACAGAAGTCCGTCTAGCAGTGGCGGTCCATCCATTAGGGGCACCACCGGCGCCACCCCCCTATCCATGTGTGTGGAACCTCCGTCGTCTGCGAGCAAATTGGGGCTAAGTAAGGGTCAGGGGGATTATGGATATTACAGCTAAGGAAGTTACTTACAGTAAAATCTGAGACTTGACTTTCAAGATGTAAGAAGGAAGCTACCTTCTGCTAATTCCAGGTGACTGCCTACGCACAACGTCACCTGTCAGACCTGTTTACTCTCCATTTTAGTTTCTTAAAGCAAGACTAAAATCATTTTCTTTGATGCACAAATTGGCCTGTAGGTACCTAAGACGAGATCTTCATGCTGACACACCAACCGGCTGTTCCCGGAGGAAAAAGTGGCCGAGAGCTTTGGATTTCTTTGGCTAATAGTTACAGCTGACCATGAGTTTTAAAAAAAACTATAGTAATTAGATGAGATTTGGCCAGGTCAACTTTAGTATTCATTTTATCTCACTCTAGAAGTTGCATACATAATTAGTCTGGTTGAAAAAAGACAGAAGTCCATCCAGCAGTGGCGGCCCATCCATTAGGGGCACACGGGCGCCACCCCCCTATCCATGTGTGTGGAACCTTTGTCTTCTGCTAGCAAATTAGGGCTAAGTAAGGGTCAGGGGGATTATGGATATTACAGCTAAGGAAGTTACTTACATTAAAATCTGAGACTTGACGTGCAAGATGTAAGAAGGAAGCTACCTTCTGCTAATTCCAGGGGACTGCCTACGCACAACGTCACCTGTCAGACCTGTTTACTGTCCCTTTTAGTTTCTTAAAGCAAGACTAAAAACTTTTTCTTTGACGCACAAATTGGCCTGCAGGTACCTAAGACGAGATCTTCTGGATCCGGCTGAGATATTCATGTTGACACCCCAACCGGCTGTCCCTGGAGGAACAAGTGGCTGAGAGCTTTGGATATCTTTGGCTAATAGTTACAGCTGACCATGAGTTTTTAAAAAAACTATAGTAGTTAGATGACATTTGGCCAGGTCAACTTTAGTATCCATTTTATCTCACTCTAGATTCAGGGGTCTCAAACTGGCGGCCCTCTAGCTGTTGCAAAACTTCAAGTCCCATCATGCCTCTGCCTGTGGGAGTCAGGCTTATAACTGTCAGCCTTGCAATGCCTCATGGGACTTGTCGTTTTGCAACAGCTGGAGGGCCACCAGTTTGAGACCCCTAGAAGTTACATACATAGTTAGTCCGGTTAAAAAAAGACAGAAGTCCATCCAGCAGTGGCGGCCCGTCCATTAGGGGCGCACAGGCGCCGCCGCCCTATCCATGCACCCCCTGATCTACATGTAGGGCGCCAGACGCATGGATTCCAATGGGGGGGGGTTTTTTTTGAAGCATGTGATTAGAGTCAGAGGCTCTAATAGGCATCAAAAAAGGATGGGCTCAGGGGACAGAGCACAGCGCTCCAAGCCCACCCAGTTGTGTGACAATAGCGAATGAATATTCGGCCAATCAGGAGGAGGGTCATGAGACCAGTCACCTGATTGGCAGAAAGGAGATCCGATTGGATTGGCCACCAGGAGGAGGATGGAGGAGATGCAGGGGAAGTGAAGAAGCAGCCGGATAGAACAGCCGACGCCGCCCGCTATATGGGGTAAGTGCAGGTCCCTGACCTACTGACTGTTCTGCCCGTGACCCCCATGACCGGCCGACCGGAGTGGGTGGTGGCTGCCGGGTGCCATCTGTGAGGAGGGAGGGTCATGAGGCCCGTCACCTGATTGGCTGAAAGGAGATCCGATTGGATTGGCCACCAGGAGGAGGATGGAGGAGATGCAGGGGAAGTGAAGAAGCAGCCGGATAGAACAGCCGACGCCGCTCGCTATATGGGGTAAGTGCAGGGCCCTGACCTACTGACTGTTCTGCCCGTGACCCCCATGACCGGCCGACCGGGGTGGGTGGTGGCTGCCGGGTGCCATCTGTGACCCGACCGTCCGGGGGTGGAGGGTGGTTTGGGTGGATCATTTGCCACCCCCCCAAAAAAAAAAAAAAACACCAGCCGCCACTGCAATCCAGTTCAACCAATAGAAGGAAAAAACAATATTATACAACCCTATACCCACAGTTGATCCAGAGGCAGGCAAAAAAACACAGCAAAGCATGATCCAATTTTCTCCAGCAGGGGAAAAAAATCCTTCCTGATCCCCCGAGACCGAGAGGCAATCGGATATTTTCTCGCTCAACTTTACCTATAAATGTTAGTATCCATCCAGTTATGTTATGTGTATCTAGGAAAGAGTCCAGGCCTTTCTTAAAAGAAAAGTATGGACTTTTTTATTTTTTTTGCAGATTCATACTTCCCTAGGTGGATGCAGCATCAATCCAATGCTGCATCTGTCCCCTGCCGGCTCTAACACTGAGAACCGAGTGATCAAACACTGCTGATCACTCGCTTCTCAGGGCTCCCTGAGCAGAGAGCTGGTGATTGTCAGTCACTGCTCTGCCCCCCCCCCCACCCCACTGCACTAGAGTGCTGGGCTGTGGAGGTGGCAGAAGCAGCCAGCTCAGGCTCTCAGCGGCTTCATTGTCGTGATCTTGCCCGAGCCTGTGACACCAGCCGACAGCGGGCTTCAGTCCACTGTCAGCAAAAAATGGGTAACAAGTACAGAACTAACTGTACCCCTGTGATCCAGCTCATTTGGCTGTACTTCTCCTTTAAAACAATCTACTGAGCTGGACAGAACCAGCTCTTGAGGGAGTCTAGTCCACATTTCCGTATTTGGAGATTAAATCTCTTTTCCTCTAGACGTAAAGAGTGCTCCCTTGTCCTCTGTAATGACCTTAAAGTGAATAACTCAACACCAAGTTCACTATATGGGCCCCTTATATATTTGTACACGATGATCATATATGTGGTGTATGGGTAGTAGCACTGACTTTTCTGTTTATACTGTAGTTACATAGTTAAGCCCTGTACACAGAGGCCGAATGCTGGGCGACATCGACCAGTTCAATAAAACGGCCGACATTCAGTCAATGTGTATGGCAGCCGTTCCAACAGAAGCCGACCCTCTCTCAGGCCACCCCACTTTATAATACATTACATAAACTCTCCAAAAACATATAGAGCCAGTTGTCATTGAGAGCATTGGTGTCCCTCAATGATGATAAATACAGGCAGATACTTATCCATCATGCCATACCATCAGGGAGGTGTGTGGTTGGCCCTCACATTTATTCGGCAGCAGGAAAATGACCCCAAACATACAGCCAATGTTATTAAGAACTATCTTCATTGTAAACAAAAACAAGGAGTCCTTGAAGTGATGGTTTGGCCCCCACAGAGCCCTAATCTCTTATTAGCTGATTTAAATACACTAACACTAAAGGCAAACTTCAGCTAACACTTTATAATCAGTTACAGCAAACAGTTTTTTTTTTTTTTTTTTGGGGGATAAAGGTTTTACATCATTGTAAGCACCCCTCTCAGTGTTAAATGGTTTGTCTCATCCATGTAAACTGATACAATCTGCTGGAGAGCTTGAGCTTGTGAAAAACAACAGACTTAAGCCTAGTACACACGGGCCGAATGTCGAGCGACATCATCCAGTTCAATAAACACCAGCCGACATTCGGCCCGTGTGTATGTCAGTCGGTCCAACAGAAGCCGGCCGTTTGGCCAGCCACTGTCAGACGTGCATGCTGGAAAACCAGCAGCTGGTGAGCTCCCGATCAGAGTGTCATGTTATGATGCGTGTTAACATGCGCCTACCACAATGCGTGGTATATGAGCTTTGTGATCCCCTTCATTCTGGATGGTGCACAGAAGTGAATGCTCTCTTGGCTGGGGTGTGCTGCATCTAGGGTCGGGGGTCTCAAACTGGCGGCCCTCCAACTGTTGCAAATCTACAAGTCCCATTAGGCTTTGCAAGGCTGACAGTTACAAGCATGACTCCCACAGGCAGAGGCATGATGGGACTTGTAGTTTTGCAACAGCTGGAGGGAGGCCAGTTTGAGACCCCTGATCTAGGGAGACATGTAATACTCCGTATTCCCATCACACACGTTCCTGGAAGAGCTCTCAAAGTTTGGGTGCTGCAGCAACAACCAGGTGGACTGGTTCAGAAAGTCACAAAGTAGATATTTGCCAGCACACCATGGATCAACCAAGTAACGTCCAAACAGAATTATGTATTGCCTATCCCACACCCACCTAACAACCCCATCAAATCATTCTCTGCATCTATTACCTTTTGTACCACCACCCCCTCCCTTTAGAATGTAAGTTCTACGAGCCGGGCCCTCCTGTACCTTCTGTATTGTACTGTAATTGTGCTGTCCCCCCTCAGCATGATCACATCACAAGAAAAGTGCAATGTTTCCTCGTCAGGTATGTGGCATGTGCACGCACCCGCCACCCCAGGTGTGCTGTGATTTGTTACATAGTTAGTCAGGTTGAAAAAAGGCACAAGTCCATCCAGTTCAACCATAAAAATAAATAAATAAATAAATAATAATATCAAAAAATTCCATATACCCAATCCTATACCCACAGTTGATCCAGAGGAAGGCGAAAAACCCATGATCCAAGTTTACAGCACACCAATTTTACAGATACAGCATAGCTCCCAACTGTCCCTGATTTCGAGGGACTGTCCCTGATTTGGACCAATGTCCCTCTGTCCCTCTTTCCCCCTCATTTGTCCCTCATTTTGGTCTGATCCATATAGTTGTATATAAAATGCACTTTTTATCTCTCAAAAAGTGTTTCCCAGAGCAAAACCTTTCATCCGATTTCTAAATTTCTGCATTTGTACATTTTAAAAGTCAATGTAAAGGAATAGTAGTGGTAAAAAAAATCCCTTGTAGATTTATTAAACCTTTTTTTGTTGGTTAATTCTCCTTTAAGGTGGCGTGTCAGAGGGCGTGTCCTATGCCTACATATGTTTGCTAGTAGGTGTCCCTCATTCCCATCTCCAGGGCCGTTTTTAAGGCAGGGCAAAAGGGGAAGCTGCCCTGGGCCCTGTAATTGTTGTGGGGCCCAAAGCAGCTGCCTCATACTTGCCAACTATCCTGGTTTAAATTCCCTCGTCCCTTGAGGTTTTAGTCCCATGCTGTGTCCCAATATCTCAGTGTGAAGTGCTGCTACTAATGCTGCCCAGCTCTGCCCTATTGTTGTGTACAGATGACTCTCACCTGCAGGTTCTGTGTTTACATGTACATTACCGGCATTCATATGTAAATAGCGACGGCCGGTGGCATTGATATGTGTATCATGACCCCCCGAGGTCATATCCACAGTAATTTCTAGCAATCAATCAACAAGCAGAAATCATGTGCTGTAACTTCTAGCAACTAATCAGTGAGCCGTAATGTGTGCTGTAACCTCTAGCAACCAGTCAGTGAGCAGTAATGATACACTGTAAACTCTGGCAACCAATCACAATCGCTGCCTGATCTGATTCCGTAAACTGATTTTAAGTCTATCTGCTATTTATTGTATGTCTCAGAGCAGGTGGAGAGCGAAACTGCATGGGGGGGCCCCAAGAAATTGCCCAGGGTCCAATCAATATTAAAGACGGCCCTGCCCATCTCAAAATGTTGGGAGGTATGGTTACAGCACAAACTAATTTTTGGGAGGGGGGGGGGGGGTGTCCCTTAATGGCTGTTTGGAAATGTGGTCACCCTAGCGTTGCCCAAAAGTTAGTGCAAGTCCATCTTTTTTTTTTTGTTGTTGTATGTATTGGTGCTTGTAAAGGGCCCATTGACCCATTGAAAGTTGTCAATGGGCCCTTAATGTTACTCCTTGACTTTTCTCTAGCGTTCCTCTTGCTTTGAAACAGCACTGGGGTTATGTTCTGCAGCCAATGTGAATCCAAATTGGCCTTATTAAAGCTTTGTTTAAATAAAACAAGAAAAAAAAAAAAAAAAGAGCGTCCTTGGCAGAAAGTGAGCCTAATCTTGTTAACCTCTTCAATGCCACAGGGGGCAGCTTAGCGAAGCAGCATGTCTCCACATTCCTCCGCATTGTCACTGGACATGTGGGCCACATAATCACCATTCAGGGCACTGTGCGGCATGTGTGTATAGAAATGATAGATCAAAGAGGCCGGGCATAAAGAACCTCATTCTGCTATAATTGTTACATTGAGTCCGTTCCCATGTGTCTCGCTGAAAAATCCTTTCACTCCGCTCGGCTTTTATGCAAAATAATTTTTTCCAGATCTGAGGGCACCGAACGAGAGAGTCAAAAAAAAAAAAAATTAAGGAGGGCCAGCGCCGACAAATAGTTTCAAATATAAAAAAAGAAATAAAAATTGATATGGTGGCCGTTTACCATACCGCAACACGCTGCAAAGTTCAAAAACACAAACATATTTGAATGGCTGTGTCAGACAAGAAAACAAATGTGTAACAATATGCCGCTATCGCTCATGGCCATCAGTATACAGTGCCGGTTCTTGGCATCGTCTTCTTGGATAACTCACTTTACCCTTATTATTTGCTTTAGGGAGCATGTTAAAAGTTGTAAATCATATTTTTTTCCTATTTACTTTATTCGGATTTCACGGCGTACAGATTACAACATCAATATAGATTGTCAGTGGTCTGTCGAGGGGACTTTAGAAATGTTTCATAGAGACGTTTGACAGCAAAGCTGCAGTTTAAAGAGACAGTGTCAATCATTCATGCAGGGCAAAGTGACGGGGTCTTTGCAAAGGGCTCCCTGACTCCCCTATACTCACCTTGCCTGTGCTCCTTCACCACTTCTTCCTTCTTCACAGTTGGCTTCCATACCTGGGGGTTCTGGGTATGGAGGATCATATGAGCCGCTCCCATGCTGCATTTACGTCCAATCTCTAGGCTTAAGTCATGCAAGGCAAAGCGACTGTGGCTCCCCTATACTCACATTGTTTGTGCCCCTTCACCGCTTCTTCCTTCCTGAAAGTTGGGTTCCATACCCGAGGGTTCTGGGTATGGAGGACCATATGACCCGCTCCTCTGCTGTAGTTACAGCCAATCTCTAGGCTTAAGTCATTCAGGGAAAAGCGATGGGGTCTTTGCAAAGGGCTCCCTGACTCCCCTATACCCACCTTGCCTGTGCTCCTCCACCACTTATTCCTTCCTCAAAGTTGGCTTCCATAACCGAGGGTTCTGGGTATGGAGGATCATATGACCCGCTCCCTTGCTGCAGTTACGGCCAATCTCTAGGCTTAAGTTATGCAAGGCAAAGCGACTGTGACTCCCCTATACTCACCTTGTCTGTGCTCCTTCACCGCTTCCTCCTTCCTCACAGTTGGCTTCCATACCTGGGGGTTCTGGGTATGGAGGATCATATGACCTGCTCCCTTGCTGCAGTTACGGCCAATCTCTAGGCTTAAGTCATGCAAGACAAAACGACTGTGGCTCCTCTATACTCACCTTGTCTGTGCTTCTTTACCGCTTCTTCCTTCCTCAAAGTTGGGTTCCATACCCGAGGGTTCTAAGTATGGAGGAACATATGACCCGCTTCCCTGCTGTAGTAACAGCCAATCTCTAGACTTAAGTCATGCAGGGCAAAGCAATAGGGTCTTTGCAAAGGGCTCCCTGACTCCCCTATACTCATCTGGCCTGTGCTCCTTCACCACTTATTCCTTCTTCACAGTTGGCTTCCATATCTGGGGGTTCTGGGTATGGAGGATCATATAACCTACTCCCTTGCTGCAGTTACGGCCAATCTCTATTTTTAAGTCATGCAAGGCAAAGCGACTGTGGCTCCCCTATACTCACCTTGTTTGTGCTCCTTCCTTCCTCAAAGTTGGGTTCCATACCCAAGGGTTCTGGGTATGGAGGAACATATGACCCGCTCCCCTGCTGTAGTGACAGCCAATCTCTAGGCTTAAGTCATGCAGGGCAAAGCGATGGGGTCTTTGCAAAGGGCTCCCTGACTCCCCTATACTCATCTTGCCTGTGCTCCTTTACCGCTTATTCCTTTCTCACAGTTTGCTTCCATACCCAAGGGTTCTGGGTATGGAGGATCATATGACCCGCTCCCTTGCTGCAGTTACGGCCAATCTCTAGGCTTAAGTCATGCTAGGCAAAGCGACTGTGGCTCTCCTATACTCACCTTGTTTGTGCTCCTTCCTTCCTCAAAGTTGGGTTCCATATCCGAGGGTTCTGGGTATGGAGGACCATATGACCCGCTCCTCTGCTGTAGTTTCAGCCAATCTCTAGGCTTAAGTCATGCAGGGCAAAGCGATGGGGTCTTTGCAAAGGGCTCCCTGACTCCCCTATATTCACCTTGCCTGTGCTCCTTTACTGCTTCTTTCTTCTGCACAGTTGGCTTCCATATCCGAGGGTTCTGGGTATGGAGGATATGACCCGCTCCCCTGCTGTAGTTACAGCCAATCTCTAGGCTTAAGTCATGCAGGGCAAAATGACGGTGTCTTTGAAAAAGACCCCCTGACTCCCCTATACTCACCTTGCCTGTGGTCCTTCACTGCTTTGCCTTCTTCACGGTTGGCTTCCATACCCAGGGGTTCTGGGTATGGAGGATAATATGGCCTGCTCCCCTGCAGTTACAGCCAATATCAAGGCTTAAGTCATGCAAGGCAAAGCAACAGTGTCCTTGAAAAGTGCTCTCTGAACTTACCTTGCCTGTGCTCCTTCACCGCTTCTTCCATTTTCATAGTCGGCTGCCATACCCGGGGGTTCTGGGTATTGAGGAAGGTATGACTCGCTCCCTACTGCAGTTACAGCCAATCTCTAGGCTTAAGTCATGCAGGGAAAAGCAGCAGTGTCTTTGCAAAGGACCCCCTGACCCCCCTATACTCACCTTGCCTGTGCTCCTTCACCGCTTCTTCCTTCTTCACAGTTGGCTGCCATACCCGGGTGTTCTGGGTATAGAGGAACATATGACCAGCTCCCCTGCTGCAGTAACAGCCAACCGCTAGGCTTAAGCATTGTCACAAGACTGAAGGAGTAATGTCAACGCTACTCTGGGTCATTGACACCGCTGATTTCACTGTCTGCAAGGAAAGAAGGAATGGTGAGAGAGTGCAGCCAAAGCTGGCCATACACCAAGAGAATTCTGCCCAGTTCCCAATGAGCCAGCTAAAATTTACTCCATAGGTGACCATGTTGATCTCCTCCTCCCCAACATCCTTCAATTGAATGTGGAAAATGTGTGGCCTGTTCATGGCTGCATCCAATCAGATGCAGCTGCTGTTTGGGTATCCAGACAGTCACTAACACCAGCTGTCAGATTACAATAGTTGGCAGCGCAGAATCACCCATCCGAGCTGTATAGCGTGGATAGAGGAATCTGCTAGATCATTGTTGTTTAGCCTGCAGGTATTAGTGTATGGCAAGCTTAATGGTGTTGGGGACAGGGATCTTGGGGGGGGGGGGGGTATTGGGCCTTTGCAATGACACTAACTTTTCCCTGCATGGACATAGTGACAGTGTCTCTTTAAAAGAACCCTAGTGGGGCAAGGAAACCATGAAACCAGGAAGATGCCATTGCTGAGCGGCTCTTGAAAATTTGGGCCTTTTTACATTTGGACGCTGTTTAAAGTCATGTGTTCAAACACAAAACTTAGCAAAAGCATTTGCCCTGCTTTGCCTGCAATGCAAACACATTTCAATAGGGCCTGTTACGTCACAACTGTTGTCCACACTGCAACATTTAATGGGAATCGGCTGACCTGTGCTTGATGTGCTCTTTAAACCCATGTCCAATGGAAAACAACTCCTGTCTGCACAAACCCTTATTAGTGCTTCTTAGTGAGTCACTATCCTGTAAAGGAAAAAAACATGTGAATATTAGGTCTTCCAAAACACAATGTACATGTTTGTTTCAAGCCTCTGACTTACCAAGTAAAAAATGATAGAGATTACAGTCCTGAAGAGTTTATCTACTCTATAGAAAATGAGTACACCAGCCTAGTTCTTGGCCAACATTAGCATAGTCTGTTTTAAAGGCAATTGTGATTGTTGTACTTATTATTGCACATTAAATTTTAAAAATGTTTACAACTTGTTGGAAAGATTTGTGATATGGCCATCCATTGGTCCCTTCTGTCTGGAAAAATAGAATGAGGTGTTTAACATGCATGTGCCACAATTCCTCGCCTTCAGAAACCACACAGGAGATAATGGCATGTCCCACTAGATCAGTGGTTCTCAATCTGGGGTCGGGACCCCCTCGGGGGTCGAATGATGATTTGCCAGGGGTCACCGAATCCTGGGCTGTTCCTGAAGCCCGCACCACTCTCCCAGCCTTTTTGCAGCCGCCCAGCAGTGCTGTCCCTGGAGCCTGTGCCCCCCCCCCCCCCCCAGTTGGGCTGTTCTTGGAGCCGGCAGCCACCCACTCAGCCACTTCGCAGCCGCCCATTCAGTTCACGGCATGGCTGGGGGGCAGAGACTAGAGGTCAGCTGACTGGTGAGGAATGTGAAGTGGGAGGAGCTGGAGGAGACACTATCTCCTGATTTCAGCATAGGTGTCACTGCTGCGAGACACCACTAAGTCGGAGACACAGTGAGTAACACTACCTGTTATTATAGTTGCCATTAAAAGTCCCCACTACAGTTCTCAGATCAGCAGATGACCTTGATCAAGAGCACCTAAGCTGGCTGATCAGAACTCCCCCCAGCATTGCCACTCATCCCAACTCCCCGCCAGCACTGCCACTTATCCCAACTCCCCGCCAGCACTGCCACTCATCCCACTCCCCGCCAGCACTGCCACTCATCCCATTCCCTCCCACACCAAGGAGTAAGAGAAGGAATAAAAATAGAGAATACATGGAAGAGAGAGGAAAAGAGGGGGAGGAACAAAGAAAAAGGGAGAGAAAGAATAAGACGGCTAGAGAGAGGGATGGGGGGGAAGAAATTAGGACAGAGAGATAAAAGGGAAAGAAAGGAGAACAAAGAGAAAGAGTGGTACATCCTAAAATGTACCATAAGAGGTTTTAATACTGTACGAGTGGAAGGGACTCAGGGAGTGCTAAAAGGGGCGCAAATTACTTGTCTTGCCTTGGGTGCTGACAACCCATGCTATGAAAATAATTTTACTGTTAGGGGTCCCCACAACTTGGGAAATTTTATCAAGGGGTCATGGCACTAGAAAGGTTGAGAACCACTGCACTAGCTAAATGTCATCCGTGGCTGATAAAGTATAAACTGTACAGGTTTCTCCCAGAATTATAGAGTGGTTGGACAAGTAGGCATGATCTGACCACCCTACTAACAGCAACCTTGGTAGGATGTCTCCCAATCTATAACATATGAGTGACCTGGGATGTCTATAGATATAAGAGTATGGCTGAACAAGCAGACATGATCTGACCACCCTCTACATAGTGACTGTCCCACTTCATTAGCACCATCCTTGGAAAAGTGTCTCTTAATCTATGAATGGCCTAGGATGTCTATAGACATATGAGTGACTGCCTGACATTACCAGAAGCATTCTTGGTAAGATATCTCCCAATCTATAGGTGACCTCTCATGTCTGTAGACATAAGAGTATGGTTGGACATGCTGGCATGATCTGACCACCCTCTACATAGTGACTGGCTGACTTTACTAGCAGCATCCTTAGTAAGATGTCTCCCAATTTATGAGTTACCTGGGATGTCTATAGACATAAGAGCACAGCTGGACAAGCAGACATGATCTGACCACCCTCTATATTGTGACTGTCCGGGTTTGCCAGCAACATCCTTGGTAAGACAGCTCCCAATCTATGAGTGACCTAGGATGTGTATAGACATAATAGAGTGGTTGAAGAAGCAGACATGATCACTCCATAATCTACATAACGACTGTCTGACTTTACCACCAACATCCTTGCTAAGACATCTCCCAATCTATGAGTAGCCTATCATGTTGGCTTGTCCAGCAGACTACGCTCTACATAGTGACTGTCTGACTTTACTAGCAGCATCCTTGATAAGACATCTCCCAATCTATGAGTGGCCTACGATGACTAGACATAAAAGCACAGTTGGACAAGCAGACATAATCAGACCATGTTCTACATAGTGACTGCCTGACATTACCAGAAACATCCTTGGTAAGGCATTTCCCAATCTATAGGTGACCTCCCATGTCTATAGAGATAACAACATGGTTGGACAAGCAGATATGATCTGACCACACTCTACATGGTAACTGTCCGATTTTACTAGTAGCTTTTTTGGCAAGACATCTCCCAAACTATGGTGTGGCCTGGCATGTCTACAGACATAAGAGCATGGTTGAACAAGTAGACATGATCTGGCCACCCTCTATATAGTGACTGCCCAACTTCACTAGCAGCACCCTTGGTAAGTGGTTTCCCAATCTAGGAGTGGCCTGGGATGTCTATAAACATATGAACATAGTTGGACAAGCAGGCATGATCAGACCATGCTCTACATAGTGACTGCCTGACATTACCAGAAACATCCTTGGTAAGGCATTTCCCAATCCATAGGTGACCTCCCATGTCTATAGAGATAACAACATGGTTGGACAAGCAGATATGATCTGACCACACTCTACATGGTAACTATCCGATTTTACTAGTAGCTTCCTTGGCAAGACATCTCCCAAACGATGGTGTGGCCTGGCATTTCTATAGACATAAGAGCATGGTTGGACAAGTAGACATGATCTGGCCACCCTCTACATAGTGACTGCCCAACTTCACTAGCAGCATCATTGGTAAGCGGTTTCCCAATCTAGGAGTGGCCTGGGATGTCTATAAACCTATGAACATAGTTGGACAAGCAGGCATGGTCACAAGTTCAAGTCAAGGTTCTTTAGCACCCTAAATACAAATGGTAAACAAGCAGCAAAGGTTGCAAGGCTTACACTTTTTACACCCCCCCCCCCCCCCCCCCCCCCCCCCCTGCTGCTAAAGCATGCCTAGCCCAGGTAATTATCCTCTGCCCGAAGACTGAAAGACAGTGAAGACATTAGCTGAAAGTAAATGCTGAAGCATTTATTTTTTATGGGCTGCCCTAATTGGTAACCAGTTTTTAAAGACCGTCGTTAAATTTGTGGATAGCTGTCAATCTCAGTTCCATGATTTTCAAACTTTTCCCCAGCCTGTAAGCCAGAATTATCCAATCACACCCTAAAGTAGTAGCTGATCCGCACTATGCAACAATGATATGATTCCAATGAATGGGTATCCAAAGCCTTAACCATCAGCCGTTCTGTAATTATTCAAAACAAACAACGTGTATTCCAGTGTTACACAATGAGTGTGACAATCATCCCGGGTTCTATCCTAATTATGATGTAGGTGTTAATGTGCTTTTAGAGCCCCGGCACCAAGTCTCTAGCCCCCGACATCTGCTTGTCAGGAAGATGCTTTGTTTAAGGCATTGAGCTAATGAGTTGGGGGATTAGCAAAAAACAAGAGGTGAGGTGTGACAATCAAATCAGCCCCATCATACTATGACTGCTAATCTAAATCAACAATGACTTGGCAATTCAGGAAAAGCAGCAGAAGATAAAAGTTAGTGCGGAAATCATAGAACAAGATGCAATTCTGTCACAGAACAAGACACAATAATAAGAGCAGAAGATTATTTTTTTATTATCCTAATGAATAGGTAAAAAAAGTACAAATAAAATGGCTTACTACAGGCCAGAAGCTTTCACAATGACATTTTAAAGGGATTAACGTGAAAGCAAATAAAGTGAAAAAAGAAGACCTGTCTGTAAGGCCCCTTTCACACTGGGGCGGTTTTCAGGCGGTACAGCGCTAAAAATAGCGCCTGTATACCGCCTAAAAAAAAACGGCCCCATTCACTCCAGTGTGAAAGCCGGCGGGCTTTCACACTGGAGCGGTGCGCTAGCAGGACGGTAAAAAAAGTCCTGCTAGCAGCATCTTTGGAGCGGGGGATTTTAACCCTTTTTGGCCGCTATCGGGGGTTAAAAGCGCACCGCTAGCGACCGAATCCCGCGGGTAAAACGACGGTAAGGCCCCTTTCACACTGGGGCGGGAGCCGCGGCGACGGTAAAGCAGCGCTATATTTAGCGCTGCTTTACCGTCGTTTTAGCCGCGGTATTCAGCCGCTCGCAGGGGCGGTTTTACCCCCCGCGAGCGGCCGAAAAAGGGTTAAAATCCCCCGCAAAGCGCCGACGAAGCGGCGATTTGCGTCGGTATTGCGGCGGTATTACCGCGGTGTCTTATTGAAATCAATGGGTAGGAGCCGTATAGGAGCGGTGAATACACCGCTCCTATACCGCTCCACAGATACTGCTAGCAGGACTTTTTTTTACCGTCCTGCTAGCGCACCGCTCCAGTGTGAAAGCCCGCTGGCTTTCACACTGGAGTGAATGGGGCCGCTTTTTTCAGGCGGTGCACAGGCGCTATTTTTAGCGCTGTACCGCCTGAAAACTGCCCCAGTGTGAAAGGGGCCTAAAGCAGCGCTAAATATAGCGCTGCTTTACCGTCGCCGCGGCTCCCGCCCCAGTGTGAGAGGGGCCTTACAGTACTACAAAATAACACCTCTACGTAGTCCTTGACTGACCATTGGTTTTATAACAACTGGCTGCCAATTTAGGTTTCCAACCAATATACAGTCACCTATGGCGGTGGATAATAATTATGGTTCTACACGACTTGTTCGTATTATCACAAGTTCCTGCAAATTGTTTAGCAGGTAAGTAGAAGTCTAACCAAAACTTTTTTGGGATATAGTGGGGGAAGTTGATGTTCCTTACTTCCGGTTTTGGTGACTTAACCACTTTAAGACCAGCCTCGTTTTGGATTTTAGGTGTTTACATGTTTAAAACAGTTTTTTTTGCTAGAAAAAAACTTAGAACCCCCAAACATTATATATTGTTTTTTTTTTCTAACACCCTAGAGAATAAAATGGCGGTCGTTGCAATACTTTTTTTCACACCGTATTTGCACAGCGGTCTTGCAAGCGCACTTTTTCTGGAAAAAATTCACTTTTTTGAATAAAAAAATAAGACAACAGTAAAGTTAGTCCAATTTTTTTATATATTGTGAAAGATAATGTTACGCCGAGTAAATTGATACCTAACATGTCACGCTTCAAAATTGCGCCCGCTCGTGGAATGGCATCAAACTTTTACCCTCAAAAATCTCCATAGGCGATGTTTAAAAAATTCTACAGGTTGCATATTTTGCGTTACAGAGGAGGTCTACGGCTATAATTATTGCTCTCGCTCTACCGATCGCGGCGATACGTCACATGTGTGGTTTGAGCACCGTTTTCATATGCGGGCGCTACTCACGTATGCGTTCGCTTCTGCGCACGAGCTCGTCGGGACGGGGCGCTTTAAAAAAAATTTCTTTTGTTTTTCTTATTTATTTTTCTTGATTTTATTTATTTTTACACAGTTTTTTAAAAAAAAATTAATTGGCTCACTTTTATTCCTATTACAAGGAATGTAAACATTCCTTGTAATAGAAAAAAGCATGACAGGTCCTCTTAAATATGAGATCTGGGGTCAAAAAGTCCTCAGATCTCATATTTCGACTTCAATGGAAAAAAAAAAAAAAAAAATGTCATTTAAAAAAATGACATTTGAAAATTCCTCTTTAAGAGGTATGGGCGGAAGTGACGTTTTTGACGTCGCTTCCGCCCTCCTATGGTATAGAGATGAGTGGCGGCCATCTTACCATCACTCATCTCTATGCCCAGCAGGAGAAAGGACCCGATCGCCTCCGCCGCTGCCGACGGTTCCGGTAAGCGGCGGAAGGCGCGGGAGAGCGGCGGGAGGGGGGGCAGCTCTCCCGCCGCCGATAACGGTGATCTCGCGCCGAATCCGCCGCGATGACCACCATTATCGGAATGCCGACCGGCGCCTGAAGAGATGGATATCTCAGTTGTGGCAGCAGCTGCTGCCGTTACCGAGATATCCCTCTTCAAAATCAGGACGTACATCGTCGTGCGCCGGTCGGAAAGTGGTTAAAGCAGAACTTTTACCCATAACAACCTGATAAAAAATTATTTTCTTTAGCAAGGAACATACAGTACATGCCACATAAATATTATGCCATCAAAATTAGTGTGTGCTGTAAATTGCCAACTTTTTGAGATCGAGGAACACCTATAAGCAAAAGAATGTAAGAATAGGACACATTCCCCTAAAGGAGACTAATGCCCCGTACACACGGTCGGAAATTCCGACAGAAAATGTCCGATCGGACCATGTTGTCGGAAAATCCGATCGTGTGTGAGTCCTCTCATATTTGTCAAATAAATATGTACGTCCTTTGTTCTGAAGAAGCCACATCGGTGAAACATGTCAACAAAATTGGGACGTAATATGAATATGTATTTGATTACAGTATTTTTCTGTCAAAATTGGGCTATGTGTGTATATACCTATGACAATGAATAATGCTGTAGTCTTAACGCTTTTATACATTTTCTCAACAAATTATTTTTATGTTTTTTATATACCGGTAGTTGATTCGAGTAGTTTTTCTAGAAAATTTGTACCATTAAAGTCCCATATCTCCAAAAAACTTTCTTATCTGTATAATACAATAGCTCCACTGGAGGGATTCCCCCATCCACCTTGAATGTGTGGATGGGGAAATCTATTCATTTTCTTTGGTTCAACCCACTGGTTGAACCAAAGAAAACAATCCATGTTTGGCTGGCTAATCACTGACCTTGTACCTAACCTAATCCCCTAATATCTCTTCTGCAGCATCTTCATAACACAGAACTCTTCCTGCCATGTTATGGAGCTAAGGAGACGGGAGCTATTCTGTAATCCTTGATATGCAATTAGCGGACCTCCATCTGTTGCAAAACTACAAGTCCCATCATGCTTCTGCCTCTGAGTGTCATGCTTGTGGCTGTCAGAGTCCTGCTATGCCTCATGGGACTTGTAGTTCTGCAACAGCTGGAGGTCCGCTAATTGCATATCCCTGGTATACAGTATAGGGAGTGGCCACTGTCCCTCTAGTACAGCTTTTCTCAATATTTTTACCCAAGAGGAACCCTTAATATAATTCAGGTCTCAGGGTACCCTTGCAAAAACCAATTCATTGGTGGCTAGTGGAAAAAATGCCATCCTTACAGTGGTGGTCAGAATGCCATCTTAACAGACAGCAAAATAGATCATTGGGTTCATGCAGCTGACTCTGACAAGTGGTGTTGGCTATGTGGGAACCATTAAATAAGAAGTCAACCAGCTACAGTTCAAGGAACCCCTACCAACCTTTGAAGGAACCTTGGTTGGGAATGGCTTCTCTAGGACAATGAGTGTGTAACTAGCAGAATCACCAGGTAAAAAGCTTGAATATAACAAATATGGCCACCACATCTAGAATGGGTAGGTGGTAATATATTACATTTTTGTTCTTGAGTTTAGATACACTTTTTTTGTTGGTATTGTTGGTGTTGGTGTAATAAAGATAAATGATAATTTTTTCGCACTTCAGCAATTGCAGAACAGTACACATGGTATAAAGTTTAACCAGTATCTTGTAGCACAAAGCCTTAGTTTAGGCAGTACATTTCCGTTCAGGACAATCAGAATCTTGTAGATCTGTGACACAGTCTAACCCTGTACTGCAGAGAAAAAGGGTTAACTTTCCAAAACTTGCATAAACTCTAAAGTTGCCATCACAATTTATGTGCAAATGGTGCAACAGAATCCCTCTCGGGGCCAGACGGGAGTTTCAAATTCAGGTCCATTTAAAGGGGAATTTGAAAAGCCAACTAACTACAGCATGAGCTCCATTTACTCCTCAGCAAAAGTCGTGCAACAAACAGAACGATCGGAAGGTGAACAAAGGCGGCAGTGTGAGGGAGAAAGTGCAGTGTGTATGCTCTGGCTGGGCATTAAAATGCCTTCCTTTTATAGTCTAAGCTCCCAACACTTTACCGTGTGTAAAAAATCCTCTCCATCTCCCCACTCAGCTCACAGAGAGCTCAAGGAGTCACGTTCCCATGGACTCGCCCTACACAATCCCTCGACAGGATGTGGCATTCTGTCAGAATGCCCATTGCACGCATTCAGTTTTTTCTTTCTAATCGTCCAGTGAATGAAATGGGGGGCCGCAGAACAGTGAACGAGACAAAAGGCTGTGACAAGACTGGTTTACGTAAAATTTTATTACAATTTAGTTCATACAGTAGTTCTTTTTCAATATCCCAAGATTTATAAAGTTAAGGTCAGTGGTAGTTGACTTAAGCCAGCCATAGAGAGTTCCAATTTTGTCTGGTTCAGCAGGAACTGGCCGCGTTTCGAACCAAGTATGGGCAGACTGAATGTACCTAAGTTGATCGATCTACTAACTTGGGTACAACCCGTGGTTGCAGGAAAGAAAATCGATCTGTCTTTGGCCAGACTTACTTGCTATTGTGGGCCTCAGGGGCATCACTAAAGGGCCTCATATAAAATTTTGTGAATGTAATGCTATAGAAAGCTGTTAGTCTGTGGATGCGCTGCTGGAGATAGAGACTAAGGGCATGCTACAAGAGATGGTTGGAGAGTACAGACATGCTAAAAGAGATGATCACAGACTAGGGGTATTTACAAGAGATAGTTAGAGACTATGGGCATGATAAAAGAGATGATCAGAGACTAGGGGCATGCTACAAGTTATGATCAGATACTGCAGAAGTGCTATAGGAGATGGTAAGAGACCAATGGCATGCTACAAGAGATGGCCAGAGATCATGTACATGCTACAAGTGATTGTGAGAGACTGCAGACCTACTATAGGAGATGGTAAAAGACCAGGGGCCACCTGTCTATTAGGGGTGCATGGGTGCCGCCCCCGTCCATCTGCCGCCTCCCCTATCCATGCGTCCGGCCCCTTTCAGGACACTGGCGCATGGGGTCATTTTTTGAAGCACTGATTAGAGCCAGAGGCTCTAATAGGCTTCAATATAGGGTGAGCTTGGGTCGCAGAAAGTGTGCTCTGAGCCCACCCAGGTGTGTTACAACAGCGAATGAAGATTCGCTGCTGTAACACTGATCCTCCTCCCGGCTAATCAGGAAGCGGGCTTTGACACCGTTCACCCGATTGGCCAAAAGGACAGGCGATCCTTTGGATGCCTAGGAGGAGGAGGGGAGGAGTTGGAAGCCACCATGGAGGAGAGGACTCAGAGCCGAGCCACTACACGCTGCCTGCCACCCACCACCCGCCACGATGGGGTAAGTGCTGGACCTGCCCTCTGGGGGGGGGGGGCTGGTAGTTGTGTGCTGCTCGGGGGTAGGGGGAATGGGTTGATGTTTGCCCTCCCCCAAAAAAAAACACCAGCCGCCGTGGTAAAAGAAAAAGGGTATGCTACAATAGATGGCCAGAGACTGCAGACATGCTATAGGAGATGATCAGACTATAGGTATGGTGAAAAAATAGATGGTAAGAGATTGCAGATATGCTACAGGAGATAATCAGAGACCACAAGCATACTCCAAAAGATGGTCAGAGACCACAGACATGCTACAAGGGATGGTTTGAAACGAATTCCATATAACAAGAGATGTCCAGTGCTGCAAACATGCTACATGAGATGGTCAAAGACTATGGGCATACTATAAGAATCGGTCAGAGCCTGCAGACATGCTACAGGAGAGAATCACGCTTGCTACAAGAGTTGGCAAGAGACTGAAGACATGCTACAGGAAATGTTCAGAGACTATGGGCATACCACAAGAGAAAGTGATAGACTGCAGACAAGTTCCAGTAGATGATCAGAGACTATAGGCATACTACAAGAGAAGATCAGAGACTACGGACATGCTACAGTAGATTATCAGAGACATTGGGCATGCTACAATGGATGGTCAGAGGCTGCAGATACTGTATGTTACAAGAGACCGTCACAGACTACAGGCATATCACAAGAGATGGTCAGAGACGATAGACATAAAACAGGAGATGATCAAAGACTACAAAAGATCGTCAGAGATTAATGACACACCACAGGAGATGGCCAGAGACAACAAACCTGCTACCAGGGATGATCAGAAATGGTGGACATACTATAGGAGTTGTTGTAGAATGTGGACATGCATCAGGAGATGGTCATAGTCCGAAAACACATTACATGGGATTTCCGGAGATGCTTGATATTACAGCTCCTTTACAAATCCGTTCTTTCACATATGTGCTCCCTACAGCCCCCTTAAAATTACTTTTGCCACATCTAACATTTGTTTTAACAAGCAAAACATTATAAAAGATCAGAGGAAAAAAATAAAAAAAATAAAACGAGGAGAGGGAGCACAGAAAAAATAAGATAATGTGGATGAATTAAACCCAAGCATTTCACTTCAAAAACCTGACTTTAGTAAGTACCTAGTTAAGGAAATCACTGACTACTGTGTGCAGGGAGCCTGAGGACCACACGATACATACCAGAGAGCCATATGCAGGGCCCCAAGTTGCGCCTCCGGTTTCCTTGAGTTTTCAATTTTTTTCTATGCTGGGGGTAAAGATGATAGTAAAGTCATCCATAGACATAAGACCGGTTATTTCACTCTTTCACTCTAAAAAAGCAAAACCAATGTCTGCCACACAGATTTATTTCATACCTAAAAGGAGGTGCACATGGATCGAGCAATATACTGAACAGAACCAAAATTCCCACCACTTAGTACACCTGGTCAACACTAAAGTCTCAGATGATTTGGAGTGAAATGTGGTGATTTCATTACTCTGCTGCTTACTGTTCTCCTTGCTGGAGAGGAAACTGTACCTGGGGACCTGTAGTGCAAGGATCACCCTGCTTCAGGGTTTTTCATCTATTTTGTGGATCTGTGC
The DNA here is from genome assembly GCA_028564925.1 of Lithobates sylvaticus. NCBI lineage: Eukaryota > Metazoa > Chordata > Amphibia > Anura > Ranidae > Lithobates > Lithobates sylvaticus. Next base: position 21,325,340 of record CM053032.1, read on the forward strand.
TCCCTCTACCTATCCTGCTGCTTCTTAAATTGCATTTGCTTTTTGGTACAGAAGCAGCAGGAAAGTGGAGAGAGTGGCCTTGAGCAAATCTAGGTTTCTCATGTGTTGCTTCATCTTTAAAGTGGACCTGAACTTTAAAAGGGAAGATTTGCTATCTAGAAATATTAACTGTGCCAAAGCAGAACCCTAAAATATTTACCCTTTGTCTCGAATTCCTCCTGAAAAATAGCAGTGCACTTTCTGTACCTAGAGATGTAAAATTTCCGGAAATTTTGAAGCTTGAAAAAAAAACATTTTTTCAGGTTTTTTTGGTGGAAAAAATGAAATTTTCGGAAAAATTTAAAAAAATGCTACTGTTTTGTCTTTTTAAAATTGAAAGACATTCTGTTACGAGAACGTTGAGAAAAACTGTGCATTGTCATCATTGTTGTCCTCTTCACTTCGATCCATGAAGGATTTTTTTATATCTACAGGACACTTATTACATACAAGAATGTGTTTTGTCATCCTGGTAGCATTTGGAAATGCATATTTCATCTGACAATATTTGCAAATCACATTTTTCTTTTCAGAAGAACTTGTAATGTGAAAATGCCTCCATATGCTAGATGTTGGTCTCACCATTTTTCTGAGGGGAGTAGGAGATAAAAACTAAATAAAAAATGACTACTTTGCAAGAAGACACTAATCTATGGTTGTGTGTGGAGGAAGAACCAGATTACTGGTAATTAAATTATTATTTACACAAAAGTTTATAAAGATAAACTAATGTAGCTAAATGATTCAGTTTTCTGGATTCAGAATCAGATAAATGTAAACTCTTTTTTAATTAAGTATATACTTTCAGGTCCTTTTTGTTGCTCTGTATTTTCTTTTAATGCTTTTGAGGCCTAGTGAAGAGGACAGAACAAACCAAACACACCCACTAACATGCAAAAGCAAAACTGAAACCCTTTTCTTGTTACAATAGCAGCACAGCACCTCCTAAACGAAGAAATGCATACTGTTCTTGCATTGGAGGGTTCAGTTTGTTACCTTGGACTTGCTTGTCCTCACTCAGTGCACAGAAATTAGAATAATCTGATATCATACATTTTTTTTTAGAAATGATTTGGAAAATATTTGAACACCCTGTCTTAAAATATTTTATTCATCATTTTAAAATAAAATATTCCACAATTTTTTTTTCCTTTTTTCAATTTTTCCAATTTTTGGGAAACAAACAAAAAAGCCTTCAGGAAAAAAACGGGAAAAAAATAATTTTTTCCGAATGTTTCAGTTTTTTTTTTTTTCCCGGGCCTTCACATCTCTATCTGTACCTAGAGTCTTACAGCTATATATCTGTAGTATCAGATCATCTAAAGCACTCCTGCCTCTAATTGATAGTCTCATCAGATTTAGAGCGGGATTTGGTGACTTTGGTCACTACTGTGCTGATCACTGATCTCCTTGGTGGAGGGGAAGCTGCACTTGAAGGCCTGCAAAGCAAGGATCCACTGTATCTACTTCCTTTATTTATTATGTGGATCTGTGCTTCCTCCACCTCGCCTGTTGCTTCTTGAATATTACCCAACCAGTCTTCATTGGGCAGCTCTGATATGAGGAAGCAATGCCTTGCCCCTACCAAGATGGTGGCTTCCATAGTTACATAGTTAGTAAGGTTGAATAAAGACACCAGTCCATCCAGTTCAACCTGCGTGAGTGTCTACAATTGTCCCTATCCCTGTACTTTGCACACTCACATCGGACCCTACCCTCAAGGAGCCCACAATCCAAGGTCCCCATTCATATACTAGGCCAATTAACCTACCTACATGTCTTTGGAGTGTGGGAGGAAACCCACACAGACACAGGGAGAACATGCAAACTCCAGGCAGGTAGTGTCGTGGTTGGGATTTGAACCAGCGACCCTTTTTTACTGCTAGGTGAGAGTGCTACCCACTACACCACTGTGCCGCCACTGTGCAGTGTAGAACAAAGAATGGTAGGTCAGTAATGGGGAAACGATCAGTTGCATGAAACCTAAAGGCAACACTGTTGACTAGTCCTTTGTCCTCCACGTCTCCTTTTTTGGGCACAGCTTCTACAGTTCAGGTCCTCTTAAGGAAAACGTGAAAGTGGTTGGGGGGAATTCTAGCCGAATGACCTGATTTTTCTTTGGAACTCAAAAATATTTATGTAGCTTTTTTGCAACATTTTTTTTGTATTGTGTTTGCCTTTTCCTTTGTGGCAGGAATGCAATGTAATTGGTTCTATGCACTCTGTAAAACATTGAAGAATTCGAAGAAATATAAACAAGTAAAAATAAGAGTCTTTAATGGCCCTATAAGGCCTCACGGCCATAAAGCGACCTTCGTGACATCAAGGAAACCTATAACTGAATGTTTAATTAGATACATTTACAATGCAGGAAATACTTTTTAAATAAGGAAACCGCATTTACCGCCTTCTTCATTGTTTCCACTTAACATTAAAACGTCCTGGCTCTAATGTATAACACTGAAGTTGCCAGGAAAAACTGCTTGAAACTATTAACACTGCCACTGACCCTGGTCACTCTTCTCTGGATGGACTGTGGCCAGTCTGTACAGAGCTGTATGCTGATGGAGTATTATGTCTCCTGGATCTGGTTATTGCTCATAAGACAGCCTCCAACCTATGGGTTCTGCCAAATTCAAAGCAAGTTGTATTTGGCATGTCACACTTGATGGCAGACCTACCTGCCTTTATTGTAAAGTGTGTGCCTCTGCACTTAGCGGTTGGCTCTTCTGCTTAACCACTTCAGCCCCAGAAGAATTTACCCCCTTCCTGACCAGAGCACTTTTTGCGATTCGGCACTGCGTCGCTTTAACTGACAATTGCGCGGTCATGCGACGTGGCACCCAAACAAATTTGATGTCCTTTTTTCCCACAAATAGAGCTTTCTTTTGGTGGTATTTGATCACCTCTGCAGATTTTATTTTTTGCGCTATAAACAAAAAAGAGCGACAATTTTGAAAAAAAAAAGCAATATTTTTTACATTTTGCTATAATAAATATCCCCCAAAAATATATAAATAAATTTCTTTCTCAGTTTAGGCCGATATATATTCTTCTACATATTTTTGGTAAAAAAAAATCACAATAAAAAATTGGTTTGCACAAAAGTTATAGCGTCTACAAAATAGGTGATAGTTTTATGGCATTTTTATTATAATTTTTTTTTTATTAGTAATGGCGGCGATCTGCAATTTTTATTGTGACTGCGACATTATGGCGGACACATCGGACACTTTTGACACTATTTTGGGACCATTGTCATTTATACAGCGATCAGTGCTATAAAAATGCACTGATTACTGTATAAATGACACTGGCAGGAAAGGGGTTAAACACTAGGGGTTAAGTGTGTTCTAGCGAGTGATTCTAAGTGTGGGGGGATGGGCTACCACTGACATGACAGCGATCACTGTTCCCAATGACGGAGCAGTAGATCCCTGTCATGTCACTAAGCAGAACAGGGAAATGCCTTGTTTACAAAGGCATCTCCCCATTCTTCCGCTTCATGACACGATCGCGGGCCTCCGTCGGACATCGAGTCTGCATGACCCGCGGGCACGGTCACGGAGTAAGCGGCAGGCGAGTTTGCATGTTCTCCCAGTGCTTACGTGGGTTTAACCCAGTTTCCTTGAGTTTGCATGTTCTCCCTGTGCTTGCGTGGGTTTAACCCAGTTTCCTTGAGTTTGCATATCCTTCCTGTGCTTGCGTGGATTTACTCTGGTTTCCTTAAGTTTGCATGTTCTTTCTGTGCTTGCGTGGATTTAGTTTGATTTCCTCGAGTTAGCATGTTCTCCCTGTGCTTCCATTTGTTTACTCTGGTTTACATGACTTTGCATGTTCTCCCTGTGCTTGCATGGGTTTACTCCAGGTTTCTCGAGTTTGCATGTTATTGCTGTGCTTGCATGGTTTTACTTAGGCCCCTTTCACACTGGGGCTGGAGCCGCGGTGACAGTAAAGCAGCGCTATATTTAGCGCTGCTTTACCGTCGTTTTAGCCGCGGTATTCGGCCGCTCGCGGTGCGGTTTTACCCCCCGCGAGCGGCCGAAAAAGGGTTAAAGACCCCCCGCAGAGCGCCGCCGTAGCGGCGCTTTGCGGCGGTATTGCTGCGGTATTACCGCGGTTTCCCATTCAAATCAATGGGAATGAGCGGTATAGGAGCGGTGAATACACCGCTCCTATACCGCTCGAAAGATGCTGCTAGCAGGACTTTTTTTACCGTCCTGCTAGCGCCCCGCTCCAGTGTGAAAGCCCGCCGGCTTTCACACTGGAGTGAATGGGGCCGGATTTTTTCAGGCGGTATACAGGCGCTATTTTTAGCGCTGTACCGCCTGAAAAACGCCCCAGTGTGAAAGGGGCCTTAGACTTTCTGGAGTTTGCATGTTCTCCCTTTGCTTACATGGGTTTACTCTAGTTTCCTCAAGTTTTCATGTTGTCCTTGTGCTTTCTTGGGTTTATTTAGACTTCCTTGTGTTTGTTCTCCCTGTACGTGTGTGGGCTTACTTTAGTTTCCTCACTCTTCCTGCTGTGCTTGCGTGGTTTTTCTTTGACTTTCTTGAGTTTCCATAGTCTCCCTGTGCTTGTGTTGGTTTACTCTGTTTTCCTTGGTGTTCTTGCTGTGCTTGCGTGGTGTTACTTTGACTTTCTTGAGTTTCCATGTTCTTCTTGTGCTTGTGTGGGTTACTGGAGTAAGCTCCACATATTTGCATGTTCTCCCTGTGCTTGCATGGGTTTTCCTCTGGTTTCATCAAATGTGCCTGATCTCCATATGCTTAAGTAGGTTACGCTAGTTTCCTCAAGTTTGCATGTTCTTCCTCTGCTTGCGTAGGTTTACTCCTGTTTGCTCATGTTTCCATGTTCTTCCTGTGCTTGCATAGGCCGTACTCTGGTTTCCTCAAGTTTTCATGTTCTCCCTGTGCTTGCATGGGTTTTTTTCTGCTTTCCTCAAATTTGCTTGATCTCTATGTGCTTGCGTGGGTTTACTTGATTGTGTAGATTCTCCCTGTGCTTGCATGGGTTTACTCTGGTTTCCTCAAATTTGCATGTTCTTCCTCTGCTTGCGTAGGTTTACTCCTGTTTGCTCATGTTTCCATGTTTTTCCTGTGCTTGCATAGGCCTACTCTGGTTTCCTCAAGTTTGCATGTTCTCCCTGTGCTTGCATGTTTTTTTTTCTGCTTTGCTCAAGTTTGCTTGATCTCTATGTGCTTGCGTGGGTTTACTCAAATGTGTAGGTTCTCCCTGTGCTCTCATGGGTTTTCTCAAGTTTGCATTTTCTCCTTATGCATGCCTGGGTTTACAGTTTTTCCTGAGATTGAATGTTCTCCCTATGCTTGCATGGGTTTATTCCAGTTCCTCAAGTTTTCATGTCCTCCTTGTGCTTACATGGGTTTACTCTGGTTTCCTTCGAGTTTGCGTGATCTCCACTGCTTGCTTGGGTTTACTCCGTTTTCCTCAAATTTGCATGTTCCTCCTGTGGGTTTACTCTGGTATCCTCCAGTTTGCTTGATCGCTATGTGCTTGAGTAGGTTACTCTAGTTTCCTCAATTTTCTAGCTTCCACAAGTGCATGCATGGGTTTACTCTGGTTTTATTCCACTCTCCAAAGACATGTTGGTAGTTTGAAATGCTGGTCTTCATGGCAGGATCACCAAGTATCATTTTAATGAAAGCTGTAAATTTAAAACTACTGAAAATTACAGTCACATGTCACCTGTTGGTCTCCAAGTTGGGTTCCTGCATTATCATCCCATTACAGGGGCTTCCAAAAGAGATTACATCAGTGGCGGCCCATCCATTAGGGGCGCCCTGGGTGCCACCCCTTCTCTCCACGCCACCCCCTATATGAATAATGGATAGGTTCATGCATGAATCTATCCATGGCTGCCGCAGCCACCCAAATTCAGGCATCCGGCCCCTTTCAGGACACCCGGCGCCTGAATTACAGTGGTGGGGGTGTTTTTTTTTAAGCACCTGATTAGACTCTAATAGGCTTAAAAATAGGGTGGGCTTGAAGCGCAGAGCATTGCACCATGAGCCCACCCAGGTGTTACAGGGAATGAATATTCGTTGTTGTAACACTGATCCTCAATCCGGCCAATCAGAAGCAGGTCTGAGACCCGTTTTCCGATTGGCCAATTGGTCGCCGAGGAGGTAGAAGGAAACGGAAGCCGCCAATGCCCTGTGGAGAGCAGGGGAAGGGAGAGCCGCCACTGCGGAGAAGCAAAGGAAGCCGCCGGTGAAGTGCTGCAAAGATGGGGTAAGTGCACCTGACCCGCCCGCCGACCGACCAACCGACTGCAGGGGGGTGGTACTGTTTACCGCCCCTCCCCCAAAAAAATTATCACCGGCCGCCACTGGATTACATATGGTAGTTTCAACACACATTACTCAGGCATAGTACACTGTTGTCACCATCAATTACCCCGTCCTGTAAAATGCCCTGCAGCTATTGCTGAAGTGCATGTAGACAGGAAGTGGCTCTAAAGATACCGCAGGAGATTAGCAGCACTATGATGCAACAAGCAATGATAAGAAAAGGTGAAAGCAGCATTTTTATTTTCTTTAAATAGGAATTGTTTATGATACACAGCCCTTAAGCAAACAAAATGTCATTCGGTTCAGGATGTCATTTACTTTAATAACATTACTAATAAATAAATATTCATCAGCAATGATGTTGGATTTGATGTCGTTTTCACAACTTTTCAGATCTGTCATTCTTTTCTGCCACAGACTAAACAAGACGAGATCTGGTCAGCAGGTCACCTTTTAAACAATTAAGTGTCAGAAATGATCTCCGCTAATGTCTATTTCCTGCTTGGATGGCTCTAATTTAATATCTTTATTCAGCAGTTGATGGGTGTCGTGTCGTCTGTGTATACAGATCTGATGGCAGATAGACGCAATCACAAAGTGGCAGAATGCTTCGGCTTTGATTACACGATTGGCTAGTCCAGCTATTATAACCCGCGTCCCATTTGGTATCATAGATTTTACCTTCTTATTGCACTTTATGTCACAAATTAACTTTCAGAAATGTAACCACTTCCAGACCAGGCCTTTTCTGGCACTTTTTCTTCCCATGTATTAGTACTTTTTGCTAGAAAATTACTTAGAACCCCCCACAAACATCATATATATTTTTTAAAGCAGAGGCCCTAGAGAATAAAATTGTGAGTTTTTCAATTTTTTTATTTCACACAGTATTTGCACAGCAGTTTATGCACTTTTTTGAATTTTAATGCAAAAAAAGACAATACACACCGTATATACTCGAGTATAACTTATAAGCCAACCTGAATATAAGCTGAGGCACCTAATTTTACCACAAAAAACTGGGAAAACGTAATGACTCGAGTATAAGCCTAGGGTGTGAAATGCGCAGCTACTGTAAGGCCCCTTTCACACTGGGGCGTTTTTCAGGCGGTACAGCGCTAAAAATAGCGCCTGTACTGCGCCTGAAAAAATCCGGCCCCATTCACTCCAGTGTGAAAGCCGGCGGGCTTTCACACTGGAGCGGTGCGCTAGCAGGACGGTCAAAAAAGTCCTGCTAGCAGCATCTTTGGAGCGGTATAGGAGTGGTGCATTCACTGCTCCTATACCGCTCCTACCCATTGATTTCAATGGGACACCGCGGTAATACCGCGGCAATACGGGGGTGCGGGGGATTTTAACCCTTTTTTCGGCCGCTAGCGGGGGTTAAAACCGCACCGCTAGCGGCCAAATACCGCGGCAAAAACGACGGTAAAGCAGTGATAAATATAGCGCTACTTTACCGTCACCGCCGTTCCCGCCCCAGTGTGAAAGGGGCCTAAGTGGAAAAGAGGGTCAACAATGTCCATTTGCAGCCTCACTGTGTCCATTTGCAGCCATAGGTCCCCCAAACTTCAAACTCAGTAGTTAAAGGTTCCTAGATGCCCCCTAGCTGCAGCCAAAATTTGGGGTCTCTGGACCCAAAGGGTCCCGAAATGATATTACTGCAGATGGACACAGTTGACCGAAATTGGGGCCCCTTATCTCGGGGCCACTTGATGCTAGGAACCCCAGATATGTTGTAGTGTTGGTTCCACTGGGTTTGTACACCAAATTTGGGGTTCCTAGCACCAAGTCGGTTCGGAAAATGTCATTCTCTGCTGCAGAAAAGTGGTTGACTCCAGTATAAGCCGAGGGGGGCACTTTCAGCACAAGAAAATGTGCTGAAAAACTCGGCTTATACTCGAGTATATACGGTAACTCAGTTTGTTTGTAAATGATAAAAGATGATGTTACGCCGAGTAAATAGATACCAAACGTGTCACACTTTAAAATTGCGCGCGCCCATACAACGGCGACAAATGCCGAAATTCTTCTATCCATAGGCGAAGCAATGTTTTGGAAAAAAAATACACTTTTTTAAAAAATGTTATGCAAAAAAAAAAACACAATACATAACTACATTTTTTAATAAAATATAAAAGGTGAAGTTACGCCGAGTAAATAGATACCAAATTACAACATTTTGCTATACATAGGCAACGCAATTTTTTGGGAAAAAATACACTTTTATTTAAAATACAATACATATCACAATTTTTTTCTAAAATATAAAAGATGAAGTTACGCTGAGGAAATAGATACCAAACATGTCACACTTTAAAATTGCTCACGCCTGTGCAACGGCGACAAATGAAGAAACTTTACTATCCATAGGCGACTCAAATTTTTGGGGAAAAAATTTACTTTTTTAAATTTTAATGCAACAAAACACAATACACAACCCATTTTTTTTTTTTTTGTAAAATATAAAAAATTTCGTTACGCAGAGTAAATAGATAACAAATATGTCACACTTTAAAATTGCGCACGCCTGTAAAACGGTGACAAACAATGATATTTTACTATCCATAGGTGATGGGTTAAAAGCCTTTACAGGGTTAGCACTTTAGTTTTACAGAGGAGGTCTGGTGCTAGAATTACTGCCCATGATCTGATGTTCGCGGTGATACCTCACATGCTGTTTGCGGGAGGACGGGGGAACTTAAATTTATTCTTATTTTTTTACACTGTTGCTTTATTTTTTATTTTTCTAATCACTTTTATTACTGTCACAAAGAAATGCAAACATCCTTGTGACAGCAATAGGCATGTGACAGGTCCTCTTTATGGCGAGATCTGGGGTCTATAGGACCCCAGATCCCTCCTCTGCACTTAAAAGCATTCAAAACACCAAGATCTGTGTTTCTGAATGGTATTTTCAAAAAATGGCGCAGATGGCAGTGGCCTCCCGCCCATTAAGAGGCTCACGGGCGCCGCCACCTCCTATCCATGCATCCGAGCCCCTGATCTACATGCAGGGCGCCAGACGCATAGATTCCAATGGGTTTTTTTTTGTTTGAAGCACATGATTAGAGACTGAGGCTCCAATTGGCTACAAAAAAGGGTGGGCTGGGGGCGCAGTGCACTGCCCCCAAAGCCCACCCAGTTGTGTGACAATAACGAATGAATAATTGCTATTGTAACACCGAATCTCCTCCCGGCCATTCAGGAAGCGAGTCATGAGACCTGTCACCCAACTGGCCTAAAGGAGATCGATCGGATTGGCCACCAGGAGGAGGGAGGAGATGCAGGGGAACCGAGAAAGCAGCCGCCTGCAACCCGGAGAGAAGGGGCCCTGGAGTGTTTCCTACGAGATGGGGTAAGTGCGGGGCCACTGCCGAGTAAACCGAAAGTGATGTCATGTCATCGCTACTGGGTTACTATTACGAACAGCCGATCAAAGCCGATCCAGGCCAGCCAGCGGACATGCCGGTTGGTCGCTTGGGTCCTGCACCTGCATACCTCCCAACATTTTGAGATGGGAATGAGGGACACCTACTAACAAATGTACGTAGGCATAGGACACGCCCCCTGCCACACCCCCTTAAAGGAGAATAAACCAAAAAAAAAGTTAATTAAAGTGGAGTTCCACCCACTTTTACAACTCTTCAGCATTCCTCACCAAAGTGTGCACTGTAAACGAATTGGATATTTTTTTATTTTTTTTCTCAGCACCTACTGTATATGTGCTGTATTAATTTTTCACTTCCTCCTCCCTGGCCGCGGCCCATCGCATCATGTCCTGTTTGCAATGCCTCCTGGGAAGGGGCGGCAACTTCCTCTGACACTGCCGTTGCTATGGAAACCTGACCTGAAACCTATTACACTGCTTGTGCTGCACTGAGCATGTGCGAGATCTGCAAGGATGAGATCCAGGAAGAAATACAGTCTGGCTTCAGATGCCCACACTTAAGATGGCCACGGCCTGCTGTAAGTTTATAAAATAACAAACTACTGCTATAAACTAACAAAACTGACCTTAGTTTACAGACTAACTTTACTAGAATACATTAGGCTTGTGTATTATAGGGGTATTTTTATTTAAAAAGTATAATTTCGGCCGGAACACCGCTTTAAATCCACAAGGACTTTTTTTACCACTTCTATTGACTTTTAAAATGTACAAATGCAGCAATTTAGAAATCGGATGAAAGGTTTAGCACTGGGAAACACTTTTTGAAAGATAAAAAGTGCATTTTATATACAACTATATAGATCAGACCAAAACGAGGGACAAATGAGGAGGAATGAGGGACAGAGGGACATTGCTCCAAATCAGGGACAGTCCCTCCAAATCAGGGACAGTTGGGAGCTATGCACCTATTCTCTGAGAAAAAAAAAAAAAAAAAAACCCTGGTTACAGCAAACAGGTTTTATATAAATAAATAAAAGCTGATCATTGTAGGCAACCCTTGTCAGTGGTGAATGGGTTGTCTCGACCCTGCAAATGCTACATCTGCAGGACAGCTTGTTCTGTTGAAAAACAACAGACTTAGGCCCCTTTCACACTGGGGCGGTTTTCAGGCGGTACAGCGCTAAAAATAGCGCCTGTACACCGCCTGAAAATACCGGCCCCATTCACTCCAGTGTGAAAGCCGGCCGGGGGTAAAACCACACTGCGAGCGGCCGAATACCGCGGCAAAAACGACGGTAAAGCAGCGCTAAATATAGCGCTGCTTTACCGTCGCCGCGGCTCCCGCCCCAGGGTGAAAGGGGCCTTACTGGCCAGATCACCAGAAGAAAACGAAAGGAAAGAAAGCTGCAATATAGTTTGCTTTGAGGTTTAATACCACTTAAATCATCGTAATGATGGACATAAATTGTGAAGTTGTACAGCAAAGCTATAGAGGAGGATGGCGGGGGGGCGGGGGGGCATGTGAAACCCCAGGGCTCTTGTGTTGATTTCGTTCTAATTTTGTGGTCGGGAGAAAACGATCCTCTCGGCCGCCTATTAAGGGCCATGGTTCGGTCCAGACAGTGTACGGGGACGGGCAGCAGTTAAGGACTCTATTAGCCGGGTAATTAAAACCAGCTGTAATCCGACCAGGTGGATAACATTGCTACAAAATGAAGGAGACCATTAGCAGGAAATGTTGTGCTACAGACAGACATCAAATCAGTTTAAGGAGATTGGATTTCAGTGTTCCATACACTTACCCCATTACCGTAATGTGCCGCGCGGTGCTGATAGCGGGCGAGCCGAGAAAACACTTATAATACAGTAGTGACATCTACATGAAAACGAAAAGGCATGCGCTCGGGAGAGCGGCGTACACCGGACACCGCCGGCACAATTTCACGGGACACCTGTAAGCAGCGTCAAAGGCTTGTCCTATCCGTAACGTTTTATATCAGATTACCCGTACGTTTGCCCGAAAACAAATTATGCATCAGCCTCATTAACATTCTGGTTTCTGGTGCCATGTGGAGCTGAATGCAGCATTCACAGACATGGTAGGTGAAATGTAGGCGGCTCACCCACACGATAGCTTTCCTTTGTGGAGTGGTAAAGTAATATTAACCCTTCTAGAAATAATTTTGCTACCACCGACCTATGTAGTATGCTGTTGTATGCTGCACCCAGTGGCGTCGGTAGGGGGTGGCTTTTGGGGCTATAGCCCCGAATCTGGGGCTAGGGGGTGGCTTTTGGGGCTATAGCCCCGAATCTGGGGCCCATAGCCCTGAGTCTCTGCAGGGGTACCCAAGGCGAGGGGGGGCTCTCTGGGGACCCTAATGTAAGGGGGGCTCTCTGGGGACCCTGATGTAAGTGGGGGGCTCTCTGGGGATATATATATTTACACACACACACACACGTACGTACATATATTATAAACATGTGTATGCCCGCCCAAGCGTATGACTTTCTTTACTACGCTGCTATGGGCTCTAGCTCCAGATCTTTTGTAGACCTAGCAACGCCCCTGGCTGCACCTATCCACGCACCCCGGGACCGGCATGGCAGGTGCCAACAGGCAGTGAGGAAGGAGACAAGTGAATTTTTTGCATGTGATGCATTTTTGGTAACAGGTTCTCTTTAATGAGACATCAGGGGTCTCACCTGTCCGCCAATGAAACTAATAGAATGCAGATTGCATCATTCCTTCTGGGTCCTCATCTCACGTGAATAAACAAATACATTGCGATCTGCGTTCCAATATCTCCATTTAAGGACAGGGGAGACATCAGGGGTCTTTTAGACCCCCTATGTCTCATTAAAGAGAACCTGCTATCAAAAATGCATCACATAGAAGACAAAAAGCTCACTGGTTTATCTCCTCTCTGCCTGGCAGGAGAGGAGCAGAGAGGAGGGAGACCAGTGAAAGTCCATTCACCGATCTCCTCTTCCTGTTACTGACCCAGAAGGAGGATGTAAAACATCCCTTCTAGGTCCCCATGTCACATGAATAAACTTATGCATTTGCTTCATTGGAGGAAAGGTGAGAAATCAGGGGTCTTTTAGACCCCTGATGTCTCATTAAAGAGAACCTATCACCAAAAATCCATCAGATAAAGGACAAAAGTTTACTGGTCTTCTTCCTCACCTGTCCTCAAATTAAGCTAAAAGAACGCAGACTGCACTGCATTCGTTTATTCACGTGACAAGACTCAGAAGGGATGTTTTACACCTTACTTCCAGGTCAGTAACAGGAAGAGAAGGGAGACAACCGAATGTCCATTCACTGATCTCCTCTTCCTGTTACTGACCCAGAAGTAAGTTGTAAAACATCACTTCTGGGTCGCCATGTCACGTGAATAAACGTATGCAGTTCGATCTGTGTTCCATTAGTGTAATTTAAGGACAGGTGAGACATCAGGAGTCTTTTAGACCCCTGATGTCTCATTAAAGAGAACCTGCTACCAAAAATGATCACATAGAAGACAAAAAGTTCACAGGTTTCTCTCCTCTCTGCCCGGCAGGAGAAGAGCAGAGAGGAGGGAGACCAGTGATAGTCCATTCACTGATCTCCCCTTCCTGTTACTGACCCAGAAGTGAGATGTAAAACATCCCTTGTAGGTCCCCATGTCACATGAATAAACAAATGCAGTGCGATCTGAGTTTTAGACACCTGATGTCTCATGAAAGAGAACCTATGACCAAAAATCCTTCACATAAAGGACAAAAGTTTACTGGTCTCCTTCCTCCCTGCCCGGCGGAACATTCCATATCGCTCCTGGGTGCCGCTGGGCAGAGAGGAGCTCCCTCCAGTGACCCTTAAATTACTGGTCTCCCTCCTCTTTGCCCGTTGGCACCCTCCATGCCAGTCCCAGGTGCCGCTGAGCAGAAAGGAAAGAGACCAGTGAACGTCCATTCACTGATCTCCCCTTCCTGTTACTGACCCAGAAGCGAGGTGTAAAACATCCCTTCTGGGTCCTCATGTCACGTGAATAAACGAATGCAGTGTGAGCTGCATTCTATTAGTTTCATTGGAGGAAAGATTTGACATCAGGGGTCTTTTAGAAAGCGAGAAACGAGGTATAAAACATCCCTTTGGGGGTCGTAGACCCCTGATGTCTCATTAAATGTTACTAAAAACCCATTACATAGAGGACAAAAAGTTCACTGGTCTCCAGTAACGAGAAGAGGAGATCAGTGAATGGACGTTCACTGGTCTCCCTCCTCTCTGCCCAGCGGCACCCGGGACCGGAATGGCCTGTGCCGCCGAGACCAGTAAACTTTTGTCCTTTATATGATGGATTTTTGGTGATAGGCTCTCTTCAATGAGACATCAGGGGTCTAAAAGACCCCCGATGTCTCACCTTTCCTTTAAAGAAACAAATAGAACGCAGATCGCACTGCATTCGTTTATTCATGTGACATGGGGACCCAGAAGGGATGTTTTACACCTCGCTTCCGGGTCAGTAACAGGAAGGGCAGATCAGTGAATGGACATTTACTAGTCTCCCTCCTTTCTAAATCAGAAATATATATATATATTAACACACATTCATATATATTTCCGCGCTTATAGTGTATAAAGTATAAATCAATAAATAAATTGCTAATATGGGTTGCTGCTCTAAAACGCGCTGTGACTTTAAATAGTGTAAAAGATATATAAAGAGCGCTACTCTATAATCAATTCCTGTTGCTAGACTCATATGTGAATAGGATCAGAATAATCAAATAAATAATTACTATTAATCAACAAGGAATAATTAGTATTATATAAGTATTACGTAAGTACATCAAATCCAAAATATCATAATTCACATAACAGTCCATCATCTCAAATCTTCTGAATTATGAAGTAAAGTTCCATTGTGCAAAAGTGGCAAGTGCTGTAAACTCAAATGCCGTGCAAATCGCGCTCTCCTCCAATGTGCCCACTCATTCACCAGCTGCTATGGACTCCCAATGACAGGAGTCATATGCGCTTGTGTAAATATCCTGGATGTGCTGAGCTTTGTAGTCCTCCTTCGTCACTCCTTAGTTATTGGGCAGTGGGATGCTCATACGTAGTATAAATAAATGGCAGAGAAAGATCCTCATAGTGCAATTCCGCTAAGAAACTTTTTGTCCCCTATGTGATGAAAAAACAGTCAAGTAAAAATAAACATCAAAAAAGTTTAAAGAATTACACCTAAGCTCCAAAAAAAATATTTCCTACCCCCCCCCCCCCACCCCCACTTGCACCGCCGTACAAACGTAAATGCACACGTTGGTGGCATCTAGGCATGAAACCATTGATTGCGCTATACATGTTACATATCTCGACACAGGCCGCGTGGGAGAAGTGTCACCATTACGTCCGGTTCCCTCTTTCGTGCAGTCTTT
This sequence comes from Lithobates sylvaticus, assembly GCA_028564925.1. Taxonomy (NCBI): domain Eukaryota; kingdom Metazoa; phylum Chordata; class Amphibia; order Anura; family Ranidae; genus Lithobates; species Lithobates sylvaticus. Next base: position 21,340,505 of record CM053032.1, read on the forward strand.
ACAGCATCACCAACTTACGTAAGTTTCCTCTGTTGCGTCTCAACCTAAAGGGTTTCTCCTTTGTCCCCAGTGTCTCCCTGGTTACACTTCAATGTGAGCACTTACACCGCCTGGTGTTTTGAGTGTAGGACGCGTGCGCAATAGGGGATGCTGGCACTGTGCTGCCTGGTACATGCGCAGTAGGGGGCTGCTGCCTTTCAGTGCTGTGGCGCTGTGCCCAGCCCAGGAATGTGTGATAGGGGTCAAGGTGCTGTCTGCCTGTCACATGTACATTGAGGGCTTCTGTCTTGCTTAGACCTGCCGCAGCGTTCGACTGATCAGAGGCGGCCGCCCCCCCCCCCCCTAATCCTTGCGCCCGGACCCCTAATCTCCATGCAGGGTGCCGGACGCATGGATTAGCTTCAAAAAGGATGGGGGTGGGCCTGGCTTCAAAAAGGGTGGGAGTGGGGGGGCCCACCCTAGCGAATTAATATTCGCTAATGTCTTCCTGCTTCTCCTCCTCCTCCTCCTTAGACCCGATTGGCCGGGAGTCGTAAGACCCTACTGGGGCTACTATTGGCTACTGGCTATTGAAATTCCTTTTCTAGTCCCGTCGTACATCATCGCATTCGAAACAAACGGACTTTGGTGTGATCATGTGTGGGCAAGTCCATTCGGTTGGAAATCCGTCGGAACTCCGTTGGGAAGACCGTCTGAGTTTATTCTGACGGAAAGTCCGGTCGTGGGTACGTGGCCTAATGGTCCTGACATCAAGACCAAGGCAGTTTCAATAGCCCTGCATTGGACATGATGAGGCTGAAGGACAGTGCACTGCCAGAGCATGGGGGAGTGACATCTGCAGAAGGATCGGAGGATCAGGTAAGTTAAAGTGCTTCTCTTCTCTCCTAGACCAGTGGCCTTTTTGAGACCTGGACCCAGTAAATTCTTCCAAAACCTTCCCAACAGTAGGGAATAATGTTTCTACTCACACAATTAACACTGTGGAACTGTGGAAGGTTGGGGGAACACTGTTGAGGCTGAAGGCTCTTAGGGGGCACAAGAGCACTATGGGCCACGATCAGAGGTTAGGGGCAACTATAGGAGCCGGGATGCACTGTGGTAAGTCAAAGTTGTTCTAAACCTCAGACATGAAATATGAACAAAGCATATCCCTCTATAGTGTGCACATGTCTCAATTAAGAGCACTAAGTGTCATTTCTGTCTGCATCATTCCTCTGCTATCAGCATGAAGCACTTCTGACAGGTTTTCCTGACATCAAGAGAAAATAGATGACAGGGGAGGGAGCTTCGGCACACAGTCTGTGATTGACAGCTTCAACTCTGTTCCTGTGTGAAGGGGTGTGTGCAGTGGCGTCACTAGGGTTGGTGTCACCCGGTGCGAAAAAAAATGGTGTCACCCCCCCCCCCCACCAACTTTAGTCCCCCCTCAGTACAGACCCCCTCCACTAACTACAGACCCCCCTCCCGCAGTATAGATCCCCCTCCCTCAGTACAGACCCCCACACTAAGTACAGACCCCCACACTAAGTACAGACCACCCTCCATCAATATAAACCTCCTCCCTCAGTACAGACACCCCTTCAGTGCAGACCCCTCCATCAGTACAGACACCCCCCCTTAGTGCAGTCACCCCCCAGCAGTACAGATACCCCTCCCAGTGCAGACCCCCCCCCCAGCATTACAGACACCCCCCTCAGTGCAGACCCCACCAGCAGTACAGATACCCCTCTTAGTGCAGACCCCCCCCCCCAGCATTACAGAAACCCCCCTCAGTGCAGACCCCCCCTCAGTACAGACATCCCCCCTCAGTGCAGACCCCCCCAGTGCAGATCCCCCCCAGGGCAGGCCCCCCCAGCAGTACAGATATCCCCCCTCAGTGCAGACCCCCCCAGTGCAGATCCCCCCCAGGGCAGGCCCCCCCAGCAGTACAGATATCCCCCCTCAGTGCAGACCCCCCCAGTGCAGATCCCCCCCAGGGCAGGCCCCCCCCAGCAGTACAGATATCCCCCCTCAGTGCAGACCCCCCCCCAGTGCAGATCCCCCCAGGGCAGGCCCCCCCAGCAGTACAGATATCCCCCCTCAGTGCAGACCCCCAGTACAGACCCCTCAGTGCAGACCCCCAGTACAGACCCCCCAAAAGACAGACAGTACAGACCCCCCAGTGCAGACATCCCCCCTCAGTGCAGACCCCCAGTACAGACCCCCCAGTGCAGACACCCCCCAGTGCAGACACCCCAAAAGACAGACAGTACAGACCCCCCAGTGCAGACACCCCCCCCCCCAGTGCAGACACCCCAAAAGACAGACAGTACAGACCCCCCAGTGCAGATATCCCCCCTCAGTGCAGACCCCCAGTACAGACCCCCCAGTGCAGACACCCCAAAGTACAGACACCCCCCCCCCCCCCTGGGTGCAGACACCCCCCAGTGCAGACCCATCCCTCAATACAGACACCCCCATCACAGACCTCAGATACAGACAGCGGTGTGTGTCCCTCGAGCTCCTCCTCCTTTGTGGATGTAAGCAAAGGAGGGGGAGGCGGCTTCGTTCCGCTCTGCTCCGCTGAGGGACACAGCCGCGGCGACGGTGAGACACGGCGGCTGGCGGTGTTAGCGGTGCCGCTACCCACGGGTGTCACCCCTTTGGCGGGTGTCACCCGGGTGCGGCGCGCACCCCCCGCACCTGGCTAACAACGCCACTGGGTGTGTGTCTCTTCCCTCTAATCAGCTTTCAGAACGCTCCTCACTGAGCTCTGCAGTGTGTAACTTTAGCTATGCGCCCCCTTTTCTTCTGACAGCTCAGACAAGCTTTATAAATTCTGGACTTTGAACCAATGTAGAGAAGAGAAGACTGCAAAAACAGGTACAACTTACGTAGGAGGATTTGTTTCATCTCTGTGTATCATCTGAGGCCAGTCACTTCACTGGATATATGTAAGGGTTTACATCCACTTTAAAGTGGAAGTCCATGCTAAATCTAAAATCCCTGCATCTATAGACACCCCCGATCTGACACTAGCCTCTCTATCCCTGTAAATAAAAGATGAGCATACATACCTTTTTGGAAGCCAATCTGACCCGCTCCGACCAGATCCCACGCTGAGCTGTCAGCCGCGGCTTTTCTGTGTAGGCGGGTGCAGGGGAGATGGAGGACAACGGAAGCTCCATTGTAATTCTATGGGTGACGTCACTTCCCATTAATTTCACAACGACTGATTCACCCTTGATAAGAGGAGATTAAGGGGGGATATGATCAACATGTATAAATATATAAGTGATATATATCACTTTACAGTCAACAAAGAGGACAAGGGGGCACTCTTTACATCTAGAGGAAAAGAGATTTCATCTCCAAATACGGAAATGTTTATTCACAGTAAGACCACTTTCACACTGAGGCGCTTTTCAGGTGCTTTCACGCTAAAAACAGCGCCTAAAAAGCTCACGAAAATGTTTTTCAATTAAAATCAATGAACGCTTTCACACTGGGGCAGTGTGCTGGCAGGGCTGTAAAAAAACTCCCCTCCCCATTGAAATAAATGGAAAGCTCTTCAAAAGCGCCTGAAAAGCTCTTCAAAAGCATTCAGTGTTTTTACTGGCAGTTTAGAAGCGCCTCAGTGTGAAAGTGGCCTAAGAGCTATGAAAATGTGGAATAGACTCCCTCCAGAGGTGGTTCTGGCCAGCTCAGTAGATTGCTTTAACCGCTTCCCGACCGCCCACTGCATATATACGTCAGCAGAATGGCACGGGCAGGCAAAATCACGTACCTGTACGTGATCCTTTAAATGCCTGCCCGTGGGTCGCGTGCGCGCCGCCCGTGGGTCGCGTGCGCGCCGCCAGCGGCGCGCTCGCGACCCGGTCGGGAGCTCCGTGACCACGGCCGCGGGACCAGCGGACCCGATCGCCGCTGGTGTCCCGCGATCGGGTCACGGAGCTGAAGAACGGGGAGAGGTCTGTGTAAACAAACCTCTCCCCGCGCTTCCTACTCTGCCTGTCATTGATTGGCTGTTCCCGTCATCAGGAAAGCCGATCAATGACGTCAGATGCCAGCCCCGCCCCCTAATGTAAAAAACACAACACACGTCACAGCCCATAACCCCTCCCCTCCCCCTAGTGGTTAACTCTTTCACTACAATTGTCATTTATACAGGAATCAATGCATTTAAATAGCATTGATTGCTGTATAAGTGACAATGGTCCCAAAAATGTGTCAAAATGTCCGATGTGTCCGCCATAATGTCGCAGTCACAATAAAAATCGCTGATCGCCGCCATTACTAGTAAAAAAATAAATATTAATAAAAATGCTATAAAACTTTTCCCTATTTTGTAAACGCTATAACTTTTGCGCAAACCAATCAATAATCGCTAATTGCGATTTTTTTTACCAAAAATATGTAGAAGAATACGTATCGGCCTAAACTGAGGAAAAAAAATGTTTTTTTTATATATTTTTTTTTGGGGATATTTATTATAGCAAAAAGCAAAAAAATATTGAATTGTTTTCAAAATTGTCGCTCTATTTTTGTTTATAGCGCAAAAAATAAAAACTGCAGGGGCGATCAAATACCACCAAAAGAAAGCTCTATTTGTGGGAAAAAAAGGACGCCAATTTTGTTTGGGAGCCACGTCGCACGACCGCGCAATTGTCAGTTAAAGCGACGCAGTGCCGAATCGCAAAAAGGGGCCTGGTCCTTTGGCTGCCAATTGGTCCGGGGCTGAAGTGGTTAAGAAAGGCCTGGATACTTTCCTAAATGTACATAATATAACTGGGTACTGACATTTATAGGTAAAGTTGATCCGGGGAAAATCCGATTGCCTCTCGGGGGATCAGGAAGGAATTTTTTCCCCTGCTTTAGCAAATTGGAGCATGCGCTGCTGTTTTTTTTTTTTTTGCCTTCCTCTGGATCAACTGTGGGTATAGAATGGGGTATATGGGATTGTATGATATATTTTTTATTTATTTTTTTATTTGTGGTTGAACTGGATGGACTTGTGTCTTTTTTCAACCTAACTAGCTATGTAACTATGTAACAAATATTACGGTTTTTTTGTTTAGACTTGTTTTTAAAGATTTCTGTAACCAACATTATAAAATTCTTGTGTTGTTTCAGAGAATTCAAAACAAGTTTTGATTTTTGAAAGCGGAACATGACTTTCAAAACAAGCAAATTGCAAGGTCACAATTATTACATCATCCCTTTCAAAAATAGTATATTGTAAGGTTACTCAGTGTTAGTGCATCACACTCAAAGTACATGTTCCAATCACCGCCTACAACTGTGATGAGGTCATAGCAGAGGACTATCCGGCAGTGACACATCTTCCACATGCCATTTTTATATGGAAGTAACTTGGTCAATCTTCTGGTATATTTCTGCACTGCTGACTCACAGAATTACCCTTCAGCAACAAATATCTAAAAATAGGCTCAAAAAGTGGATTTGTATATAGTCAGACTATACAGACATTCTATAAAGTGATGTAATAGTCCGTATATGGCAAGACTCAGGCAGGAAGTTGGTTGTTCTTCTCATTTTTTGACCTTACGTTTTGTCTTGGTAAAAAAAATTTTTGTAAATGACTCCTAACATGAATTTGTATTTTGATTTAGGCTGAGTTCACACTATCTTCGCATGCGTTTTACAGCAGGGGTCTGGTGCGTCCCTGTTCACCATTGAGGTCCGATTTCAGACAGAATTTTTGGCTGAATTCAGACCTGAAACGGACCAAAAGACGCACAGGGCTCCTGTGCAAATTTCGCACCGGAGCCGCAGCGGAGATATGTGAACCGGCTCCATAGTAGGGTTGCCACCTGTTGGGGATTCACCTGGACAGTCCGGGTTTTAGATCCTGTGTCCAGGTTTCAGTCCCCCTGAAACCCGGACACATCAGTGGCAGCCTTGCAGCATCAGTCCTCCCATTTGGCTTCCAGTGCTTGTAATTATATTGGTAGGGGGAGGCTTTAACGGGAGTACAGAGTGACCTGGAAGGGTGGGATTATACTGGGGGACAGACTGACCTGGAGGGGGGGAGGGATTATACTGGGGGAGAGACTGACCTGGGGGGGTCATACTGATGGGACAGACTGACCTGGGGAGGGGAATTATACTGGGGGACAGACTGACCTGGGGTGTTTACTGGGGGACAGACTGACCTTGGGGGTGTACTGGGGGACAGACTGACCAAGAAGGGATTATACTGGAGGACAGGCTGGCCTGGGGGGTGTACTGGGGGACAGACTGACCAAGAAGGGATTATACTGGAGGACAGGCTGGCCTGGGGGGGGGGTGTACTGGGGGACAGACTGACCAAGCAGGGATTATACTGGAGGACAGGCTGGCCTGGGGGGGGGGGGGGTGTACTGGGGGACAGACTGACCAAGCAGGGATTATACTGGAGGACAGGCTGGCCTGGGGGGGGGGGGGGGGGGGTACTGGGGGACAGACTGACCAAGCAGGGATTATACTGGAGGACAGGCTGGCCTGGGGGGGGGGTGTACTGGGGGACAGACTGACCAAGCAGGGATTATACTGGAGGACAGGCTGGCCTGGGGGGGGGGGGGGTGTACTGGGGGACAGACTGATCTTGTTTGATTTAAAGCGGTGTTTTAAAAGTCAGCAGCTAAAAGAAAAGTAGCTGCTGACTTTTAATAAGTACACTTACCCTCCCAGGGTGCCCGCGACGTCGGTCGTGGAGGCCGAGATGTCCCTCGGCGATCCGGTTCCAGCGCCGCCATCCTCAGTAAGGGAAACGGGCAGCGAGCGCTGCCCGTTTCCTACTGCGCATGCGCGAGTCGGCGCGCGGCCTACTGCGCATGCGTGAGTCGAATTTGTGAATGGGGAACGCGCTGTGTTGTGGGACATTCACTAGAAGGCGGCGCTAGGAGCAGAAGACAGAACAGCTCCGCGGAACAGGAAGAGGCAGATTAGGACGATCTGCCTAGCAACAGCCATTTCTGGTAAGTAAAAAAAAAAAAAATTTTATTTTTTTTTTCATTTTAACCACTTTCAGACCGGACCAATTTGCAGCCAAAGGACCAGGCCCCTTTTTGCGATTCGGCACTGCGTCACTTTAACTGACAATTGCGCGGTCGTATGACGTGGCTCCCAAACAAAGTTGACGTCCTTTTTTTCCCACAAATAGAGCTTTCTTTTGGTGGCATTTGATCACCCCTGCGTTTTTTATTTTTTGCGCTATAAACAAAAAAGTGCGACAATTTTGAAAAAAAGCGCATTATTTTTTATTTTTTTGCTATAATAAATATCCCCCAAAAATATATAAAAAAAAAACATTTTTTTTCCTCAGTTTAGGCCGATACGTATTCTTCTACATATTTTTGGTAAAAAAAATCGCAATAAGCGATTATTGATTGGTTTGCGCAGAAGTTATAGCGTTTACAAGATAGGGGATAGTTTTATAGCATTTTTTATTAATAATTTTTTTTATTAGTAATGGCGGCGATCAGCGATTTTTATTGTGACTGCGACATTATGGCGGACACATCGGACATTTTTGACACATTTTTGGGACCATTGTCATTTATACAGCAATCAATGCTATTTAAATGCATTGATTCCTGTATAAATGACACTGGCAGTGAAGGGGTTAAGTATGCCTAGGGGTGTGTTTCTTACTGTGGGGGGGCGTGGCTGTCAGCTAGTGAATGCTGATCTCTGCTCCAATCACAGGGAGCAGAGATCGGCGTCACTAGTTGCTAGGCAGAACGGGGAGATGCTGTCTATTTCCGCATCTCCCCGTTCTGCCTTCCCGTGAGACGATCGCGGGTGTCCCCGCGGCGATCGAGTCCGCTGAACCCGCGACCGGCCTCACGGGGGTCCCAACCGGCGCGCTCCCGATGGCACGGATGGCATTAAGGAGGGACTTATATATACGCCCTCCTGCCTGTCCGTGCCATTCTGCCGACGTATATCGTCGTGCGCCGGTCGGGGACCGGTTAAATTTGTACTAACATTTTTATCTAGTTTTGTTTTTCAGGGTGGCCCACCACTTTAACTACACTCCTTAAGCTTCTCCCATTATTAACACAATTTGGCCACACCCACTGTTCATCCCGGGATGCTAAATGCGCTGAAATACTACTCTTCTTGGGCACCCAAAGGTGTCCCAGGTCTTTTACAATCCTATAGTGTAAACAGCACAAAAAAATTGCTGTGTGCCGCTAAAGTGTTCTGGTGTGGCTTGATGAAAAGGTGGCAACCCTACTCCATAGAGGGCCAGTCAAAATCTCCTGCTATTGCGAATTGGATGCGAGTAGGAACCCGCATTCAATTCGCAATAGTGTGAACCCAGCCTAAAAGTCTAACTTTAGCCAAAAATTCTTTTAGCATACCCATCAAAGAAACAGAGGGAAGATTGGTTGTCACCAAGACAGGAAATCACAGGCAGCAATGAAAACATTGTCAAAATATCAAACCCTTCGCCACTTAACTAAAAATGTGTTTTGCTTTGAGTCTTCCGGTCCGCACAGGAAGTAAGGGGAAGCCCTCTAAATAGGGACACAAACATCAATAAAATTCATCCAACAATGGCAATAAAAACCGAGCAGAGGATAATGCTCACCAGACACTAATAGAATTTTGTTTTAAATTTTTCTTTTTAGAATGTTCGATCATTTGATGGTTAAGGGTCTCAATGTGTGTGCTACAGGCACGAAAGAAACCTATTTAATATGTCTGGGTTGCCATTCAACTAGAAGGTCTGGAGGAAATTTGATCCACTTGACCTCCAGAAGGTATTACCCTTTTCATGACCAGAGCATTTTTTGTTTGCTATTCAGCACTGCGCTACTTTATCTGGCAATTGCCCGGTCATGGAACACTGTACGTGTTATATTATTATTGTTATTATTATTTAGGATTTATATTGTGCCAACAGTTCGCGCAGCACTTTACAATGTAGAGGGGGACAGAACAATTACATTACAGTTCAATACAAAAGGAATAGGAGGGCCCTGCTCATGGAGTTTACAATCTAAAGGGAGGGGGAGGTGGTACAAAAGGTAATAGCTGCGGGGGATGATCTGGTGCAGGTGGCTCGGGTTCAGTTCTTAGGTGGATGCGGGTTAGGCTTCCCTGAATAAATGAGTTTTCAGGGATTGCCTATAGGTGGACAGGATAAGGACTGACCGGACATACTGGGGAAGGGAGTTCCAGAGGATGAGAGAGGCTCTGGAGAAGTCCTGGATGATAGTGTGGGAGGAGGTAAAAAGGGAGCTAGAGAGCAGGAGGTCCTGGGAGGAGCAGAGAGCATGGTTTGGGTGATATCTGCAGATGAGGTTGGTGCAGCTTGGGGCAATGTTGTGTATGTTGTGGTTAGTATTTTGAATTTTATACGGTGGGGTAGGGGAGCCCAGTGTGTGTAGGGATTGGCAGAGAGGAGCAGCAGTCACGGACTGTAAGGTTAGTAAGGTGTATGAGTCTAGCAGCAGCATTCATAATAGACTGAAGGGGGGATAGCCTGAGTAAGGGTAGGCTGGTGAGGAGAGAGTAGCAGTAGTCAAAGCGAAAAATAACCAAGGAGTGAATAAGTGGTTTTGGGGTGTCATTAGTCAGGAAGGGGCAAATTCGGGAAATGTAGTGGAGGTTAAGGTGGCGAGATGTAGCCAGTGATTGGATGTGAGGGCTTAAGAAGAGGTCAGAGTCTAGGATTATGCCGTGTACACACGGTCGGACATTCTGACAGAAAAAGTCAGATGGGAGCTTTTCATCGGATATTCCGACCGTGTGAATGCCCATCGGACTTTTTCCCATCGAAAAATCAGACGGACTTAGATAGAAAACATGTACGGAATTTTTCCAACGGAAAAAATTTCGAGCGGAAAAAACACTCGTTCCGACACACCAAAAATAACGCATGCTCTGAAGCAAGGTCAAGACGGAAGCTATTGGCTACTGGCTATTGAACTTCCGTTTTCTAGTCCCGTCAAACGTGTTGTACGTCACCGCGTTCTGGACGGTCGAAATTTGGTGTGACTGTGTGTATGCAAGACAGCCTTCAGAGTTTATTCCGACGGTAAAACCGGTCGTGTGCACAGGGCATTACACCCAGCACCCTGGCATGTGTGGAGGGACCAATGGTTGTGCCGTTGATCTTAATGGTAAGGTCATGGGGAGGGGATTGGGGAGGAGGAAATGTTACAAGCTTAGTTGTATAAATATTGAGTTTGAGGAAGTGGTGTGACATCCATACTGTTATATCATTTTTTTCACATAAATAGAACTTTTTCTTTTAGTGGTATTTGATCACCACTGGGTTTTTTTTTTATTATATAAATGAAAAAAAAAATTTTGGAGAAAAAAAAAGCAATATTTTCTACTTTCTGTTATAAAACATTTCCAATAAAATCTAATGTATTCATATATTTAGGTAAACATTTATTCTGCTACATGCCTTTGGTAAAAAAACAAAACAAAAAAATAAACAATAAATGTATATTCATTTTTTTTTGTGAAAGTTAGGCTGCTTTCACACCTGAGCGGTGCGGGGCGGCGACGTTAAAGCAGCGCTATATTTAGCGCTGCTTACCATCGCTTTACCCGCGGTATGCGGCCGCTAGCGGGGTGGTTTTAACCCCCGCTAGCGGCCGCAAAAGGGTTAAAAACCTCCGCAAACCGCCGCTGCAGCGGCGGTTTGCGGGCGGTATCCCCGCGGTTTCCCATTGATTTCAATGGGAACGAGCGGTATAGGAGCGGTAAATGCACCGCTCCTACACCGCTCCAAAGATGCAGCTAGCAGGACTTTTTTTACCGTCCTGCTAGCGCACCGCTCCAGTGTGAAAGCCCGCCGGCTTTCACACTGGAGTGAATGGGGCCGGTTTTTTCAGGCGGTGTACAGGCGCTATTTTTAGCGCTGTACCGCCTGAAAACCGCCCAGTGTGAAAGGGGCCTTATAGCATCTCCAAACTTTGGTATGGTATGGTATTGTCGAGTCAAGGCTTGGAATTAAACAGACACCCTGTGGGCCAAACAACAAGCCAATAAAGGGCGGGTCCTGTTTGGGTTGTTCCTGGTGGCTGCCATCTAGGCCTCCATGGTCATCATTTCATTTAAGACCTGAGACCATTTTACAATATGTGGGGTACAGGCGTATTTCCAATGTCCCAGAATGCCTTTCCTAATTTTGAGGAGCACAGAAGAGTGTTTTAGGCCCCTTTCACACCTAATCGTTTTTCAGGCGCTACAGCGCTAAAAATAGCGCCTGTAATGCGCCTGAAAAAAGCGGGTCCTTTAACTCCAGTGTGAAGAAAACAGTAGAACAATGGTCAACTGATACGCCTGAGTAGGGCTGTGGTAGTATATCGGTAGGGTCATAACACGTCTACTAATGCTAATATAGATGAGTTTGGGAAAGAAGAGGTATTTGGTCAGAAAGGGCTCTCTGTGTGCAATGTAGATGGCAGACACAGATTGTGGTTGAGTCAGGGTTGGAATTAAACACACATCCTGTGGTCCAGCCAACAAGTCCATGAACAGCAGGTCCTGTTTGGGTCATTCCTGATGGCTGCCACCAAGTCCTCCATGGTCATAATTTAATTTAAGATCTGAGCCCATTCTACAGTATGTGGGGGACAGGCCAATTTCTGATGACCAGAAATGGCAACTCAAGCCGTTAATAGACAGTGTCACAGGATGCCTTTCTTAATTTTGAGGAGACCCGGGAGCAGGGCCGTCTTTAATATTGACTGGACCCTGGGCAAACATTTTCTTGGGCTCCCTCTTCCACGCAATTTCGCTCTCCACATGCTTTGAGACATACAATAAATAGCAGCTAGACTCAAAATCAGTTTACTGAATCAGATCAGGCAGCGATTGCAATTGGTTGCCAGAGGTTACAGTGTATCATTACCGCTCACTGACTGGCTGCTAGAGGTTACAGCACACATTATGGCTCACTGTTATTTTCTAGAGGTTACAGCACATTACTTCTGCATGTTGATTGGTTGTTAGAGGTTACTGCACATTATTACTGCTCACTGATTGATTGCTAGAGGTAACTGAACATCTATACCACTCACTAATTGGTTGTTAGAGGTTACTGCACATTATTACTGTTCACTGATTGGTTGCAAGAGGTTAGTGCACAGCATTACTGCTCACTGATTAGTTGCTATAGGTTAAATCACATCAACTCCTCACCTCCATGCCTGCGTATTCACATGCACCAAAATTCAGGGTGCTGTGGCACCACGTTATTTTGAAGAAGGGTTCCACCTTCAATTTGCTTACTTTTGCAGAACAGGCTGATGTTAGGCTTAATGACCACAGTTGGCAGGACTTTTGTAGGAAGTTTACACTGCTCACTGATTGATTGCTAGAGGTAACTGAACATCTAAACCACTCACTAATTGGTTGTTAGAGGTTACTGCACATTATTACTGTTCACTGATTGGTTGCAAGAGGTTAGTGCACAGCATTACTGCTCACTGATTAGTTGCTAAAGGTTACAGCACATCATCTTCTCACTGCCTGCCTGCGTATTCACATGCACCAAAATTCAGGGTGCTGTGGCACCATGTTATTTTGAAGAAGGGTTCCGCCTCCAATTTGCTTACTTTTGCAGAACAGGCTGATGTTAGGCTTAATGACCACAGTTGGCAGGACTTTTGTAGGAAGTTTACACTGCTCACTGATTGATTGCTAGAGGTAACTGAACATCTATACCACTCACTAATTGGTTGTTAGAGGTTACTGCACATTATTACTGTTCACTGATTGGCAGGTGGCAGTTGGCAGGACTTTTGTAGGAAGTTTACATTGAGATATCGGGACACAGCACAAGACTAAAGCTTCAAGTTATAAGGGAATTTAAACTGGGATAGTTGGCCAGTATGAGGCAGCTGCTTTGGGCCCCACTACAATGATAGGGCCCAGGGCAGCTTCCCTTTTTGCCCTGCCTTAAAAACGGTCCTGCCCAGGAGAGCCACCCCAGGGAAAGCCGGAATGCTTGATTTGCCCATGCTTTTATATGTAGAGAAAACAGCCTTCAAAAGGAGGTGTTGTCTGCTCTTAGGCAAGATTACTTTCAAAAGTCTAAAACAGGATAAAATTCAAGATTACAAAGAGTCTTACAGACAAACGTCTCTACTAAGAATATAATTTCTAAGTGTAATTTCTGTCATGTATACAATATGTCAGCTATTCTAGTGGCTCGCTGTTCTCTTGGCAAGCAGAGCTCCAACAAAGACTCGTACATCACAGGATTTTCCTTCTAGTGAACTGTGAAGGACAGGCATGAAGTGCACCGTCTCCTGACCCTGTCACAGTCTCACAATTACAGTCAGACTAGTGGAGTCAGAGAAAGCCTATGATCTCCGGCCAGTCTGAGCAGTCACCAGACTCTTTGGTATCAACAAGGACAGCACAAGACTGGTGCAATAAACTCACAACTATTGGAGACCTTGCACACCAACATTGACCTATCGACTAGACTGGTAGTTAGGGGAGATAAGACGTGTGGGCCGATCAACTTACTTTATCTAAAGTTCCGTACAAACGATCAGAAAATCAGAGGAAAAATACAGATTTCGAAGCAATTGTACGATAATCTGATCGTTAGTACAGAGCTTTGGAGAGCCGATTGGGACAGGTCGTGCAAAATTATCCGATGGGACAAGCATGACATTTTTTATCGTACGATACCAGATCCTATGATTTTAGTTTAATCAGGACAGTTTTCGTCCAAAAATACAATACGAATACAATAAAACACATTAAATCACTTTCAAATTTTTATTCTGTCGTATGAGAATTTTTGTAACTTTAGTAACCTTTTTATGATAATTTGTCCGATATTCTCATAGTGGGTACCAGGCTTAAAGCGGAGTTCCACCCGCACCAAAAATATTAAAAGTCAGCAGCTACAAATACTGCAGCTGCTGACTTTTAATAATTGGACACTTACCTGTTCTCCAGGGTCCAGCGATGCGGGGGGTCGAAGCTCCGAGAGCCCCCCGATCCGCTCGGCTGCGCCGGCATTGCAACTGTGGGCACCCGGCTATGGCTTCACAGCCGGGCACCCACTGCACATGCGCGAGTCGCGCTGCACGTCTTTATTGGTCCCCGCTGTGTCCTGGTAACTGTGTGTTTCCCAAGACACAACGGGAACCCTCGGATATGGGCGGGCTTTCCCGGATATGGGCGGGGCAGATACCTGTATTATATCGGAATCCGATAAGCGGAAGTTCCACTTTAGGGTGGAACTCCGCTTTAAGTTGTATGCCCAGGTTAGGGGAACTTATTCAAATTTTCTATCTAAGGTATTTCATAATGTGCTAGTATGCAATGCAATTGGCTCTGTGCTGCTGTCAATCAAATCCAATGATGCGAGACCCGGGGGGGCGGGGATGAGTCCTGCTGTCTGCGTCAAAGAACGCCCACATGAGTGGCTCTCCAACAGGGCACTTGAGAAGAGGAGGAGCCAGGAGTGCCGATGAGGGACCCCAGAAGAGGAGGATCGGCACCACTCTGTGCAAAACCAACTGTACAGATGAGGTAAGTATGACATGTTTGGTTTTAAAAAGACAAAAAACAAACTTTTACATATCCTTTAAGGAGCTTGAAGAGCTAGAGGTGGAGAAACAGCAGTACACTGATCCTCCCAGTGAATGGCTGGGCAGGGGGCACAAGCCTGAATATTGGAGGACAGGCATGCTATGCTCCCAACACAGCCAGAAAACTTACCACACTGGGAAGTGCTCTCATGCCTAGCGTGGTCAGTTTGAAACAGGAAAGCAGAAGAGCTGGAAGGATCACCAGGTATTTCACACAAAGGAAGCAATACAAAGATAACAGGACACCTTTTCCAACACAAGCACATAGTTCAAGAGACACATACATACCCCCTAACGTTTTGAGATGGGAACACCTATTAGAAAAAGTATGTAGGCATAGGACACACCCCCTGCCATGCCCACTTAAAAGAGTATTCTACAAAATGATTAGTTAAACCCACAAGTGCTTTTTTTTAATCACTATTGGTAGTTGACATTTACAAATGCAGCAATTTAGAAATTGGATGAAAGGTTTAGCACTGGGAAACACGTTTTGAAAGATAAATAGTGCATTTTATATACAACTTTATGGCCTTATGCACACTGGACATTTTTAAAACGTTATAAAAACGCCAGTAGCTTTGTATTGCGTTTTCAGCGTCTTTCCAATAGCGTTTTGTTGCATTTTTTTTGCGTTATTTAGCGTTTTTTTAGACAAAAATCACCTCTCTAAGGGATAAAAATGTTAAAAAACGCCGGTGAGCCACGGTTTTGAGCGTTTATCGGCATTTATCTCCGTTATTTGATGTTAGAGCATTTTTACAGCTGAAAAACTCCTCTCAGAACCCACTAGTTTTTTTTCTTACAGCCAAAAAATGGCCCAGCCAAAAACAATTGACAACAGCTTATGTGTACATTGACACATAGGATAACATTAAAAAAAAGAGAGAAAAATGTGCTAAAAAAAATAAATAAATAAAAAAGGTATAAGCAGCAAACCTCCTGTGAGACATATGCACAGTAAGTAAACATAAAAAATATATAGGTCACGCTATTCAATCATATATAAAACACATAAGATGATTCCAACAGTCCACAAATAATGTGACATCAATGTGAAAAGAAATTGATGAAAATCCGATGTGAAAGTAACTTTAAAACCTCGTACACACGATCGGATTTTCCGCAGACAAAACCTCTGACTTTTGTCCGAAGAGCGTTTGCCTGGATGTTGTCTTGCATACAAACGGTACACAATTGTCGGCCAACAAACACGAACGTAGCGATGTACTAGACGTACTACGAGCTGATAAAGAGGACGTTTTTTTAGGCGCCACCCTTTGGGCTCCTACTGCTAATTTCGTGTTAGTAGAAGTTCGATGAGTGTTGATTCGCGCTTTTCATTTTGCGCTTTTCATTTTGCGCTTTTCATTTCGTGCTTTTCATTTCGCGCTTTTCAGTTTGTTTCTGAAGGGCCGTTCGTCAACCAATCATGTTGTAAAATCGGAGGAGTTAATGTGTTAATTATTATTGGCCTTGGAGTTATTGCTTTGACCCAAGTCCAGTCCAGGAACAGGAGGAGGAGGAGTTCTTGGACCAAAAATTGGTTCCTTTATTAATCGTGACCAATTATGTCATATGCCTTTGCTGCGGGAGCTCCAGGAGAATATTCCTGATGATTTTCGGAATTATCTCCGGAGATGATGGACCCCTGCTTTCACCAACTCTTGGCATTGACCCCCTATATTAAGAAGCAGGACACATGCATGAGGCTTTTATAAAAATTTTTGGTTGAATAATAATGATTTCATTTGGTATATTTTCTATATTTTTGGATGCATGGAATGCACTTTTTGGTTAAGTTCTATTGGCAGATATCATGTCTAATTTTATTTGTTTTCTTTTTTTTAATGCACAATAAAATTTTTTTGGAGAATACTACTTGTCTATGTGTTTTACTTCAAATGACAGTTTGGGCGTCGGCAGTTACATTTAAAAAAATACAATGTAAAATTGACAAGGGAAACCAACATAGTTGTATCTTTGATCTTAAAAACTATGGGATAACGGTGTTGTGGTAACTTGCCCAAAAAAAACAAAAAAACAAGCATAATAATAATATTCTTGATATCACTAGAAAAAAAAAAAAAGCCTTTGAAAATACGTTTGGCAGAACTCCATCAGTATCACCAGCAAAGCAGCTTCATTATTATCCCATTAAATAAGAAGAGAATGTGCGCTGCATTTCCAGATTTCATAATTTGCCACGTCACGAATGTTACGAACGCTAGTTTACAAGACCGACCGCTTCTGGCTCGTCTTTGCTTCCGAGCATGCGTGTTTGTACTTTGGACTTTTGTCCGACGAACCTGTGTACACACGCTTTAGCCCAGCCAAAGGCCTTTCTCCGGGTCCAGATGGTCTCCCAGTCTATGGTGCCGTATAGAATATGATGATATCTGGAAAACTTTCGACCAGAAGAGAAAATATCCTGAGAACATGCCATCAGACACAAGCATACCCTGAGAACATTCAATCAGAAATACTCAATCAAATGTTTTTTGAGTATTCCTGATTGAATGTTCTCAGGGTATGCTTGTGTTTGATAGCTCGTTTACCAGCTCCAGTTGATCCCTCGTTACAAAGGATCATTAGCGCTTGTGGCTTTAGCCCAGCCAAAGGCCTTTCTCCAGGTCCAGCTGGTCTCCTAGTCTATGGTGACGTATAGAATATGATGATATCTGGAAAACTTTCGACCAGAAGAGAAAATATCCTGAGAACATGCCATCAGACACAAGCATACCCTGAGAACGGCACCATAGACTGGGAGACCATCTGGACCTGGAGAAAGGCCTTTGGCTGAGCTAAAGCCACAAGCGCTAACGATCCCTTGTAACGAGGGATCAACTGGAGCTGGTAAACGAGCCATCAGACACAAGCATACCCTGAGAACATTCAATCAGAAACACTCAATCAAATGCTTTTTGAGTATTTCTGATTGAATGTTCTCAGGGTATGCTTGTGTTTGATGGCAATGTTCTCATGATATTTTCTCTTCTGGTCAAAAGTTTTCCAGATATCATCATATTCTATACGGCACCATAGACTGGGAGACCATCTGGACCTGGAGAAAGGCCTTTGGCTGGGCTAAAGCCACAAGCGCTAACGATCCCTTGTAACGAGGGATCAACTGGAGCCGGTAAATGAGCCATCAGACACAAGCATACCCTGAGAACATTCAATCAGATATACTCAATCAAATGCTTTTTGAATGTTCTCAGGGTATGCTTGTGTCAGATGGCATGTTCTCAGGATATTTTCTCTTCTGGTCAAAAGTTTTCCAGATATCATCATATTCTATACGGCACCAAGGAGTGAATTTGCTGGGAGACCATCTGGACCTGGGGAAAGGCCTTGGCTGGGCTAAAGCCACAAGCACTAATGGTCCCTTGTAATGAGGGATCAATTGGAGCCGGTAAGTGAGCCTTTCAGCTATTGGTGGAGGCACTGATATTTAAATCACTTCGGTGGTGGATGGTGGAGATTGTTACTAATGCCCCGTACACACGATAGGATTTTTTGACCGAAAATGTTTGATGGGAGCTTGTTGTCGGAAATTCCGACCATGTGTAGACTCCATCGGACATTTTCCAAAGCAAATTTCCGACACACAAAATTTGAGATCTGGATCTCAAATTTTCCGACAACAAAATCCTTTGTCGTAAATTCCGATCGTATGTACACAATTCTGACGCACAATGCTCGGAATCAAGCAGAAGAGCCGCACTGGCTATTGAACTTCATTTTTCTCGGCTCGTCGTACGTGTTCACATCACCGCAATCTTGACGTTCAAAATTTCTGACAAGATTTGTGTGACCGTGTGTATGCAAGACAAGTTTTAGCCAAAATCCGTCGGAAAAAAAAAACATGGATTTTGTTGTCGGAAAATCCTATCGTGTGTTCCCGGCATAGGAGTTACTTTCACTTCACTTGTGGACGGATTTTCATCAATTTATTTTCACATTGATGTCACATTATTTGTGGACTGTTGGAATGAATGAGTGACTTGTATAGCGCTACCTATGCGAACCGAATCGCCTCAGGGCGCTTTTGCCGCCAGTGTCCATCTGCGGTATAGCGTGGTCCTTTACCCCATAGGGTCCCGACGCGCTTGCAAACATATACACATAATTTTTGGACAATTTTTTTTTTTAGACAGGGTCTAAATAAACCTACCAGCATGTCTTTGAATCAGCTTATGTGTTTTATATACCGTATTTATCGGCGTATAACACGCACCACAAGTTTAGGAGGGCATTTTAAGGAAAAAACGTTTTAGGAGGGAAGTTTAGGGAAAAAAAAAACTTACATTTAAGCGTCATTTGCAGCTTGCCCAGCATCATTTGCAGCTTGCCCAGCATCATTTGCAGCTTGCCCAGCGTCATTTGCAGCTTGCCCAGTGTGATTTGCAGCTTGCCAGCGTCATTTGCAGCTTGCCCAGCGTCATTTGCAGCTTTGCCCAGCGTCATTTGCAGCTTGCCCAGTGTGATTTGCAGCTTGCCCAGTGTGATTTGCAGCTTGCCAGCGTCATTTTCAGCTTGCCCACATTTAAATTTGCAGCCTTGAAAGACTGCGCCGCCGGAAAAGACCGAGCGCCGGCGGAAAAGCCTGAGCCGTCTGTTTGGCTCCGCTCGCAGTCCCGCCTCCCTGCTGTTTCGTAAGCGAGCGCAGGGAGGCGGGACTGCGAGCGGAGCTGAACAGACAGATCGGTCTTTTTCGGCGGCGCTCGTTTTTTTCGGTGGCGCACGTTTTTTTTCCCGCGGCGGTCGCTGTTTTTCGGCGCCGTTTGATTTTTTTGGCACTTTTTTGGGGGGGATCGGTGTATAACACGCACCCACGACTTTTTAGGGGGAAAAAGTGTGTGTTATACGCCGATAAATACGGTATGTTTGAATAGCGCAGCCTATATATTTTTTACATAGGATAACATGCTGGATAGTTTATTGACTGTAGAAAAAAATGTCTGAAGCCAAAAACTGCCGCTGTAAAAAACGTCCAAAAACCTCCAGTGTGCATGAGGCCTAAAGATCAGACCAAAATGAGGTACAAATGAGGAGGACAGAGGGGCTTTGTTCCAAATCAGGGACAGTCCCTCAAAATCAAGGACAGTTGGGAGCTATGGACACAACAGGAATATGGAACGTTGGGGTTAAACTATTCTTTAAGTGTTGATTTCAGCTACATAATCTACTGCGAAATCTCTTTTTAGGACTCAACGGGTTAAAGATCTGCGATCTAAAGGGGGTAAAATGTGAGAGCCATTTTTATACTTAGTCATGCTGTATAAGTAACACAACATGACCCCTTTGCTCCACGCTGTCTGCACACAGCCTCCCTCCCCGCATCCTCTCCTCGTATTGTTCTCTTGTGTTGTCAGTCCAAACAAACCTAACCTTACCCCGCTCTCCAAACCCCCCCACCCCCCCCTTACATTCATCCCGGCTCTCCTATAAAATGAGTCTGTCAATTTTACACTAATCCGCTCCTAATGTAAACAGGATTAAGCCTTCCCTTACCCCTCCTCTGCGCTTAAACTGTATCAAATTCATCAAAGCCCAAGTAAATCATATCACCTTTGGCCTCCCGGGGTTCAGCGAAGGGCATTAACCCCTCTCCGGCATACATGGCCGCTATACGGCTTGAAGAGATTAGAAGGGGTTAATCGCTACATTATACAGCAGATTTGGAAGACGGACGGGTCTGTAGGGGCGACATCATTATTGCGATCCGTGGTAAAGCTTGTCGCCCTGTAACATTAAGGCTCGCGGCAGCCCGGGGGTTAATGATTTCGGGTCGCGGCCCACAGGTCGGTAATAAACTGAAGCACTCTGGGATCCTCGGCAAATGATATTTTTATTTTTAGTCCTATACTCCTTACATTACATTATATTTTCCGCCTGTTTAAGGTTTGCTGTTGGCGCTTCGCTTTGATGACCTTGCAGCATGTAAAATTATTCGTTCCGCCGCTATTGGACAATTTCCTGTGTTGGCCTACTTTACCGTAATGAGATTCTGCGTTGGACGTGAAATTCAAACTGAAGCTGCAGCGGTACTGGGGAAGGCGATCGATTTTACAATAGTTTTAAAATGGGTAAATGATTAAAATAAATTACTTTTTTGGGATTACAGACGGCAACAGTCTGCTATTGCGCAGGGTGATAAAGTAGGCACTACACTTCAAGCTGAACTCCAGGCAGATATAGAAGGTACTAATTAATGGTTAATATACTGTATCATTAAATATAGTTATTTATGCCAGCAGTATAAATACCTAAACTACACTATCTATCAACCCAGTGCAGTTCCTCAGAGCTCAAAGAGTGGGAGGGTGCAGCAGTGCAAGGAACCAATCAGTTGTGCTACAGGGCAATAAGTATGCTGATAGTTGGAGAGAGCAGAGAGCATCACATCTAAGGACTGCTAAACTTCAGTATATTACAATTTTTCATTTTAGGGTTTAGCTACCCATATACAATAAATCTGATTATTTTCCAACCCACCCACTTAACATGCAGCCCTTTGGCACTTCAGTTCCTTTCACATGGAGCAGACTAGAGTCTTCTCCAATCAGTGGGGATTCTTGAGCAGATCTCCTGCTGAATTGGGGCCAAACGGGACAGATGTCAGACTTTGCTGTCTTTTTACATCAGGCTGCTACTGATCTGTCACCTTCAGGTCCGGAAAAACAGACCAGGCCAGTCTATAACTGTCTCCTGAAGCATGTCCATGTCTCCGCCAATTCGTATATGTCCCCAGTCTTCAGCAATTTGTATATGTCCCCAGTCTCCAGTAACTCGTATATGTTGCCAGTTTCCAACAACTGGTATATTCCACAGTCTCCAACAATTCGTATATGTCCACGGTCTCCATCATTTCGAATATGCCCCCAGTCTTCAGCAACTTGTATGTGTGACCAGTCTCCAACAACTCGTATATGTCCACAGTATCCAAGAACTCGTTTATGTCCACAGTCTCCAACAACTCGTATATGTCCACAGTCTCCAACAACTCGTCTATGTCCATGGTCAACTCCAACAACTCGTATGTGTCCACGGTCTCCAACATTTCGTAAATGTCCATGGTCTCCAACAACTCGTATGTGTCCACGGTCTCCAACAACTTGTCTATGCCCACAGTCTCCAACAAATCGTATGTGTTCATGGTCTCCAAAAACTCATATGTGTCCACGTTCTCCAACATTTCGTAATTGTCCATGCTCTCCAACAACTCGTAAATGCCTATGGTCTCCAACAACTCGTATATGTCCATGGTCTCCAACAAGTCGTATATGCCCGCGGTCTCCAACAACTCGTATATGTCCATGGAGAATCTGTGTCAAGACTTGAAAATTGCTGTTCACAAACGCTCTCCATCCAATCTGACAGAGCTTGAGCTATTTTTTAAAGAATGGGAAAAAATGTCACTCTAGATGTGCAAAGCTGGTAGAGACATCCCCAAAAAGACTTGCAGCTGTAATTGCAGTGAAAGGCGGTTCTACAAAGTATTGACTCAGAGGGGCTGAATACAAATGTACTCCACAAGTTTCAGATATTTATTTGTAAAAAAAATGTTGAAAACTATTTATCATTTCACTTCCACTTCACAATTATGTGCCACTTTGTGTTGGCCTATCACATAAAATCCCAATAAAATACATTTTATAGTTTTTGGTTGTAACATTACAAAAGGTGGAAAATTTCAAAGGGTATGAATACTTTTTCAAGGCACTGTATGTCCCCAGTTGCCAACAACTCGTATATGTCCCTAGTCTCCAACAACACCTATACGTCCCCAGTCTCCACCAACTCGTATATGTCCACAGTCTCTATGGATGCCCTGTATCATTTATGCAATCTCTGATCATCCCTTGTAACAGGCCCTTTCTATAGATCACGACCAAAACAAGATCTCATCCTCTTCGATCACAATTGAGGAAGGGATCCAAACATTCTACGGGCTGATCAACTAAAGGAGTTGCAACCAACCAAGTAGCCTCTCCATTGAACTCTTCAAACCACCCCATGAAAAACTCCCAAAGGTAAATTTTTTGGGTAACCAACCACTTAGACACAAGATACGGGCACCGATGCAACCAATGATGCACCACAACTAGGTGCTTCACTGGTCCATTTTTTCCCCCTCATGCACAACAAATGTCAGATTACAGCCTCCTCTTCTGAGTCCAAAAATAAAGAAAATTACCAATTTCTTCCCATCAAGAGGTCTGAAGAGTCAACATACAGGACACAGCAGGAGGATGTAGTGGAGGAAGGAGCAGAAAAAGATCCATCACACAGCATGAAAAGAGTGAAGAGACAGTGAAGATGTTTTTTTCTTCCACATACAATTTATCCGCTTTGGTTCTGTAAAACCAAACATTTTTTAATTAGTTGTAGATTTACAAAGCTTTGTAAGGAAGCATACCTTGCAAAGTGTTATGCATGCTTGTAGTCTCTGACCATCTCCTGTTGCATGTCTACAGATTTCAACCATCTCTTTATAGCATGCTCCTAGTCTCTGGCCTTATCCAGTAGCAGGTTGTGCAGTCTCTGTCCATGTTCTATAGTACGGTTGCATTATCTAACAATCTCTTGGGGCATGTCCATACTCTTCCCGTCTCCTGTAGCATATCCACAGTCCCTCACCATCTTCTGTAGTATGGTTGCAGTCTCTGACCATCTCTGTAGCATGACTATAATCTCTCACCATCTCCTGTTGCATGTCTGCAGTCTCTGACCACCTCTTGTAGCCTGTCCATAGTCTCTGACCATCTTCTGTAGTATGGTTGCAGTTTCTGGCCATCTCTTTCGGGATGCCCATAGCCTCTGACCATCTCCTGTAGCATGTCTACAGTCTCAGACCATTTCTTGTAGCATGCCCATAGTCATGTGAAGAAGGTGGGTACCCTGATGTGAAGGGGGTATCTCTGATGCAATGGTAAGACTTCTGATGTTAAGGGGGACTTTTAATATGATGGAGGGGCTCTGTTGTTATGGGGAGACTTCCGATGATGGGGGGGGGGGGGGGCTCTGATATTATGGTGAGGCTTCTGATGTGAAGAGGGGTGGCTATGTTATGAATGCCTATAGTCTCTGACCATCTCCTGTTGCATGTCTACAGATTTCAACCCATTATTTATAGCATGCTCGTAGTCTCTGACCAAATCCAGTAGCATATTTTGCAGTCTCTGACCATCTTCTGTAGTATGGTTGCAGTCTCTAACAATCTCTTGGAGCATGTCCATAGTCTGACCATCTCCTGTAGCATATCTGCAGTCTCTGACCATCTCTGTAGCATGCCCATAATCTCTCACCATCTCATGTTGCATGTCTGCAGTCTCTGACCATTCCCTGTAGCATGCCCATAGTCATGTGAAGAAGGGGGTACTCTAATGTGAAGGGGGCATCTCTGATGCAATGGTAAGATTTCTGATGTGAAGGGTAACTTCACATCAGAAGATGATGGAAAGGGGGGGGGGGCTTGTTGATATGGGGAGGCTTCTGATGATGGGGGGGCTCTGATGTTATGGTGAGGCTTCTGATGTGAAGGGGAGACTCTGGTGTGAAGGGAGGGGAACTCTGATGTAAAGGAGGGGGGGACTCTGATGTGAAGAAGGGGGGTAATCTGATGTGAAGGGGGTAGCTCTGATGTAATGGTAAGACTTCTGATGTTATGGTGAGGCTTCTGGTGTGAAGAGGGGTGGCTCTGATGTGAAGGGGAAACTCTGATGTGAAGAAGGGGGGTACTCTGATGTTACATAGTTACATAGTCAATAAGGTTGAATAAAGACACCAGTCCATCCATATCAACCTGAGTGAGTGTCTACAATTGTCCCTATCCCTGTACATTGCACACTCACATCGGTCCCCACCCTCAAGGAGCCCACAATCCAAGGTCCCCATTCATATACTAGGGCCAATTTTGGACAGAAGCCAATTAACCTACCAGCATGTCTTTGGAGTGAAGGGGGTAGCTCTGTTGTTATGGGGGGCTCTGATGTGAAGGGAGGATTTCTAAAACGATAGGGGACTCTTATGTTATGGGGGGCTTTGGTGTGAAGGGGGGGGGGATGAACGACTCTGATGTAAAGGGTGTAGTTCTGATGTAATAGTAATGCCGCGTACACACAATCAGAATTCTCGTCAGGGAAAAAACTCTGACGGTTTTTTCCGACGGAATTCCGACGGAATTCCGCTCAAGCTGTGTTGCCTACACACGATCACACCAAATTCCGACGGTCAATAACACAGCGGCATAAAACGTGTTCAACAGCACTAAAAGGGAAGTTTAATGCTTCCGAGCATGCGTTGAATTGTTTCCGAGCATGCGTCGGAATTTTGCGTGTCGGAATTGCATACACACGATCGGAAAATCCGATAGAAAGGTTTTCCGTCGGAAAAATTGAGAACAGGTTCTCAATTCAAAGTCCGTCAGAAATTCCGACAGAAAAAGACCGTTGGGCATACACAGAAAATCCGATGAAAAGCTCCCATCGGAAATTCCGACCGTGTGTACGCCGCATAAGGCCTCTGATGTGTAAGGGCGGCTTCTGATATGAAGTTATTTCTTGCAAGTTGTTCACTCATTTGTTTAAATTGTATCCAGAGGCAGACTGACCATTCGACCACTCGGGCACTTCCCGGGGGCCCCATCAGGGTTGCCAGCCTCAGTAAAACCAGGGACAGTATGTAAAAATCTGTGTTTTTTCTACATCTGTTTCTGAAATGTCCCTTACCGACATCCTTTTGGTCTAAAAATCCAGAGATTATAGCTGCCCCACCTCTCCAGTACCTTCTCAGCCAATAGAAACATGTCTGTGTATACATGTATGTGTATACTGTGTGATTGTATACTGTGTGTGTGTATACTGTGTGGCCCCATAATCTCTGATTGTCTGGGGGCCCCATAATCTCCTATTGCCCAGGGGCCCCATGAGTTGTCAGTCCGCCCCTGATTGTATCCATTCTTTTATAAAACTTTATTTTTCTGCACAGGAATATTTGTGAAATATACAATGTGTCCCTCTGGAAATCTTGGAGATCCTTCTATTTAGGATGTTGTATAATTATCGGCGAGGAAGTCATTTCCGAATCCCGCTCCACTGAAGCACCACAAATACGGCACATAGGATCAGCCTAGACAGGAGCATCTGGAGACCTTTTGATGGACACTCGATGGCTTGGGATGAGCCCAATCCATAGCAACAGGCTGCAGTCAGTGGAGTCCTGCATAGCATTTGGATGCTGCCGATGGGAAGACACTGTAAACTCCTCTAAGGGTCCCTGAGGGGACAGTGATGCTCCGACATAAAACATTAATCAAACGCAACATTTGTTCAGGGTGAGAAAGAAGCCAAAAAAGCTTCTCTGCCATGTCTGGAATCAATGAGATGTGTCTCCCAAATCAGCCAACCTTATTCTTCCCATTAATAGCCCGGTGATTAGGGCTGTGCCGGGGAGGCGATTAGCATACACTCAGCACTTGGTTAAAGGACTTGTTTAAAGGATGGATCCCCTCATGCCAACAAGTTAAACAAAACATAATAAAAAAAAAAGAGTAGATAACACGGATCATAGTCTTACATGTTTAATACATTTGTGGTCTAATAAATCGAAATAAAAGCCCGCTTTAAGCACATGCACTGCCAATGCCATTTCTTATGGTACCCACCAAAAATGAGATTATGGGATTTGGGCAGAACTGACCTTATACCCTGCGATTACCACCAACCGCTGACTAGTGTCAGAGGTTGTCCACTTCTTCACCTGTCCTTGAATGATCGATGGTTGCAGAGGCATAACTAGAACCTTCGGGACCCCAATGCAAGAAACAATGAAGGGCCTCTCTGACTACCAGGGCCCTTTCCTTTGGACCCGGTGTCCTGTCATATTGTGTCCCCCATCGGAAAGTGTCGGTTGTGTACAGGACAAGCAGATTCCGAAAATAGCCGAAGATTATTGAGTCCAGGTTCAAGCCCCACCATCCAAGTGGACATAGAGTTAGAATAGAAAAGAGGCGAGCGCAGCGAGGCCGTGCCTGAAGCGTGGTGAGAGAAGCGAGCCCGCGAGGGGCCCTCTAAATTTGTGTAGCCCTATGTCCACTGGGATGGTGGGGCTTACACATCGACTCACGGCGCAGGCGCCGTTCATCTTCGGAGATTTTCCAAAACTCATTCTGCTCCGTACTGCGCATGCGCAGTGCGGGGCGGACACTTTATGATAGCCGGGCTTTTGGTGACAGAACACCAGGGCCCTTTTGTCCCGGGGCCCTTTCCTCTGATCCAGGGGCCCTTTCCTCTGAGCCCAGGGGCCCTTCCCTTTGATCATGGGGGCCTTTACTCCTTTTTGCAGGGCCCTTTATAAGCCCCGGTTCTCACTGCTGCGACTTATCATTCTATTTGTGACACATATAGACATGGATGAGCGAGTTTGGGGTGGAGGAACTTGACTGGTCTACACAAAAGTTTTGGGACGCCTGCCTTTACACGCACATGAACTTTAATGGTATCCTAGTCTAATGCCCCGTACACACAGTCGGACATTCCGATGACAAAATGATTATTTCAGACGGATTTTGGGCCAAACTTGTCTTGCATACACACGGTCGCACAAAGTTGTAGGAAAATCCGATCGTTCTAAACGCGGTGACGTACAACACGTACGACGGGACTATAAGAAGGCCAGTAGACAATAGCTTTCGTCCTGTAAGTTATTCTGAGCATGCGTGGCACTTTGTCCGCCGGAATTGTCTACACACGATCGGAATTTACGCAATCGGATTTTGTTGTCGCAAAATTTTAGGTCCCGCTCTCCAACTTCGTGTGTCGGAAATTTCCGACGGAAAAAGTCAGATGGAGCCCACACACGATCGGATTTTCCAACAAAACACGATCCGATCGCACATTTTTTGTCGGAAAATCCCACCGTGTGTACAGGGCATTAGTCCGTAGGGTTCAATATTGCCCTAATGGACCTTGCTTTGTGCACTAAAGACAGCTCTATTTGTGGGGAAAAAAGGACATCAATTTTGTGTTTGGGTACAACGTCGCACAACCGCGCAATTGTCAGTTAAAGCGACGCAGTTCCGTATAGCAAAAAAGGGCCTGGTCAGGAAGGGGGTAAATCCTTCTGGGGCTGAAGTGGTTAAAAACGAAAAACAAGTTTCGGCAATACATAG
This sequence comes from Lithobates sylvaticus, assembly GCA_028564925.1. Taxonomy (NCBI): domain Eukaryota; kingdom Metazoa; phylum Chordata; class Amphibia; order Anura; family Ranidae; genus Lithobates; species Lithobates sylvaticus. Next base: position 21,368,252 of record CM053032.1, read on the forward strand.
ACTTTAAAGTGGTTGTAAACCCTTACAGACCACTTTGTGCTACAGGTAAGCCTATAATAAGGCTTACCTGTAGCTACCCAGGATATCTCCTGTGCTTTCCTATTAAAAACTGACCACACTAAACTACAGGAGAGCGCACCTTGGTCAGTTCTCTAGCTATGCTGGGAACTCAGTGTGCTCTCCTCCAATGCTCGGACTTGTCCTGATATCCCCCCCTCCCTGTACAGCCATTCACTTGGTAGATCAGTGTGCTGCTGTTTCTCCTCCCCCCAGCTCTTGTGCACCTGAGAACAGAGGGAATGTGATCACTTATAAAAAGGGAAAAAAAAAGGTATTTATAATGTTTTTTTTTTTACATCTATGCCTTTCATTTCTATTTCAAACTCAATAAATTGTTTTACAAGCTGATCGATTACAATCACTTTAATTTTTTTTATTTTTTTATTTGAAGCTGCATATTTAAAGATTAAAAAAAAAAAAAGTCTTATAATGCAATTTTAAATTGTACAATAGATTAAACTGATTGGGTTTCAATCGCCTTTAATATAGTTCTATGATTTGTTGAAGGTCTGAGCCCACTGGCACACAAATCCGTCAAGCTCCTCGGCCCCCTGAAAAGCCTATTCAAATGTAGATAATTGATAAAGAGAGCATATCATAGGGTAACAAACAGATAAAAGATTAGATCCCCAACTCCCCAGAGGATCCCTACAAGAAGCCGAAATGATTGTTTCCCATCCCATTCGGCACATTGGTTCCTCCCAGTGGCTGGTAATCTCTCTCGGACAGGCAGGCGGCCCCCCCAACTAATGTGTGTGAAACATATTTATGATCTCCCCCCCCACCTGTACAATGAAGGGGGTGGGGAATGGGCACTTGATTGCTCGGCTTCACAATGGGGCTGACCATCAAGATATCAGTTCTCAGGGTGGAATCACTGCAATGTGAAGATAACCAGAGACACAAAGATGATGATGGAGATTACCCCAGCTAATGCCCATAGGATCATACTAAAACACTATCATGAACATTGCCTTCAAGATGACATCTAGATACAGATAACTAGCACAAGAGCCCCCCCCCCCCCCCACTCACCCCCCCCCCCCTTATATAATGAGAATTACACAGAATCAGCATAGATAGAAAAACTAGAAAGAAGTATTCCGGTGTAGACCAGGATAAAACTCTTATCAGTGCCACGTGCATCAAAATCTCAGAGTCGGGTCATTGGATTATTGGCCATTATAGCAGTTGCTTTGATCTAAGGATAGGTAACAGGTAACTAAACCCAAGAACGAAAAAATATAATATACTAAGTTATCAGCCCTTCAGTGTGGCGGTTGCATTCGTTTTCCTTTTAAAGGCTTAGAACATTTTCAGCAAGTACAGAATTTACCTGTTGACCTTGCCTACAATGCCGCGTCCTTATCACTTCCTGTGAGCTGAGCCCAAATCAAAAAACATGTTATTTTCTTTGTGTACATCACAGCGCATTAGTGTCCCCAGTCCCCTCTTCATATCATAGCCCCCACCCCTTACATTACAGACCCCCTTTACATGACAGCCCCCCTTACGTTACAGACCCCCTTTACATGACAGCCCCCCTTACATTACAGACCCCCTTTACATGGCAGCCCCCCTTACATTACAGACCCCCTTTACATGACAGCCCCCCTTACATTACAGACCCCCTTTACATGACAGCCCCCTTACATTACAGACCCCCCTTTACATGACAGCCCCCCTTACATTACAGACCCCCTTTACATGACAGCCCCCCTTACATTACAGACCCCCTTTACATGACAGCCCCCCTTACGTTACAGACCCCCTTTACATGACAGCCCCTCTTACATTACAGACCCCCCTTTACATGACAGCCCCCCTTACATTACAGACCCCCTTACATGACAGACCCCCTTTACATGACAGCCCTCCTTACATTACAGACCCCCTTTACATGACAGCCCCCCTTACATTACAGACCCCCTTTACATGACAGCCCCCCTTACATTACAGACCCCCTTTACATGACAGCCCCCCTTACATTACAGACCCCCTTTACATGACAGCCCCCCTTACATTACAGACCCCCTTTACATGTCAGCCCCCCTTACATTACAGACCCCCTTTACATGACAGCCCCCCTTACATTACAGACCCCCTTTACATGACAGCCCCCCTTACATTACAGACCCCCTTTACATGACAGCCCCCCTTACATTACAGACCCCCTTTACATGACAGCCCCCCTTACATTACAGACCCCCTTTACATGACAGCCCCCCTTACATTACAGACCCCCTTTACATGACAGCCCCCCTTACATTACAGACCCCCTTTACATGACAGCCCCCCTTACGTTACAGACCCCCTTTACATGACAGCCCCTCTTACATTACAGACCCCCCTTTACATGACAGCCCCCCTTACATTACAGACCCCCTTACATGACAGACCCCCTTTACATGACAGCCCTCCTTACATTACAGACCCCCTTTACATGACAGCCCCCCTTACATTACAGACCCCCTTTACATGACAGCCCCCCTTACATTACAGACCCCCTTTACATGACAGCCCCCCTTACATTACAGACCCCCTTTACATGACAGCCCCCCTTACATTACAGACCCCCTTTACATGACAGCCCCCCTTACATTACAGACCCCCTTTACATGACAGCCCCCCTTACAGTACAGACCCCCTTTACATGACAGCCCCCCTTACATTACAGACCCCCTTTACATGACAGCCCCCCTTACATTACAGACCCCCTTTACATGACAGCCCTCCTTACATTACAGACCCCCTTTACATGACAGACCCCCTTTACATGACAGCCCTCCTTACATTACAGACCCCCTTTACATGACAGCCCCCCTTACATTACAGACCACCTTTACATGACAGCCCCCTTACATTACAGACCCCCTTTACATGACAGCCCCCCTTACATTACAGACCCCCTTTACACGACAGACCCCCTTACATTACAGACCCCCTTTACACGACAGACCCCCTTACATTACAGACCCCCTTTACATGACAGCCCTCCTTACATTACAGACCCCCTTTACATGACAGACCCCCTTTACATGACAGCCCTCCTTACATTACAGACCCCCTTTACATGACAGCCCCCTTACATTACAGACCCCATTTACATGACAGCCCCCCTTACATTACAGACCCCCTTTACATGACAGCCCTCCTTACATTACAGACCCCCTTTACACGACAGACCCCCTTACATTACAGACCCCCTTTACATGACAGCCCTCCTTACATTACAGACCCCCTTTACATGACAGACCCCCCTTTACATGACAGCCCCCTTACGTTACAGACCCCCTTTACATGACAGCCCCCTTACATTACAGACCCCCCTTTACATGACAGCCCCCCTTACATTACAGACCCCCTTTACATGACAGCCCCCCTTACATTACAGACCCCCTTTACATGACAGCCCCCCTTACTTTACAGACCCCCTTTACATGACAGCCCCCTTACATTACAGACCCCCTTTACATGACAGCCCCCCTTACATTACAGACCCCCTTTACATGGCAGCCCCCCTTACATTACAGACCCCCTTTACATGACAGCCCCCCTTACATTACAGACCCCCTTTACATGACAGCCCCCCTTACATTACAGACCCCCTTTACATGACAGCCCCCTTACATTACAGACCCCCTTTACATGACAGCCCCCCTTACATTACAGACCCCCTTTACATGACAGCCCCCCTTACATTACAGACCCCCTTTACATGACAGCCCCCTTACATTACAGACCCCCTTTACATGACATCCCCCCTTACATTACAGACCCCCTTTACATGACAGCCCCCCTTACATTACAGACCCCCCCCTTTATTTCAACCCCCTCCCCATTCAATTCACAGTCCCCTCCTTTACATCCCCTTTAGTCTTTAGTCCCCCTTTAATATCACAGCCCCCTCTTCACATCACAGCCCCCCCCCCCTTCACTTCAAGGACCCCCCTCTTCCTCAACACATTCCACTTTTCACTTCACAGCTCCTGCCCTTCACATCAGTGTCTTCAGCACCCCCTTTACATTACAGTCCCCCCTTTAATCATAGACCCCCTTTACATAACAGCCCCCCCATTTTACATCACAGTCCCCCCTTTACATCTCAGCCCCCTTTACATCAAAGCCCCCCTTTACATCCCCTTCAGTCTTCAGTCCCCCTTTTACAGCACAGCCCCCCCCCCCCCCCAGAACACATTCCTCTTTTCACTTCACAGCTCCTTCCCTTCACATCAGTGTCTTCAGCCCCTCCCCCCTTCATCACAGACCCCCTTTACATCACAGCCCCCCCTTTACATTACAGTCCCCAATTCACTTCACAGCTGCCCCCTTTACATCACCTTCAGTCTTCAGTCCCCTCTTCAAATCACATTCCCTACTTTACATCCATCACAGCCCCCTTTACATTAAAGCCCCCCTTTATATCAGAGCACCCCCTTTACATCCCCTTCAGTCTTCGGTCCCCCCGTCATATCACAGTCCCCCTTTTACATCACAGCCCCCCCCCCCCCAGAACACATTCCCCTTTTCATTTCACAGCTCCTTCCCTTCAAATTAGTGTCTTCAGCCCCCCCCCCCTTCATATTACAGTACCCCCTTAATCACAGACCCCCTTAGATCACAGCCCTCCTTACATCAAAGCCCCCCCTTTACATCACAGCTCCCCCCTTTACATCCCCTTTTCGGTCCCCCCGTCCCCCTTTTACATCACAGGCCCCCCCAGAACACATTCCCCTTTTCATTTCACAGCTCCTTCCCTTCAAATCAGTGTCTTCAGCCCCCCCTTCATATTACAGTATCCCCTTAATCACATACCCCCCTTAGATCACAGCCCTCCTTTACACCACAGTCTCCCTTACATCAAAGCCCCCCCATTTACATCACAGCCATCCCCTCTACATCCTTTACATCCCCTTCAGTCTTCAGTCCCCCTTCATATCACAGTCCCCCTTTTGCATCACAGCCCCCCCCCCCCCAGAACACATTCCCCTTTTCTCTTCACAGCTCCTTCCGTTCATTTGAGCATCTTCAGCCCCTCCCCCTTCGTATTACAGTCCCCCCCTTAATCACAGACCCCCTTTACATCACAGCCCCCCTTTACATTACAGTCCCCAAATCACTTCACAGCTGCCCCCTTTACATCCCCTTCAGTCTTCAGTCCCCTCTTCAAATCCCAGTCCCTCCTTTACATGCATCACAAACCACATTTACATCACAGCCCCCCCCCCCCATGTTACATCACAGCCCCCCCCCCCCCCCATCCCCCCCCCCATTTTACATCACAGCCCCCCATTTTACATCACAGCCCCCCATTTTACATCACAGCCCGCCCTTTACATCACAGCCCCCCATTTTACATCACAGCCCCCCCCCCCCCCATTTTACATCACAGCCCCCCCCCCCATTTTACATCCCAGCCCCCATTTTACATCCCAGCCCCCCATTTTACATCACAACCCTCCCTTTACATCACAGCCCCCCTTACATCCCCTCCAGTCTTCAGTTCCCCCTTCATATCACAGTCCCCCTTTTACATCACATCCCCACCCCCCATTCACTTCACAGCTCTTCCCCTTCAAATCTGTGTCTTCAGCCCCCCTATTTACATCACAGACCCCCCTTTACAACACATTCCCCTTTTCACTTCACAGTCCCCTCTTTTACACTACTAATCTCCCCCCATCTCCATGTAATGGGTGAACAAAGGCATACATCAGACATGACTAAAGCCTAGTACACACGGGCCGAATGGTGGGAAACGGGCCAACATGTTCTGGCGGGGGGGGTCAGTCCCCCTGTCAGAGCAAAATAGCACAGCAGGAGAGAGCGCTGTACTAACATTGCATAATTAGTGCAGCGGTTCCTCCGGGATTATCAGTTTTTTTTTTCATTCAACCCTGCTAGATTGAAAAAAAAAAAAAACACCAATAAATTATTATTTATCATTATATATTAATTACTTTTTATATATTATACAGTATAAATTATATGAAACAACTGTTCAAAAATATGCAAAAAAAAACAAAACAACCTAAACCATTATATTTTCTAAGTTTCTATAGAAATAATATAATAGGGTAAGTGAAGTCACCTGAATGAATGACCCTTCCATGCATGCATGCAATGTTTTTTTTTTTTAAAGAGGAATTTGGTTTTAAATATGTTTAGATCTTATTATAGCACTAGATAAACACTGACATCCAGGCTTGGACTAGACTGAGTTTAATAAGGCGCATGACCAGTGTAGCCTAGATAATACCCCCCTTCTGTTGTAACCCCTTACTCACCACTACTTTTTACCCCCCTTAAAATAACAGACCACACCGTTCTTGTGGAGTAAATGGCCACAACAGCCTTTATTAAACATAAAACTCCATTTTATTCCAACCATAAATAACCAATTAAATACCATATAAATAACCATAATATAAACACTGAACATCAGTAACCCTCGGTTACACCCACTATTGTTGGTCAGTGACGGGGCGGAGTATTGTACCATAACCAAACATAACACCGTACATATATATATAAATATATATATATAACACCAGGGGGCACTGCAGGATTTTACCGAACCAAACTAGGCCTCCACTTAAACCGCCCGGAGACAAATACCTATCCCGCAGTGCAACAAAGAGTATCATCAAATTACTTTGATGTACTACCACCGGAGGGGCCATCTACTGACGAGCCCCCCACAGGAGGGGCCATCTACTGACAAGCCCCCCACACACTTACCAACTACCCAACTGCCACCGTCACTGACCCACAATAAAAACACCGCCAACCCATATTGAAGAGCCGTCACTTTGATGCTTTACCTGAAATGACAACAAAAACATTAAAAACTCCAAAACAAACCTTAAAAACATAGGGAGGGTGGGTGGGAAAACTGCCTCCTCTCGTGTTTCCTATTAATTGCGTGACTCCGCTAAGCCACGCCCCCTTCTTGTATTGCCGCTCCCCCTGCTCTGATTGGTCTAGCCCGCTAGGCCACTCCTACCTTTCACTCTTGGTGTGTAACTATGCACACCGTCATGCCCGGCCCTCCCCTACATTCCCTGCTGTCCATTCGGTCCGGCCCTCTCTTGACCAGTGTAGCCTAGATAATACCCCCCTTCTGTTGTAACCCCTTACTCACCACTACTTTTTACCCCCCTTAAAATAACAGACCACACCGTTCTTGTGGAGTAAATGGCCACAACAGCCTTTATTAAACATAAAACTCCATTTTATTCCAACCATAAATAACCAATTAAATACCATATAAATAACCATAACATAAACACTGAACATCAGTAACCCTCGGTTACACCCACTATTGTTGGTCAGTGACGGGGCGGAGTATTGTACCATAACCAAACATAACACCGTACATATATATATAAATATATATATATAACACCAGGGGGCACTGCAGGATTTTACCGAACCAAACTAGGCCTCCACTTAAACCGCCCGGAGACAAATACCTATCCCGCAGTGCAACAAAGAGTATCATCAAATTACTTTGATGTACTACCACCGGAGGGGCCATCTACTGACGAGCCCCCCACAGGAGGGGCCATCTACTGACAAGCCCCCCACACACTTACCAACTACCCAACTGCCACCGTCACTGACCCACAATAAAAACACCGCCACAGCCTGAAAGGTTGACACCTCACCCTTGAAGGCACCTCCACACCCGCAGGGCCGCCTGAATACCTTCCTTTAACCCCCAACGACCACAGGTCGATACCCACATCGGTCAAGCGAACCCCATCCCTTCTAAGATAAAGGCCCACATTCGACCCAAGCTCCCGGTGACGAATCACCAACCCCCCTTGCCATGGGCCACCATATCCGACCATACCAGCAAAGTGTCGGGAAACGTCACGTACGGGTATGTCCGATCTTTTTCAATGTCTGCAATTAGGTCCCTCACCGTCCGAACCCCCAGGTCATTACCACCCGCGTGGATGGCCAAGACCTCAGAACATCCCAGGTCTGCCCAGCCGAGGTATTGAGGCCTCCCGTCTCAAAATCCCCAACTGCCTCCCCCCTGGTCTGGCATCCCCTCTCCTTGTTCCCCAACACCCATATGAATGTCCGAAAGATCCAGACGAGGCGTGGGAGCCCTCCATCTGAAATGACAAACATAGTTTAATTGACAAGCACCATCACCCCAACCCCGTAAAATCTACCACGACTAAACAAACCAGTAACTGTAACCATCCACCTCAACATCCCCTTCTTATTTTTATTATTATTATTTTTTTTTTTTTTTTTTTTTTTATTTATTTATATCTCCTCATTCCCAAACTAACTGAGGCCGAATATAAGAACGGAATCGCTTAGATTCCCATCTCCCCATTCGTCGCACATCCGCCTCATCCAGCCCACACCTGGCGGCTTCTGTGGCCGCCCCGATGCGGAAGGAGTGTGAGGCGTAGGCGGAGCCGTCCAACCCCATTCCCTGTAACATTTTCGAAGAACTGCCCCAAACTGAAATCCGGACAGATTTGATCCGTCTCTACGCACCAAAAAGGGGGCCCCCTACCCCCGGCCTTGCATCCGCAAACTCACCCAACAGCCCTGACCGGGCACGCAATACAACCCTGTAACCCAAACAATGAAATCTGTACCCCAACACCTTTTTGATCAGTCTTAGATTTTTTTTTTTTTTTTTTAAACACCAACACCCTGTCCGCCAATACCGTGACTTACCCGAACCTTACCCCCCCATCTTCTTCTTGACGGACTAACCAACCCCCTATGCGAAACGCACCTAAAAAGCTACTGCAAGCTCCACTGCCAACCACAACTCCTCATACCCATCCTAACATACCACCACCACTTGTTGATGCAATGCTATCCAATTGTCATATGTAATAGGCTGCCTAGTATCCTTGGTCCTGTGCCAAAACTTTTTTGGTAACCTGACCAAGAGGACTTACTCACCGATCGTTGAATCCATCCTGCGGCGAACCTAGTGCCAAATCCCCTATCCAACTTGGGCCTGGGACACCCTTCTACTGAGCTTCCGGAGCCAATGCCCTGAATTTGTCCCACTGAACCGAGACAAAGAACCAGCCACTGTATTTTCTACCCCCGGAATGTGCACAGCCTCGAAAAACACCTTCAACTGCAAACAGCGCAAAACCAATTGTCGCATCAACCGAACGCCCGGTACTGACGCCGACATACTAATTATGACCTGGACTACCCCATTTATCGCAGTTCAAGCGTAATTTCAAATTCTTGCAAGACTGTACCCATACAGTGGTGTGAAAAAGTGTTTGCCCCCTTCCTCATTTCCTGTTCCTTTGCATGTTTGTCACACTTAAGTGTTTCGGAACATCAAACCAATTTAAACAATAGTCAAGGACAACACAAGTAAACACAAAATGCAATTTGTAAATGAAGGTGTTTATTATTAAAGGTGAAAAAAAATCCAAACCATCATGGCCCTGTGTGAAAAAGTGATTGCCCCCCTTGTTAAAACATACTATAACTGTGGTTGTCCACACCTGAGTTCAATTTCTCTAGCCACACCCAGGCCTGATTATTGCCACACCTGTTCACAATCAAGGCATCACTTAAATAGGAGCTGCTTGACACAGTAAGGTGCACCAGAAGATCCTTAAAAGCTACACATCATGCCGAGACCCAAAGAAATTCAGGAACAATTGAGAAAGAAAGTAATTGAGATCTATCAGTCTGTAAAGTGTTATAAAGCCATTTCCAAAGCTTTGGGAATCCAGCGAACCACAGTGAGAGCCATTATCCACAAATGGCGAAGACATGGAACAGTGGTGAACCTTCCCAGGAGTGGCCGGCCGCCCAAAATTACCCCAAGAGCGCAGCGACGACTCATCCAAGAGGTCACAAAAGACCCCACAACAACGTCCAAGGAACTGCAGGCCTCACTTGCCTCAGTTAAGGTCAGCGTTCATGCCTCCACCATCAGGAAAAGACTGGGCAAAAATGGCCTGCATGGCAGAGTTCCAAGGAGAAAACCACTGCTGAGCAAAAAGAACATCAAAGCTCGTCTCAATTTCTCCACAACACATCTTGATGATCCCCAAGACTTTTGGGACAACATTCTGTGGACCGATGAGACAAAAGTGGAACTCTTTGGAAGGTGTGTGTCCAAGTATATCTGGCGTAGAAGGAACACTGCATTTCAGAAAAAGAACATTATACCAACAGTAAAATATGGTGGTGGTAGTGTGATGGTCTGGGGCTGTTTTGCTGCTTCAGGACCTGGAAGACTTGCCGTGATAAAAGGAACTATGAATTCTGCTGTCTACCAAGAGATCCTGAAGGAGAATGTCCGACCATCTGTTCGTGTACTCAAGCTGAAACGAACTTGGGTTCTGCAGCAGGACAATGATCCTAAACACACCAGCAAGTCCACCACCGAATTGCTGAAGAAAAACAAAATGAAGACTTTGGAGTGGCCTAGCCAAAGTCCTGACCTGAATCCTATTGAGATGTTGTGGTATGACCTTAAAAAGGCCGTTCATGCTCGAAAACCCTCTAATGTAACTGAATTAGGACAATTCTGCAAAGATGACTGGGCCAAAATTCCTCCAGGACGCTGTAAAAGCCTCATTGCACGTTATCGCAAACGCTTGGTTGCAGTTGTTGCTGCTAAGGGTGGCCCAACCAGTTATTAGGTTTAGGGGGCAATCACTTTTTCACACAGGGCCATGATGGTTTGGATTTTTTTTCACCTTTAATAATAAACACCTTCATTTACAAATTGCATTTTGTGTTTACTTGTGTTGTCCTTGACTATTGTTTAAATTGGTTTGATGTTCCGAAACACTTAAGTGTGACAAACATGCAAAGGAACAGGAAATGAGGAAGGGGGCAAACACTTTTTCACACCACTGTAGCTCTAAGGCGAGCACCACCAGGAACAGCTCCAGCAGTACCAGATTTTTTAAGAAATCCAGGGCTCCACACTCCGAGCCCCATAACCTGTGGATCCCGCAGCGTCAGTGACCAATTGGTCAGTGACCAATTCCACGTCAAAATTGCCGACTGGACCCGATATCCACACCCACCTGCCATTAATCTTACCCAAGAACTGATGCCAAACCTGCAGGTCATCCCTATGTTCCTTATTCAACCTAATGTGATGCGTGGGGCTTTTACCCCCCCCCCCCCCCCGTGGCGGATAACATCCGCCTACAAAAATCCTCCCCATAGGAATGATCCGACATGCAAAATTTTAACTTGCCTAACAAAGACTGTAACGTCCGCAATTGCACTTACTTACGCCCATGTATCTCCCTGATCTCTTTTTTGTAGGTCCCTGAGCTTCTCTTCGGGCAACCTGCATTCCATAGCCATGGAATCTTTCACTATCCTTAAAAAACTCAGCTCTGTTCACGGGCCCTCCGTTTTATCGGCTGCAATGGCACCCGAAACCTCTCCGCAATGTGCTGCAACGTGGACAACAGTATCGCACACACATTGGAAGCAGGAGGGCCTACGCAGAGAAAATCATCCAAATAATGGATGACGGAACCAATGTCTGTCACATCCCTAACAACCCATTCTAAAATTGAACTAAACGCCTCAAACATGGCGCACGCGATGGAACACCCCCTTGTTAAACACCTATCCACATCAAATTGGTCTTGACCACAACAACCTAACAAGTGAAAACTCTCCGGGTGAACTGGCAAAAGTCTAAACGCCGACTCCACATCTGATTTTGCCATTAACGCCCCTTTCCCATTACGCCGCACCCATCTGACCGCGGCATCGAAAGATGCATACGATACCGTACAGGCCTCCAGATCAATAAAGTCATTTACCGAACCCCCTTTAGGAAACGATAATTGGTGTAACAACCGAAACTCATTCGGTTCCTTCTTCAGGACCACCCCCAGCGACGACACAACCAGGTCCGCCAATGGTTTGTCCCTACATGGCCCCGCCATACGACCCCAAAGCCACTTCCTTGGCCAATTTCTCGGACACTACGTCCGGATGCTGCATTTTCTGCGAGAGGGGGAATAACCTTCAAGGTGCACGGAATCCTAAAACCTTCCTGAAAACCCGCACTAATCAACCTCGCCGCCTCCCTATCCTGATATCTATTTAGAAAAAGCTGCATCCTTACCCACATCACCGGAGTCGTCCCTCTTGTTACCAGGCTCTCCGGTGCGCTTCCCCTTCTTAAAGCACCTGGCATACGTATGGGCTCCCCCGCAACCTGAACATTCATGTTTGAAACTACATGTGTTTCCAAACTTGCAGGATCCCTCGTTGAACTGCCAGCATGCTCCCCATTTTCTTCCGGCCGGTGATCCCGAGGAGTGGCTACCTCCGGCCCCCCCTTGAAATGGCTGCGCCGGAGCTTTTTCCGACGCCATGAGCCTCATCCACAGACTGATGTCCTTGTGATCCCATCTTAACGCCGGACGTACCGCCCTGCGCTGCCTAAACTGCTCATCATAGCGCAGCCATGCTGTACCCCCATACACCCTGTACGCTTCACCAATGGCGTCCATGTAACAGAATAACGCAGAGCAATGCTCAGGGTTCTTCTCTCCTATTACCCCCGCCAGAATGGCGAACGCCTGCAACCAATTTGTGAACGTCCTCGGAATCAAACGATACCGCCTCTTCTCCTCGTCGTCCTTTTTGGTGCTGTCAGGTTTCACCCTATCCAAATTAAATTTTTCCAACGGTAATAGGGAGAAAATCTCCACATATTCCCCCTTCCAAATTTTTTTCCCTCACTTCCTGCTTAAGATGAGCTCCCAAGGGGCCCTCGAAGCATACATATACTTCACATTTTGCCGCATCCGCCATCCTCACGATGTCTGATCTCACCACCTCCTCCGGCGAGCCCTTCTCTGGCGTACTTACCATCTCCACCTCGCCACCCACCGGAAGTGAGGCATCCAACGCAGCTGCTGTGACCGAAGTACCCCCTACCTTTCCGGACCCTTGCTCAAACCTACCCACTAATGCCCGAAGGCCGTCTAGCAATTCTTGTACCTGCCCCCCAAACCCCGATGCGGTTTCACTCCTAACCCGCGGTTGGTCACTGACTGCCACCAGCGGAGCTGGAGGAGCTACCCCCTCCCCCCCCACAGGTACAATCCCCAATAAGCTTTTTAATGCAGCAGTAAAAGAACTATTATCAGTTGACTTACCGGGCCGTCTGGGCACCGCCTCCGCCATTGCTGACCTGACCTCCGCCATTTTTCCCGGGACAGTGGGCTCTTCCTCGTCCTCTGACAGTTCACCCTCCGATCTGCTCGCGTCTCCCTGCTGAGACAAAACTGGCCGCCCTTCCGGGGAGGGACTTCTAGAATTTGATTGACTCCGTCCCTGCGCTACCCCCAATGATGCCCCCCTCCCGACCTCCCCGCTCCCCCGCTCCCCCAAGTCCCGTGCAGCTGGGCCGTACCCGGCACCGCTCCTGCCATGCGATCCCCGTCCAGCACCGCCTGGTGGCGTCAGCCTACCCCTTGCGGTGTTTGCCCCCCTGGCTGCCCGTCTTTCTGTAGCCGCCGACATGGTGATCCTTCTGTCCTCTCCCCTCGGCTCGTGCAGAGCTGCTGGGGGTACTGCGGGCGCACTCCTCCGGGGCGTAGCAACCCCCTTCTTAGCCGAGCCCGATTTGTAAGCCGCCTTCCCTCCCCTCTGCTCGTACAGAGCTGCTGGGGGTGAAAACGCTGTTGAAGGGTCTGCTGAGCTATCCATCCTGCTGTCCCCGCTAGCTCCTGCCCGCCGTGGCTCCTGTTCCACCTGGTTACCCCCCTGCTCGTTCAGAGCTGCAGGGGCTGTTGTACCCAGGGATCCTCCACTACCCGACCAAAGGAACGCTGTAGCAGGGCCTGCAGAGCCATACCTCCTTCTGTCCTTGCTATCTCCAGCCCGGTGTGACCTCCTCTCCCCTCGATCACCCCCCCGCTCGTTCAGAGCTGCAGGGGCTGCTGTCCTAAGGGATCCTCTCCCATCCAGACCTGGGGATGCTGCTGGGCCTTGCAGGCCTGTGGCCCCGCCCCCCGCATGGCGCCCACAGCGTGTGCTTCGCCTGGGCCCACCGGGAGGCTCCGTCTGGGCCCGCTTAGCTGGTGGAAGTGACTGTTCCCCCCTAGGGCTCCTAGTAATCCTGGATGGGCCTGCACCTGGGGTAGGGGAGTATCTAGCTGGCGGCCTCGAGGTCCGGCCGCGTGTGATCTTACCGCCGTCTTCCTGCCGCTGCTGTGTCTCCTCGGATTGCCCCTGGACGTCCCGGTCTGTGTGCTCGGCCAGCATGGCTGCCACCTGGTCCCTCAGCCATTCTGTTCCTTCCTCCTCCGCCGCCGCCCTCAGCCTATCTAACAGTCCCCTCGCGGCCGCCATTTTGTGAAGAAAGAGAGGAGCAGTGAGTAAAACTGCCTCCTCTCGTGTTTCCTATTAATTGCGTGACTCCGCTAAGCCACGCCCCCTTCTTGTATTGCCGCTCCCCCTGCTCTGATTGGTCTAGCCCGCTAGGCCACTCCCACCTTTCACTCTTGGTGTGTAACTATGCACACCGTCATGCCCGGCCCTCCCCTACATTCCCTGCTGTCCATTCGGTCCGGCCCTCTCTGACTGATTGTCTTGTGTGGTTTGCTCCAGGCTTCAGCTGGATACGGAGTTGGTTGTACATATAAACACAGTGGGGCTGATTTAGAGGCGCAACTAGACATGTGCACAATAGAAAAATTTGTTTAGTTTCGTTTCGTTTCTGTTCGTTTCCGTTGATTCGTAACGATTCGTAATTTCGTAAGTCGTCGGTGTTCGTATTCGTAACGATTCGTATTTTCGTAAGAGTTATTTTTTCGTTGAGTCCTTTTTCCGTTTAAATTTCGTTTATTCGAAATTCGGACGCATTCATATTTTCGTAGATTTAGTTACATTCGTACTTTCGTAAGATTGATTTATTCGTACTTTCGTAACATTGTTTTCGTAGATTCGTAATCGGAGCATAATTCATAATGTTATGTAATGTGTATGCTATTATTGCATTTTAAGAGACACGGAAAATTACGAATCGAAAAAAAAAGTTACGAATGTACGAATTTTTTCGTTCAATACATTCGAAGCACGTTAAGCAGCGCCATTGTAAGAGACACAGAAAATTATGAATCAAAAAAAAAAAAAAAAAGTTACGAATGTACGAATTTTTTCGTTCAATCCATTCAAAGCACGTTAAGCAGCGCCATTGTAAGAGACACGGAAAATTACGAATCGAAAAAAATAAAAAATAAAGTTACCAATGTACGAATTTTTTCGTTCAATCCATTCGAAGCACGTTAGGCAGCGCCATTGTAAGAGACACGGAAAATTACGAATCGAAAAAAAAAAAAAAAAAAGTTCAATCCATTCGAAGCACGTTAAGCAGCGCCATTGTAAGGGACATGGAAAATTACCAATTCAACAAAAAAAAAGTTACAAATGTACGAATTTTTTCGTTCATTTTGATTTTCGTTGTTCCTGTTTTCGTTTTTCGGATTTTCTTCTTTCGTAGTTTCGTTGTTTCTAATTTGGTTATTTCAGATTTTCGTTGTTTTTCATATTCGCTCGATTCGATAATTTGTTATTCGTTAAAATTTTTAGCGAATCATTCGTTCATTCGTACGATAACGAATATAACGAATTTTAACGGAAAACGAAAAAAAAAAAACGAAACGAATTGCACATGTCTAGGCGCAACGCACATTTTCATATTTACGAAACTGTGCATCGGGAACAGAGCGTAAAGCCCCCATCTACTATAGCGATCTCGGCACACGGGAGAATGCAATCTGTGCACCACTATGGACATGGCGCACGGCATCTTCAATTCAATATTAACCGATTCCTGACCAGCGCACACCGATATACGTCAGCAAAATGGCACCGGTGGGCAAAAGAGCGTACAGGTATGTCCTCTTTAAGAAGCGGCGCTGCATTCTACGGGACCGCGGGTCCCGCGGATTCGATGTCTGCTGGGTGCCCGCGATCGTGTCACAGAGAGGTAGAATGGGGAGATGCTTTTATAAACAAAGAATTTCCCCGTTCTGCCTAGTGACAAGACAGAGATCACTGCTCCCTGTCATCGAGAGCAGCGATCGCTGTGATGTGTGTTGTAGCCCAACCCCCACAGTTATGCCTCGGATTTTCAGACGGAAAATGTCCTATCGGACCGTTCCGACCGTGTGTGGGCTCCATCGGACTTTTTCCGTCGGAATTTCCGACGGAAAAAGTTTGAGATCCTGGTCTCAAATTTTCCGACAACAAAGTCCTATCGGACTTTTTCCGATCGCGTGTAACAAATTCAGACGGACAAAGTGCCACGCATGCTCAGATCACATTACAAGACCAAAGCTATTGACAACTAGCCTCTACGTAGTCCCGTCGTACGCAACGAACGTCACCACGTTCAGGATGATCGGATTTTCCGACAACTTTGTCTGACCGTGTGTATGCAACACCAGTGTCGGACAAAATAGGTCGGAAAAAATCCAAAGGAATTACCGACCGTGTGTATGGGGCATTAGAATCACTCCCTAGGACACACTTAACCCCTTCATTGCCCCCTAGTGGTTACCCCATTCACTGCCAGTGTCATTTACACAGTAATCAATGCATTTATATAGCACTGATCGCTGTATAAATGACAATGTTCCCAAAATAGTGTCAAAAGTGTCCGATGTGTCCGCCATAATGTCACGATAAAAATCGCAGAACGCTGCCATTACAAATAAAAAAAAAAATTATAATAAAAATGCCAAAAAACTATCCCCTATTTTGTAGACGCTATCAATTTTGTGCAAACCAATCAATATACGCTTATTGCGATTTTTTTTACCAAAATTATGTAGAATACATATCGGCCTAAACTGAGGAAAAAAAAATGTTTTTATATATTTTTGGGGGATATTTATTACAGGGGGTCCCTGAATTACGAACTCGTTAGGGACTGTCCGCCTGTTTTTAACTCGGAAATGTTCGTAAGTCGGCCGCGCATGCGCAGACCGACAATTACGGACATTTCCGATGTTCCGTCGAATGGCGTTCTGCGCATGCGCGGCAAATTACGGACATTTCCGATGTTCCGTCGAATGGCGTTCTGCGCATGCGCGGCAAATTACGGACATTTCCGATGTTTGCCGTCATTTTCCGAGGCTCCGTCTGGCCGTGCATGCGCAGAACGGCCGAAGGTCCGCAGAAAATGGCGGAGGGTCCCCGCATCGCCCGGTTCGTAAGTAGGAGAGGTTCGTAGGTCGGGCGTTCGTAAGTCGGGGACCCCCTGTATAGCAAAAAGTAAAAAATATTGCGTTTTTTTTTTCAAAATTGTCGCTCTTTTTTTTGTTTATAGCGCAAAAAATAAAAACCGCAGAGGTGATCAAATACCACCAAAAGAAAGCTCTATTTGTGAGGAGAAAAGGACGTCACATTTGTTTGGGCGCAACGTCGCACGACCGCGCAATTGTCAGTTAAGGCGACGCAGTGCCGAATCGCAAAAAAAGTGCTCTGGTCAGGAAGGGGGTAAAATCTTCCGGGGCTGAAGGGGTTAATAATGCAAATAATCTTGTTACAGGTATCAAAGGAGGACTGTGAATCTTTTGTCCTGATGGCAATCACAACCAAATAAGTGGTCTATTCCTAGTGGGGACAGATTTCTTAGAGTTCAGCTATACCATGTAAAGTGTGACATAGTGCCTCGTTGATTGGCGTGGTGAAAGGTGGCTGTTCCTAAAGGATGTGGTGCATTTTGACACACTAACCTCCCATCATCAACTTCCTTTTTGGCTCTTGTCATTTGATCACATGACACCCTAGGGCTCCAAAGATGGACTATGTCACTGACTGTAGGACCTGCTCTGATTGATGTTTGACTAGTAAAGTATCTCCCCTCGGGGGCCACCAGCCCAACATAAATTAGCCCTTGCCCCCAGTCCAAGTGTTATCATTAACTGATAACCACACTCCAACTAATAGAAATCTGGACACAGTCCACTAGTAATGAATATTCACATGTAGTAAAATATGGGCCTGACAAGATTTGCTAGAATGACTTCTCAGAACATTGCTGTGTATTTGAGTCCCAACATTTTGGGGAAGAAGCCTTGAATCCTGTGAGTGCCCATATCTTAATATATATCTACAGTATCTCACAAAAGTAAGTACACCCCTCACATTTTTGTAAACATTTTATTCCATCTTTTCATGTGACAACACTGAAGAAATGACGCTTTGCTACAATGTAAAGTAGTGAGTGTCAGTGTAGCCTCATCAGTGCCCATCAGTGAAGGAAACAAATTACTTATTTACAAGATTGTGCTTTGAAAACTGTCACATGAAACTAAAAAAGCATCGGTAATCGGTATCGGCGAGTACTTGAAAAAAAGTATCGGTATTTAGCTCGGTCTTACAAAAGTGGTATTGGTGCAACCCTACTTCAAACAAAAGGCCCAAACTATCACACATTTCATCCAAATGAAATGAGTGACTATGAATGAATTTCTGGTTTTCAGTATAAATTATTTACCGTATTTATCGGCGTATAACACGCACTTTTTCCCCCTTAAAATCGGGGGAAAGTCGTGGGTGCGTGTTATACGCCGATACCCAAAAAATGGCGACCGCGGCCGAAAAAGGCCGAACCGCAGCCGAAAAAGGCCGGAAAAAGCCGAAGCGCGGCCGAAAAAGACCGAAGCCGGCTGTTCAGCTCCGCTCGTAGTCCCGCCTCCCTGCGCTCGCTCCCGAAACAGCAGGGAGGCGGGACTCCGAGCGGAGCTGAACTTTTTCGGCCGCGGTTCGGTCTTTTTCGGCCGCGCATGCGCGGTATTTCTCGCGGTGGGAAATTTAAACGATGGCGAACTGCAAATGACACTAGCAAGCTGCAAATGACACTAGCAAGCTGCAAATGATGCCGGGCAAGCTACAAATGACGCCGGGCAAGCTACAAATGACGCTGGGCAAGCTACAAATGATGCTGGCCAGGTTGCAAATGACGCTGGGCAGGTTGCAAATGACGCTGGGAAAGGCTGCAAATGACGCTGGGCAAGCTGCAAATGACGCTGGGCAAGCTGCAAATGACGCTTAAATGTAAGTTTTTTTTTTTCCCCTAAACTTCTCTCCTAAAACTTTTTTTCCTTAAAATTCCCTCCTAAACTTGGGGTGCGTGTTATACGCCGGTGCGTGTTATACGCCGATAAATACGGTATATGTTGAAATTCGTTACTATTGTAATTCAGAGATTTGCGTCCGAATCTCGATTTGTAACAAAACAAATCGCACATGTCTTTATTATGCCATCCTCCTCGTTCACCTGCGGACTCCCTTTGAATGTCTACTATACCTGTTGCTACATTACTTGTTTTGTGTGGAGCACCAAGGCATCTACCTGGGATGGAGTGCTAATACTGCATTCCTTTGAATGTATATAATATATATATGTACTGCACATGTGTGTATATATATATATATATATATATATATATATATATATATATATATATACACACACCTCCCAACTTTTTGAGATGGGAATGAGGGACACCTACTAACAAAAGCATGTAGGCATAGGACACGCCCCACTGCCACTCCCCCTTAAAGGAGAATTAACCTAAAAAAAAAGATTAGTTTAAGGGGTTGTAAAGGTACAAGTTTTTTCACCTTAAAGCGGTTCTGCACACATTTTATTTAGTAAATCTCTTTGCCTTCCAAATCAGGCAAAGAGTACTAAATGAAATGTGTTTTTTTTTTTTTTTTTTCACTTACCTTGTAATCGATGACTTCCGGTCCTCTGTCTCTGCGGGGGTGGGCGGGGTCTGTGCGGGGATCCTCGTCACGCCGCACTGTCTCCTGGGATCTGGTGTCATTGATCCCAGGAGTCTGTGCGGGCATCTTCCGAAATCTCGTGAGATTTCGGGCACATCTTCCGAAATCTCGCGAGATTTCGGCCACATCTTCCGAAATCTCGCGAGATCAGATGTGCCGACATCTCGCGAGATTTCGGAGAACGTGAGCTGCACTTTGCCGTTACTGCGCACGCACGAGCTCGGTGCAGCAACGTCGGTGCATGCTGGGCCATCTAAAGTGCCTGTGGGGTTTCACATGCCCACAGGCAAGATGGCCCCCAGCAGACAAGCAGAATAAAAAGAACTTCATCGGACGAAAACCGGCAGCGATCACAAATGAAGATGGAACAGGTGAGTCCCCCAATTTTCCTATTACCCCTTAGCATATTCCCCAAAAAAAAAAAAAAAAAAAAAAAACCCCAGTGCAGAACCGCTTTAATGCATCCTATGAAAAAACATCTGACGATTAGCGGACACCCACCCCCCCCCCCCGCCAGTTTACTTACCTGAGCCCTCAAAAGTCCTGCGTCGTGACCTGGCTGGCTTCTCGACTGGGCTTCTCGGCTCTTTTATTGGATGATTGATAGCAGCGCAGCCATTGGCTCCCGCTGCTGTCAATCAAATCAATGACGCGGTGTGCCGGGCGGCGGGGCCAAATGATACATATACATATATACACACATAGACCATACCTCCTAACTTTTTGAGATGGGAATGAGGGACACCTATCAGCAAAAGTATGCAGGCATAGGACACACCCCCTGCCACGCCCCCTTAAAAGGAGAATTTTACAAAAAAACAAGACTGGTTTAACCCACAAGTGCTTTTTTTTACCACTACTATTCCTTTATATTGGCTTTTGGAATTTACAAATGCAGCAATTTAGAAATCAGATGAAAGGTTTAGCGCTGGAAAACACTTTTTGATAGATAAAAAGTGCATTTTATATACAACTATATAGATCAGACTAAAATGAGGGAGAAATGAGGGACAGAGGGACATTGCTCCAAATCAGGGACAGTCCCTCAAAATCAGGGACAGTTGGGAGCTATGCATACACACACATATATATATATATAATTAGGGCTTATATTAGGGCTGGGGAATTTAAAGATTAATTCCTCGATTAATCATAAATTTTTGTTGATCGATCAAAATTCTTTTGATCGATACTCACCTCTCCCCCGGCTTCCGGGTCTTCAAGGAGTTCTGTCAGAGATCCGGTGACGTCATGGACATTGACGTCGCCGGACTCCTCCCCCCTTCCCCAAGTGCCTCTGTAATGACATATTCGTCGACCCAGCGCAGTTTGCTACGGAAGTGACGTTCCGTCGCCGCCATCTTGCTACACCCCACACTCGTCCACAGTAAGGATACACGAAGAAGGGGGAAAGCGCACATGTTGTTACACCCACCGGAGTTTTGCATTTTAGATGTATTTATAACAGTAAAGTCACTTTCTATAGTGAAATACAGGACTTTGAAGTCCGTCTGACTGCTTAGATGTTGAATTTTAAAAGCAGCCAACTTCTGTCAGATTAGCAAACCTGTGAGATGACCAGGCTTGCCGCTGCTTTTAAAATTCAAGATCTAAGTACCGTATTTATCGGCGTATAACACGCACCCCAAGTTTAGGAGGGCATTTTAAGGAAAAAAAGTTTTAGGAGGGAAGTTTAGGGAAAAAAAAACTTACATTTAAGCGTCATTTGCAGCTTGCCCAGCGTCATTTGCAGCTTGCCCAGCGCCATTTGCAGCCTTGCCCAGCGTGATTTGCAGCCTTGCCCAGCGTGATTTGCAGCTTGCCCAGCGTCATTTGCAGCTTGCCCAGCGTCATTTGCAGCTTGCCCAGCGTCATTTGCAGCCTTGCCCAGCGTCATTTGCAGCTTGCCCAGCATCATTTGCAGCTTGCCCAGCGTCATTTGCCACTTGCCCAGCGTCATTTGCAGCTTGCCCAGTGTCATTTGCAGCCTTGCCCAGCGTCATTTGCAGCTTGCCCAGCGTCATTTGCAGCCTGCCCAGCGTCATTTGCAGCTTGCCCAGAGCGTCATTTGCAGCTTGCCCAGCGTCATTTGCAGCTTGCCCAGTGTCATTTGCAGCTTCCAAGTGTCATTTGCAGCTTGCTAGCATCATTTGCAGCCTTGCCCACGTTTAAATTTCCCGCCGCCGAGACAGACCGTGCGAGCGCCGCCGAAAAAGACAGAAGTGCCGCCGAAAAAGACCGAAGCGCCGCCGAAAAAGACCGAGCCGACTCTTCGGCTCCACTCGCAGTCCCGCCTCCCTGCTGTTTCGGGAGCAAACGCAGGGAGGCGGGACTGCGAGCGGAGCCGAAGAGTCGGCTCGGTCTTTTTCGGCGGCACTTCGGTCTTTTTCGCTGGCGCTCGCTATTTTTCGGCGCCGCTCAATTTTTTTGTCACTTTTTTTGGGGGGGATCGGCGTATAACACGCACCCACGACTTTACCCCGATTTTAAGGGGGAAAAAGTGCGTGTTATACGCCGATAAATACGGTAGTCAGATGGAGTTGTAAGCACTGTATTTCACTATATAAACTGACTTTACTGTGCGTTATAATTAATCGAAATTAGTTGATTAATCGATTTAAAAAAAAAAAAACGATTAATCGAACACGAAAACTTTAATCAGTAACAGCCCTAATATTTATATATATATATACACACATATACATACACACTGTACACTATATATATATATATATATATATATATATATATATATATATATATATTACAAAAAATGAAGATAATAAACTGAGCTGCCACATTCTCCTCATATAAAATAGAGAACAACACCCTTGAAATAGTGCGGCGCTGACAAAACAAACGCGCGCTTGCTACAGTTGTCCTTTTATTGACTTTTTTATGCTTTCCGTTGTGATTCCTTATTGTATCCCTCGGAGACTGCGTGCTTCTATAAACTGACTTGGTTTTCCCTTACAGGAAGTGAGGGTTTTCCACATCTGCTTTTAAAGAGAGAAATAAAAACAGAGCTTTGCTAAATATTTATAAGACGACTTTGATTTCCTTTGTTTTCTCAAACACGTTTTTGGATGGATTTTGCCTTAATGTCTGTTCCTTCTTCCTGTTTCCTCGTTACTTCCCAAATTAAGTAGCCATCACATTCGCAGTGTAAACACAAGCCAGCGGCACCACTGACAGATATAAACGACCTCGCGGTGAACCTTCTCGGTTTACCAGTGGAAGGTTTTTTTTCCCCCCTTCTATGTCTACCTACTCTTCTCTACCAGACGTGGTTTTTATTATTCCCTAATAAAACCCTTCCGTACATTCCATGCGTCCTGTCACATCCAATGCCCTGATTTATTTTTATACGATTAAACAGAAGGAGCGCCGGAGAATGGCAAGTATTATGAATCATGGCCGCCGCAATCCAATCGCTTCCAAGAGAAAGTGATGGCAGCAAAGCAAACTTTTTTCATCCCCTCCCCCCGCCTCCTCTCTATTTTATGTCTATTTTTTTTTTATGAAGTTTTTATTGTTTTTTCTTTAACATTTCCATTTAAAATCCAATATCATTTATACACACATTTTAACATGAAAATATCCTTATCTCTAAGGCCCCTTTCACACCTAAGCGTTTTTCATGCGGTGCAGCGCTAAAAATAGCGCCTGTTCACCGCATGAAAAAATCCTGCCCCTTTAACTCCAGTGTGAAAGCCGGCGGGCTTTCACACTGGAGCGGTGCGCTAGCAGGATGACAAAAAAAGTCCTGCTAGCAGCATCTTTGGAGCGGGATAGGAGCGGTGTGTTCACTCCTATACCGCTCCTTCCCATTGAATAGAAAGGGACACCGCAGTGAAACCGCGGTAATACCGCCGCAAAACGCCGCTACGGCGGCGCTCTGCGGGGGGTGTTTAACCCCTTTTCGGCCGCTCGCGGGGGTTAAAACCGCACCGCGAGCGGCCGAATACCGCGGTTAAAACGACGGTAAAGCAGCGCTAAATATAGCGCTGCTTTACCGTCACCGCGGCTCCCCGCCCCGGTGTGAAAGGGGCCTAATGCCTTCCTCCCCCCTATTAACCAAAAACTCCCTAGAGAGAGAAAAAAAAAAATTATATATATGATGGCCTCCTCTCCTCCTCTCCCCCCCTCCCTAATCATGATAAAAAGGAAAAAAATTAAAAAAAGTGGAAAAAAACATACCCTGAAAATTAGTGTACAAGACGTCTTAGCTCCGTGTTGCTCCCTTTTACTTTATCCCCTTCCTTCACTACCCTCCCTTTTCCCTTGTAATTTGTGAAATAGATTGTGTTTTTTGGAAAATTCCCCCACACCAAAAAAAAATAAAAAAATAAAATAATCCACTCCACCCTAAAAATTGGGTGTATGAGGCTCCTAAATGCCATGTCTATTTATTTCATGTATTTATATGGCAATAAAAATAATAATCAAAAGTGAGAAAACCTCTGCGGGTGGGATTTTTAAGGCGACGAAAAAAAATGATATATATAAAAAAAATCACATTTACATTTTATATATATAATTTTTTTCGTTGACTTAAAAATCCCACCCGCAGAGGTTTTCTCACTTTAGATTTTTAGGGATGACGGCAACCACATATCCACTGACACGAGTTATCATAAAAGTAATACAGGGGGTCCCCGATTAACGAACTCGTTAGGGACTGCCCGCCTGTACGGAAGTCGGAAGTGTTCGTAAGTCGGCCGCGCACGCGCAGACCGTCAAATATGGACATTTCCGGACATTTCCGATGTTCCGTCTAATGCCGTTCTGCGCAGCAAATTACGGACATTTCCGAAGTTTGCCGGCATTTTCCGAGGCTCCGTATGGCCGCGCATGCGCAGAGCGGCCGGAAGACGGCGAAAAATGGCGGAGGGTCCCCGCAGCGCCCCGTTCGGAAGTAGGGGTTGTTCGTAGGTCGGGCATTCGTAAGTCGGGGACCCCCTTTAATAATCATAATAGGCTTCAGAGACTCTTCTGCCCCGTACACACGGTCAGAAATTCCCACCACAAAATCCGACGGATTTTTTCCGACGGATTTTGTCCGACACTGGTGTTGCATACACACGGTCGGACAAAGTTGTCGGAAAATCCGATCATTCTGAACGTGGTGACGTTCGTTGCGTACGACGGGACTACGTAGAGGCTAGTAGCCAATAGCTTTGGTCTTGTAATTTGATCTGAGCATGCGTGGCACTTTGTCCGTCGGAATTCGCTACACACGATCGGAAAAAGTCAGATCGGACTTTGTTGTCGGAAAATTTGAGAGCAGGATCTCAAATTTTTTTCCGACGGAAAAAGTCCGATGTCGCCCACACACGGTCGGATTTTCCGACAACATGGTCCGATAGGACATTTTCCGTCAGAAATTCCGACCGTGTGTACGGGGCATTCCACTCATTCTTTTCACAAAAAATCCCTTCATAAGATTATATTTGCATTTATGTTTAAATTATTTTTATTGAATTTTTAAAAAAAAAGACAAACATAATACATAACAATCAAAAGTCTCGACGTACAAAAAATACAAAACCTTCACATTACAAAAAACACGGTACATGACATTCCTAAGCATAGATGAGAATGAGGGACACCTACCAACAAATGTATGTAGGCATAGGACATGCCCCCTGCCACACCCCCTTAAAGGAAAATTAACCAAAAAAAAAAAAGGTTAATTAAATCCACAAGACTTTTTTTTTAATCACTACTATTAAAAATGTAATCTTAAAATGAACAAATGCAGCAGTTTAGAAATCGGATGAAAGGTTTAGTACTGGGAAACACTTTTTAATAGATAAAAAGTACATTTTATATACAACTATGAGGATCAGACCAAAATGAGGGACAAATGAGGAGTAAAGAGGGACAGAGGGACATTGCTCCAAATCAGGGACAGTCCCTCGAAATCAGGGACAGTTGGGAGCTATGCCTAAGGCATATAAATCATACAGCATTACCACCTCCTATTGATGGACATTTTAATGCTAAAGTTCCCCCTTCCTATACTCAGATTTTTATGAGAGCGATGAGAGGAAAAGGAAAAGAAAAAAAAAAAAACCCCACATATATCCTCTATCATAAATCCAAACTTTGTATGACTATAAACCTAAAAAGTTATAAATAAATAATTAATATATAAATATATAATATAATATATAATATAAATAATAACAATAATAATAATAAAAAGTTGATAATTAGTTAAATTTAAATTAAGGGGTGGAACTAGGGAGGATTGCACTGAGGCCTCCCTGCATTTAAAGCTAAACTTCGGGATAGGCAAAAACGGTCTATATACAAGAGTATATATGTGTATTCTTCTTGAGTCTTGGTGAGCTTTGTGTATTTCTTCCAGATCTGTGCAGTAATCCAGTGTGAGACTTCCTGTAATAAAGACCAGTGACTGCTGCTCTCTTTCCTTGTGCAGTGTGACTGGTCTTGTCTCCGCCCCCCTCCTGTAGTTTTCTACAGGCAGCCTGCAGTGAGTGGAGCCTGCTGGGCCCTTCCCACAGCTCTGCTCGCTGCACAAACTGCGTACAGCACTTTTACAAAGTGATATCTGGGCTTGCAAAGGCATTTTGTGCACAAAAAGTGGCGGAATTTCGGCCAGCAAAAGATTGAGAGCATGTTCTCAATTTTTCCGTCGGAAATTCTGTTCGTCTGTGGCAATTCCGACACGCAAAATTCAGACGCATGCTCGGAAACAATTTGATGCATGCTCGGAAGCACTGAACTTAATTTTCCCGGCTCGTCATAGTGTTGTACGTCACCGCGTTCTTGACAGTCGGAAATTCGGTGTGACCGTGTGTAGGCAACACAAGCTTAAGCGGAATTTCGTCAGAAAAAACACCCAAGGCTTTTCCGACGAGCATTCCGATCGCATATGCGCCGCATTACAATATGATAGTAAAGCAGGGAGTAAAGCACTTGTGTGGATGGGGGAATCCTTTCTTTTTTCGATCAGTCTTCTGGCTGATTATAAAAAAATCATCTATGGCCACCCATTGATAGTTTATTTTTCTTTTAAGGCCCCTTTCACACTGGGGCGGTTTTAAGGCGGTACAGTGCTAAAAATAGCGCCTGTACACCGCCTGAAAAAATCGGGCCCATTCACTCCAGTGTGAAAGCCGGCGGGCTTTCACACTGGAGCGGTGCGCTAGCAGGACGGTAAAAAAAGTCCTGCTAGCAGCATCTTTGGAGCGGTATAGGAGCGGTGTATTCACTGCTCCTATACCGCTCCTACCCATTGATTTCAATGGGACACCGCGGTAAGACCGTGGCAATACCGCCGCAAAGCACCGATACGGCGGCGCTTTGCGGGGGATTTTAACCCTTTTTCGGCCGCTAGCGGGGGTTAAAACTGCATTGCTAGCGGCCGAATCCCTAAATATAGCGCTGCTTTACCGTCGCCGCGGCTCCCGCCCCAGTGTGAAAGGGGCCTAAAGGACAACTGAGGAGACCAAAAAAGAGAGACAACTGAGAAGAACAGAGGGATTTGAGGGACAGTCCCTCCATATGAGAAACCACATTCCAAGTTTTGGAAGTAAGTCCATGCTCGGAGACGTGTTGCTATAAGAAAACAATGCTGACAAGTGCTGTAATAAAGGCACAGTAGGCAGAGTCAGGCATGGCTTTTGTTGATAGATTTACCTCAAAACTGTGACCTTTGAGGCCTACTCTAAACAAACAGAGCCTGGTGGCACCTCACACTCCGGACTGTCCGTCTGAGGGCTCTGCTGACAGCTGAAGTGGTGACAGAAAGTGTGGCTCGTGCTTTATTCAAAGACAATCAGTTGGGAGTTGACCCCCCCCCCCCCCTCCTAAGTTCCCTGTGATGCCTGAGATAAAATATTTCAAGGCCCCCATTGAGAGGTCAGGGGGACAACCAATAAAACACCTCAGAAAGTAATCAGGAGCTGATAAGCAACAGTTTGACTGCAAAGACCACAGAGAAGTCTGTTCAAACCACCTACAGAGAACTCGAAAGGTTGATGAATGTGACTGGAATATACACTTCCCAAGAAGTGTGTCAGGAGGTCGGGGGAAAAATTCATCACTTCTTTAAAACCAGTACAATCATAGTTTTCAGGTTTTGAACATTTAAAGTGGAGGGCCACCCTAAAAAAAAAAGAGCATTAATATTCTTTAAAAATAAAAAATAAAAACATTTGAAAAAAAAAATATTTTTTTACCTTATTCGAAATCCCTGTTGCTAGGCAGTCTTCCTAATCTGCCTCCTTCCTACTCCGCGGTGATGTTCGGTGATCTTCGGTCTTCTGTCCTCCTCCGCGTTGTCTTCTGGGTAATGGGGCGCGCTGTGTTATGGGAACTGTGTGTTCCCTAACACAGCATGTCCCATTCACAAAGCGCCGCGTGACTCGCGCATGCGCAGTAGGAAACGGGCAGTGAAGCCGTAAGGATCCTAGCAGAGCCGTCACTTCTGGTTGGATCGCAAGCCGCAATCCCAATGCCCTCTTACTTCTGCCAGATGCCCCCGAGATAGGCCCAATCTCTGGTCTAGCAGTCTGGGCAGTGGCGTAACTACCGCCATAGCGACACACGCGGCCGCTATGGGGCCCGCAGCCGCTATGGGGCCCCTGGGAGGAGGAGGAGTGCATACTGCCGGGGGGGCGAGCACTGCCCGCATGGTCCTCCAGCCAGGGGAAGTGAGGAGAGGAAGAGGCTCACTGTCTGTACAAGCAGAGCGCTGTGTAATAGCTTTTATTTGAATGTCCTGTGTTCCTGGGGCCCACCGTCACATAGCCCCACCTCTTGGCCTGGCTGGGGGACCGTGCGGGCGGTGCTCACCCCCCCCACTCTGAGACAGCCCCACGCTCGCCAATAGCCATTTGAGGGCTGCTGCAGTCTGGCTCACCTCTTCCACTGCACGGGTGAGGCTGCATTGGGCACGGGGGGGCTGCATTGGGCACTGGGGGGGGGGGTTCATTGGGCACGGGGGAGGCTGCATTGGGTGAGGCTGCATTGGGCACGGGTCACGCTGCATTGGGCATGGGTCACGCTGCATTGGGCACAGGTGAGGCTGCATTGGGCAAAGGTTAGGCTGCATTGGGCACTGAACATGCTGCATTGGGCACAGGCAGGTGAGGCTGCATTGGGCACAGGCCACACTGCACTGGGCACGGGTGAGGCTGCACTGGGCACGGGTGAGGCTGCATTGGGCATGGGCAGGCCACGCTGCATTGGGCACTAAACATGCTGCATTGGGCAAAGGTGAGACTGCATTGGGCACTGAACATGCTGCATTGGGCACAGGCAGGTGAGGCTGCATTGGGCACTAGACACACTGCATTGGGCACAAATGGGCACAGGTGAGGCAGTATTGGGCACAGGTGAGGCAGTATTGGGCACTGGCCACGCTGCATTGGGCACAGGTGAGGCTGCATTGGGCACTGGACACGCTGTATTGGGCACAGACCACGCTGCATTGGGCACAAGTGGGCACAGGTGAGGCAGTATTGGGCATGGGCAGACCACGCTGCATTGGGCACAGGTGAGGATTATTGAAGCGCTAACACCAGGTGTTTGGAGTATCTTTATCTGTTGATTAAACTTTCTGGAATACATATATTGCTATTGTGGTGTAGGATCTGGGCTCTCTTTCTTTCTTTCTTCCTTCTCAGACTCGAACCACACACCCTTTGAGCCCCGCCCTTTAAACCACGCCCACTATTTAATTTAAGCCCCTCCATTTTTTTGTGGGGGGAGGGGGGGGCATACAACATTTTGCTATGGGGCCCAGTGATTTCTAGTTACGCCCCTGAGTCTGGGGCATATGACACACATCCACCCAGACAACCGTCCAGGTGGCACAGAAAATAGATCACCTGACCTCACCCGAATATATAGGTCAAGGCCAAGGGATTCAATAAAACCCCTGCCCATTGGCTGAAATACTCCATATACCCATAACCTGACCTTGGGTTGCCCTTCTCGTATATAGTACCACCAAGTACCCGGCCACCTAGTTGTAGAAGAGAAAAGTGCCAAACAAGGCCAAACTTAGGGAGAAATCAATAGACCTCTATCAATCGACCAAAATAACTACTCCTGGCAAGTACATTTGTGAGGAGCTCCCTGACTAAACCCCAGGGTGCTACATTGTATTTTATTGAGGGATTAAACTTGGATGGGGTTAAGGAATTCATGGGATGCCAAGAAAAGATTCTTGTATGGCTTGGGACAATTTAGATATTCTCCTCCTGCACAACACTTGCTGCAGACTATCTCTCCTTCTCCCTCCAGCACAATTCTTCAGGCGGAGCTAGCACATTGTTAGGCCTGACACTGGTCTCAACCAGGCCTTAGCAGAAGTGCTTTATTACAGGTAGGGACCACCAGCCCCTATGGTGTAGCAAAAGAAATTTATGGTGCTAGCTGCCCTCTTTGTTGGACTACTGGTTCCAGTCGGCCCCTTGCAGACCCTGACAGCCCTCCTGACTGCAGCTGCCTGACTTCAATGCCAGTAACACCACAGTCTCTCCTGCTGGCTCTACATCCATCTCAGACTGCCTCTCAGTTCGCTCTGGAATGCTTCTCCCAGCTCTTCCGACTGTGCCTGCCATTCACCGACACCTGGTGGATCCCTCCTGGAGACTTGCCCAGCAGTATTCCCCCGCTGTCCTCTGCTGCTCAGAATAACCGTTGGGTTGCGTGGGGTTCCTGTTCAGCCCTGAGCCCCTGGCCCAAGGTCACACCCCCAGACCGGGGCGCTCCCTCAAAGGCCCCGACAGCCTTACACTCCCTCTCCAGTTCTTCCACCCAAACAACTCCTCCCCAGCTGGGCTGACCCCAGATATTTAAGAAGGCCTGCCCCCTGCCAATCCAAGTTGGGGATTGATCAGGGCTTCTTATAACACCCCAGACAGCTCCACCCTTCTTCCCCACCTTCCTTCTAGAAGCCTCTAGAAGCAGAAGGGAGGTAACGAAAGATGAGGCTAGCTGTGAGTCACCAGCCTACTCTAGGCCACTCCCAGCCCACAGATCAAAACAAAAAGGCCTAGCTTTCAACTAGGCCTGCCTAAATTTACCTGTATTAGAAAAAAATAACTATCTCTAGCACCTACCTAAGGTAGAGTTTGCTCCATTTGAATGGTGATATGCATTCAGATCTCTCTTCAAAGAGTATTTGACAGGCAGAGAGGAGGCGTTGTATCGCCTTCTCACCGACTGTTTTAAAACCCTTGAACCCCGCACTCAGGGCCATTTTTAAGGCAGGGCAAAAAAGGCAGCTGCCCTGGGCCCTGTCATTGTTGTGGGGCCCAAAGCAGCTGCCTCATACTTGCCAACTATCCTGGTTTAAATTCCCTCGTCCCTTGAGGTTTTAGTCCTGTGCTGTGTCCCAATATCTCAGTGTGAAGTGCCGCTACTAATGCTGCCCAGCTTTACCCTATTGTTGTGTACAGATGACTCACCTACAGACCCTGTGTTTACATGTAAATTACCGGCATTCATATGTAAATAGCGGTGGCATTCATATGTAAATAGCGGTGGTCGGCAGGCATTGATATGTATATCATGCTCCCCTGAGGTCATATCCACAGTAATCTCTAGCAACCAATCAGCAAGCAGAAATCATGTGCTGTAACTTCTAGTAACTAATCAGTGAGCCGTAATGTGTGCTGTAGCCTCTAGTAACTAATCAGTGAGCCGTAATGTGTGCTGTAACCTCCAGCAACCAGTCAGTGAGCGGTAATGATACACTGTAACCTCGAACAACCAGTCAGTGAGCGGTAATGATACACTGTAACCTCTAACAACCAGTCAGTGAGCGGTAATGATACACTGTAACCTCTAGCAACCAGTCAGTGAGTGGTAATGATACACTGTAACCTCTAACAACCAGTCAGTGAGCGGTAATGATACACTGTAACCTCTAGCAACCAGTCAGTGAGCGGTAATGATACACTGTAACCTCAAACAACCAGTCAGTGAGCGGTAATGATACACTGTAACCTCTAACAACCAGTCAGTGAGCGGTAATGATACACTGTAACCTCTAGCAACAAGTCAGTGAACGGTAATGATACACTGTAACCTCTGGCTACCAATCGCAAAAGCTGCCTGATCTGATTCAGTAAACTGATTTTAAGTCTAGCTGCTATTTATTTTCTGTCTCAGAGCAGGTGGAGAGTGAAACTGCATGGAGGGGGGGGGGGGCCCAAAAAAAGTTTTGCTCAGGGTCCAATCAATATTAAAGACGGCCCTGCCCGCACTCGTGCGTTGCAACCTTGTGCATTGCACGCAGTTGTAAGGCGATTACGAGGCACCTCCATTCAGTAGGGGGCAACGCCTGATAATTGCAGAGATCTTTTTTTTTTTGACTAGACATGCAAGTTTCTCACCCTCCTGCCTATAAATTTGGATTTGAGGTGTACACTACCAACCACAACAAGAAAGTTTTTGCAATAATAATTAAAAATATCTGCTCAATAAAAGAACATTATAGCTTCCCTTGGACATTCTCCGTCTCTTCCTGCATAAAACTGAGCTTGGAAAAAAAAAAGATAAAAACACCCAATCTCAATGTAATACACTTACGCACAAACAAGACAGTAACTCGTTCAATGCTCCCTACACGACACAGATCGGAAGATAACAAGACCATTAAGGTTGCCTTGAATCCTGATTATTTCATATATAAAAAAAATTGTCTGTTATCTGCGCAGGATATTCAGTTAGGATGAGGGAATTAGAAAGCGCAACTGAATCCGTTATCATCTCATTAGCAAAAATGTTGATAAAGCAGATACAATCGTCCATGATTAGGATCCTTTTAAAAAGCATTCCATTAATTAAAGAGACGGAAAGTGAACATGGCCTGCTCCCTAGCCACTGAATTTTTACCGTAATCTCACCTCTCTCATCAGCGGGACACTTTGGAGGAGTCTCGGTGACAACTGATTACTATTGATTTCTGCCCTGTGACTCTGAGGGTTTGTATGGGGTCTGAAAAGTATGTTGCCTCCAGTTTTGCATGCAGAGGAGTTATCTTAATGACTATGCTGATAAACAGCACTTAGGTCACTAGAACTTTCTCTTCGCAGGTGGGTCGGTTGCTTTCTTTTACTACCGCGTTTGTTCTTGAGATGGTAGATACCGTAACGTTTGTTGCTAATGAAAGAACTGGCACCTTGGGATGGATTCGTAAGGCCATCTCCGGGGATCACCGGTACAATGGAACTTTGTCAGCCAAGCTGTTGGGAATCAACAATGTCTAACTTGCCATGCGTGGTCATCCTGGGACACGTGAGGACATTGGATACATCCAAGCAACCGGAAAAGCTATATTGGGCTGTAGCTTAGAATCTTGCTACGTTGACACACACCTACCCATTATATTTTGTAGCAGACCCTGCATCATTTTGTCCGTTGGTACAATAATCAATATGGGGTTGATTTTCTAAATGAGTATAGCCTCCTTTTGCAAAGTGTACGTTCACTTAGCTTTAAGTGGTGTTTCCCCCTAAAAAAAAATAATAAATGCTTAAAATTCCTAAAAAAAATAAAAAAAAATTATTGGAATTTTTTTTTTTACCCACCTCTAAATGCCTGTTGCTAGGGGGGTCCCTCGTAGTCTGCCTCCTTCGGTGCCTGGGCTGGTGACATCACTTCCCCTCGGCGCAGAAAGCGCTCCCTCCCTCCTGTCAGTCATCTGGGACACGTGACAGGTCCCAGATGACTGTGCGGCCAATCATGGTGCGTGGATCGGGGGGGCGAGCAGTATGTTAGCCAAACACTAAGGCCCCTTTCACACTGGGGCGGGAGCCGCGGTGACGTTAAAGCAGCGCTATATTTAGCGCTGCTTTACCGTCGTTTTGCCCACGGGATTCGGCCGCTCGCGGTGCGGTTTTACCCCCGCGCGCGGCCGAAAAAGGGTTAAAATCCCCCACAGAGCGCCGCCGCAGCGGCGCTTTGCGGCGGTATTGCTGCGGTATTACCGCGGTGTCCCATTCAAATCAATGGGAAGGAGCGGTATAGGAGCGGTGAATACACCGCTCCTATACCGCTCCAAAGATGCTGCTAGCAGGACTTTTTTTGCCGTCCTGCTAGCGCACCGCTCCAGTGTGAAAGCCCGCCGGCTTTCACACTGGAGTGAATGGGGCCGGTTTTTTCAGGCGGTGTACAATCGCTATTTTTAGCAATGTACCGCCTGAAAACTGCCCCAGTGTGAAAGGGGCCTTACCATCAACTGTGTTTACTCTTTTTAAATCATAATGGCAACAGAAACTACCCAAATGACCCTGATCAAAAGTTTACATACCCTGGTGATTTTGGCCTGATAACATGCACACAAATTGACACAAAGGGGTTTGAATGGTTATTAAAAGGTAACCATCCTCACCTCTGATCTGTTTGCTTGTAATTAGTGTGTGTGTATAAAAGGTCAATGAGTTTCTGGACTCCTGACAGACCCTTCCATCTTTCATCCAGTGCTGCACTGACGTTTCTGGATTCTCAGTCATGGGGGAAAGCAAAAGAATTGTCAAAGGATCTGCGGAAAAGGTAGTTGAACTGTACAAAACAGGAAAGGGATATAAAAAGATATCAAAGGAATTGAGAATGCCAATCAGCGGTGTTCAAACACTTATGCCCTGTACACACGGTTGGATTTTCCGATGGAATATGTTCAATGGGAGCTTGTTGTTGGATTCCAACCGTGTGTAGGCTCCATCGGACATTTTCCATCGGAATTTCCGACACAAAATTTGAGAGCTGGTTCTCAAATTTTCCGACAACAAAATCCGTTGTTGTAAATTCAGATCGTGTGTACACAATTCCCGACGCACAGTCAAGCAGAAGAGCCTCACTGGCTATTGAACTTCATTTTTCTCTGCTCGTCGTACGTGTTGTACGTCACCGCATTCTTGGCGTTCGGAATTTCAGACAAGATTTGTGTGACCGTGTTTATGCAAGACAAGTTTGAGCCAACATCCATCCGAAAAAATCCATGAATTTTGTTGTCGGAATGTCCGATCGTGTGTACGCGGCATAATCAAGAATTGGAAAATTAGAGGTTCTGTTGAAATCAAACCACGGTCAGGTAGACCAACTAAAATTTCAGCCACAACTGGCAGGAACATTTTTCGGAATGCAAAGAAAAACACACAAAATAACTTCAGGTGAAATACAGGACTCTGAAAACATGTGGTGTAGCTGTTTCAAGATGCACAATAAGGAGGCACTTGAAGAAAGATGGGCTGCATGGTCTCCAGAAGAAAACCATTACTACGCAAATGCCACAAAGTATCCTGCTTACAATACACCAAACAGCACAGAGACAAGCCTCAAACCTTCTGGCACAAAGTCATTTGGAGTGTTGAGACCAAAATTGAGCTTTTTGGCCACAATCATAAACGCTTAATTTGGAGAGGAGTCAACAAGGCCTGTGATGAAAGGTCCACCATTCCTACTGTGAAACACGGAGGTGGATCGCTGATATTTTGGGGATGTGTGAGCTACAAACGCAGAGAAAATTTGGTCAATGCAGTATGTTATCAAAAAATACTGGAGGAACATTTGCATCCAGGAAGCTGCGCATGGGACGTACTTGCACATTCCAACATGACAATGATCCAAAACACAAGGCCAAGTCGACCTCTCATTGGCTACAAGAGAATAAAGTGAAGGTTCTGGAGTGGTCATCTCAGTCTCCTGACCTCAATATCATTGAGCCACTCTGGGGAGATCTCAAACGTGCCGTTCATGCAACACAGCCCAAGAATTTACAGGAACTGGAGGCTTTTTGCCAAGAGGAATGGCCAGCTTTACCATCTGAGAAGATAAAGAGCCTCATCCACAAATACCACAAAAGACTTCAAGCTGTCATTGATGTTAAAGGGGGCAATACACGGTATTAAGAACTGGGGTATGTAAACTTTTGATCAGGGTCATTTGGGTAGTTTCTGTTGCCATTATGATTTAAAAAGAGTAAACACAGTTGATTGATAATAAATGGCTTCAGCCAAACACTAACCAGGAGTGAAAGAAAAGTTTTTGTGTTAGCATTGATATTCTCTGAAAAATGGCCAAGAAATCATAAATTCTGCCAGGGTATGTAAACTTATGAGCACAACTGTATAGGAATTTTTTTTATTGCTTCTATCATATACATGCACGGTAACATGCGCCCTTCATACCAGTTAACCCTTAATGCAGAGCCTGTGGTACTGTGGTGGGGTTAGTGGTTGTCTTAATATAAGATCGTTATTTGTATCACCTCCTCTTCCTTTCCAGACCTCAGTCAATCAGCTGGCAGTGGTTAATTTTTAGTTCCACTGAAACCAACCCACATCCGATCAGGATGTCTACCTCTCACTATATAAAACCAATGGAAACTGATGGCAAGTGGCATTCCAAAGCTATAAAATGGAACTGTAGCAGGCAACGTAACGGGTACAGGTCTACACTCTACTGGTGGAACTGAAAAGAAAAATGTATTAAAATTATAATGGTGATCACATATTTGGTAACTATATTTTTTTTATACTTTGGGCACCATTAAGTAAAGCCAATATGTGTGACTGTTTAGGCTTATGTGTGTCCTACTCCATCTTTCATCCTACCTTGCTAAATAATGTGCTTGAAGATTCAAAATTTAAAGCTGAACTTTGGGCAAGCAGCTAAATACATTTAAGGGAACTCTGTTACCTGACAGAGGATTTGTATTTCTGTCCATCCAATCCTGAGATTTACACAGCTCTACCACACAGCACAGACCTATCTCACAGGGCAGGACCTGATTTTTTTTTCTGCTGTGGTTAAGTAGCACTTACAGGTCTTGGCCCTCCTCCAGCCTGGGATTGGACAGTGAAGGAAATTTACACTTTAAAGAAGACCTATTATGTGGAAGGTGTGCCCAAAAAATGGCACGCTAAGAAGAAAATACTAGTCACCAATGTTGCTTGTGGTCTCTCTGCAGCTGATCTTGTTCCACACTGTGTAGAAGCAGCCATCTTGGGTAGAGTCTCAGCTTTGCTTCTAAATATCAACAATACCTTTCTGATTGAGGAATATTTAAGCAGCAGAAAAAGAGGGTCAGAAATAGATGTAGAAGAAGCAGGGGAATACTTGCACTGCAGGTCCTCAGGTACAGCTTCCCCTCCAGCAAGGAGAACAGTGAACAGCACAGTGGTGACCTCACCAAATCTTACTCCAACTTTAGTGGGATTAGCAGTCGGAGGCAGCAGAGCCTTAGCTGATCTCATACCGCAGATATACAGCCATAAGGCACAGGAAGTACACTGCCATTTTTTAAGATGAATTTCCAAAAAAGGGTGCTGTTTGGACACAATCCACATTTCTAGATGTTCGCTATAACATGAAATTCATGTCTAGAACTATCTAAGCTTAAAACAGCTCCCACCCCCCTTCTAACACCTATACTAACTACCCTGTAGAAGGAAGATGCATATACTTACCTATTCTCAAAGCGCTCCGGTTCGGTCATGTGATTTCCCCAGCGCCGACCACAGATTGAATGCCCGGGCTGTGACATCATCCATAGACTTTCTATGCGGCATCTATTGACGGCTGTCTACCCCTGAAGCCACCACTGAGAGCCAATCAAATGACCAGACCAGAGAGCCCTGAGAATAGTAAGTATAAGCATCTTCCTTCTACAAGGTAGTTAGTACAGGTGTTAGAAGGGGGGTGGGAGCCGTTTTAAGCTTAGTTAGTTCTAGACTTGAATTCCACTTTCAACATACACTATATTGTCAAAAATATTTGGACACCTGTCTTTACACGCACATGAACTTTAATGGCTTCCTAGTCTTAGTCCGTAGGGTTCAATATTGAGTTGGCCCCCTTTTGCAGCTATAACAGCTTCAACTCTTCTGGGAAGGCCGTCCACAAGGTTTAGGAGTGTCTATGGGAATGTTTGACCATTCTTCTAGAAGCGCATTTGTGAGGTCAGGCACTAATGTTGTATGAGAAGGCCTGGCTCACAGTCTCCGCACTAATTCATCTCAAAGGTGTTTTATCGGGTTGAGGTCAGGACTCTGTGCTGGCCAGTCAAGTTCCCCCACCCCAAACTTGTTCATCTATGTCTTTATGGACCTTGCTTTGCGCACTGTTCAAAATTATTTGGTGTTATGTTGTGGGGTGTTTTTTCAGGGGTTGGGCTTGGTCCCTTAGTTCCAGTGAAGGAAACTCTTAAAGTGATTGTAAAGTCTCGTTTTTTTTCCCTATAAAAATAATAAACATTTCATACTTACCGGCTCTGTTGCAGTGGATTTGCACAGAGCAGCTGGATCCTCCACTTCTCTGGATCCTCTTCTGTGATCCTGGCTCCTCCCTCCTGTTCAGTGCCCCCACAGCAAGCAGCTTGCTATGGGGGCACCCAAGCTAAGTCACAGCTCCCTGCGTCCATTCAGACATGGAGCCCTGACCCGGCCACACACTCTCTCCCCTGATTGGCTAGCTGACTTTGATGGACAGCAGCGGGAGCCAATGGCGCCACTGCTGTGTCTCAGCCAATCAGGAAGGAGAATATCGGACAGCTGAGACGCTTGAGGACAACGCTGGGCAGAGAGGGACCTCAGGTACATGTTAGGGGGGCTGCTGCACACAGAAGGCTTTTTATCTTAATGTATAGAATGCACTAAGATAAAAAAAAAACCTTCTGCCTTTACAACCCCTTTAAGGTGTCAGAATAGCAAGACATTTTGGACAATTTCATGCTCCCACCATTGTGGGAATGGTTTGGTGATGGCCCCTTCCTGTTCCAACATGACTGCCCACCAGTGTACAAAGCAAGGTCCATAAAGACATGGATGAGCGAGTTTGGAGTGGAGGAACTTGACTGGCCTACACAGAGTCCTGACCTCAACCCGATAGAACACCTTTGGAATGAATTATGCCGTGTACACACGGTCGGACATTCCGACAGAAAAAGTCAGATGGGAGCTTTTCATCGTATATTCGACCATGTGTATGCCCCATCTGACTTTTTATGTCGTAAATTCAGATGGACTTAGATAGAGAACATGTTCTATATTTTTCAGACGGAATCAATTTCTATCGGGAAAACCGCTCGTCTGTATGCTGTTCCGACGTTCCAAAAATGAGGCATGTTCTGAAGCAAGTACGAGACGTCGTACATGTTGTCCCGTCGTACATGTTGTCCCGTCATACATGTTGTACGTCACTGCATTCTTGACGGTCGGAATTTGGTGTGACCGCGTGTATGCAAGACAGCTTGAGCGGAATTCCATCGGAAATCCGTCGAAAAAAACCTTCTAAGTTTATTCCAACAGCAAAACCGGTCGTGTGTATGCGGCTTTAGAGCAGAGGATGCGAGGCAGTGGACCTTGTGGACAGCCTTCCCAAAAGAGTTGAAGCTTCTTATAGCTGCCAAGGGTGGACCAACTCAATATTGTACCCTACGGACTAAGCCCC
Source organism: Lithobates sylvaticus (assembly GCA_028564925.1). Lineage (NCBI taxonomy): Eukaryota > Metazoa > Chordata > Amphibia > Anura > Ranidae > Lithobates > Lithobates sylvaticus. The sequence continues at coordinate 21,407,570 of CM053032.1, forward strand.
CGTACACACGGTCGGAAATTCCGACCACAAAATCCATCAGATTTTTTCCAACGGATTTTGTCAGACACTGGTGTTGCATACACACGGTCGGACAAAGTTGTCGGAAAATCCGATCATTCTGAACGTGGTTCGCGTTCGTTGCGTACGATGGAACTAAGTAGAGGATATTAGCCAATAGCTTTGGTCTCGTAATTTGATCTGAGCATGCGTGGCACTTTGGCCGTCGGACTTCTCTACACACGATCGGAAAAAGTCAGATCGGATTTTGTTGTCGGAAAATTTGAGAGCAGGACCTGAAAAAGTCAGATGGAGCCCACACACGGGCGGATTTTTCGACAACATGGTCCGATCAGACATTTTCCGTCGGAATTTCCAACTGTGTGTATGGGGCATAAGACTGGGATGCCATTAAATTTCATGTGTGTTGTGTAAAGGCAGGCATCCCAATACTTTGGACAATATAGTGTATGTAAAAAAGGACTAAGTTAAATATAAATTATGCTAAAATCCTTTCAAGTGGGCTAACACCCACATTAAGTACCTGGGGATAAACTTACCTAACAAAATTGAGAACGTTTTATCCCTCAATTTCCCCCCCCTCCTGCGGAATATTACTAGGGACCTGCAGAAATGGAACACTGGTTTATTCTCATGGTTCGGAAGGTGTAGCATAATAAAAATGAATGTCATGCCTGTATATTATACTACCTTCAGGCCCTACCAATTAAGATACCGAGCACTTTCCTGAGGGCACTTAATCGATCACTCGTCAGATTCGTCTGGGTAGGCAAACCACCGAGACTGGCCCAGTCCATTCTAAGATTACCTAAAGTGCTAGGGGGCATAGCCTTCCCAGATGTGTCCAGATACCACATAGCCTGTCACTTGACCAGGATCATTGATTGGTGTCGCCATGGGACACTCAAGCAATGGGTCCAAATAGAGCAGCGCATCACGGGAGTGGATCTGCGGGGCTTGCCTTGGTGCCGGAGGGGCTACGCGGAGCAGGTAACTAAGCATCCCACGGTGGGAGAGACTTGGAGAGTAGCCCAGAAGGCCACTGGGCAATTGTTGGGGATATCCCTACCTTCCCCATTGACCCCAGTAGTGGGGAACCCGGACTTTAAACCGGGCATGGAAGACCCTAGGTTCCAAGACCTATGGATGTACGGAAAACACCAACTAAGACACTTCATTAGAGAGGGACGATGGATGACTAGAACTGAAATATTAGAAGACCCTCTTCTGGGCAGCCTTCCCTTCTGGCAAAAGGTCCAATTGTCACATTTTATCAGGACACAGCCTCACCCGAGGCCATTCATGAGAAAGCTAACCCCATTCGAGCAGCTATGCTCGGACCAGGAGCCCATAAGACACACAATCTCACTGACATACCAGGCATTGAATATCCCACCCCCTGACTTTAAGCTGCCATTTATAGAAAAATGGGAACGAGACCTGGGGTTGGAATTCACAGAGAAACAAGTAGAGAGGATCCTCCTCTTCACGATCAAAACATCAGTGAGTGCTAACCAGCAAGAGTCAGGGTACTATAACCCAGTGCGATTACACAAAATGTTCCCTCAGAGCTCGGACCGATGCTGGAGATGTGGAGAGGAGGCGGGTAGCCTGCTCCACATCTTCTGGTCCTGCAGACTCCTGACCCCGTTTTGGACGGAAGTCCACCGAATCTTGCAGAAATTTGTGGATAGAGACTTGCCCATGACTGAAGGCTTCTTTCTAATACATCACCACGAGATCCCAGGAAAGGTCTATAGGAAATCCATCATCCCCTCCCTGGTCACGGCAGCAAAAAGTTGTATTCCCCTAATGTGGAAACAGACAGAGCCCCCAGGAGTAGCAATGTGGTTGAAAAAAGTAGCGGACATCCATAGGATGGAGGACCTGGTGGCATCTGACAAAGGCCTCAGAGAACAATATCTCAAAAAATGGTACTACTGGCTTGAATTCTATTTCTCGGAGGAGTACGCGAGATTGACGACTTGAGCGTTGGGGTATGTTGAACCCCGGACTCAGCAAGACGACCGAGCTGGGGGGAGCTGGAGGACGGACTATCCCCCCGTCCCCCCCCACCCCCCTGTCCAACCCCTATTTGTTGATCCCTTTCCTCTTATCACCCGGCCTTCCCCTGTTCCTGTATTTTTTTTTTCTTATAAAGAAAAGTAAGTCGACTCATGGGTAGACTTTTGATTAAAAAATGTGAACAGAACTAACCAATGCTTTAGAACACCACAGCGGAGGGGGCGGGGGGTTACCTGCCCCCCTCCTCATTCAGATGGATATCGAGGAACACCCGACCCAAGTTCCAGTGGTTCATAACTATCTAACAACTCTCAAGTCGAGGGATAAAAATGTTGAAGTTAACAGATGGTTGATGTCCTTTGTTTTAAAAATTTGTAAAGAATTTAAAAATTTAAAAAAAAAAAAAAAAATTATGCTAAAATTATTAACTCCTTTAAGATTTTTTTAGTATGCCAATAAAATATTCGTAAAAAGAGAGAAAATGTTTATTATACACAACATATGCTGTAATGCTCTTCCTATACGGCTTCTATCTTCAGAGCTAAAAATAGGATAATGCAACTTTTGTACAACGCAAGTCATTTTTTTTTTTCTAACCACGGAAAACAACTTATAAATATCAAGTGAGAGGCAGTTGAACAATAATGACATCTGCTAATAAAATCCAATTATGCTGCAATATCTCTCCATCTCCATCAGGGAATTTCTTCTTTGTTTCGTTTCTTTCCCTTTTTATTTTATCTCTTTTGCCACTGTTAGGAATTGTGTAATAGGATTTAAATCCCCTGCTTGCTGCGCAGTGAGCAGTAAAAAACCCGCTGAAAGAAGACAATTCCTTAAAAAAAAAAAATAAAAAAAAAAATAATAATAATAATAGTAACGAGTCTTTCTTTCTGCTGAAAAGTACTTTGAATGTCAAGGATGTATTAGTAATGTGCGATAAATGCAGAGGAGTAACTCATGGGCCTCGGGCTCTGATGCAGAACAGCAGGGGATGGGGTTTCAGTCTACATAGTTAGATGGTGCTCCTAATATATTCAAAAACTTACATATTTCCTGTCTACCACACCCTGCACATAGCTGACCTCATAAAGAAAGTATTGTTTAATGGAAAAGTTAAAGTGAATGTCCAGCCAAAACTTTTTATCATTGTCTTGTAAAGAGTGGGTAAGAGTAAAGAGTGTTCAGTCTGTTGGGTTGAGTCTACGAACGGGAGCTAGAAAGGGATGGGCACATATTTCCTCACACTTGGCTCTCAAAGAAACATTTGATAAGGCATGTGATGATCATCTATAAAGGTTATTGTCTTAATGGCCAATAAGGATGCTCACTGGACTTGAGCTGTGATAGGTTGGTCATTTCTCGAAAAGTCAAAGAAGTCAACATTAAAGGTGCACACACGTGAGGCCTTTCTGGCTAATAGCAGTAGTTGCCCAATACTTTCCCTAGGCTGGAGGTATACTTTCCCTAGGCTGGATGTTTACTCTTAGGCCCCTTTCACACGGTCGGACCGTTCAGATCCGCCTGTCAGTTTTGACGGCGGATCTGAACAGGCGCTCCATGTTAGTCTATGGAGCGTCGGATGTTAGCGGAGACATGTCCGCTGACATCCGACCCGGTCCGATCCGCCAAAAGCAGACGTATGGCTCTACGTCCAGATCCGTCGCTGGCGGATCGGATCGGGTGAGATCTGATGAAAACGGACACACTGTCCGTTTTCATCCGATCTCTCCATAGAGACCAGCGTCGCTGGACAAGCCCCTCCCCGCTCAGTGAGCAGAGAGGGACTTGTCATCCGCCGGTTCAGCGGAGATCAACGGAGAGATCTCCCGCTGAGCCGGCGGACAGAGGCGGGCTCCGTGGAAGCGGAGTCCGCCTTGTGTGAAAGGGGCCTTATGCCCGGTACACATGATCGGACATTCCGACAACAAAATGCCATGTTTTTTTTCTGACGGATGTTGGCTCAAACTTGTCTTGCATACACGCGGTCACACAAAGTTGGCCGGAAATTCCGAAACGTCAAGAACGCGGTGACGTACAACACGTATGACGAGCCGAGAAAAATGAAGTTCAATAGCCAGTGCTGCTCTTCTGCTTGGTTTCGAGCATGCGTGGCACTTTGTGCGTCAGAATTGTGTACACACGATCGGAATTTACGACAACGGATTTTGTTGTTGGAAAAAATTTGAGAACCAGCTCTCAAATTTTGTGTGACGGAAATTCCGATGGAAAATGTCCGATGGAGCCTACACACGGTCGGAATTTCCGACAACAAGCTCCGATCGCACATTTTCCATCGGAAAGTCCGACCGTGTGTACGGGGTATTAAACATCTACCAAAAAAGTCTGACAGGTGTACTTTAAAGAGACTATGTCACTTTGCCCATTTAGACTCATACATATCCTCCATACCGCCCTACTTTTTGAGATGGGAATGAGGGACACCTATCAGCAAAAGTATGCAGGCAGAGAACACACCCCTTGCCACGCCCGCTTAAAGGAGAATTGTACAAAAAAATATACAACTATATAGATCAGACCAAAATGAGGGACAAATGAGGAGGAAAGAGGGACAGAGTGACATTGTTCCAAATCAGGGACAGTTGGGAGCGATGTGTATATATATATATATATATTAGAAGGCCAGTATGGTGGCCTGAAATTATGGGAGGAGCCCGGAGGGTATTTAACCAGCCCACAGGCTGCCGGTCTTTGTCGGTTTCCTGTGCGAGATACCCACTCTCCCTTCCCCTTTTTAGGGCATTTCTCAAGTATTCTTACTCCAAACAGAATACTCATTTCACATCATTTCATAGCTACTCTCATTTCATCACTCCTTATTTAGGGTATGCCCCCTTATTTTGGTGTACCATACGATAGACCAAGGCACACTTTCAGGTCCATTTCATGTTGGTAAGTTTATGTTAAACCTGTATGTCATCTTTACTCGTATCGGCCATAGGGCTCTAAACCATACATATATATATATATATACACACACACATACACCATACCTCCCAACTTTTTGAGATGGGAATGAGGGACACCTATCAGCAAAAGTATGCAGGCATAGGACACACCCCTTGCCACGCCCCCTTAAAGGAGAATTTTACAAAAAAAACAAGATTGGTTAAACCCACAAGTGCTTTTTTTTACCACTACTATTCCTTTATATTGGCTTTTGGAATTTACAAATGCAGCAATTTAGAAATTGGATGAAAGGTTTAGCACTGGGAAACACTTTTTGATAGATAAAAAGTGCATTTTATATACATCTATATAGATCAGACCAAAATGAGGAGACAATGCTCCAAATCAGGGAAAGTCCCTCGAAATCAGGGGCAGTTGGGAGCTATGAGGTTGGTCATTACTCAAAAGTCAAAGAAGTCAGCATTAAAGGTGCACACACATGAGGCCTTTCTGGCTAATAGCAGTAGTTGCCCAATACTTTCCCTAGGCTGGATGTTTACTCTAATGCCCGTACACACGGTCGGACTTTCCGCCAACAAAAGCGTGGATTTTTGTTCAAAGCTTGTTGGCTCAAACTTGTCTTGCATACACACGGTCACACAAATGTTGGCCAACAATTAGGAACGTGGGAACGCGGTGACGTACGACAAACCGAGAAAAAGGAAGTTCAATAGCCAGTGGGGCTCCTTCTGCTTGATTCCGAGCATGCATGAACTTTTGTGCGATGGACTTGTGTACACACGATCAAACTTTCCGACAACAAGCTCACATCCAACATTTGCCGTCGGAAAATCCGACCGTGTGTACGCAGCATTAAACATCTACCAAAAAAGGCTGACAGGTGTACTTTAAAGAGACTATGTCACTTTGCCCATTTAGACTCCTCCATACCCTCCCTTCTTTGCATTGGGAGGCAAACTCTGTGTAAAGCTGCTCATGGATGGTACAATTTTCTCTCCTGCAAACAGTGGTTGCAGGAAAGAAAATCACTCAATTCCCTCATCAACACAGTGAGTGTTAAAAATGGAATCCCTCCCACCCAGAGAACACACAGTGATTATTGCTAGTGGCTATAGCTGCTGCAAATAATCGCATGAAAAATCTATGGATTACCTTGGGTACATTCAGCCTGCCCAAACAGTAGATGGTTGGAATCTTGGCCGGTCCCTGTTGAACCGGCCGAGATTTGACCTGTGTATGGCCGGCTTAAGCTAAGAGTTGGCTGTTGTCCGAGCCTATATAGAATTGATGATGTCCTCCTCATCCATTGGCCACTAGGCCTGAGCAGTGCATCATAGGAGAGGGTCACAAATCTTCAATTTCTGGATGTGTCAGAGCAGTGGCAGAGCATGACGATCAGCTGTGAAGCCTGTGTAGGGAAACAGGGGTCCCTGAGGACCTTGGGCCCTTAACAGGTAGGGGCTGCCCCTACCTGAAATAGGCCCCAAAACATCAATGATAAGATGACAGCTAGGACACTATAATGCCCCGTACACACGGTCGGGTTTTCCGACGGGAAATGTTCGATGGGAGCTTGTTGATGGAAATTCCGACCGTGTATAGGCTCCATCGGACATTTTCCGTGGAAATTTCCGACAAACAAAATTTGAGATCTGGATCTCAAATTTTCCCACAACAAAATCCGTTTTTGTAAATTCCGCTCGTGTGTACACAATTCCGACGCACAAAGTCCACGCATGCTCGGAATCAAGCAGAAGAGCCACATTGGCTATTGAACTTCATTTTTCTCAGCTCGTCGTACGTGTTGTACGTCACCGCGCTATTGGCGATCGGAATTTTCGACAACATTTGTGTGACCGTCTGTATGCAAGACAAGTTTGAGCCAACATCCGTCGGAAAAAAAACATGGATTTTGTTGTCGGAATGTGCGATCGTGTGTACGCGGCATGAAGTAGTGAAAGTACCCTGGATGGGTTTTAAAGTGGAATTTCACCCTAGAATTACTGTACGAACATTGCACAGCTATATAAAACAGGTACCTTATAGCGGAATTCCACCTGTATTTTGAAGGTCCAATTACTCTTACGCCCATCCTGAATGCTGTAATAAATGGCAATCATTTAATTTTTTTTTTCTTTGTACATACCTTTTTTCACTTTTCTTCTGCAGCACCGGCTGTGGCCACCTAGGCAATTTTTTACTAGGCGATTTGCAAAGGCTCCATGATTGACAGGTTGCTATAGCATAGCTCCCAACTGTCCCTGATTTGGAGGGACTGTCCCTGATTTGGAGCAATGTCCCTCTGTCCCTCTTCCCCCCTCATTTGTCCCTCATTTTGGTCTGATCCATATAGTTGCATCTAAAATGCACTTTTTATCTTTTAAAATTGTTTCCCAGTGCTAAACTTTTCATCCAATTTCTAAATTGCTGCATTTGTAAATTTAAAAGCCAATATAAAGGAATTGGAGTGGTAAAAAAAAGTCCTGGTGAATTTAATTAAAATGTTATGGGTTAATTCTCCTTTAAGGGGATGTGTCTTATGCCTACATACGTTTAAGTAGGTGTCCCTCATTCCCATCTCAAAATGTTGGGAGGTATGCTATAGCAAAGGAGCAGGAACTTGCAATTGTTATGGCAACCTGTCGGGAAGAGAGAGAGCTGCACAGTGCGCAGGCACGAGATTGGGAGGTGCATGCTGGGTAGCCAGGTGCACCGAATCTCGGAAATCAAGAGACGAGGGCTTCAAATGCCCACAGATGACATGGAACCTGCCTGCTTTTAAGATCTGGTTAGTCTTTAAATATTTTAACACAAATTTCAGGGACTACACATAGGACATGTTCTAAAGTACATAGGAGTGTTTAAAAAAAAAAAAAGAATTTGAGGGGCTGGAGCTTCGCTTTAATAGTTGCATAGCACCATGGTTGAATTCTGTCTGTGCCCTGCTTGTCAAGCAATCAACATTCAAAACTGCTGACCAATTACTGGCCAGTGACATGCAACTGAGGGTATCGCTCAGCCCCCCTCGTTCCATCTACCTCTTTGACAACATCAGGGCTCATAGGAAGCATTTCTCAGTCAAACAATGCAACCACAAGAGACAGATAGTATGGGGAGTTGGGTGACTCCATGACTGGGGTTGCTCACAAATGGCTGGCAGTTTCCAGTGCTGATTGCTGGATAACTGGAACATGGACAGAATTTAAATATGGTGCTATGGATTTATCAAGGTACAGGTTTTAAATGACTGTGATATTCATAGAGTATCAAGATATATGTGTTATATGGTTGCTTAATTTTAAAGTGAATTTCTGCCTTTCACAGGGGGCAGAATCCGCTTTGCTCAGCAGGGGATTTGCCCGCTGATCCTCTGCTGAGCAAAGCAGAGTTGGGGGGTGGAATGCCCGTGTGCGCTCAGTTTATGTGGAACAGACACAGACAGCGCACGCTCTGCTCTATGACGGTCGGGTGTAAACTGCCCTCCGATCTAATCTGCCTAGACGGAGGGGAACGTATGCTCTTCTGTTTTTTTTACAAAACAGATCGGATTGGAGGAAACAAGTCCATTTACACCAGCAGGTCCACAGGAATACATGGACCATCCGATCAGGTCCGCCTGAAAAACTGACAGGCAGACATGATCGGATCGCTCAGCCTTAGTCTGATGGTATCCTCATAGTTCCAGTGCAGAGGATGAAGGATTGGGCACTTCCAGTAGAGCTCCATTTTTAAGAAGGTAACTACTGACCACCAATAAATGGGGAACTTTTTTCGCACCAATGAACAAGGACCCTCCACCTAATGACACTGATAAATAGGGGGCCTTCCCACAATGACATCAATATAATGATAAGGGGGGCACTTAATTCACTGCCAACGTAACAGCAGCCTGTTACAGGCATTTACGGCAACCACCAATATAGCAGAATATTAATATTGACCTCCAATGTAACAAGGGAATTTATTCGGACAACCAAAGTAATGGGGTAATGGATGCCAATACACTGGGCAAACCATCCAGTTCCAAACATAATTTCTGCACTGGTACCCTTACTGACTTTGTCTGCTGACCTGGAAATTTATAGATAGGCAACTCCTATCCTCATCTTGATTAGTGGTTCCGAATTAATAATAACTACTGCAGTAGGGAACAGACACAAAAGATACCCTCAGCATTTTTCCAAGTAACCGTCCTGCTTTATTATGACGCAATTGAAGGTTTTTATACACATGATTACGTAGGTATCACATTAACTAGCTGAGATCCGCGCTATAGCCAAATGACGGCTACAGCGCGGATCTGTTGTGCCGGGAGCACGTCATATGACGTCCTCCCCTTCTATGCACTCCAGGGAGCGCGCGCGCGCCGCTGGGGGCGCGCGCGCGCTCTCGCCGTGTCACTGGGCACCCGATGCGCGTGCCCAGCGGCCGCGATGTCTGCTGGGCACCCGCGATTGCCTGGTAACACAGCGGGACCGTGGATCTGTGTGTGTAAACACACAGATCAACGGTCCTGTCAGAGGAGAGGAGCCGATGGTGTGTTCTCTGTACAGACACACACCGATCGGTCTCCTCCCCTTGTGAGTCCCCTCCCCCCACAGTAAGAATCACTAACAGGGAACATAATTAACCCCTCCCCGCCCTCTAGTGGTTAACCCCTTCACTGCCAGTGTCATTTATACAGCAATCAATGCATTTAAATAGCATTGATTGCTGTATAAATGACAACGGTGCCAAAAATGTGTCAAAAATGTCCGATGTGTCCGCCATAATGTCACAGTCACAATAAAAAATCGCTGATCGCCGCCATTACTAGTAAAAAAAAATATTAATAAAAATGCTATAAAACTATCCCCTATTTTTGTAAATGCTATAACTTTTGCGCAAACTAATCAATAATTGCTAATTGCGATTTTTTTTTACCAAAAATATGTAGAATACGTTTCGGCCTAAACTGAGGAAAAAAAGTTTTTTTATATATTTTTTGGGGATATTTATTATAGCAAAAAGTAAAAAATATTGTTTTTTTTTTAAAATTTGTCGCTCTTCTTTTGTTTATTGCGCAAAAAATAAAAAACGCAGAGGTGATCAAATACCACCAAAAGAAAGCTCTATTTGTGGGGAAAAAATGATAACAATTTCATTTGGGTACAGTGTCGTATGACCGCGCAATTGTCATTCCAAGTGCGTCAGCGCCAAAAGCTGAAAATTGGTCTGGTCACGAGGGGGGTTTAAGTGCAAAGTAATCAGGTGGTTAATATTACAATTGTACGTTTATGGTAACAAGGGGCGTAACATAGGCAGGTTAATTCTAATCAGGACTCGAAATAATGTAAACATGTACTGAAAACATTATTAGTGCCGTGTGCACAGCGAGGGTAGTGTGCAATACATACAAAATAGAATACAATTATATATACAGAACTTACAAATTTCCATTACACTGCCAATGAGAAAGACTGTCTGTTTGCCCTGAATAGAGTCTCTGTAAGGTGCCTAGATACATTAGATCAGCCATTCTCAACCAGGGTTCCAAGGAACCCTTGAGTTCCTCCGGAGGTTGCTGGTCGGATCTTTGAGCTGTCCCCAATTGACCTCCCATCTTATGGTGCCTTCATAGATCCAGGTCCATCACTACTTGGCACAGCCAGTGGCATGGATCTTTAAAGCGGTCTGTAAGGGTGGCATTTTAACCATCACTGTAATGGGCCATTCTTCCTACTGACCACCAACGTAAGGGGCATTTTCTTAATGACCACTGATGGGCAAATCTTAGTGGTGGTTCCACGAGACATGACAATTCTTTCAAGGGTTCCTCTGGGGTAAAAAGGTTGCATTAGATGGTGATTTTTATGTCTATGGCAGGATGACGGGTTCTGTGAGACCCCCTTATTTTTATTCCAATCGAGTGCCACCAGAATCCAAACTCCGCTAATGCTCGGATTTGTTTCCTTTCCCTTTTCTTTGGAGAAAATGGAACAACTACCAATCGATCATTTACAAAGCAAGACGGCAAACCGCGCCGCATAAACTAGAAGAAGTCCTTAGCATGGCAGTAAGATCAATTCCAGCCAAGGTTCAAAGGAAAGCACGCTTATAAAGCTCTTCAAAGGATTCGGGGTGGAGGGGGGGGGGCGGATAATTACAACAAGCAGTAGCAGCGAGCGTGGATTGCTGTGGAATCATGAGATATTAAATTAGAAATGAATATAAGGCAATACGCAAATGTATGATGAGTCTCATGATTACAATCAGGCTGCTAAATGTCATTTGTGCGCTTTTCAAAAGTACAGACAATGCTGTGTACAAATGATGCTATTCATTGGGCCTGGCAGAAATCACTTATGTTATACAAACTCTTCAAAGGATTCTTTTTAAGACAAAAAAAATAAAAAATTAAATAAAGCCTTATGTAACAGTCACATTGTAAGACGCTACAATCTAGAGCCGTGGTGGTCAACTTAGTGAAGACAGGGCGCCTCATGTGTGGCCCGCGACATGTCCAGAGGGCTGCGCAATAGTTTACTTTTCATAAATTTTCCTTGCATTAACGCACAGTAAAAACCTATACTGTCTTGCTGTGTGTTACAGCAACATATGGCAAAAAATATGTATTACCGCAGCATATGCTAACCTGTGCACTGCTGTGGGTGCATTGAAATGCCATTCAATTATTATCGTGTTAAGGTGCGTTAAACTTGCTGTAAATCCTCAATTACATTGTGCGTGCTGATGCGGTAATGCCCAACAGCACAGCCCCACCGAGCAGTTGTCACACTATGAACTGTGTATAGCTGCCTGCCACAGGTTGCTAGGTCAGTTCCCATGCCAGAGATCCACCATCAAAGTTTTCGGGGATGATGGGTCAGAGACCCCAGAAACCAACCCTCTGGTTCACTAAATTTCAGAGGTTCCCCACTAAAAACAAGCTTAGAGCCAGGTTGGGAATCTCACATTACACACTTTACGAGAGGCCTCTCCGATTTCAGGCCTAGTTTAACAGGGCCCCGCTGAACACCCAAGACACAGAAAGACCCTCCTTCTTTAGGCCAACACTCACTCCCAACCTGAACCGTGTACCATACACAACCCCCCCCCCCCCAGGTATTGGTTTAATGGAAATTTTCTTAGGAAGATTATCCAACCAGTCCACCACTTCCTATTGCGACTCAGCAAATTATCTTGCTTCCCAATTCGTGCCAAGCCAACATTGGTTTACCTGTATTGCTATTTTTCACTGAAGACATTGCAAAGGCATACCGTATATACTCGAGTATAGGCCGACCCGAATATAAGCCGCGGCACGTAATTTTACCACAAAAAAACTGGGAGAACTTATTGACTCAAATATAAGCCTAGGGTGAGAAATGCGCAGCTACTGTAAGTGGAAAAGAGGGTCAACAATGCCCATTTGCAGCCTCACTGTGTCCATTTGCATGCCTCACTGTGCCCATTTGCAGTCATAGGTCCCCCGAACTTCAAACTTTGTAGTTAAGGGTTCCTAGATGCCCCCTAGCTGCAGCCAAAAGACCAAAGGGTCCCGAAAATGACATTGCTGCAGATGGACACAGTTGACCGACGTTGGGGCCCTGTATCTCGGGGCCACTTGGTGCTAGGAACCCCAAATTTGGATATGTTGTAGTGCTAGCTCCACTGGGTTTGCACACCAAATTCCTAGCACCAAGTGGCCGCCGAGATAGGGGGCCCCAAAGTCGGGTCGGAAAATGTCATTCTCTGCTGCAGAAAAGTGCTTGACTCAAGTATAAGCCGAGGGGGGCACTTTCAGCACACAAAAAATGTACTGAAAAACTCGGCTTATACTCGAGTTTATATGGTATTTGACTTTTACTGACTTTTTGCCTTGTCTTTTGTTGTGCCTATGTTGGGCAACGCTGACCAATGCAGCACAATGGGTCAAAAAACCCAAGACATCTTTCCACCACCAGGCAGGCAGACCCTCCTCCTTTAGGCCAATGCTCATTCCCAACCTGAACTGTCTACATAGCACAACCTCCATGGGTATTGGCTACATGGACATTTTCTTAGGAAGATTATCTGACCCGTCCAGCACTTGCTACTGTGAGCAGATTACCTTGCTTCTCAATTCATGCCAAGCTAAACTTGGCCAATCCTTCATTGTTAGTCTTCACCGAAGACATCAGAGAGGCATATTTGACTTTTATTGACTTTTTGCCTTGTCCCCTGTTGTGCCTATGTTGGGCAATACTGCCAAATGTAACCCAACAAGCCTGGTTTAAACCATCTCTAAAAGTTTAGACCAAGGTTTATTAACCAGGGTTCCATGGAAGTCTCGGGTTCCTATGTTGGTCAACGCTGACCAATGCAGCACAACGGGTCAAAAAACCCAAGACATCTTTCCACCACCAGGCAGGCAGACCCTCCTCCTTTAGGCCAATGCTCATTCCCAACCTGAACTGTTTACATAGCACAACCTCCCTAGATATTGGCTACATGGAAATTTTCTTAGGAAAATTATCTGACCCATCCAGCACTTGCTACTGTGAGGAGATTACCTTGCGTCTCAATTCATGCCAAGCCAAACTTGGGCAATCCTTCATTGTTAGTCTTCACCGAAGACATCAGAGAGGCATATTTGACTTTTATTGACTTTTTGCCTTGCCTTTTGTTGTGTCTATGTTGGGCAATACTGCCAAATTCAGTGCAACAAGCCTGGTTTAAGCCATCCCTAAGGCCCCTTTCACACTGGGGCGGGAGCGGCGTCGGCGGTAAAGCATCGCTATATTTAGCGCTGCTTTACTGTAGTTTTAGCCGATATCGGTGCGGTTTTAACCCCTGCTAGCGGCCAAAAAAGGGTAAAAACCCCCCCCGCAAAGCGCCGCCGCAGCGGCACTTTGCGGCGGTATTGATGCGGTATTACCGCGGTGTCCCATTGAAATCAATGGGTAGGAGCGGTATAGGAGTGGTGAATACACGGCTCCTTCACCGCTCCAAAGATGCTGCTAGCAGGACTTTTTTGACCGTCCTGCTAGTGCACCGCTCCCTTCGGCTTTCACACTGGAGTGAATGGGGCCGGATTTTTTCAGGCGCTGTACAGGCGCTATTTTTAGCGCTGTAGCGCCTCAAAAAATGCCCCAGTGTGAAAGGGGCCTAAAAGTTTAGACCAAGGTTTATCAACCAGGGTTCCATGGAAGTCTAGGGTTCCTCCAGAGGTTGCTAGGGGTTCCTTGAGCAATGAGCAATTTCTGACTCTCAGATAAGCTTCCAGTGACACCGTTGATCTTTTGATGTAATTCTTCCCACTGACCATCACACTAATGTATCATGAGTTGTAGATTTAGTAATTTTTAACAGGGGTTCACAGAGACCAGAAAGTTATTTCAAGGGTTCCTCCTTGTCAGTGATGTAAGTAACAGAGTTAAAATAAACTGAGTTACCTAACGCAGTTACTTTAGAGGGTAACGAGTAATCTAACTGATTACTTTTCCCCTCATGGTAACTCAGTTCCCATTACTTTGGCTTAGTTACCCCAATTACATCTACCGCCACTAGATGGCAGTAGTTTAATTCTGGTGTCCTGCCGAAAAAGTTCCCCCGCCGGATAAGGACCCCCTGTACTGCGCAGGCGCAGGGCTTGCGCAGTACGAAGGACTACGGAACTTCCGAAAATTGCCGAACCTAAACAGCTCTGAGTGAACTCTACACCGCGCAGGCGCAGTTAACATGTAATTGTACGAGGCGATGCCGCACGCTCCCGATGCTCGTGCTACTCTGCAAGGGGCGTCTATCGTGTAACTAAGGGGCAGGTCTAGTATTACTGTAACCAAGGGGCGCATTTATTATTATTGTTATATATCGAGCTCTGCCCATTCATTTAACATTCGCCCTCTTCTGTAGACATCCGCCCCTTACAGGATATAATAATAATAGCCCCGCCCCTTGCTTACACGCTATCACAGATCTGCCCCTTGGTTAGAGTAATAATAGAGCAGCCCCTTGGTTACACGATATATAACAATAATAATAAATGCGCCCCTTGGTTACAGTAATACTAGACCCGCCCCTTAGTTACACGTATAGAATATTTAAAAAAAAAGTCAGTTACTTTGCTGAGTAACTAATTACTTTTCCAATGTAGTAACTGAGTTACTAACGCAATTACTTTTTGGGAGAAGTAATTTGTAACTTAACTATTTACTTTTTTAAAGTAGGATGACCAACACTGCTCCTTGTTAAAAATTGAAGAAATGTCACCAGCACACCAAGGATTCCTCAAAAGGGTCCAAAGCTTTATTTTTGTGGTCACATGATAAACATACAGCAACGTTTCAGAGCCATGCAGGGCCCCTTTGTTAGGCAAGTGAAAATAAAATCTTTGGACCCTTTTGAGGAATCCTTGGTGTGCTGATGACATTTCTTCACTTTGATCATCCACGGTTTCCAGGCTATGGTCATTACAGCACCCAGCACTTTCTTGAACGTGTGCATGGGGAATATTGCACTCTGTGTTAAAAAAGGTTAAGAAAGGCTGGTGTAGACAGATTCCAGATGGTGATTGGATGGTGATTGCACAACCCATTCAGATATCTCCATAACCTGGTGGGTCCATAAACACAAATGTCTGGCTTAGCTGAATGTCTGTACTTATGTCAGTGGAGATAGGAAGGAATGGAGTGGTTTTACACCATTGGTGCTGCTTATCTCATTGGGGAAACTTGAACTGGGTCAATAACCAGCCTGACTCATTACTTCTGTGGACAGTAGCTAACCGGTAGGTCAGGCCTCCTGGAGACATAACATCATTGCCTGTCTTAGGATGGCCATACATGATGCAAATTTATTTCTTGCAGGCGGGGGAAGCTGTCCCTGTCGGGAGAAGACTATTGCTAGCGACTATAGCAGCAGCTAGCGATAATCGCAAGAGAACCCGGGAGGCTGGATAAGCAATCGGTTGATTAACCAACTTGGTACATTCAGCTAGATTGATGTAGGAATCAGGTAAGTGTTTAGGAAAGGGAGAGGAACAACTAGTGGAAGGCTTTTTATCTTAATGCAAAAAAAAGCATTAAGGCAATAGAAAGGTAAGAAAAACCTTTTGAATTTAGATTGACTTTAAATGTTTGCTGTTGTACATGAAGCTCCTTCCACTGTCAAGTCACAGCAAAAAAGAAAGAAAGGCTGGTGCCATGGAAGTCGTCTAAAACATTGTTTTATTATAGCATGTAAACAACAGTCAAAAATACAACGTGTTTCGGCCATCAGGCCTTGATCAGCTTAACAGCAGCAAGTTATCTGTATTATCTTGGCCACCGTTCTGCAGCTCAGTTTCAGGGTCTTGGCAATCTTCTTATAGCCTAGGCCATCTTTATGTACAGCAACAATTCTTTTTTTTCAGATCCTCAGAGAGTTCTTTGCCATGAGGTGCCATGTTGAACTTCCAGTGACCAGTATGAGAGAGTGAGAGCGATAACACCAAATTTAACACACCTGCTCTCCATTCGCACCTGAGAGCTTGTAACACTAACGAGTCACATGACCCCGGGGAGGGAAAATGGCTGATTGGGCCCAATTTGGACATTTTCACTTAGGGGTGTACACACTTTTGTTGCCAGCGGTTTAGACATTAATGGCTGTGTGTTGAGTTATTTTGAGGGGACAGCAAATTTACACTGTTATACAAGCTGTACACTCACTACTTTACATTGTAGCAAAGTGTCATTTCTTCAGTGTTGTCACATGAAAAGATAGAAGAAAATATTTACAAAAATGTGAGGGGTGTACTCACTTTTGTGAGATACTGTATAAATTATATATATATATATATATATATATATATATATATATATATATATATACTGTAAATATACTATATATATATATATATATATATATATATATATATATATATATATATATATATATATATATATATTTATATATTTATACAGTATCTCACAAAAGTGAGTACACCCCTCACATTTTTGTAAATATTTTCTTCTATCTTTTCATATATATATATATATATATATGTATATATATATATATATATATATATATATATATATATATATATATATATATATATATAGTATATTTACACGATATATATATATATATATATATATATATATATATATATATATATATATATATATATATATATATATACACACACACACACACACAGTATATTCACGTTTGCAATGCTCTTATACATATACTGTATATAGGAAAAGAGAGAAAGGCGAAAGTGAATTTGCATTACATCCTGACTCGTAGTGTAATAATCCAAGCCTATTTACTCCATCCCTCTCCAGAACAACTGATGTTATCACAGTCTGATTTAATTTCAAAGACGGATTGTGATTTGGCAGGGAGGGGGAAAAATAGCTAATCAGTAGTAACCATCTGCTCAGTTGCCATGGGAATATTACTCCAAAATAAATGTGCTTCTTAGCCAAAATCAGAGATAACGGCGGCATAAAGAGAGGGAGGAGCTTTGATAATGCAGGAAAGAGGAATACTCGGAGGGGAAGGAGATGGAGAAGAGAATGGGACTTTTGAGAGAAGGGGTGTACTGGGACACGGCAGATATGGAGGGAAGAAGCTTTGTAGGAAAGAAAGTAACAATGGAAACCATATCTGTATCAAAAGGACGGAATCAGAGGCCGCGATACGGCTGGGTTGACTACACCAAATCCCTCCACCTCTGTCTTCGCTACTTCAGAACTGCTAGTAGGGGGCTACATAAGTTGGGCTGGAGCTAATTAGGGATAAGCATATCTCATTGGGTTCCATTCTTTAAAACTTTTGGAAATGCTGCTCAAAGGTCATGAACTCTGCCAAGACCCCATGAATTGGGGGAAATGTAATTCAATTCTGGCTATTTGTAGCAATTTTTTGTCAAGCAAAAGTCAAGAGAGGTTGAGGACTACCATGTGGCCATGTACCAATACCAATGCTTCAACACGCATTGACAATATGGCTGCTGCGAGACTATACTTTTATAGAAGGGGGGCTGGGTTATCCATTCTTTCAAATTATTGACTCTTGTGACTCAGTTGACTAGGAATGAGCTTGGGTTTGGTCTTTGATAATGCAGAAAAGAGGAATACTCGGAGGGGAAGGAGATGAAGAAGAGAATGGGACTTTTGAGAGAAGGGGTGTACTGGGCCATGGCAGATATGGAGGGAAGAAGCTTTGTAGGAAAGAAAGTAACAATGGAAACCATATCTGTATCAAAAGGACGCAATCAGAGGCCGAGATACGGCTGGGTTGACTACACCAAATCCCTCCACCTCTGTCTTCGCTACTTCAGAACTGCTAGTAGGGGGGCTACATAAGTTGGGCTGGAGCTAATTAGGGATGAGCATATCTCATTGGGTTCCATTCTTTAACAGTTTTGGAAATGCTGCTCAAAGGTCATGAACTCTGTCAAGACCCCATGAATTGGGGGAAATGTAATTCAATTCTGGTTATTTGTAGCAATCATTTGTCCAAGCAAAAGTCAAGAGAGGTTGAGGACTACCATGTGGCCATGTACCAATACCAATGCTTCAACACGCATTGACAATATGGCTGCTGTGAGACTATCCTTTTATAGAAGGGGGGCAGGGTTATCCATTCTTTCAAATTATTGGCTCTTGTGACTAAGTTGACTAGGAATGAGCTTGGGTTTGGTCTTTGATAATGCAGGAAAGAGGAATACTCGGAGGGGAAGGAGAAGAGAATGGGACTTTTGAGAGAAGGGGTGTACTGGGACACGTCAGATATGGAGGGAAGAAGCTTTGTAGGAAAGAAAGTAACAATGGAAACCATATCTGTATCAAAAGGACAGAATGTAGTTGACTACACCAAATCCCTCCACCTCTGTCTTCGCTACTTCAGAACTGCTAGTAGGGGCTACATAAGTTGGGCTGGAGCTAATTAGGGATGAGCTTGGGTTTGGTCTGAACCCGTAAGGAAGCTGTCATCACCATGCTAATCACGTAATTGAACTACATGGTCATATTAGGTCAAGGTTGTTGACTTATGCCCCTTACACACGGTCGGAAATTCCGACCACAAAATCCGTTGGATTTTTTCCGACGGATTTTGTCTGACACTGGTGTTGCATACACACGGTCGGACAAAGTTGTCGGAAAATCTGATCATTCTGAACGTGGTGACGTTCGTTGCGTACGACGGAAGTACGTAGAGGCTATTAGCCAATAGCTTTGGTCTCATAATTTGATCTGAGCATGCGTGGCACTTTGTCCATCGGAATTCTCTAGACACGATCGGAAAAAGTCAGATCGGATTTTGTTGTCGGAAAATTTGAGAGCAGATGGAGCCCACACACGGGCGGATTTTCCGACAACATGGTCCAATCGGACATTTTCCGTCGGAATTTCCGATCGTGTGTACGGGGCATTAGACAGGAAGTGTGTTACTGTCAGGATCACCATGTATAGTGAACTCTGCGGACACAGCCGCGGAGGAACACCTACAAAGAGTCAGACAGAAATTACATTGCACAATGGAGACACTCATCTGGCAGGGGAGGTGGCTGGAAGGCAGACCGAAAAAAAACAGGCCTGGCAGAGGAAGACTACTGATGGTGCACAACATGAGTCCCTGCTCTGACCCTACTCCACAGGAACCTGACCCTATGCTACTAGCCAGCAGGAGATCTAACCTACCCACTGTGCTGAATGCATGCCAACCTGAAGGGTACAGGGCTTTTGATAAATACTGTCCACTTCAAAAAGATGGTCGCCAGGTCAACCAGGGCAGCAGCATCCAATCAGACAGGTGTTTTCCCAAAGAGATCTACAGAGGCCACGGAGGGATCAGGTTCCCTCTTGTCCTCCACCCTCTCTGCACAGCAGCTGCCATATAGCACTACGCTTGCAGGGAAGCTGCACAGCACCTGCCTACAACCAGGTGGAAATTAAATCTTCACTACATCTAAGCACCACAAACCAAAAACACTATTTAATTCATTATTAACAGAGCACTAAGCAAGGTCCATAAAGACATGGATAAGAAAGTTTGGGGTGGAGGAACTTGAACTAAAGGTGTTCTATCAGGTTGAGGTCAGGACCCTGTGCAGGCCATTCAAGTTCCTCCACCACAAATTCACTCATCCATGTCTTTACGGGCCTTGCTTTGTGCACTGGTGCGCAGTTATGTTGGAAATAGGTAGGGGCCGTCCCCAAACTGTTCCCACAAAGTTGGGAGCATGAAATTGTCCACAATGTCTTGGTATGCTGACGCCTTAAGAGTTCCCTTCACTGGAACTAAGAGGCCAAGTTTAACCCCTGAAAAACAACCCCCCACCATAATCCCCCCCTCCACCAAATGATTTGGACCAGAGCACAAAGCAAGTTCCGTAAAGGCATGGATGAGCAAGTTTGGGTTGGAGGAACTTGACTGGCCTGCACAGAGTCCTGACCTCAACCTGATAGAACACCTTTGGGATGAATTAGAGTGGAAACTGCAAGCCAGGCCTTCTCGGCCAACATCAGTGCCTGACCTCACAAATGCGCTTCTGGAAGAACGGTCAAACATTCCCATAGACACACTCCTAAACCTTGTGGACGGCCTTCCCAGAAGAGTTGAAGCTGTTATAGCTGCAAAAGGTGGGCCAACTCAATATTGAACCCTACGGACTAAGACTGGGACGCCATTAAAGTTTATGTGCGTGTAAAGGCAGGTGTCCCAATACTTTGACAATATAGTGTAACTGAAGAAGCCTGAGAAAAGAAAATGAATGCGGCCACCAAAAGGTGATATTTGTTGGGTTACTATGGGTTATTCCACTTTGGACACTTCTCTTATAGCGTTCTAAACAATGAGCCGAGGCACCTTCCAGGTAAACTGGTAAAAAAAAATAATAATCTTTTAGACTTGCTTCAAAACTTTTTTTGACAGGCTTTGCTATAGCTCCCTGAACACCACTCCAAGCTCCCGTCACTAAATAAAATGGTTGGCTTACAGTCCTGTTTACACCTTGCTTTTGCTTGGTGCTTTGATGAGGCTTTAATGAGGCTTCGGTGGAGCTTCGATGAGGCTTCGGTGGAGCTTCGATGAGGCTTCGATGTGGCTTCCGTGAGGCTTCAAGTGAGCTTTGCCATAGACTTCTATGGAGGCTTTGATGCTCTCTGAACACCAGTCAAAGCTCCTGTCACTAAATAAAATGGTTAGCTTACAGTCCTGTTTACACCTTGCTTTTGCTTGGTGCTTTGATGGGGCTTTGATGAGGCTTCGGTGGAGCTTCGATGAGGCTTTGGTGGGGCTTCACTTGGACTTCGATGAGGCTTTGGTGGACCTTCGATGAGGCTTTGGTGGAGCTTCAATGAGGCTTCGGTGGGGCTTCGATGAGCCTTCGGTGTGGCTTCGATGAGGCTTCGGTGGGGCTTCAATGAGGCTTCGGTGGGGCTTCAATGAGGCTTTGGTGGGGCTTCCATGAGGCTTCGATGTGGCTTCCGTGAGGCTTCAAGTGAGCTTTGCCATAGACTTCTATGGAGGCTTTGAAGCTCTCTGAACACCAGTCAAAGCTCCTGTCACTAAACAAAATGGTTAGCTTATAGTCCTGTTTACACATTGCTTTTGCTTGGTGCTTTGATGAGGCTTCGTAGAGGCTTTGGTGGGGCTTCGATGAGCCTTCGGTGGGGCTTCGATGAGCCTTCGGTGGTGCTTCGATGAGCCTTCGGTCGGGCTTCGATGAGCCTTCGGTCGGGCTTCGATGAGCCTTCGGTGGTGCTTCGATGAGCCTTCGGTCGGGCTTCGATGAGCCTTCGGTGGGGCTTTGATGAGCCTTCGGTGGGGCGTCCATGAGGCTTTGGTGGAGCGTCCATGAGGCTTCGGTGGAGCATCCATGAGGCTTCGGTGGAGCGTCCATGATACTTTGGTGGAGCGTCCATGAGGCTTTGGTGGAGCATCGTGAGCTTTGGCATAGACTTCTATGGAGGCTTTGAAGATGCTTTGAAGCACCACTAAAGCTACATGGGCTATCATTTTTAAAGCAAAGCCAAAGCAAAGCAAAAGCAAGGTGTAAACAGGACTGTAAGCTAACCATTTTGTTTAGTGACAGCGTTCAGAGAGCGTTAACAAAGCCTGCCCGAAGCCTTGTTTTGAAGCCAAGTGTAAACTAGCCGTTATTGTGTGTTGAAGCCGAAGCAAAGTGTAAATGAGCCCTTAAAGATAATATTCTACTTGGGTTTTAATTCTTCGAATGTACGAAGGTCAATGCTATACAACAAAGGGATTTCTGGATAAAAGCATTACTTATTGTTTTGAACGGTTGGGTCCCGGTGTTCTGCGTGGGCTTCGGAAGCAGGTAAACTCTTGATGGTGTCACCGGAATTTTTTTCTTGGCTTATCGCGGGGTACAGCGGAGCTAATTACAGATGTGGTCCTCTGATGTGGAGGTAGATACGGGTCTCAAGGCTCATAGCGGGAAGAATGGAAATGACCATCCCTTTGGTGCTATAGAGGGCTCGTTGACCTATAGAGGAGGATTTATTAGCAGATATTACCCACCGCCACGTTCTGAGCCGGTGTTCCTCACTCGGTTGGGTCTACGGAGGACTCCCCTCTCCATGGCCGCCCTATGAAGTTTAGCTCTGAGTAGGAAGTGATGAATGGTACATTTAGGTGCGGTAAGCGTGACTATAACTGACCAGAACACCTGCCACTATTTGTACGGTCCTCCTCCGGGTATACGGTGAACTTGCAGCTTGTCTGACCCGTCTCATGATTTAATATACCCTTTCTTTTTCTTACAGATACGAGGGCAGATCCGCCTGAAATTCCCCGCAATCTGGATTTGATTTGCTATAATCTCCAACCTGCATCAACATTAAAAAATACTAAATCTTTTTTGTTTCTAGTAAGAATGTAACTCTATTAAAGACAGACGCTATGATTTCAAGATTGGGAACTCTCAGGTTATTTAATAAGACAAAGAGAAACGGTGCCGAAAAGCCATATCAACCAATCAGAATCCGTCTTTCATTGCTCTCACTGTTCTGGACTGGAAGGGCAAAATTGGATTGATGTGGGTCAGGGGCGTTGCTAGGGGGTGGCTTTTGGGGCTATAGCCCAGAGTCTCTCAGAGACAGCCGTGGTCGTGGCCTCTCTGCAGCCGGGCCACGAGTGCGGCGGGCAGCACTGGGGACCCTGATGTAAGTGGGGGAGGCCCTCTGGAGACCCTGATGCAAGGGGGAGGCTCTCTGGGGACTCTGATGCAAGGGGGAGGCTCTCTGGGGACCCTGATGCAAGAGGGAGGCTCTCTGGGGACCCTGATGCAAGGGGGAGGCTCTCTGGGGACCCTGATGCAAGGGGGAGGCTCTCTGGGGACCCTGATGCAAGGGGGAGGCTCTCTGGGGACCCTGATGCAAGGGGGAGGCTCTCTGGGGACTCTGATGCAAGGGGGAGGCTCTCTGGGGACTCTGATGCAAGGGGGAGGCTCTCTGGGGACCCTGATGCAAGGGGGAGGCTCTCTGGGGACTCTGAGGCAAGGGGGAGGCTCTCTGGGGACTCTGAGGCAAGGGGGAGGCTCATTGGGGACTCTGAGGCAAGGGGGAGGCTCTCTGGGGACTCTGAGGCAAGGGGGAGGCTCTCTGGGGACCCTGATGCAAGGGGGAGGCTCTCTGGGGACTCTGATGCAAGGGGGAGGCTCTCTGGGGACTCTGATGCAAAGGGGAGGCTCTCTGGGGACCCTGATGTAAGTGGGGGAGGCCCTCTGGGGACCCTGATGCAAGGGGGAGGCTCTCTGGGGACTCTGATGCAAGGGGGAGGCTCTCTGGGGACTCTGATGCAAGGGGAGGCTCTCTGGGGACTCTGATGCAAGGGGGAGGCTCTCTGGGGACTCTGATGCAAGGGGGAGGCTCTCTGGGGACTCTGATGCAAGGTGGAGGCTCTCTGGGGACTCTGAGGCAAGGGGGAGGCTCTCTGGGGACCCTGATGCAAGGGGGAGGCTCTCTGGGGACTCTGATGCAAGGGGAGGCTCTCTGGGGACTCTGATGCAAGGGGGAGGCTCTCTGGGGATTCTGAGGCAAGGGGGAGGCTCTCTGGGGACCCTGATGCAAGGGGAGGCTCTTTGGGGACCCTGATGCAAGGGGAAGGCTCTCTGGGGACTCTGATGCAAGGGGGAGGCTCTCTGGGGACTCTGATGCAAGGGGGAGGCTCTCTGGGAACCCTGATGTAATGATAATTTATGTAATATACAGTATATGCCTATCAGTGCCACCTATTAGTGCCCATCAGCGCTGCCTATCAGTGCCAACTATTAGTGCCCATCATTACCGCCTATCAGTGCCACCTATCAGTGCTGCCTATCAGCGCTGCCTATCAGTGCTGCCCATCAGTGCCCACCTATTAGTGCCCATCAGTACCGCCTATCAGTGCCACCTATTAGTGCCCATCAGTACCGCCTATCAGTGCCGCCTATTAGTGCCCATCAGTGCCACCTATTAGTGCTACCTATTAGTGCCCATCAGTGCCACCTATTAGTGCTCATCAGAGCTGCCTATCAGTGCCACCTATTAGTGCCCATCAGCGCTGCCTATCAGTGCCACCTAATAGTGCCCTTCAGTGCCGCCTATCAGTGCCACCTTTTAGTGCCCATCAGCGCTGCCTATCAGGGCCACCTTTTAGTGCCCATCAGCGCTGCCTATCAGTGCCACCTAATAGTGCCCTTCAGTGCTGCCTATCAGTGCCACCTATCAGTGAAGGAGAAAAATTACCTGTTTGAAAAATTTTATCACACACTATGAAAAATAAAAAAAATGTAAGCTTTGTTTTTTTTTTTTTGTTTGTTTAGCAAAAAAAAAAAAAAACACTGCTGGTAATCATCGCCACCAAAAGAAAGCTCTATTTGTTTAGAAAACAAATGATACAAATTTTGTTTGGGTACAACGTTGCATGACCGCGCAATTATCATTCAAAGTGTGACAGTGCTGAAAGCTAAAAAAATTGGCCTGGGCAGGAAGGGGGTAAAAGTGCCCAGTAAGCAAATGGTGAAAATCTAGTTACATCCGTGATCATTTTTGACCCGTTTTCCTGCCCTGATATAAGAGGTTTCCTTCCCCTGTCATCCACACCGAGCCAAGCGTAGCGGGACCCGCTCACTAACAATATCGTACATCATTCTAATATTCCCAAATTGCCAATTATCCCCCCTGGTGGGGCTCATCTATACTCATTAGTTCCTCCTCAGTATAAACAACATGATCTTTTGTCACAACACATCTCCCATGTCTGCCAGTAAGTGGTCATGAAAGGCACTTTGACCAAACCAGAGGGACATTCCCCCCCCGCCCGGTGTCATGGAGCTGATGCACCCTTGATTGAATTTATCCCCAGTGTGGGAAATGGGACGGACGGGGACATTACTCTCTCTTTATAATAACTTTCCAGCCGCCATTTTTTTTTTTTCGCCCCCCCAGGGAGCCGACAATAAACTGCGACGGTTGAAGTCACTTCTCTGGAAGTTCAGCTTGTCCCCCCCGATAATTGTATCAATCAGTGTCGGGTTTCTGTGTTGCCAAACAATTACGCTCGAGTGTCAGAATTCACGAGAGTTCCAAGTGGATAATGCAGTCGGTGGGGGCCATTCGTCATAGGCTAATGCACTGGGTAAATGCTCGCTTTACTCATGAACGAGGTCAAGGGTGAGCGCGCTGTTGACCTCCAGGAAGGGATTTTCAACTCCCCATTGGTCCAGCCTTGGCCGTGTGATGTCATAATAGTTTCCTGTCATTATCACCAGACTACGGTCCCAGCCGCTGATTTATGAGTCGGGAGATTTTCTTCCCATAGGACACCTGCAGGATAGGAGGGCTGGTCCGACGCGGCCCGAGGTCAGCCCGTTTGATGCAGTTGGTGAAATTTGTCTGCGCCTTTTCCTGCCATCTGAAAGGAGTCTGTTAGGGTCACGTTCACACCAACCACACAGACAAGGCATGTTGCCTTACGACCTATTGCTTCACACCAGCGATGGGTGCTAAAAAAAAAAATCGGACATGCTGCATTTGTACAGCACATTCTGACGCGCTATAACTGCTGCATTTAACCCATTCGCTGCCACCCATGTATGCTATACGTCGGCAGCGGTGGGGGATCTGACAAGCCAACTGTGGGATGTCTGACTAAAGTACTAGATCGATTCGACACCCACCCACCCATGTGCTCCCCCATCATGTTTCCCAGGCTCTACGCTCCCACCGGCGGACCTGGGACCAGTGTGGTGGGTGCCGCCAGGAAGTGGGGAGAGGAATCCCTGTACCCGGGACTGGCATGCTAGGTGCCACCAAGTAAAGGGGAGGAAGATCCCTGTACCCGGGAGAATGATCCATGTACCTGGGACCGGCATGCTAGGTGCCACCAAGTAAAAGGTAGGAAGATCCATGTACCTGGGACCGGCATGGTGTGTGCCATCAGGTAGAGGGAAGGGAGATCCCTGGACCCAGGACTGGCATAGCAGGTGCCGCCAGGTAGAGGGGAGGAAGACTCCCAGACCCAGGACCAGCGTGGCGGTGCTGCCAAGTAGAGGGAGATCCCCGGACCCAGGACTGGCATAGCAGGTACCACCAGGTAAAGAGGAGGAAGATCCCCAGATCCAGGACCAGTGTGGCGGGTGATTCCCAGACCCAGAACTGGTATGGTAAATACCACCACGTAGAGGGGAGGGAGATCCCAGACCCAAGACCTGTGTGGTGGGTGCCACCAGGTAGAGGGGAGCTCTTCGGACCCGTGATCGGCTTAATGGGTGCTATGAGGTAGGAGGGTTCTTTGGACCCGGGTGGTGGGTGTCACCAGGTAGAGGAGGGGAGATCATCAAACCCAGGACCAGTGTGGCGTGAGCCGCCAAGTAGAGGAGAAGGAGATCCTGGGTCCCAGAACTGGTATGGTGGGTGCAATCAGATAGAGGGGAGGGAGATCCCCGGACCAAGGACCCGGCATGACAGGTGGCACCAGGTAGAGGGGAGGGAATTCCCCAGACCCAGGACTGGTATAGGGAGTGGCACCAGGTAGAGGGGAGGGAGATCCCTGGAATCGGCATGGCGGGTGCCGCAAGGTCAAGGGAAGGGAGATTCCTGGGACCTCGCCGGTTAGCAGGGGTGAAGCTTGAGAAGTATCTGGAGTGCCAAGCTAGGGACCCAGCAGGGAAGCGTGAGTGATGCTTGAGGGAGATTCCACCACCAATTTTGGACGAGCTCAAGGGATTCAGAGTCAGTGAATCAGCGGGTCTAGTGAGAAACTAGGAGCTCAGTGTTGAAGAACTACAAGAGGCAGTGAAGTTGAAACAACTGTTACGTTTGAGTTAGGAACTGTTAAAGGACTGTTGCCATAGGAGACAGCATTCCTGCATGTGCAGAAGTGGTGCCTTTCTGGGGCCTTTCCCTGCACGGCTGTCCTCCTATTGAAGTCTCGGTTTCTGCCAATTTAGTATAAATTACTTAAGGGTGTCCTGGCCCTAACCCTCTTTTCCCCCAAAGAAAACAAAAAGGACTGTCAAAAGAAATAAAACCTCTTTTACATCCAAGAAGTGTCTGGCGCCCAATGACTTTTACCATTCTTGCACCCACTATGCCTCACAACCCACTGCATATTGAAGGATGTCTGCTATCTTTGGCCTTGGAGGTCCTCATTAGACTGGACAATGCCAAAGACCTTGCTACACATGCAGCGCATTTTAAAAAAAAGGGTCGGTACTTCTTTTTCCCGCATTTCTCATGGGTACAAAAAAAGATTCTGATAGTGAGTTAAAGATCTATGGTGATAGCTAGGGGTGCAACGGATCAAAAAACTCACGGATCGGATCGATCCTCGGATCAGGAGTCACGGATCGGATCATTTTTCGGATCAGCAAATAATAATTGAATTTGCAAAAACCTGTCAAAATTCCGCCACCATATAGTCCCCACTGTAATATCCACGTCATCTCCCCCACTGTAATATCCACGTCATCTCCCCCACTGTAATATCCACGTCATCTCCCCCACTGTAATATCCACGTCATCTCCCCCACTGTAATATCCACGTCATCTCCCCACTGTAATATTGGCTGGGTATCGCAGAGTATTGGCTGGGTATCGCAGAGTATTGGCTGGGTATCGCAGAGTATTGGCTGGGTAATGCAGAGTATCGCAGAGTATTGGCTGGGTAATGCAGAGTATTGGCTGGGTAATGCAGAGTATCGCAGAGTATTGGCTGGGTAATGCAGAGTATCGCAGAGTATTGGCTGGGTAATGCAGAGTATCGCAGAGTATTGGCTGGGTAATGCAGAGTATCGCAGAGTATTGGCTGGGTAATGCAGAGTATCGCAGAGTATTGGCTGGGTAATGCAGAGTATATGCAGGGTAATGCAGAGTATATGCAGAGTATATGCTGGGTAATGCAGAGTAAATGCAGGGTAATGCAGGATATTGGCTGGGTAATGCAGGGTATGTTTTTACAAGTGATCGCTCCGTCATTTGACGGAGCGATCACATTGTAAACAGTGGCCGGGTGTACCAAGATGGCCGCCGCTCCGGAGCTAGGCCGAAGCCGCGGCCTTCCCAAGGCCGAGCCCGCGGAGCGTGGGGTGTGCCGATCCGAACGGGGTGGCCCGTTCGGATCAGGGATCAGCGACGATCCGTTGCACCCCTAGTGATAGCTCCCAACTGTCCCCGATTTGGAGCAATGTCCATCTGTCCCTCATTCCTCATTTGTCCCTCATTTCGGTCTGATCTATAACCACTTTATGACCAGCGCACGACGATGTACGTCCCTTTTTTGAAGAGGGATAGGAATAAAAGTGACCCATTTTTTTTAACAAAAAAACAGAGTAAAAAGAAATAAAATTAAGTAAAATAAATAATAAAAAACATTTTTTTTGAAGCGCCCCGTCCCGCCGAGCTCGCGTGCAGAAGCAAACGCGCACGTGAGTAGCGCCCGCATATGAAAACGGTGGTCAAACCACACATGTGAGGTATCGCCACGATCGGTAGAGCGAGAACAATAATTCTAGCCCTGGACCTCCTCTGTAACGCAAAACCTGCAACCTGTAGAATTTTTTAAACGTCGCCTATGGAGATTTTTGAGTGTAAAAGTTTGACGCCATTCCAATAGCAGGTGCAATTTTGAAGCGTGACATGTTGGGTATCAATTTACTCGGCGTAACATTATCTTTCACGATATATAACAAAAATTGGACAAACTTTACTGTTGTCTTATTTTTTTATTCAAAAAAGTGAATTTTTCTTTTCCAAAAAAAGTGCGCTTGTAAGACCACTGCGCAAATACGGTGTGAAAAAAATGATTGCAACGACTGCCATTTTATTCTCTAAAAAAAAAACAATATATAATGTTTGGGGGTTCCAAGTAGTTTCTAGCAATAAAACCTGTTTTAAACATGTAAACACCTAAAATCCAAAACGAGGCTGGTCTTAAAGTGGATATAGATGTATATAAAATGCACTTTTTATCTTTCAAAAAGTGTTTTCCAGAGCTAAACCTTTCATCTTATTTCTAAATTGCTGCATTTGTAAATTCCAAGAGCCAATCTAAAGGAACAGCAGTGGTAAAAAAATGGCACTTGTTGTCCTATGCCTGCATACGTTTGCTGATAGGTGTCCCTCATTCCCATCTCAAAAAGTTGGGAGGTATGTATGGTCACAGCATACACTTTCATTTAAAAACATCAGCATTGTAATAACAATACCTACAAAAACTACACTTGACAATCAAATATAAGCTTACTTTATAAAAATGTCCTTTCATTCTGGGAGTGCTGCTGTCTGCTTCCCGGATTCCCTGCAAGCTTTGCAGCTTCGCCTCCATTTCTAAGGACTACACATCCCATGGTACCTTGCTGCCTGCCAGCAGTGCTTCCTGTACTGACCCCGCCTCCCGAAACTCCTCCTCTCAGCACCTCTGTCGTTCAGCAGGCGGGCTCTGTGAAAGGTGTGACACAGCAGTGGCCAATCACAGGGCATAGTTACTACGTGTCATTTCAGGATCATTAAGATTAATAGGAGAAGGCTATAAATAATAAAAATGCAATGTGGAAATAAATATATAATGTTACATTGTGACTATAGATATGCTTTAACCCTTTGTCTACCATGGGCATGTTTATAAAAGGCCTGGTATAGAAGGGGTGAAAACAAGATCACGGCGGCAGAAGCGGTGCGTTTTTTGTTCAAGCAGATAATAGTCTTTCATTTACAAGTACTCGGGGCATCTGTAGAGAGGGCAGGGGAGATATGGGGGGCTAATGGACTCCTAATGTATCCATAAAGAGTACCTGTCACCTGCCCAATGCTATCACATAGGAGGCTTATTAGAAATCTCAACCACCAACAGACGCAATATGTGCAGCATCAAAACGGTACATATTGCATCCATGGGTGGCTGAGAGCATACTCGCACACGCATATGTGCAGCGTGCGGGCGTTGAAGCCCACCCTTTTTGCCGCCACACATGTGTTCCATGGGTGGTATCAGATTAAGCCCCCCCCCCCCCCCCTGCCCAGTGTGACTTTTCATGTGATTCGACAGGTCCAAAATGCTTGACAACTCGCACCCTATCGTGGGCAATGTAACCAGTGGCGTCCCTAGGGGGTGGCTTTTGGGGCTATAGCCCCGAATCTGGGGCCCTTCGGCTCTCTGCGGACCCTGATTTAAGGGGAGGCTCTCTGGGGACCCTGATTTAAGGGGGAGGCTCTCTGGGGACCCTGATTTAAGGGGGAGGCTCTGTGGGGACCCTGATTTAAGGGGGAGACTCTCTGGGGACCCTGATTTATATATATATATACACACACAATACATATATATTATATACATGTGTATGCCCGCCCAAGCATATGACTTTCTTTACTACACTGCTATGGATCGTTTGGATCGCTTTTCAGAGGGCATTTGAAAAGCACTGAGGAGACGTTGTATCGCCTTCTTATCACCTGCTTTAACCATGTAATTGCACACCGTTGCAGAACAGCCCCATTGAACTTAATGGGCGAGTTTGTCACACAGTGCCAAGTTTCAGACTGGTGGGGGGCGGAGTGAAACGCGTTGGGGACGTGGCTGAGGTTGTCTCTCTTATTGCCACCCTAGGATTCCATGGATGTGCGGCACCAAGGATCTTTCCTCTCCTCCTTTTAGACTGGCAGTCAAGGGGGCAGGAAAAATTGGGCAGTTGAGCTGTTATTTTACCACTCCAAACCCCCAACATCGCAGCCAGCCCCCCCCCTCGCTTGTCAAACGCACCTATGAGCTCAATGGGGCCGTGCCGCAGTGCACTCATGGCACTGCAGCATTGTAGCGTTAAATTAGGCAGCAAGGAAGTGATATAATGCCTCCTCACTGCCTGTCAAATGTCCTCTGAAAAGTGATCCAAACAGGGATCGCTCTTCAGAAGGCACTGCACTCCACTGGGAGTGTGAAAAAAAACCCCAGAGTGTATGGACAGCCCTGTCCAGCTATATTGTCACAGTTTAGGTGGGCGGCTGGGGAAATGTGTGTGTGTGTGTGTGTGTGGGGTGGGGGGTAGTAATACTGTGGCTCAGTCTCCTGTTTTTACCTCCCCCTGGTCATTCGTTTGAAAGAGCCCTAAAGCACCTACCCTGTTTCCCCGAAAATAAGACCTAGCGTAATTGTCGGTGATGGCTGCAATATAAGCCCTACCCCCCAAATAAGCCCTACCCCGTTTCCCCCGAAAATAAGCCCTACCCTGAAAATAAGACCTACAAGGACATTTAACTAGGGCTTATTTGGGGGGTAGGGCTTATATTGCAGTTATCACCAACAATCACGCTAGGTCTTATTTTCGGGGAAACAGGGTATATAGAGGCCCAGGGGAAGCACAAACAAATGTAGGCTTTTTTTTGGGGGGGGGGAGACGCTCAACGGCAGCAAGGCAATGCGCTTCATCTACCAAACACCCGATAAAAATCACGATTAGAGTTTTGCCAGAACCATATAATATTTACAACCAGGAGGACCAGAGCTACCAGCCAGTAGAATGCGGTCAGCCGTTAGTAAACCAGACTGCCAGGATCCCTCCGATAGGCCGGCCACTCAGAACAGGATGAACACGCCATCCAACACGGGCAAACACCGGCTGCGAAAAAAGAAAAAGCATTATGTGATGTGCAAGCCAAACAACACAATAATATTCCAATGTAAGTGCTTTCCTGGCAGATCCTCACAGGACCCCACAACTCCCATCACCATTCCGAAGATAACAAAATATATACAACATGCTGGAGGCAGAAACACCCAGCGCTGAATTAAAGCGACAACAGCGCCGATCCGGAGCGCACTGCGTTGTGTGTGCGGGAAATCACAACTCCTGTGTTCATACGGCAAGAGAAAAGACGGGAGAGGAATGCGGTGAGAATGACATAGAAATGATCGATCTCGGGGAAGACACCGGCGGGCAGGAAGGATCGTTTCCTGACAATGTATCAATTTTCATTAAAGTGGTTGTAAACCTCAGACATGAAATATGAACAAAGCATATCCCTCTATAGTGTGTACTAGTCTCAATCTAGAGTAAGTGTAAGTCCCGAGCCCGAGCGGGGAGCGATCGGACTCGGAGCGCGGCCGAGTGACATAGCAGGTCCGCCTGGAGCCTGATGGATGTGCCACTGGTCCAATGCCTGGACCACGGGACGTGTGACGTCCATCATAGGCACTGCAGGCTCCAGAAGGCGGGAATTACAATGTGGCCGCGTCACTATGAGAAGATCCCCACTCGGCGCTCAGGCGGGGGGCGGCTCTCCTCTCCTGTCTCCTGGGATGGGCGTGCTGGCGCCACACACTATGGCTGAGCTGCAGGAGGAACCGGAGGTCACGGTCACCTGAAGTCTGACGTCACTTGTAATGGGTCAGGTAGGTCAGTGCATGTCAGTGTGTGGGGGGTAGGTCAGTGTGGGTCAGGTAGGTTCAGTATGGGTCTGGTTCAGTGTAATGGTTGGTGTATGTCTGTGTCAGGTAGGTCAGTGTATGTCAGTATCAGGTAGGTCAGTGTATGTCAGTGTCAGGTAGGTCAGTGTATGTCAGTGTCAGGTAGGTCAGTGTATGTCAGTGTCAGGTAGGTCAGCGTATGTCAGTGTCAGGTAGGTCAGTGTATGTCAGTGTCAGGTAGGTCAGTGTATGTCAGTGTCAGGTAGGTCAGTGTATGTCAGTGTCAGGTAGGTCAGTGTATGTCAGTGTCAGGTAGGTCAGTGTATGTCAGTGTCAGGTAGGTCAGTGTATGTCAGTGTCAGGTATGTCAGTGTATGTCAGTGTCAGGTAGGTCAGTGTATGTCAGGTAGGTCAGTGTATGTCAGTGTCAGGTAGGTCAGTGTATGTTAGTGTCAGGTAGGTCAGTGTATGTTAGTGTCAGGTAGGTCAGTGTATGTGTAGGTGTCAGGTAGGTCGGTCAGTATGTCAGGTAGGTCAGTGTATGTCAGTGTCAGGTAGGTCAGTGTATGTCAGTGTCAGGTAGGTCAGTGTATGTCAGGTAGGTCAGTGTGCGTCAGGAGTTCAGTGTAATAGTCAGTGTGCGTCAGGTAGGTCAGTGTGCGTCAGTCAGTGTAATAGTCAGTGTGCGTCAGGTACGCCCGCCGCCTACAGCGTGACCATGCTCGCAGGAGCCGATGTGCGCCGGTCTACCAGCGATCGCATCATGGAGCCGCAGAACGGAG
This sequence comes from Lithobates sylvaticus, assembly GCA_028564925.1. Taxonomy (NCBI): domain Eukaryota; kingdom Metazoa; phylum Chordata; class Amphibia; order Anura; family Ranidae; genus Lithobates; species Lithobates sylvaticus. The sequence goes on from CM053032.1 coordinate 21,441,187, forward strand.
AAGTGCCTATGTAAACAAGGCATTTCCCTTTTCTGCTTAGAGACATGACAGAGATCACTGCTCCCTGTCATCGGGAGCAGTGATCGCTGTCATGTGAGTGGAAGCCCATTCCCCCTACAGTTAGAATCACTCCACTTAACCCCATCATCGCCCCCTAGTGTTTAACCCCTTCCCTGCCAGTGTCATTTACACAGTAATCAGTGCATTTTTATAGCACTGATCGCTGTATAAATGACAATGGTCCCAAAATAGTGTCAAAATAGTCCGATGTGTCCCCAATAATGTCGCAGTCATGATAAAAATTGCAGATCGCCGCCATTACTAATAAAAAAAAAAGTAATAATAAAAATGGCATAAAACTATCCCCTATTTTGTAGACGCTATAACTTTTGCGCAACCCAATCAAAATACGCTTATTGCGATTTTTTTTTTTCAAAAATATGTAGAAGAATACGTATCGGCCTAAACTGAGGAAAAAAAATACGTTTTTTTATATATTTTTGGGGGATATTTATCACAGCAAAAAGTAAAAAATATTGCTTTTTTTTCAAAATTGTCGCTCTTTTTTGTTTATAGCGCAAAAAATAAAAAACGCAAAGGTGATCAAATAGCACCAAAAGAAAGCTCTATTTGTGGGAAAAAAAGGACGCCAATTTTGTTTGGGTGCCATGTCGCACGACTGCGCAATTGTCAGTTAAAGCGACGCAGTGCCTAATCGCAAAGAGTACTCTGATCAGGAAGGGGGTAAAATCTTCTGGGGCTGAAGCAGTTAAAAAAAAAAATTGGGTAATATATTGCGTTTGTGTGCCTCAAAATTAACTTTAGCGTATTTTTTTTTTACTGAAATGTGTTTGATAAACCATTCCACTAATCTTGTGTCACATAAAAAAAATTGAAACAACCACTGTTTTATTCTCCAGGGTCTCTGCTTTCAGACGTCCCCAGCCTCCCACCGCCTTCCGCGGCTCGCCTGGGCACTCCCGTCCCACCAGCCGGCACATTCGCCGGCTGCCCGGAGACCCATACAAAGCCGGAATCGGCTTTGATTGGGTCTCTGATGTAGTAACAAGGAAGTGACTTCAACCACAGCATTGAAAAACGCAGATCTTGGCGATATGAATACTTTCAAGTGCAGAGGAGGGAGGGGTTTGGGGTCTTTTAGACCACAGATCTCTCCATAAAGAGGACCTGTCACATGCCTATTACTGTCACAAGGATGTTTACATTCCTGGTGACAGCAATAAAAGTAGTCAGGATTTTTAACAGTGTAAAAATACAGTGTAAAAATAAAAGAATAAAATAAATAAGAAATAAAATATTTTTTTTTTAAAGCGCCCCATCCCTCCGTGCTCGCGCGCCAAACCAAACGCATACGTAAATCGTGCCCGCAAATGTAAACAGTGTTCAAACCACACATGTGAAGTATGGCCACGATCGTTTGAGCGAGAGCACTAATTCTAGCACTGGACCTCCTTTGTAATTTTTTAAAACGTCGCCTAGGGAGATTTTTAAAATTCCATAGCTTGTCACCATTTCACGAGTGGGCGCAATTTTAAAGCATGACATGTTAGGTATCTATTTACTCGGCGAAACATCATCTTTCACATTAGACATGTGCAATTCGTTTCGTTTTTGTTCGTTTTTCGTTTTTTTTCTTTATATTCGTTCATTCGTTATCGTACGAATGAACGAACGATTCGCAAACATTTTTTACGATTAACGAATCGTTCGAATCGAACGAATCCGAAAAACAACAAAAATCCGAAAAAAACTAATTAGAAACAACGAATCTACGAAAGAAGAAAATCCGAAAAACGAAAACAGGAACGAAAATCAAAATGAACGAAAAAATTCGTACATTCGTAACTTTTTCTTTTTTTTCGATTCGTAATTTTCCGTGTCTCTTACAATGGCGCTGCTTAACGTGCTTCGAATGGATTGAACGAAAAAATTCGTACATTCGTAACTTTTTTTTTCGATTCGTAATTTTCCGTGTCTCTTAAAATGTAATAATAGCATACACATTACATAAAATTATGAATTATGCTCCGATTACGAATCTACGAATGTTACGAAAGTACGAATAAATACGAATGCGTCCGAATTTCGAATAAACTAATAAACGAAAATTAAACTAACGGAAAAACGAATCAATGAAAAAATAACTCTTACGAAAATACGAATCGTTTACGAATACGAACACCGACGACTTACGAATTTACGAATCGCTACGAATCAACGGAAACGAAAGAAACGAAACGAAAATAAACAAATTTTTCTGTTGTGCACATGTCTATTTCACATTATACAAAAAACTGGGCTAACTTTACTATTTTTTTTTTTTATTTTAGTTTACTGAAGTGTATTTTTTCCCCCAAAAAAATGCGTTTGAAAGACCACTGCGCAAATACAGTGTGACAAAAAATATTGCAACAACCGCCATTTTATCTAGGGTCTTTGCTAAAAAATATATACTGTATAATGTTTGGGGGTTCTAAGTAATTTTCTAGCAAAAAATACAGATTTTTAACTTGTAAGCAACAAATCTCAGAAATAACCCGGTCTTGAAGTGGTTAAGCAATCTTCAGGTCTAAAATTATTTTTTTTTAAACATGCAAAAAAAGGGGAAAAAACGGCTCTGGCAGCGAAAGGGTTAAAGTGGAGGTCCACCCTGAAAAAAAAAAAAATTACGGTACATACAAATGCAACAAATTTTTTTTTAAAAAAAATAAAGTTTTTTACTCACCAGAAATGCCTGTTGCTAGGCAGATCGTCCTAATCTGCCACTTACTATTCCGCGGTGATCTTCAGTCTTCTCCTCCTCGCGTTGATTTCTGGGAAATTTGGGCGCAGTGTCTTCTGGGACCTGTGTGTGTCACAGAAGACAGCTGCCCATTCAAAAATCGCCGGGGGGACTCGCGCATGCGCAGTTGGAAACCGTCAGTGAAGCCGCAAGACTCCACTGCCTGTTTCCCTTAGTGAGGATGGTGGCGCCAGCACACGATTTGAGGGACGGATCGGCCGACATCGCGGGCGCCCTGGACAGGTAAGTGTCCTTATTAAAAGTCAGCAGCTACAGTGTAGCTGCTGACTTTTAAAAAAAATAAAAATTTACGTCTGGAACACCACTTTAATGTTCTTTTACTATAAACGAGCGGAACCCTCATCGATTATATACTGTATAAAGACTGAAAGGAAGACATGTTTGAAGTCTAGTCTGGGTGACAGCCATGGCTCCTACCAGAGATAGTGAGCGTTGTCACCCTAGGACAGGAAGTGTGTTACTGGCAGGATAACCAAGGTGAAAGAAAAAGAAAACTAATGCAGCCACCACATCTAAGGAATTTTTAAGCTTCAATATATTCAATTTTTGTTTTTTTAGGTTTAGACATGCTATATAAGCTTTAAAACTCCAGATAAATGCAGCTTTGCTGTAGAGAGAGGAGCCCCCGCAGTGTATTTAGTGGGGCCGCTATTTACAAAGCAATATGCTAATGAATGTGAACAGAGCTGGCCCATTAAAAATGTACAGCCCCTGAACCTTGTGCCTTATCATCAAGCCGTTATGGAGCAGACATTAGACGTCAGGGTCTTGAAAGAACAGCAAAAAACAATAATCTGCGTTTCAATCTGAAAAGAAGCAATAAAGCTCCCACCCCACCCCCATATAATTCATGTAAGGGTGTACACAATGTTCCCTCCATTATTTATTACCAGGACTCTGTAAACTGGACCAGCCACCTACACCCATACAATGCATACAACAGACATGTTACACCGGGTACCATGCTGCCTATACACAAATTTCTGCCAAAAAACATCATATTGAAGGCGATCTAAATCTTAAACCAGTGTTCAGTCGTGAACCCCTTAAAAGTATGCAAAGTTTCAAGGCATCCCAGCCTAAAATGTAAAAATGTAAAGGTTACTTATCAAAGGAAAAGCTGGGCCTTCGACAATGCACACAACCACTTTGATGAAATTAACATCAGAAGCCCCCAGTCACATCAGAGGTTCCCCATCACATTAGGAGGTCCCCCCATAACATCAGAGGTTCTACCATCATTTCAGAGGTCTCCAATCACATTAAGGTCCTCCCTTCACATCAGAGGTCCTCCCTTCACATCAGAGATCCTCCCAACACATCAGAGGTCCTCCCAACACATCAGAGGTCCTCCCAACACATCAGTCCTTCCATCACATCAGAGGTTCTCTCATCACATTCAAGGTCCCCCCATAATTTTAGAGGTCCTTTCATCACATCAGAAGTCCCCCCATCACATCAGAGGTCCCTCATCACATCAGAGGTCCCCTCATCACATCAGAGGTCCTTCCTTCACATCAGAGGTCCTTCCTTCACATCAGAGGTCTCCCCATCACATCAGAGGTCCCTCATCACATCAGAGGTCCCCCCATAGCATCAGAGGTCCCCCATCACATCAGAGCTTCTCCCATCACATCAGAGGTTCTCCCACCACATCAGAGGTTCTCCCACCACATCAGGGGTTCCAGGGGTTCTCCCACCACATTAGAGGTTCTCCCAGCACATCAGAGGTTCCAGGGGTTCTCCCACCACATTAGAGGTTCTCCCAGCACATCAGAGGTTCCCCCAGCACATCAGAGGTTCCCCCAGCACATCAGTGGTCTACCTATAAAATCAGAAGTCTTCCTATCACATCAGAGGCCCCCCATCACATCAGAGACCCCCCATCTCCATATCTGCGTTCACCAAACTATATTTCACTCGTTACTTAGACCCCTCCAGCACATTACTACCTTAGATGCTACCTATATTCACAATTAATTATTTCCTTCCAGATTTATGTCTCAAAATTATCTGCCTTCTTATGTAAGTTGGAAACTAACCACCATTGCCAAATGTTTACCCATTTTTTATGGCACCTCCTATGTTTATATGTCAGTTCCTCTCGTCTTAAATTAAGATTAGTTGCTTTGATCCATTGATCCATCGTTGGTGGGTAGTTTGATATCCATTTTTGTAAAATAATTTTGCGAGCCATATACATAATTCTAATCCACACCATGTGCATTTCAACTGGGAGGGTATCTTCCGGTATAATCCCTAGCCATGCAATCTTTGAATCAAGCTGTACTTGTGTAAAACACAGGAAATAGATGCAGAATATTATTATTTTTATTTTTTGTGTGTGGGACTTGAATGGGTAATGTTTTAAAATGTTTTACATGTGTTTTTCTTTAATGTAGTATAATGAAAAAACGCAATACAAATTATTTGATTGAAGAGATCCTCCCATCACATCAGAGGCCATACATCAAATCAGTGGTTCTCCCATCAGCAGGCCCCACCCAATACAGATAACTACAGGATGGGTCTGGAAGAGATACAGAAAATACACCAAGATTCAAGGAAGAAGACACATTATAAAATGTGTTTAGAAAATATTTAGTTATCCCAGAGTTAATAGGTAGCAATTCTAGAAGAAAGACCAAGCTACTTAAAAAAAGCTGCCCCAGTAGCTCCAGTTTGAAGCCCAAAACAAATGATCAAATCAACGAACAACAACATTTTTCATGAGTGCTGGAAAACCTCAACCAGTAAGCCAATACCAAACTTTTTGCTCTGAATGCGTCTCTTCCATTACGATTCAGTTTCATGAATTGCTTCCAAGGCTTTGAAACCCTTCTTCGAATCCTCAGAGTCTCGCATAAAAAAAAACTCCCATCATTCCCTTTGTGCCGCTCAGCAAATTCAAAAAAACGAACCCAATGCCTTTGATACCCAAAGGGTTACTCCTCCGACTGATAACGCCACGTAGATAAAGCGGCAAATGAGAAAAAGGTAGCATAACATTAAATGCAAGAGACACATTACCACACTTGTCTTAAATTGATATTTAATTAAAAAGTTAATTATTAATTAAGTTTATCAATCGCAGAATCAGTTGTTCAATAGAAAAGAGCTCATTCATTTAATTATCTGTGTGCGGCTGATAGGATATGCTTTTTAGCCAGGAAAGGTTATCCCTGAATCTCTGTCAATTTAGATCAGTTTAGCTTCTAATTTATCCAGAGTGCTTCCTTTGCCAGCCTTTTGATTTGATCTATAAATGTTTGCTTACAGAACCGCTAAGTATTAAAGCCTGATCAAATAAAGAGATGGTCTGACTTACATTACATTTACTTAACAAGTCCTTGATGTTTATGTTTCTTCTCTGTGTTTCCTCCCTAATGTCTGAGCTTCGGCTCTGCTAATTAAAGCAGCATTTTATGTTTAGTGGAGGGGGAAAAAATGCTCTTTCTGCCGTAGTTTATAGCATAGTTCATACCGTACCATAATGTACGAGATGCCTTGCATAGTTATTCTAGCATTGCAATAGTTATGCTACAAGGCCGACAAATTCCACAGTTTTAAGGTGCATCTAAACCTCAAAATTAAAATGTCATGTGTTGCAGCTTAGCAGGCCTTAGATGTGTTGGCTGTATTAGGACCACAGCTCTCACCTGTTTAACCATCACCCCCACCAGAGCTCTCACCTGTGCAACCATCACCCCCCACCAGAGCTCTCATCTGTGCAACCACCACCCCCATCCAAAGATCTCACCTGTGCAACCATCACCCCCATCTACAGCTCTCACCTGTGCAACCATCACCCCTATCCACAGTTCTCACCTGTGCAACCATCACCCCTATCCAAAGCTCTCACCTGTTGTCAGGGAACGTTGTCCGCTGGATCTGCTGCTGTGCGCCCTGGGGTGCGCCGGTGTGCGCCGGGGCGCGCTGGCGCTCGCGGGCGCGTGCCTGTGCGCGCTGGTGTGCTTGCTGCGTTGGCGCGCACGCGGGCGCGGCGTTTGGCGCCAATCGGCCTATTTAGGCTGAGTTCACTGGGTGCTCGGTGCTGTCCGATCGTCAGCTCCTAGTGTTCCGTTACCTGCTTCCTGTATCCCGTGTGACCTCCTGACCCCCGGCCTGATCCTGCACCTGTCTGTCTGCTGCCTGCCTGTTGACCTCGGCCTGTCCCTGACTCCGCTTCTGCCTGCTCCTTTGTACTACGCTGCCCGCTTGTTGCCAAACCTCTGCCTGTGACCCGGACTTGAACCTGCCTGCTCCCTTGTACCACGTTGCCCGCTTGCTGCCAACCTCTGCCTGTGACCCGGACCCGCATACGCTTCTCATCGGTACCGTGCCTGTGTGTGGAAGTGCTCCGCCAAGGACCTGCTCTGCACCTGCTGTCTGCTCCCCTCCATCTGGAGGACCACTGACTCCATCTCAGCAAACGTCCGGGGTCATCTCCCGGCAACGACCCGCCAGGCGCTCATACCACTCTGTGCTCTCGTGTCCCCTGTCCCCACTTCCAGGGGGCCGAGAACCAGATACGTACGGGAGGCCTTCCCCTGCTACATCGGGCTCACCTGTCTGGTGCGTGAAGCCTGACAGTATCGGACAGCCATGTCTGAGTCCGAGCAGGGGGTCTCTCCCATGGAGGACTTGTGTAGACACCTGGCGGGTCTCACACAAGCTGTGGAAAATCTTCAAGAGTCCTACACCAGACTGGAAGGACAGGTCCAGGTCCTCGCATCCCCCGCGCGCCAGCAAGCCGCTCCCGGGGCGGGACCAGCACCCTCAGTAGTGATGCTACCCCCGGAACCCAAGGTACCAATCCCCGAGAGATTCTCTGGAGACCGTAGGAAATTCCGGTCATTCTGCAGCGCCTGCGAGCTCTACTTTGCGTTGCAACCACGCACCTTCTCTTTGGAGGCAACCAAGGTGGGCTTCGTTATCTCCCTCCTGTCCGGGGAGCCTCAGACCTGGGCCCACCGCCTCCTGCGACAGAAGCCGCCCGTTCTGGATAACCTGGGCGCCTTCTTTGCCACCATGGCCCAGCTTTACGAGGACCCCCAACTAAAAGCGACTGCCGAGACCGCTCTGCACGCTCTGCAACAGGGGCGTAGAGCTGTTGAAGATTATGTAGCCGAATTCAGACACTGGAGTTCCGACACGGAATGGAATGACGCGGCTCTGTGCTACCAATTCCGCATGGGATTGTCAGAGTCCCTAAAGGACGAACTGGCACGGGTTGGCGTCCCACAGTCCCTGGAAGAGTTGATTAACGTATCTATCCAGATTGACCGGCGACTCAGAGAACGTCGTTCAGAGAGGGTCTCCAATCAGTACCGGCCCACCTGGGTCCTCCCCAAGGTCCCCAGTGCGCCCGGGCCTTTCCGCCCAGCCTCCTTTGCTCCCTCTGCTTCAGTACCTGATACTTCGGAGCCCATGCAGCTTGGGCTTATCCGTCCCTCACTCACCGTGGAAGAACGGCAACGCCGAAGGATCAACAACCTGTGCATGTACTGTGGCGAACCGGGTCACTATGTGAGAGCTTGTCCCAATAAGACACGTAAGTCACCTCTCGTTTCTCCTAAATCTGCACCTCCCTTGCCTAAACTTGCATCTCACCTTGCTCTCTCTGTTGTCCTACAGCTTTCCGACAAGGATATCCCAGTACCAGTCATAATTGACTCCGGAGCCTGTAGCTGCTTTATCGACCTTACCTTCGCCACCCACCACCACATTCCTCTCCGATCTAAGACTCAAAGCCTCGCAGTACACTTGGCAGATGGCACCACTCTCAGCTCTGGTCCCGTTACACAGGAAACCATTCCCCTACTGGCTACCATGGGCTCAGCCCACCGGGAGCTCCTGTGCTTGGATGCCATTTCGTCTCCTCTCTTCCCCATTATACTGGGAATGCCGTGGTTAAAGGCCCACAACCCTAGCATCGATTGGGTCACAGGCGAAATCAAGTTTGCCTCCGGATACTGCCAGCAGCATTGCTTACACCAACTGCCTGCGGGGTCATCCCCATTGTTGTATCTGGACGTTGATGTTGAGTTGCAACAAGCAATTCCAGCACCTTATCGGGACTTTCTGGATGTTTTTAGCAAAAAGGGGGCGGAGACCTTGCCACCGCACAGGCCCTACGATTGCCCGATAGAGCTTTTGCCCGGGACCGAAGTTCCCTTCGGGAGGATCTTCCCACTCACTGAGCAGGAGTTGGCAACTCTGAAGGTTTATATAGATGAAAACCTCGCCAAGGGGTTTATCCGTCCGTCTACCTCTCCGGCCGGGGCCGGAATCTTCTTTGTCGAAAAAAAGGACCACTCCTTACGGCCGTGTATCGACTACCGGGAGCTCAACAAAATAACGATTAAAAACCGTTACCCGCTGCCCCTGGTACCGGAGCTCTTCCAGAGACTAGGATCTGCAGTGGTCTTTACCAAGCTCGACCTCCGTGGGGCCTATAACTTGATTCGCATCAGAGAGGGGGATGAGTGGAAGACTGCCTTCCGTACTCGTTTCGGGCACTTCGAGTACCTTGTCATGCCTTTCGGTCTGTGCAACGCGCCTGCAACCTTTCAGCATTTTGTTAACGCCATTTTTCATGATCTATTGGACTTATACGTTATAGTTTACCTGGATGACATCCTGATTTTTTCTTCATCTGTCCCCGACCACCGCAGGCACGTGCGAAATGTTCTCCTTCGGCTCAGGCAGCACGGGCTTTACGCCAAACTGGAGAAATGTGAATTCGAACTACAAACCATACAGTTTCTTGGCCTAGTCATCTCCATCGATGGTATCAAAATGGACCCTCAAAAGGTGTCCGCCATCCTGGAATGGCCTGCCCCAACTGATAAAAAGGGAGTCCAACGCTTCGTAGGCTTTGCTAACTTTTACCGGAAATTTATCAGGAATTTTTCTGCAATTATCTCCCCCATCACTGACCTCACCAAGCAAGGAAATCGGTTTTGCTGGTCCCCTGGTGCGCAAGTAGCCTTTGAAAGGTTGAAGGAACTGTTCACCTCCGCGTCCATCCTGAAACACCCTGACCCTGTGTTGCCCTTCGTCCTTGAAGTGGACGCCTCAGAAATCGCTGTGGGGGCCGTGCTCTCCCAGCGACAAGGGGCCAAGGCCCTTCTGTTCCCGGTGGCCTTCTTCTCTCGCAAACTCTCTTCGGCAGAGAGAAATTATGACGTGGGGGACCGGGAGCTCCTGGCCATCAAGGCCGCCTTAGAAGAGTGGCGCTACTTACTGGAAGGTGCTGCACACCCCATCTTGGTCTATACCGACCACAAGAACCTGGAATACCTGCGGACGGCTAAAAGGCTGAGGCCACGACAGGCAAGATGGGCTCTATTCTTTTCCAGGTTCTTGTTCCACATTACTTATAGACCCGGCTCAAAAAATACTAAAGCTGACGCTTTGTCTCGTATGTTTCATGAGGTTGAAGTACCTCTACCCCCGGACACTATCCTGTCAGCCGGAAACTTCTTGCTACTCCAGGGGGACCTCCTATCCCGCATGAAACAAGCTTCGGTGGAAGGGACCCCACCCGTTGGAGACGAGGTTAAGATGTTGGATGGGGTGTTCTGGTATAAGGACAAGATACTGGTCCCCGAAGGCCTGAGGGTGGAGGTTATGGGACTCTGTCACGACCATAAGTTGGCCGGACATTTCGGTACCCGGAAGACCACAGAATTGGTGCAGCGCACGTTCTGGTGGCCGCAGTTGACGAAGGACTGCAAAACCTATGTGGAAACCTGTACCACCTGTGCCCGGAGCAAGACGTCCCGTGCCAAGACATGGGGCTTGCTAAAACCCCTGCCCGTTCCGGAAAGACCTTGGAGGATGATATCCATGGATTTTATCGTGGAACTCCCTTTAGCGGAGGGATTCTCCACCATTTTCGTTGTGGTCGACAGGTTGTCGAAGATGGCCCATTTCCTACCCATGAAGGGTACCCCTTCGGCCTTGGAAACAGCAAGGATCTTCGTCAAGGAGATAGTGAGGCTGCATGGAGTTCCCGCAAGCATCGTGTCTGATCGCGGTGTTCAATTTACCTCCAAGTTCTGGAAGGCCCTCTGCGGCTCCCTGGAGATCGAGTTGGCATTCTCGTCCGCCTATCACCCCCAGACGAACGGGCAGACGGAGAGAACTAACCAGACCCTGGAGCAGTACCTCCGCTGCTTCTCTGCCTTCTCGCAGGACGATTGGGCCTCGCTACTACCCATGGCCGAGTTTGCGTACAATAATTCTCTGCACTCCGCGATCAAGCAAACGCCCTTCTTCGCCAACTATGGCTACCACCCAACTTTCCTGCCTGGTTCCATACCTGAATGTTCTATCCCTGCAGTGTCCGAAATGATGGACTTTTTTCGGACCAACAACCAAGCGCTACAGGAAACAATGACTCGAACCCAGGAGTACAATAAAAGGATGTTCGATAGGAAAAGGCGAGGTGAGCTCATCCTGAGGTCCGGTGACCAAGTCTGGCTCTCAACCGTCAACTTAAAGATGGCTTGCCCCTCAAGGAAACTTGGCCCCAGATTCCTGGGCCCCTTTTCGGTCAAAAGGAAAGTGAATGAGGTGACTTACGAGCTCGACTTACCCGGTTCGCTGAAGATCCACCCAGTCTTTCACGTCTCCCTGCTAAAACCTGTTGTCTCTAACCCCTTTACCGGACGTAACACAGGCCCACCTGAACCTGTAACTGTGGATGGTGAAGAGGAATTTGAGGTGGAAACGATAGTGGATTGTAGGAAAAGGGGCAACCAAGTCCAGTACTTGATCAAGTGGAAAGGATATGGCCCGGAGGACAATTCCTGGGAGCCTGAAGACAACTTACATGCGGAGCAACTTCTGAGAGCCTTTAAAGTCACCCACGCTGATAGACTGGACCGGATGGGCATCCGGAGACTGCCCTTAAGGGGGGGGCACTGTCAGGGAACGTTGTCCGGTGGATCTGCTGCTGTGCGCCCTGGGGTGCGCCGGTGTACGCCGGGGCGCGCTGGCGCTCGCGGGCGCGTGCCTGTGCGCGCTGGTGTGCGCGTGCGCGTGCGTGCGCGTGCGCGGGTGCGGGCGCGCGTGCGCGGGCGCGCGTTGGCGCGCGCGCGGGCGCGGCGTTTGGCGCCAATCGGCCTATTTAGGCTGAGTTCACTGGGTGCTCGGTGCTGTCCGATCGTCAGCTCCTAGTGTTCCGTTACCTGCTTCCTGTATCCCGTGTGACCTCCTGACCCCCGGCCTGATCCTGCACCTGTCTGTCTGCTGCCTGCCTGTTGACCTCGGCCTGTCCCTGACTCCGCTTCTGCCTGCTCCTTTGTACTACGCTGCCCGCTTGTTGCCAAACCTCTGCCTGTGACCCGGACTTGAACCTGCCTGCTCCCTTGTACCACGTTGCCCGCTTGCTGCCAACCTCTGCCTGTGACCCGGACCCGCATACGCTTCTCATCGGTACCGTGCCTGTGTGTGGAAGTGCTCCGCCAAGGACCTGCTCTGCACCTGCTGTCTGCTCCCCTCCATCTGGAGGACCACTGACTCCATCTCAGCAAACGTCCGGGGTCATCTCCCGGCAACGACCCGCCAGGCGCTCATACCACTCTGTGCTCTCGTGTCCCCTGTCCCCACTTCCAGGGGGCCGAGAACCAGATACGTACGGGAGGCCTTCCCCTGCTACATCGGGCTCACCTGTCTGGTGCGTGAAGCCTGACACCTGTGCAACCATCACCTCCCACCAGAGCTATCATCTGTGCAACCATCACCCTATCTACAGCTCTCACCTGTGCAACCATCACCCCCCACCAGACCTCTCATCCGTGCAACCATCACCCTATCTACAGCTTTCACCTGTGCAACCATCACCCCCCCCACCAGAGCTCTCACCTGTGCAACCATCACCCCCCACCAGAACTCTCACCTGTGCAACCATCACCCCAATCCACAGCTCTCACCTGTGCAACCAATATCTTCATCCACAGCTCTCACCTGTTGAACTATCACCCGCATCCAAAGCTTCCCCTGTGCAGCCACCACCCCCATCCACAGCTCTCACCTGTTCAAGCATCACCTCCATCCGAAGGTCTCACCTGTTCAAGCATCACCCCCATCCACAGCTCTCACCTGTTCAAGTATCACCCCCATCCATAGCTCTCACCTGTGCGACCACTACCTTCATCCACAGCTTTCACCTGTGCAACCACTACCTCCATCTACAGCTCTCACCTGTGCAACCACTACCTCCATCTACAGCTCTCACCTGTGCAACCACTACCTCCAGCGCAGCTCTCACCTGTGCAACCACTACCTTCATCCACAGCTTTTACCTGTGCAACCACTACCTTCATCTACAGCTCTCACCTGTGTAACCACTACTGCCATCCACAGCACTCACTTGTGCACCCACTACCTCCATCCACAGCTCTCACCTGTGCAACCACCACCCCCATCAACAGCTCTCACCTGTGCAACCACTACCTCCAGCGCAGCTCTCACCTGTGCAACCACTACCTCCACCCACAGCACTCACTTGTGCACCCACTACCTCCATCCACAGCTCTCACCTGTGCAACCACCACGCCCATCAACAGCTCTCACCTGTGCAACCACCACCCCCATTAACAGCTCTCACCTGTGCAACCACTTCCTCCAGCGCAACTCTTACCTGTGCAACCACTATCTTCATCCACAGCTCACACCTGTGCAACCACCACCCCCATCAACAGCTCTCACCTGTGCAACCACCACCCCCATCAACAGTTCTCACCTGTGCAACCACCACCCCCATCAACAGCTCTCACCTATGCCACCACTACCTCCATCCACAGATCTCACCTGTGCAACCACCACCCCCATTAACAGCTCTCACCTGTGCAACCACTACCTTCATCCACTACACTCACCTGTGCACCCACTACCTCCATCCACAGCTCTCACCTGTGCAACCATCACCCCCATCAACAGCTCTCACCTGTGCAACCACCACCCCCATTAACAGCTCTCACCTGTGCAACCATCACCCCCATCAACAGCTCTAACCTGCGCAATCACCACCCCCATTAACAGCTCTCACCTTTGCAACCACCACCCGCATCAACAGCTCTCACTTTTGCAACCACCACCCCCATCAACAGCTCTCACCTGTGCAATCACTACCTCCATCCACAGCTCTCACCTGTGCAACCATCACCCCCATCAACAGCTCTTACCTGTGCAGCCACTACCTCCATCCACAGCTCTCACCTGTTTAAGCATCACTCCAATCCACAGCTCTAATCTGTGCAACCCCTACCTTCATCCACAGCTCTCACCTGTGCAACCATTACCTTCATCCACAACTCTTACCTGCTCAACTATCACCCGCATCCACAGCTCTCCCCTGTGCAATCACCACCCCCATCTCTCGCCTGTGCAATCACCACCCCCACTAACAGATCTCACCTGTGCAATTGCCACCCCCCACTAATAGATCTCACCTGTGCAATCACCCCCCCCATCCACAGCTCTCACCTGTGCAACCACCACCTCCATCCACAGCTCTCACCTGTGCAACCACCACCTCCATCCACAGCTCTCACCTGTGCAACCTCCATCCACAGCTCTCACCTGTGCAACCTCCATCCACAGCTCTCACCTGTGCAACCACCACCTCCATCCACAGCTCTCACCTGTGCAACCACTACCTCCATCCACAGCTCTCACCTGTGCAATCACCACCCCCATCCACAGCTCTCACCTGCGCAATCACCACCCCCATCCACAGCTCTCACCTGTGCAACCACTACCTCAATTCACAGCTCTCACATGTGCAATCAGTACCTGTCCACAGCTCTCACCTGTGCAACCACCCTTCACAGCTCTCACCTGTGCAACCACCCTTCACAGCTCTCACCTGTGCAACCGCTAACCCATCCACAGCTGTAACATATGCAACCATCCCCCCTTCCACTGCTCTCACCTCTGCAACCAACCCCTTCAGACACAAACACAGCTCTAACTTGTGCATGATTTTAACTTGGTATCAGCCTCTTGCCTCCCTGTACAGCGGAGCTCAGACTGGAAGAGAAAGAAGCAGCACAAGGTGCTACTCAATTCAAGTGCTGACAAGGTGCATGTTGATAGAAGGAGGAAACAGAGTGACAGAGATATGAGCACATCGCTGTGCTGCTCCTTCATTCACTTCCTAGTCACAAGGTGGGGGTGGGTCCATGACAGCCTGGGATCAGAGGATGTGGGTTGAATGACGCTGGCCACCATTAAACTCAGAAGTGATGAGAGGGACAGCTCCCGATTCAACGTGAGTATTGCATTAGAATCTTATTTTTAAGGTTTATCTTTTATCGGGCTATTCATTATTTATTTACTTATTTATAGTTCTTCTGAAAGAAAACTGAAGAACACTTTTACTGGAACTAATCAAATGCATTTTGCTGTGTTTTTAGGGGAGGAAACACAAGCAAGACAATGGTAAGCATGACATTCTCTATTTAATATAATTATGGCATTTAATGGATTTTACAGTACAGGGTCACAATCAATTCACTAACTATATTATCCATACCGATTGATCAATTGGTGAATTACACAATAAACCACTGCAAAGACACACAGACTGTTAGCTGGGGACTGTCAGCTAGGTTGATGATGAATGGCTTCCAGTTTTATCAGCAGAAAGGACATCTGATGTAAAAGTTGTCAATATAAATTGAAATGTGGGCTGTTAGTGATGTCATGTGCTGTACATGACTCCCACGAGACTCTAGTCACTATGTATTCCTAACCTGTACATCAAATGAGGACCATTTAAAGATCCACCATTGGTGCATTGACAGGGATTAAAGATGTATCCAGAGAGCTGTGATCAATAATTCATACTCTGAATGGGCCTAAGGTTACAAGAGGTGTACCCAAAGGCTAAGTTTTTAGACCATCACCCTTAAAGTTGGTGCACTGGCCATGTCACCTGGACATCTGTGTACCACAGGCCCCCAGGTGTGGGATGTGACCGTTTAGGAACTGAGCCTGTAACCACGTAGAGCAGAGGCCTCTGAAGTAGCATGGAGTACTCCTGTCTAGGGTCTGAGAACTTTGGCTCACTGACCTTGAAGTGCTACAGAGGTCCTCTTTTAGGTCCAGACAGTAGGGGGTCCTTCTACAGTAGCCTTTCTCAACCTTTTCAAAATGGAAGAACCCTTGAAATAATTTCCAGGTCTCTGGGAACCCCTGCTAATAATTACTGTAGCTACAGCCAACAGAACATGAGTGTGAGGATCAGTAGGAAGAATCCCACCTTTATAGATAGCCAAAAAGATCAATAGAGTCAGTGGTTACTCATCATAGAGGCAGAAGTTGCTCATTGCTCAAGGAACCCTTAGCAATCTCCTAGAGTGTGAGGATCAATGGGAAGAATGCTCCTTACATTTGTGGTCATTGGGAAGAATACCACCTTTACAGATATCCAAAAAGATCAATGGTGTCAGTGGTTATTCATCTGAGAGGCAGAAGTTTCTCATTGCTCAAGGAACCCCTAGCAATCTCTGAAGGAAGCCAACAGAGCCCTGTTTGAGGCTGTCCTATATACTAGACCCCAGTCTAAATAATATTTGGGCTTGGGGAAGCACCTAAACACAGACTACTGTCTGCAGGGCCAAGCAAGCATAACCTGTTAAGGACCCCCCCAGACTCATATAAGGTTGGATGTCAAGGCCCTTAGCATTCTAGGCCCTTGTAACTATCTTTACTGGTAGGCCCTACATGCCCAGTTCAGACCCGGGTTTCTATGCATTACGGTGAAAAACCTTCTGTGCTGCAGCTGCCTCCAACGAACCTCACTTTTAGGACCCCCAGCCTTATGTAAACTAGATCATCTGCTCTCTCCTGTACTCAACATATGTTTGTAAGGTTTGTTTAGCTCAGCTAGAATAAAATTATAAGGAGTGTATTCAAAAGCTCAGTTTTTAGGCCATCACCCTTTAGGTCGGTGCACTGGCTGTGTCAACTGGTCACTTGTGCAGAACAGGCTCCAGGTGTGGGATGTGACCTCTTAGGAACTGAGTCTGTAACCACGTAAAGCAGAGGCCTCTGAAGTAGTATGAAGTACCCCTATGAGAACTTTGGCTCACTGTCCCTGAAAAGCTACAAAGGTCCTCTTCTAGGCCCAGGAACTGGCCGAACACCTGGACACTAGGGGTCGGTATATATCAGCCTCTCTCAACATGAAAGAGCCCTTGAAATAATGTTCAGGTCTCAAGGGAACCCCTGCTAATAATTAATATATCTACAGCCATCAGAACAAGAGTGTGAGGACCAGTGGGAAGAATCCCACCTTTTATAGAAGATAAGAAGAAAAAGATCAATAGAGCCAGTGGTTACTCATCTTAGAGGCAGAAGTTGCTCATTGCTCAACCCTTAGCAATCTCCTAGGGTTCATCGAAGACCTGGTTGAGAAAGGCTGTCCAGTCTAAATAACATTTGAGCTTGGGTAAGTACCTAAACACAGAGGACCAGGGCCTGTGTGAAGGCCACAGTAGGTTAAACATTCTAGGCACTCATACCTGGCTTTACTGGTACGCCCCACATGCCCAGTTCAGAGTTGGGTTCAAAGATACAGAAAGCAGCATAACCTGTTAAGGACCACCATACTCATGTAAAGTAGATCACCTGCTCTCACCTGAACTCAATGCATGTTTGTAAGATTAGTTTAGCTCAGCTAGAGGATCATTATAAGAGGTGTTACTAAATGCTCAGTTTTTAGACCATAACCCTTTAGGTCAGAGCACTGACTATGTTGCCAGGTCACCTGTGTACCACAGGCCCCAGGTATGGGATGTGACTGTTTAGGAACTGATGGTGAAGATATTTGCAAGCACACCATGGAACGACCCAAATAGCGTCCAAACCGGTGATTTATTAAATGATCACAACACAAGGATAGTGCCACGCAAGGCCCCTTCGTCAGGCATGTGAAGGGGCCCTGCGTGGCCCCGAAACGTTGCACTATCCTTGTGTTGTGATCATGCAATAAATCACCCGTTTGGACGATATTTGTGTCGTTCCATGGTGTGCTGGCAAATATCCTCACCATGACTTGAACCAGTATCCAGCTGGTTGTTGCTGCAGCACCCAAATCCGAGAGCGCTTCCAGGAACTTGTGCGATGGGAAAATGAAGTACTACTGTTTAGGAACTGAGCCACGTACAGCAGAGGTCTTCAAAAGAAAGTATGGAGTACCCCTATCTAGGGCCTGAGAACTTTGTCTCACTGTCCCTGAAAAGCTTCAGAGAAAGTAAGGTGCTCTTTTAGGTCCGGGAATTGGTTGAACATCTGGAAGCTAGGGTGTCCTCCTACATACTAAACATCAGTCTAAATAAACATTTGGGTTTGGGTAAGCACCTAACCACAGAACACTGTTTGCAGGGGCCATGTGCCAAAGGGCTGCAAGTTGGACACCAAGGCCCTAAACCAGCCTTTCTCAACCTTTTCAACACAGAGGAACCCTTGAAATAACTTAGGGAACCCCTGCTAAAAATGACTGAAGCCCCATACACACGGTCAGATTTTCCGATGGATTCTGTCCTATCGGACAATGTTGTCGGAAATTCCGACCGTGTGTAGGCACCATCGGACATTTTCCATCGGATTGTCCGACGGACAAAGTTGTATCTCCTGCTCTAAAAATTTTCCGACAACAAAGTCCGATCACACCAGTTCCGATCGTGTGTAGCAAATTCCGACGGACAAGGTGCCACGCATGCTCAGATCACATTACAAGACCAAAGCTATTGGCTACTAGCCTCTACGTAGTCCCGTCGTAGGCAACAAACGTCACCACGTTCAGAATGATCGGATTTTCCGACAACTTTGTCCGACCATGTGTATGCAACACCATGTCGGACTAAATCCGTCGGACCAAATCCGATGGATTTGGTGGTCGGATTTTCCGACCGTGTTTATGGGGCATAAGTCTACATTAGTGTGACGGTTAGTGGTAAGCATGCCCCTTACGCTTGTGGTCACTGAGAAGAATTACCCCCTTACAGATAGCTAAAAAGATCAATGGTGTCAGTGGGAACTTATCTGAGAGGCAGAAATTCTCATTTCTCAATGAACCCCTAGCAACCTATGGAGGAACCCTAGGGTTCCACGAAACCCTGGTTGAGAAACCCTGCCCTAAACATTAAAGGTCCTCATAGGATTCAATGGAGCCCTGGTTGAGAAAGGCTGTGCTACATACTAGACCCCAGTCTAAATAACATTTGAGCTTGGGTAAGCACTTAAACACAGAATGCCGTCTGTAGGGCACTGAGGGCCACGCAGTAGAAACCAAAGGCAAGGATGCCAAGGCCCTAAGCATTCTTGGACCTCATTACTGGCTTTACTGGTAGGCTGTACATGCCCAGTTCAGCCTTGGGTCCAAAGATATATATTTTCAGAAAGTAGAAGAACCTGTTGAGGACCCCAGGCGCCATGTAAACTAGACCCCCCACTCTCACCTGTACTCTACGGATGTTTGTGAGACACGTTTAGCTCAGCTAGAAGACAGTTCGGCTCATCCCTCATAATAAAACTGTTGCACTGAGTCAACGGTGGATGATTTGAAGGAAAACAGAGCATGTAATCAGGACCAGGGAGGGGGGGGTCTGTGATGCCAACAGACTCTTGTGCTGTCAGCTATAGAAATAATTAGAATGTCATCCCCCTGGCAAAGAAAATGTAAATACATCTAAAATACGACATAATGACATTCTCCTCTGTGAGCCAGGAGGATCTGCTTCAAATAAAGGCAGCATTAGAGGAACAATTACATCTCAGGGACAGGTTGGGAGAGACACAGACCTCACTGGAGCCAGCAGGCTGAAGGAGGGGAGCTCCGTAAATCTTGTCCCATCACAGGCAGGAATGTTATTAGCAGCTGCATTGTAAAGCCTGCGGCTGCCAGTGCTATCTCTGCAATGGATCATGAGCACTTTCTTCCCACTTTCATTCACTGAGTGCAATGGCCAGAACATTTTTAAAGAGGGCTTTAAAGAAAGTAGGTGGACGGAGGGCCTATAACTTATTTATCTCAACGATGGCCTGCAGCCCTGGGCCTCATTTACGGCAACAAACGTCACCAAAAGCCATGATTTAAAGAGAAATGGTTTTGTATTTTTCAGCGAGGCATTAATGTAAAATAATTGGTTTTTGATGCAGCTTTTTAAATTTTCTTTGCTTGCTGCACCATGTTTTTCATAATAGATGAGCTGTGGCTTATCTGACGGATAATTTTTTTAACACCTTTTCCCTTTACATCAAAACTATTTTATGTAAGAATCAAGAAAATAAATGTTTTGCATGCTGGGGTTGGGAGTAGAATTGGCCGGTTGAGGGTGGACAATGGCAGCTCTAAGTACGGTTGCAACTTTATGCAGAGATACTTAACCTAGCACATCGATTCACCCAGCATGCAGGAGCTCAGAGACTACCTCTCCTATCAAGACACTATTTCCACCCATCCCCAGGCTCAGGCAGTGATAACCCCCCCCCCCCCATATTGGTGGTTAGTAGCAGGCTCAGGTTGTGATAACCCCATGGGCAGACTGACCATTCGGGGACTCGGGCACTGCCCGAGGGCCCCATGCCACTAAGGGGCCCCATCCGGGTTTCCAGCCTCAATAAAACCAGGGACAGTATGTAAAAATCTGTGTTTTTAAAAAAATCCCAAGATTATAGCTGCCCTGCCTCTCCAGTACCTTTTCAGTGTGTGTATGTGTATCCTGTGTGTGTATACTGTATGTGAGTGTGTGTATGCTGTGTGGCCCCATGATCTATTGCCTGGGGGCCCCATAATCTCCTATTGCATGGGGGCCCCATAATCTCCTATTGCCCGTGGGCCCCATAATCTTCTCCTATTGCCCGCGGGCCCCATAATCTTCTCCTTTTGCCCGGGGGCCCCATAATCTTCTCCTTTTGCCCGGGGGCCCCATAATCTCCTATATCCCGCTCCAAAGATGCTGCTAGCAGGACTTTTTTTGCCGTCCTGCTAGCGCACTCCAGTGTGAATGCCCGGGGGCCCCATAATCTCCTATTGCCTGGGGGCCCCATGAGTTGTCAGTCCGCCTCTGGATAACCCCCTAACATTAGAGGTTAGTGCAGGTTCAGGATGTGATAACCCCCCAACATCAGATGTCAGTGGCAGGCTCAGGTTGTGATAACCCCCTGTAGCGGCCATAACCCCTTGAGGGGCGGCCTTGACTTTTTGGGCTTAGATTGTAACTGAAGATAATCAGGAACCTTTCTCACAGTACCTGGAACTTCCTCTGTCTCCTTGGCGATACTGTGGAAGTGTGGATTCTTTAGTGTCCATACAACTCAGCTCCCAGGCTCTTACCGAGCAGCCAGCTTGTTGGCCCTGCTCCGAAGAGTCCTCCCCTGGTCGCTTGTATGATTTGCCGTGTCCCTCCAATACCGAGGGCACACCGGGGCGCCTTCCAATCCTCCTTCAGTTACTGGGCCTCGGAACAACGGGCATGAGACTCGGGAACAGACAGATCCCTGCCCCAGACCATAAGGGCCTCTGAGGCTGGTCAGAATGGTGGGACGGCTAACACTCCTGGGCCCGGGACCCCTCGCGGGGCTACCCCGGACCAGAACCAGGAATCAATACTGCATGCCGAACCTCGAACACGTGACTTCAGCACCTTAAATACCCCCTCCCGGACTATGCAGCAGGGCCAGACGCGCCCACTGATTGGCTCCGGGAAAGATTGGTACCCAAGACGTCCAACCAGGCCCGGCTCTCGGCCCGTCATGGGTGCCCCACCGCACCCATGACCAGGCGGAACCCCAGCACAGCCCAGCCAGACTGATGCCAAAGCAAATCCTGTACAATTAACCCTCAGAACTCTATCATAGTTCTGAGCAAAAACTAAATTTACATTGATAGCGCACACTTGTTGAAGTGTGACCACTACACCCCTAACATTAAAGGTTAGCGCAGGTTCAGGATGTGATAACCCCCCCCCCCCCCCAACATCAGATATCAGTGGTAGGCTAAGGATGCGATAACCCCCCAACATCAGAGGACAGTGCAGGTTCAGGATGTGATAACCCCCCCAACATCGGAGGTCAGTAAAAGACGCAGATTGTGATAACCCCCTAAGTTCGTAAATATAGTGCAGGCTCAGGTTGTGATAACCCCCTAACAATGAGGTCAGTGGCAGGCTTAGGCTGTGCTACCCCCCCCCCCCCCCCCCCCAACATTGGAGGTTAGTGGCAGGCTCAGGCGGTGATTACCCCCCCCCTCAACATTGGAGGTCAGTGGCAGGCTCAAGCTGTGATAACCCCTAATAGTGGAGGTCAGTGGCAGGCTCAGGCTGTAATAACCCCTAACTTTGGAGGTCAGTGGCAGACTCCGGCAGTGACAACTCCCTAACATTGGAGGTCAGTGGCAGGCTCAGGCTCAGGCTTTGATAACCCCTAACATTGGAGGTCAGTGGAAGGCTCAGGCTGTAATAACCCCCCAACATTGGAAGTCAGTGGCAGACTCCGGCAGTGATAACCCCTAAAATTGGAGGCCAGTGGCAGGCTCATGCTGTGATAACCCCCAACATCAGAAGTCAGTGGCAGGCTCAGGCTGTGATAACCCCCAACATCGGAGGTCAGTGGCAGGCTCAGGCTGTTTTAACCCCCCCCCCCCCCCCCCCAATGTTGGATGGTCAGTGGCAGCTCAAGCTGTAATAATAACAACCCACCTAGCATTGGTGGTCAGTGGCATGCTGTGGAATTACATTGCTGCTGTCTAACCACTGGGGGAGAACAAACTGAGGAAATGTATCATGTATATATAACCTGGTGCTTATGCAGTTCTTGACCTTTGCTGCAGTCTCTCACTTTGTGAATTGCTACATTATGCCAATGTTGCAGTCTGATCACTGGGGGAGAAGAAACTGAGGAAATGCTTCCTCCTACCTGCAGCAAACTGATTACATCATCTCAGCCTAGGCAGAGTCACTGGACTGGAGTGCAAGGATGTTGTTTTAATAATAAATTGTGGACATTTCTGAAAGAAAAAAAAAAGATCCCATTGCTGTCATGGGCGTCATGGAACTTTTTTCAGGGGGGGGGGGGCATCATTTTAGGGTCACCCGTGCACCGCCCCTTTTCGACAATGTCATTATAACATTATTATGGTCAGAGTCTGCAGATGTATTACAATCCCTAGGATAAGTAATAGATAATGGCCAACAGGCCCTCTTACTAGACCCAGCGAAACTACAGCAGTGATCCCTCCGGCTGGACGATCATTGCCTCTGGGTTCCCCGGGGGCGACACTGTTCAGTATTGTAGCATGTCTGTACCCTGGTAGTGGCTCAGTCTTTCTCTCTCTGGTGGTGCTGGGCAGCGTGGCTCTCTCTGGTGGTGCTGGGCAGCGTGGCTCTCTCTGGTGGTGCTGGGTAGCGTGGCTCTCTCTGGTGGTGCTGGGCAGCATGGCTCTCTCTGGTGGTGCTGGGCAGCGTGGCTCTCTCTGGTGGTGCTGGGCAGCGCGGCTCTCTCTGGTGGTGCTGGGCAGCATGGCTCTCTCTGGTGGCGCTGGGCAGCATGTCTCTCTCTCTCTCTGGTGGCGCTGGGCAGCGTGGCTCTCTCTGGTGGTGCTGGGCAGCGCGGCTCTCTCTGGTGGTGCTGGGCAGCATGGCTCTATCTGGTGGTGCTGGGCAGCGTGGCTCTCTCTCTCTCTGGTGGCGCTGGGCAGCGTGGCTCTCTCTCTGGCTTCTGCCCAGCACACTCCTTGTTCTTTGTCCTGTAGATCTCTCTCCCTCAGCTTTTTTCCAGGCTGCAGTCTCTCAATCTCTCTCACTGAGCAGGCAAAAGCGCCCAAAGTCCCACTACACTGATGGGGGGGCTTGACAGCACCTTAATGGTGTCACCCTACTGGCGGGTGGCAACCGGGTGCGGCACCTCGATAGAGAGGCAACTGTGCTGAATTTAAGATCCAATTCCTGATTCCAGGGGGGGGGGGCACTTGACCCACCTTGCCCCTACCTGCGGACGCCCATGGTTGCTGTATATTTTCACATGTAAGGAATTATTCATGCAGACTTGTAGAGTTATCAAAAAATGCGCTTTATTTATTTAATGTTCAAATCCACATTTATTACATTTTCACTGCTCTGTTTTAGGTAGTTTTAGTAAAACATGGATCCTGCTGCCACATTCTTCTTCTTTTTTTTTTTTTTTTTTAGCAAAATCAGCCGCTTTCACCCTGCTGCCCAATTAGCCAACTTTTTAAACCTTCTGGAGTTAAATTGACATTTTCAGCAGTACGCAAATCACCTGTTCCCCTCAGCGGTAATGTGATTAAAGGGTAACCTCTATAATGGGAAACAGGCTGACAAATGACAATTGAACAGCGCTAATCGGATTATGGAAAAGGCAGGATTCCCCCAGGTACAATGCATCACGACTTGTCACACAACCTACAAACTCACTTCTCCTGGCAGCAGCTCCAGAAAATTAAAATACAATTTAGGTAAGAGTCTCCACTACTAAGCATGTTAGCATGTAAAACCCGATCTCCGCATCCCGGCTCGTCCTGTACAACCGCCTGTAATTATTGTCACATCAGCCGGGGACACAAAGCAAATTTGTCAGGGCGCACATTAAACAACTTGCCAGGACGTATTACCGTTACCAGATCTCAGAACAATAAGGGAATGGGAAATTCAACACAGCGCAGGGCGAAACCAGCTACCAAATCAAGGAAAACGGTTCTGAAAAACTTATACGGGGCATCAGATCTGTGCTTTTGTTTGGGAAGATGAATTTCCTCTATTGGGAGTTTTGTGGTCCTTTTGGGCTCATTCGCACTCTGAAAAGCAATCTGCGGTGGATCAGTTTTTCAAGGGCATTTGATAAGAGGTGTGGAGGTGTGGAGGCGATATGTCATTCCTCGCTGCCTGTTTTAACCCTTAAAAATGCAGGATCACCATGCCGCAACCACATACATTTAATGTGCGCGCATGTGCATAGCATGTGCATAGCGTGACCCCATTCACTTAAATGGGTCGTGTTTGATCGGTGGTAGTGCCTACTGAATGGGACAAAGGGGTTATTTATGGCATGTGCCCCCCCATACCTCCCAACTTTTTAAGATGGGAATGAGGTGGTTTGGGATTGCTGTATACAGCGCTCCTAAACACCCCTGCCCATTGAAATGAATGGGCATTGCTGCCGAAGCGCCTGAAGCGCCGCAACATGGGCGGTTTTAACCCTTTCTTCGGGCGTTAGTTAAAAGCACCCCGCTAGCGTCCAAAAAGCGCCACTTAAAGAGCGCTAAAATGAGCAGCACTTTAGTGCTAACGCGGCAAGGCCCCAGTGTGAAAGGGGTCTAAGGCTCGATTCACATCTATGCATTTTGCTTTTGAGCATTTTGCAGTGCTTTTTGCAGTGCTTGCCGCGTTTTTGGACGAGCGATTTTGCCACGATTTTGCTGCGTTTTGCGTTTTTGTATTTTTTTATTTTTTTTTACACTGTGGTTGCTTAGCAACCAGCTATATACAGTGTAAAAAAAAAAAAAAAAAAAGCAAATCGCGGCAAAATCGTGGTAAAAACGCGGTAAAAACGCGGTACTTGCGTTTTGGATGCATATCCATTGACTTCTATTACATTTTATTAAACGCTGCATTTTGCATGAAAAAAGTCCCCGACCCTTTCCAAAAACGCAGAGGCACAAAAATGCATTGATGTGAACATTCCATAGGAACCCATGTTAAAAAATTTCCCTGCATTTCTGCAAAATGCAAAATGCATCAAAAAACGCGCAAGTGTGAATGGAGCCTTAAAGAGGAGTTCTGCCCCCCCCCCCCAAAAAAAAATATACAAGTCAGCAGCTACAAATTCTGTAGCTGCTGATATTTACTATTAGGGTACTTAAAATTAGGGTACTTAGAACAGAAAGTAAAATTGTCTTTTTCTTTTTTGGTTTATAGCGCAAATAATAAAAAAACGACAGAGATGATCAAATGGTGTAGTGGTTAGTACTCTCACCTAGCAGTAAAAAGGGTCCTTGGTTCAAATCCCAACCACGACACTACCTGCCTGGAGTTTGCGTGTTCTCCCTGTGCCTGCGCGGATTTCCTCTGGGCACTCTGGGTTCCTCCCACACTCCAAAGACATACTGGTAGGTTAATTGGCTTCTGTGTAAAGTGGCCCCAGTATATGAATGTGAGTTGGGGACCTTAGATTGTAATCTCCTTGAGAGTATGGACCGATATGAATGTATATGTACAGAGCTGCGTAAATTGACGGCGCTATATAAGTACCTTAAATACATTTAAAAAAAAGCTCTATTTGTGGGGAAAAAAAGGACATAAATTTTATTTGTGTACAGCGTCGCACGACCACGCATTTGTTATTTAACCCCTTCCCGCCGAGCATACGCACATCTGCGTACTCGGCTTTCGGGGGTTATACCGGGATGATGCCCGCAGCTGCAGGCATCATCCCGGTACCATTGTTTAGAGCGGGCGATTGGCTACCCAGGTATAACAACTGATGCGGGAGGCCCGATCGAACATCCGCCACTTCCGGCGGCTAGTGACAGACTGGAACGAAGACGGAAACGGCTTGGTTCCAGTCTCCTGGATGTAAACACGGAAGCGACGTCACTTCCTGTTTACTCGGCTGCCAATGGCGCCGGATTTTAATAAATATACAGTATTCAGATACACTGTTTTCGGTGATCTAAATACTTTGAAGTGCAAGGGAGGGATTTGGGGTCTTTTAGACCTCCCGATCCCTCCATAAAGAGTACCTGTTACCACCTATTACTGTCACAAGGGATGTGACAGCAATAAAAGTGATCAAATTTAAAAAAAAAACACAATTTAATTATCTAAAATTTAAATAAAATAAATAAGAAAAAAAAATTTTTTTAACATACCCCCTTCCCCGCGAGCTCGCGCAGCAAAGAAAACGCATACGGAAGTCGCACCCGCATATGTAAACAGTGTTAAAATCACACATGTGAGGTATCGCCGCGATCGTCAGAGCGAGAGCAATAATTCTAGCACTAGACCTCCTCCATAACCGTAAAACATTTTTAAAGCGTCGCCTATGGAGATTTTTAGGTACCGTAGTTTGTCGCCATTCCACGAGTGCGTGCAATTATAAAGCGTGACATGTTTGTTATCTATTTACTCGGCGTAACATCATCTTTCACACTATACAAAAAAATTGGGATAACTTTACTGTTTCCTTTTTTTTTTAATTCCCGAAAGTATCTTTTTTCTCAAAAAGTTGCGCTTAAAACACCGCTGCATAAATACCGTGTGACATAAAATATTGCAACAATCGCCATTTTATTCTCTAGATTCTCTGCTAATATATATATATATATATATATATATATATATATATATAAATGTTTTGGGGTTCTAAGTAATTTTCTAGCAAAAAATACGAATTTTAACTTGTAAACACCAAATGTCAGAAATAGGCTTAGTCATGAAAGGGTTAAAGTAACGCAGTACCGTATTACAAAAATAGGCCTGGTGAGGAATGGGGGTAAATCTTCCGGGGGTCAAGCGGTTAAAAAAAAAAAAAAAGTCTTGGACATTATTTCATCTCTATAATTATCTTGAAGTATGCTTGAAGTCCAGATTTAAAAATAAAAGACGTAACTACGATTTTATGTACTCTAAAGAACGTATAACGAATCTAGGATACTTCGGGACGAATAAACAGTTTGCTAAGACCTCTTTAAAGCAAGGTATTCCCGTCAAGCCTTCCTGATCCTCCTTTCAGAAAAGTAATAGAGGGAACGTCAATCATCTGGAAAGCAAACATTCCCTAAGAGTGTAAGTTCAGGCCGCTCTTAAAAGGTTAATGAGCGCAGGAGAACGCAGTAAAACCACAGCTATTTAAATGAGCCTTAAGAAGGTAAGTGGAGGCGTACTTGTCGAGCATTTAACAGGCCATTTTTCAGGACGGCTTTCCATAACAGCTAGGCCTTTCAGCGGAGGTCTGGCACTTACCCAAACCTTATTACTCTCCATTTTATCACAATAAACCACTCCGCGGTGACTGGTTGATACAACTCTTTTCGCTGGACCAACTCATAACGTCGTATCATCAAAGAAAGCATGCCACTTACTCGTGGCAGCACAAGCTGTTTCATTCTGTTTGGAAAAAAAAAAAAATTATGAGTGTTTCTGTATAAATGTACTTTCCCGTAGTTTTTTTTTAATATTGT
Source organism: Lithobates sylvaticus (assembly GCA_028564925.1). Taxonomy (NCBI): domain Eukaryota; kingdom Metazoa; phylum Chordata; class Amphibia; order Anura; family Ranidae; genus Lithobates; species Lithobates sylvaticus. The sequence goes on from CM053032.1 coordinate 21,469,230, forward strand.
CTTTTAAAAAAAATGCTTCCAATCACCTCTGGAAATTTGGTTTTGATGGGATGTGCTTCTAAAGCCCCGTACACACGATCGGATTGTTGGCCAACAAAACTGCGGACTTTTGTTTCCGAAGGGTGTTGGCCCAAACTTGTCTTGCATACAAACGGCAATTCCAACAAACACAAATGTAGTGACGTACTACGTTGTTTTTCAGCTCTTTAGCGCCACCCTTTAAGCTCCTTGTGCTAATTTCGTGTAAGTAGATATTTGGTGAGTGTTGATTCGCGCTTTTCATTTCACTCTTTTCAGTTCGTGCTTTTCATTTGTGAACGGCCGTTCGTCAACCAGCCATGTTGGCGGAATCGGAGGTCATAGTTCCATAGTTAGTAAGGTTGAATAAAGACACCAGTCCATCCAGTTCAACCTGAGTGAGTGTGGGTGCGTGTCTACAATTCTCCCTATCCCTATACATTGTGTCTCACAATTATCTGTATAATTCCAAATGTCCTTTTAATTATTTTTATTTTTTTAAAGATTCTATTTATTGTCTAGGACAGTGATGGCAAACCTATGGCACGCGTGCCACAGCTGGCACGCAGAGCCATCTCTGTGGACACACGAGAGGGTCCAGGACAGAGCTAGAGGTCTCTCTCTCCTCTCAGCCCCCCTCCCTCTCTTTCAGCCCCCTCTTTTTCCATCCCCCCTCTTTGTGTCCCCCTCTCTCTGTTCCCCCCCTCTCTCTCAGCATCTCTCTTGCACCCCTCTCTCTGTCCTCCTTCTCTTTGTCTGTTCCCCCTCTCTCACACCCCTCTCTCTCTGTCCCCCATCTCTCTCTCTCTCTGTCCACCCTCCCTCTCTCTGTTCCTCCTCTCTCTCAGCTCACCTCTCTCAGCATTTCTCTCACACCCCTTTCTCTCAGCACCTCTCCCTCTCTCTGTTGCCCCTCTCTCTCTCAGCATCACTCACACCCCCCTCTCTCTGTCCCCTCTCTCTCAGCCCCCCTCCCTCTCTCTCAGCCCCCCTCCCTCTCTGTTCCCCCTCTCGCTCTCTGTTCCCCTCTCTCTCAGCATATCTCACACCCCTCTCTCTCAGCCCCCCTCCCTCTCAGCATCTCTCTCACACCCCTCACTCTCGCTGTCCCCTCTCGCTCTCTCTCACACACCCCTCTCTCTCTCTCACACCCCCCTCTCTCTCACACAACCCCTCTCTCTCGCGAATTGCCGTGTTGGCACTTTGCAACACAAAACCAATGTATTTATTTCAGTTTGGGCACTCGGGCTCAAAAAGGTTTGCCATCACTGGTCTAGGATATTTGGTTTTGATGTGATGCTTCTAACTCTACTGCAGACCAATGGTCCAACTCATGTAATTTGCCAAATGGACTCCATGTGAAGGTGCTCCTTTCTTCTGATCATGCCACCAGCGATCCTAGCAATCATATATTTAATTCCTAATGTCCTGTTTTGTTTTTAAAATTCTATTTATTGTCTAGGAATTTGGGTTTTGATGTTATTGTTCTAACTCTACTGCAAACCAATGGTCGTACTCATGTGTTTTGCCAAAGAGACTCCATGTGAAGGTACTCCTTTCTCCTGATCATGCCACCAGCGCTCCTCGCAATCTCCATATAATTCCTAATGTCCTGTTTTTTTAATGATTCTATTTAATGTCTAGGAATTTGGGTTTTGATGTGATGCTTCTAACTCTACTGCAAGCCCATGGTCCAATTCATGTCTTTTGCCAAAGAGACTCCAGGTGAAGGTGCTCCTTTCTCCTGATCATGTCACCAGTGCTCCTCTCAATCATACGTATAATTCCAATATTTTTTATTTTTTTTTTTAAAGATTCTATTTATTGTCTAGGAATTTTGGTTTTCCTAATGTCTTGTATTTTTTTAATATTCTATTTAATAAAGTTGAATTCAAGTCTAGAAGTAAATAAGTTTAAACATTCTCCCACCTCTCCTAACACCTATACTAACTACCCTGTAGAACAGCCTTTTTCAACGTATTTCCTTTATAGGCTCTCTCCTCTCCCCGTCTGATAGCTCCAGCGGGTGGGGCCAAGATTCCCCCGCTGACATCAGCCGGGGAGGAGGGGAGGAGAGAGCTGGGAGTCACGTGATCGCCAGGAGACACTGAGAATACAGGTAGGAATGTTTTTTTTAAATAAAGCACAGGCACTAGGACACAGGTTGTTATCTAACAGAGGGGATGATATAAAGATCAGATCGTTTTGTGGCAGCGGGGAGAGGAGCAGAGCGTCACTAGTGAGAGCTGACAGGCAGGAAGGGCAGGGGGGAGGAGGACACAGGAGAGCTCCCGATGACGTAGGCACGTAAACTGACCACGGTGTCAGGGCTCAGCAGCCATGATATAACATGGTCAGTTTACAGGGGGGGGGGGCATAGCCAGGCAGGATCAGCCAGGTATTTCAGGTGATAGAAGGGGCCAAATTACACAGCACAAGCACTGCGCTGTAAAACAAGCCTAAGCCCTGGTTCACATTGGAGCGATTTGGTATGCAATTTGACATGTCAAATCGTTGTCGGCATTGGCACCGTCGGATACCCAAAAGTAGTTTGTGTATTACTTTTGGTGACTTCAGGGTGTGATTTCCATAGACATCTGTGCAGCAACCCGCAGATGTCTCTGAAATCGCCGTCGTACTCGGGATTGACATGCAGGAATGAAATTGTGCGAGTTCAGCTGAACCTACACTTAAGGGAAGAGGATCCATTTTTTTTTTTTAGGTTAACTTCACTGGAACTAAGGGGCCAAGCCCAACCCCTGAAAAACAACCCCACACTATAATCCCCCCTTCACCAAATGATTTGGACCAGAGCACAAAGCAAAGTCATAGATGAGACGAGTTTGTCAAAGACATAGATGAGCGAGTTTAGGGTGGAGGAACTTGACTGGCCTGCACCTCAACCCGATGGAACACCTTTGGGATGAATTAGAGTGGAGACTGCAAGCCAGGCCTTCAACATTAGTGACTGACCTCACAAATGTGCTTCTGGAAGAATGGTCAAACATTTCCATAGACACCCTCCTAAACCTTGGGGACAGCCTTCCCAGAAGAGGTGAAGCTGTTATAGCTGCAAAGGGTGGGCCAACTCAATATTGAACCCTACGGACTAAGACTGGGATGCCATTAAAGTTCATGTGCGTGTAAAGGCAGGCGTCCCGATACTTTTGGTAATATAGTGTAGATGGCAAAAAAAACTGACAGGGTTATAACCCTCATTTACTTTATCCAAATTGATGGTGATGGTCAGGTGTCTTCAACTTCTGGTCATGCAGTGTAGGTGTATGGATGTCCCACATGCAAGCACAGTACCATCTTCATATGCAAGTCATGTAAATATTCAGCAAGATAACAAAGGCAATAGGGTAACAATCAAGCCCTGTAGAATATATTTTAATCATTAGCGCACATAATAAATAGACGTCCCTTGTGGCCCGCTTTGGCAGAGCTTTACCACTTTCCCTCTCATTCTTATCCAGCTGCTGCTAAAGTCCTTCACTCGTCGTCGTTTCCCCGATATTTCCCCGCTAAATGAGCGAGTTCAGAGAAACGGCTTGCAGTTTGCTTCCTGCTATTCAGCAAACTAATTTCACAGCCCAAAATACCTGAAGAAAAGCACAATGGTGGATCCCAGGGGCTATGACCTACTGTTGTAAGAATTCTAGGCAACGGTAAGCAAAAAGCCGCACAAAAAAAAAAAGGTCGTTTACAAAGCTACAAAATCCTTGTCACAGATACATGAAGATGCATTGTATAAAGTGAACACTTCATTGAGCTTGTTAAAGGGACACTGCAGTCAAAATAAGCAATCAAACCTTTATATTCATACAAAGAGTATAGCCAGGGCCACTGATGGGGGGGGGCACCAGTAGTCCTGTAGGGAGCCCGGGCACACAGGGGGGCCCCAACATAGGGTGCCCACATGTCCCGGATATAGTATGCATAGCATACTAGCTAATTATGTATCACTTACCTGAGATCGAAGCCTCGGCATCGGTCCTTTTCTCCCCCTCCGACCGCCGACATGTTCTCCCGGAGTGACTTCCGGGTATCGCGGCTCTCACTCCGCGCATGCGCATGAGAGCGGCACAGTACAACTGAAGCATCGGCATATAGCGCTGTTACTTCAGTTGACGCAAGTGCGCATGTGCCGCATGACGTCGGCACATGCAAATACAGGGATATCTCCTAAATCGTGCAGGTTTAGGAGATATCCTTGTAAGCTACAGGTAAGCCTTAATATAGGCTTACCTGTAACCCAAAGTTGTAAACGAGGGTTTACAACCACTTTAATATACGCTTATTGTGATTTTTATTACCAAAAATATGTAGAAGAATACATATCGGCCTAAACTGAGGAAAATTTTGCTTTTTTTTTATATAACATGGGGATATTTATTATAGCAAAAAATACAAAATATTGTGTTTTTTTTTTTTTTTTTAATTGTCGCTCTTTTTTTGTTTATAGCGCAAAAAATAAAAATGCAGATATGATCAAATGCCACCAAAAGAAAGCTCTATTTGTGGGAAAAAAAGGACATCAATTTTGTTTGGGTACAGCACCTGAAGCGGCTAAGGGGGTAATTAAATTCACTTGGTGTCCTATGTGCATTAAAGCGGTTCTGCACTCTGTATATATATTTTTTTTTTTTTGGGGGGGTATACAAAGGATGCTTACCTGTTCCATCTTCCATCTCGATCGCCGCCGGTTTTCGTCCGATGAAGTTCCTCATCTTCTTCTTTTGTGCTGGGGGCCATCTTGCCTGTGGGCATGTGAAACCCCCACAGGCACTTTAGATGGCCCAGCATGCACCGCCGTTACTCGCGCGTGCGCAGTAACGGCACATCTGCCGACATCTCACGAGATTTCGGAAGATGTGTCCGAAATCTCGCGAGATTTCGGAAGATGTCCGCACTGACTCCTGGGAACAATGACACCAGATCCCAGGAGACAGTGCGGCCTGACGACGATCGACGCAGAGACCCCTCCCACCGCCGAAGAGAGAGAAGACCGGAAGTCATCAATTACAAGGTAAGTAAAAAAAAAAAAAAAAACACATTTCATTTAGTACTCTTTGCCTGATTTGGAAGGCAAAGAGATTTACTAAATGAAATGGGTGCAGAACCGCTTTAAGGCCTAATTCACACCTGTGCATTTTTAGTGCTTTTTGCATATTTTCTCTACAGAATGTGTTCCATTGGAAACCATGTTAAATGGATGTAGTGCAAATCTGCAAAATGCAAAAAGCACTAAAAATGCACAGGTGTGAATCAGGCCTAAATCAGCCTCAGAACCTGTCATATCATATGTGTTCGGGTTTAAAGGGATGAGGTGGCAACCCTAGGGGGGGGCCTGCCAGGTAGACTGTATGGGGGCCCCGTGATTTCTAACAGCAGCCCTGAGTATAGCCAATTAAATCACTACCTAACCCAGCTGATAACCTGCTTATCTGGGAACCCCTGTTTATGATGCAGGTGAGCAATTCCCAAACACGCCCATTGGAAGTTCCTTGCTGCCTCCCCTTGATGTAAAAAATAAGAGACATGAAGTTCACATACTAATTAGATTCACACCTGCGATCTGAGTTCCCGCTCGCAATTTTTGTTGTGTGTTTTTCTCGCTATCCCGCGTGTCACGCATAGGACAGCCCATTCACTTCTAATAGGTTGATCTATGCGCATGTGTCGTCCAAAAGAAGCTCCTGCTCCTTTTTTTGGATGACAAGATCAGCGCAATTTTTAAACGCGCTAGTTTACGCGTGGTTTTGTACTGCGGCATTCGCGGCAGGAGCGCACTGCGTTTGGTTTGCTATTAAGAATAATGGCACACAAGAAAATGCGTTGCACCTTTTGCCGTGATTTGTGAACAGGCCTTGGGGCTCGTTGACACAAGCTTTGCTCTCTGAAAAGCTTTTGACAGCTGTTGAGGAGGTGTTATATCACCTCCTCACCGCCTGCTTTAACCCCTTGAACCACGCATTAGCCCACCACAGTTGCCTGCGTCGCACGCGGCTGCAGGGTGTTTGCAGAGTGGCCTTATTCACTTTGAATGAGTTGTGTTCTAAAGCAGAGGGTACAGGTCAAATCGCATGACATCCTATTGCAGGCAGAGTTCAAATTGATGCGCCGCCGACTTTGCAGTGCCGCATTGATTTGAAAAAGTAGTACATGCGCTACTTTTGGCGATTTCGGGTGCAAATTTAATAAAACTTTGTGCATGAAGCCGCACAGATGTCTTCAAAGTCGCATCTAAAGTTGCACTGAGATGCGGCTTTGAAAACGCACAATTTCAAAGCCGCACTCAAGGGGCTAAATCCTATGTGGCTTTTCACACCACTGCGTTACAGGTGCAGTGCGTTTAGAAAAGTCTTGCATGCTGCATCTTTTCAAAACCGCACCAAAAACGCAGCTTCCTACTGGAATGAATTAAAAATCGTGGTAAAAACACACCATGATTTTGTGCGAGTTTTTGAGTCACATGTCCATCTTTCACAGGTGCAGGCCACCCAAAAATGCACCAAAAACGCACAGCAAACGCATGTGAAACACAGCAAAATCGCGATTTTGCTACAGAGCAGTGTGAAAGTGTGCAGAGCAGTGTGAAATGGTCGAAAATCAAATGACTATTCAAAGTCAAAGTTCAATTTTCTAACAAAAAATCGCTCAGAATTCGACATGTGTATGGCCGGTATCTAACCGCAGCAGAGAAAAATCTGGTCTCTTTTTGCCACCTTCTGGACAGTATTTGACACTGCAGTTTGGTAATGCTGCAGCTGCACACCTGGCCCTAATCAATAGTGTTTAAATTGGAAGTAGTAGAGCATACAGGTGGCACCTGATCAAAGGTTTCTGAACACTGGGTACTTGGATCTGATTGGATCGGAGGACCAGATAACAAGCTTTAAAACCACTTGCTGATCACCTAACTGGTAGCAGCTAGCTGCCATAACCCTGGTATCGTTTTTTCCCTTAGGCATCCGGCTTTTAGATAAAAGTGATCCCAGCGACGGATTCACCACAAGATCACTTTTATAGGCGGCAGGAGAAGTGCCCCACCCCTCCCGCCGCTTCCCGGTTGTTTTTGAGCTTACCGGAGCCGTCGGTAAGCCCAGAACTGGTCGGATGCGGCTGATGGATAGGCAGGAAGTCGAGTGAGGCCAAGATAGCCCCCACTCGGCTCTATGCCCTTGGAGGATCGGCGCGACCTCCGACGTCACTTCCAGTTCTCGGGCTCAAAGACGTGAATTTTTTTTTTTTTTAAGTCAAAGTGTGAAAAAAATATATATTTTTTTTCCTTTTGCTTTTAAAGCGGTTCTGCACACACAATTTTTTATTTATTTTTTCTAACAGTTTAAAATGTCATTCTTCTTAATGTCACACTCACTTTTATGGGTCCTTTCCGGTCTCCATGTACGTTTTTCAATCAAATTTTAACTTATAATAATTATGAACAAGAGTTTTCATCTTGCTTGTGGGCATTTGAAGCCCACAAGCAATCACTTCCTATTTCCAGTAATGTGTATGCATCAGCATGTTCCCGCGCATGCTCAGTGGCAACTGAGCAGGGCGGCGTAAATATCTGTTGCCATCACAATGGGTGGCGTCTTAGGAAGTTCCCGCCCCCGTTGTGATGTGAAGCGTCACGTCCGTTGAAATCCCGCAAGATTTCGCGTCGGCTCTCCGCACTGACTCCTGGGATGAATGACACGAGATCCCAGGAGACAGTGCGGCGGGGACAGGAAATGATGCGGATTCCCGCAAAATCTCCGCCCACAGTCGCAGCCAGAGAACAAAGGGAATATACACAAGGCCACCGATTTAAAGGTACGCTCAAAAAAAAAAAAAATGTCCATTGAGCCTTCTGGGCTAGATTTGGAAACAAGTGAGCTTAAGGCCCCTTTCACACTGGGGCGTTTTTCAGGTGGTACAGCGCTAAAAATAGCGCCTGTATACCGCCTGAAAAAAATACGGCCCCATTCACTCCAGTGTGAAAGCCGGCGGGCTTTCACACTGGAGCGGTGCGCTAGCAGGACGGCTAAAAAAGTCCTGCTAGCAGCATCTTTGGAGCGGTATAGGAGCGGTGTATTCACCGCTCCTATACCGCTCCTTCCCATTGATTTGAATGGAGAAACCGCGGTAATACCGCAGCAATACCACGGCAAAGCGCCGCTACGGCGGCGCCCTGCGGGGGGTCTTTAACCCTTTTTCGGCCGCTGTGGCCGAATACCGCGGCTAAAACTAACTATATTTAGCGCTGCTTTACTGTCACCGCGGCTCCCGCCCCAGTGTGAAAGGGACCTTAATAGGAAAAATGTGCGCAGAACCGCTTTAAGGGTATTCGAGAGATCTGGGGTCTTTTTGACCCCAGAGCTCTCAATAAAGAGGACCTGTCATGTTTATCTATATTACAAAGGATGTTTACATTCCTTATAATAGGAATAAAAGTGATAAAAGAAAATAAATAAATAAAGGGACAGTGTAAAAATAAAAAGTAAAATAAATAAGAAAAAAAAAAAGTAAAACGCCCCATCCATCTGTGCTCACGCGTAGAAGCGAACGCATACGTAAGTCACACCCACATATTTGAACGCCATTCAAACCACACACAGCTAGCTGCTGCCATAACCCCGAGTTATTTAACTGTAAAGTCGTGACGTACATTTCCAGTTTGGTGGTCGGCATAGCTGCTTAAGCAATCACTTTCTAAGCCCCCGTACACACGGTCGGAAATTCCGACCACATGTCCGATTTTATCCGACACTGGTGTTGCATACACACGGTCGGACAAAGTTGTCGGAAAATCCGATCATTCTGAACGTGGTGACGTTCGTTGCGTACGACGGAACTACGTGGAGGCTAGTAGCCAATAGCTTTGGTCTCATAATTTGATCTGAGCATGTGTGGCACTTTGTCCGTCGGAATTCTCTACACACGATCGGAAAAAGTCCGATCGGATTTTGTTGTCGGAAAATTTGAGAGCAGGATCTCAAATTTTTTCCTTCGGAAATTCCGACGGAAACAGTCCGATGGAGCCCACACACGGGCGGATTTTCCGGCAACATGGTCCGATCGGACATTTTCCGTCGGAATTTCCGACCGTGTGTATGGGGCATTAGAGGCTGGAAATTCTATATACTTTTTGTTGCCCCATAGGACGGTCATAGATGGCCTGGTCACTGTGGGCATCCTTGTACATATATATTGCAATAAAAAAAATTGGGATGATTCCATTGTACCATTTTTTGTTACCATGTAATATCTCGAAGTGCAGACAGTATATGTTTAAGATATAACAGAACTCACTACAATATGTAACCTTTCACACATCTGCCCTCTTATTTTGCTGAGCACAAAGTTGCCTAGCTTTATACTGTGATATAACTTTGATTCTGGTTATGGAAAGGTGAAAGGGTCGAAGGGTTAGATAACTCACAAAGGTTTTTTTTTAAGCTCCTCTATAGCAATAGGTTGAATTTGGATTTTGAAGGCAATCGTCAAAGCACGAAGAAACCCTTCTGGCCCTCAGTGGAGACACTAGCTGCTGTTATCTATAATAAGAATCTGCTGGTGGCATGTTCTGTTCTCTCCAACCACACAGTACGTCATTTAGAATAATTCCCAAGAATGCCTTTGATAATGGTGGTCTATTGGTGTTGCTTCACCCTTGTTTTCCAGATTGCTCTGAATAAATCTGACCATACCTAGGATGACTGTCAGCGGCATGAGGTACATTAGAGCTAATTTGTGGATAATCATTGTCCCTCTTCCTGATCATTATCTGTCTGGATATTGATAAGTGATCTGGCGGCATAATGACTGTAGTGGTATACCTCTCTTCCCATGCAATCCAGAAGTCTGCACCTGCTAGTAGCTGCTGCATCCCCACAATACCACCAGATCTGCACGTCTATGGTTGGACTAAAGCCAGCCATATATGGATCAAAATTTGGCCAATTCAACAGGGACGGACCCAGTTTCGACATATGTATGGGCAGGCTGATCATTAGACATGTGCACAATAGAAAAATTTGTTTAGTTTCGTTTAGTTTCTGTTCGTTTCCGTTGATTCGTAATTTCGTAAGTCGTCGGTGTTCATATTCGCAACGATTCGTAAATTCGTAAGTCGTCGGTGTTCATATTCGCAACGATTCGTAAATTCGTAAGTCGTCGGTGTTCATATTCGTAACGATTCGTATTTTCGTAAGAGTTATTCTTTCGTTGATTCGTTTATTCGAAATTCGGACGCATTCGTATTTTCGTAGATTTACTTACATTCGTACTTTCGTTAGATTGATTTATTCGTACTTTCGTAACATTGTTTTCGTAGATTCGTAATCGGAGCATAATTCATAATTTTATGTAATGTGTATGCTATTATTACATTGTAAGAGACAGGGAAAATTACGAATCGAAAAAAAAAGTTACGAATGTACGAATTTTTTCGTTCAATCCATTCGAAGCACGTTAAGCAGCGCCATTGTAAGGGACACGGAAAATTACCAATTCAACAAAAAAAAAAAGTTACGAATGTACGAATTTTTTCGTTCATTTTGATTTTCGTTGTTCCTGTTTTCGTTTTTCGGATTTTCTTCTTTCGTAGTTTTGTTGTTTCTAATTTGGTTATTTCGGATTTTCATTGTTTTTCATATTCGTTGGATTCGATAATTCGTTATTCGTTAAAATTTTTAGCGAATCATTCGTACGTAACGAATGAACGAATATAACGAATTTTAACGGAAAACGAATAAAAACTAAACGAATTGCAGATGTCTACTGATCATACAGAAGTCTACCGATTGATTTCCTAACAAGCAGACTATCCATTTTCAGTGTGATCTGACTGCAGGGAAAAGGCTCCCCACCATCATAACACAATAGCACAGCTGGAGTGATCCCCCTGTCCACCTCGAATGTGGGGATGGGGGAATCAGATAAGTTGCTCTTTTTTCGTTCAACCCATTGGTTGAACGGAGAAAAAAATATTAATGTATGACCAGCTTAAAGATGCCTACAAACATTGGATACCTACAAAAGTGCCTACAACCATTAGATGCCTTCAGAGGTGGAGACAAGATGGCTACAACCATTAGATACCTACAAAGGTGCCTATGGTTGGAGTAAAGATGCCTACAAATATTACGTAGATACCTTCAAAGGTGCGTATGATTGGTGTAAAGATGCCTACAACTATAGATATCTACAAAGGTGTCTACAACCATTAGATTCCTACAAAAGTGCCTATGGTTGGAGTAAGGATACCTACAACCATTAGATAGCTACAAAGGTGCCTATGGTTGGAGTAAAGATGCCTAAAACCATTAGATACCTTCAAAAGTTCCTATGGTTGGAGTAAAGATTCCTACAAACATTACATACCTTCAAAGGTGCCTACAAACATGCCTATGGTTGGAGTAAAGGTGCTTACAACCATTAGATACCTACAAAGGTGCCTACAAACAATAGATAGCTACAAACGTGCCTAATAGAAGGCTGCAAAAAAAGTTTACATGGTAAAATCATTATTCTACAGGGTTTAAATAATAGAGGGCTTTTCATTGCGGGAAGCGATAATACAGCTTTATTGAATATAGGAGGGAGCTAAAAGGACAGGCATAGTTCAATGCCTTTAACAATAGTAGAAGAGAGAAGGGCCGGCAACTCCATTTCCATATCGAATGTGAATACTTTTATTGGCGCATGTTAAAAATACAAAATCAGACGCGTTTCGGCACACCGCCTCGAACACTGTCATGCAGGTCTAGCGGCTTGCATGGTAAATTACCATTGCGGTGGTATGGGGTGTTCAGAGAATGGGAGATTTCAACTAAGAAAGCATCAGGTATTTACCAATGCCTGGGGTCCACTGCTGTCTTCTCACACCCAGTCCTTCTTGTCGCTGTGGATCCCCAGTGCTGCCATCTTGGATACAGTAGCTGACTGTGGCTTCCTGAGAAGCCACAGACGGCTCCCCACTGCGCATGCACAACCTCACATGCTTTGTGAGTGATCCTACAGTCTCTGGGGACATGTGACGTGTCCCGGACAGCTGCTCGAGGGGTGGGGCAGGGCAAAGGGCATCATTCTCACCTAGATAAGGATTGGGGAAGTGGGAGCATTTACCAATAAAAATCAATACTCACACCCCCACACCCAAAAGAAACCAGGCCTGGAGGGAGGGAGCAAACCAGCGGGACTTCACTTCTTGAGAGGAGTTCCTCTTTAATACATTTTTATTTTCAACCATTTATAGACTTGTGGCGCTTTCATCCCTCACGATTTCGTTGGCCCGTTTCATTTTAGTGACTGCAGCTTATTGACTACAGTCACTGTTCGGCTTACCTTTTTTGTTGAGCCAGGTGGTGCTCGCAGGGCCACCTATGGGTTAAATTCCAGCCAACTCACAAAGGAATGGACCAAAATCCATGCTGTGTATGGCCAGTTTGACAGGCCTTGGTTCAGTTCCCACCAGGAGCATTCTCAGCCAGGGATGTCTTAATGCATGGGCAAGCCTGGGCACTGTCCAGGGGCCCCAGGTACAGTGAGGACCTATGATAGTCTTGCATTATATCATACTTGCCAACTGTCCCAGGTTTTCCCGGGCCAGTCACGCTTTTTTACTAAGCTGTCCCAGGATGGCCGTGTCCTGAGCAGCAACCTGGAAGCTGCACTGTGCCCTCCTGATCCCAGTATTCTGCCCTCCTGACCCCCCTGTACTGTGCCCTTCTGCCTCCACCCAGGGGCTTTGCTAAGTCTACAAAAGATCTATGGCTAGAGCCCATAGCAGCGTAGTAAAGAAAGTCCTACGCTTGGGCGGGCATACACATGTATATACAGTAATATACGTGTGTGTGTGTGTGTATATAACCCCAGAGAGCCCCCACTTACATCAGGGTCCCCAGAGAGCCCCCCTTACATCAGGGTCCCCAGAGAGTCTCCTCCTTACATCAGGGTCCTCAGAGAGCCTCCCCCTTGCATCAGGGTCCCCAAAGAGCCCCCCACTTACATCAGGGTTCCCAGAGAGCCCCCCTTACATTAGGGTCCCCAGAGAGCCTCCCCCTTAAATCAGGGTCCCCAGAGAGGGTCCCTAGAGAGCCTCCCCCTTGCATCAGGGTCCCCAGAGAGCCCCCCCCCCACTTACATCAGGGTCCCCAGAGAACCTCCCCTCCCCTTGGGGACACCAGCAGAGACTCGGGCTATGGGCCCCAGATTCGGGGCTATTGCCCCAAAAGCCACTCCCCTAGCGACGCCACTGCCTCCACCCCTGTACTGTGTCCTTTGTGATTTGATTAGTTTTTGATTTATGGAATGCTTTTTGTTTTAAAATCAATTTTATTGAACGAACAAATAAATAAATAAATGCTTAATTCCATCAACTATGAGAGTAGGTGCATACTGGTAGGGGCCAAGTGCATTACTTTACCCAGTGGCCCATGATGATATTAAGACGGCCCTGTTCTCAGCATGGCATTTGCATGTATTCTCTGTTGGCGTGGGTTACATTTGGGTAACCTATTATATTCCTAAAATCTAAAAACACACACTGGTGGCTTAATTGGCTTCCTTCCAAAAAGATGTCCCTCTTTCTCTTCCTGGGAGGTGTGCAGATGGCTAGAGCACTCTGTAAAGGGCTCCAGTCTAATAACACGGTGCTATATACACTAGATGCTATAAAAATAAACCTATACAAACAATGTCTGTACTGTGAAATACTGCTGACTAATGATAAAAAAAAATAATACAATGGACCTTTTAGAGTTGCTACTTGTGTTAGTAAAAGTTCACTTGAGCAGTTCTAAAATCTCTGAATCCACCTGGGTGACGTGAAGTGGAAAACAGTCGAGCAGCAAGGTACTAATTTAAGAGGAAATTACAACCTTTTAAACTTTTCATCGTGTGGTTCCAGGGCACATAACACACCTCACGCATCATTCCTGGAACTGATGACCGGCCCTATTTATTTCCCTCTGTCCCCTGGAGGAGACTGAACTCGGTCAGGAAGCAGGTAACACACAGTAAATAGACACATTAACTCTCTGTACCTCTAGGTAGTGTTTACGTCTTTGAGTGACAGAAGATCTACCTGTGCATCTTGCAGGCTTTGTACACTATACTGAATTAGTAAAGCTGGCCATAATTTTTCTACTGGTTAGTGGGGTCAAATCGACATTCAGTTTTGACCACAGCGATGAGAATTTTTTCGAAGGAGCAGAATGGGGAATTTTTAATTTTCCCAACAGTGTATGAGGTTTTATTTTGGGAAATTACATTCATACCAAAATTGAATGTTAAAATTTTTATTTATTTTTTTATAATATATGTGAAGTCTCTGTTGGCATCATCAAGTAGGTACTGATAAGATTTTAATTTTTTTCAAAAATCTCTATATGGCCCGCTTGTTGTCCATGGTTTTGAAATGGGATGTCCAACAAGCTCATAAAAGAGTGATGGTCAGGAGTCCTCAACTTTTGGCCATTTAGTATAGCTGCATAAAGTACAGCTTGTTGTTCATGGTTTTTAATTGAAGTTTCCAACAAGATCATAAAGGTGCGATAGTCTGGTGCCCTCAAATTTTGGCCTTTATAGCAGGGGCGTTGCTAGGTCTACAAAAGATCTGGGGTTAGAGCCCATAGCAGCGTAGTAAAGAAAGTCATACGTTTGGGTGGGCATACACATGTATATACAGTAATATACATGTGTGTGTGTATATCCCCAGAGAGCCCCGCACTTACATCAGGGTCCCCAGAGAGCCCCGCACTTACATCAGGGTCCCCAGGGAGCCCCCCACTTACATCAGGGTCCCCAGAGACCCCCCACTTACATCAGGGTCCCCAGGGAACCCCCACTTACAACAGGGTGCCCAGAGAACCCCCCCACTTACATCAGGGTCCCCAGGGAGCCCCCCACTTACAACAGGGTGCCCAGAGAACCCCCCACTTACATCAGGGTCGCCAGGGAGCCCCCCACTTACATCAAGGTCCCCAGAGAGCCTCCCTTACATTAGGGTCCCCAGAGAGCCCCCTTTACATCAGGGTCCCCAGACAGCCTCCTCCTTAAAATCAGGGTCCCCAGAGACCCTCGCCCTTGCATCAGGGTCCCCAGAGAGCCCCCCACTGACATCAGGGTCCCCAGAGAGCCCCCCACTTACATCAGGGTCCCCAGAGAGCCTCCCTTACATTAGGGTCCCCAGAGAGCCCCCTTTACATCAGGGTCCCCAGAGAGCCCCCCACTTACATCAGGGTCCCCAGGGAGCCCCCCCACTTACAAAAGTGTGCCCAGAGAACCCCCCACTTACATCAGGGTCCCCAGGGAGCCCCCACTTACATCAGGGTCCCCAGAGAGCCCCCCACTTACATCAGGGTCCCCAGAGAGCCTCCCTTACATTAGGGTCCCCAGAGAGCCCCCTTTACATCAGGGTCCCCAGAGAGCCCCCCACTTACATCAGGGTCCCCAGGGAGCCCCCCCCACTTACAATAGGGTGCCCAAAGAGCCCCCCACTCATATCAGGGTCCCCAGAGAGCCCCCCAATCATATCAGGGTCCCCAGAGAGCCCCCCACTTACATCAGGGTCCCCAGAGAGCCCCCCACTTACATCAGGGTCCCCAGAGAGCCCCCCACTTACATCAGGGTCCCCAGAGAGCCTCCCTTACATTAGGGTCCCCAGAGAGCCCCCTTTACATCAGGGTCCCCAGACAGCCTCCTCCTTAAAATCAGGGTCCCCAGAGACCCTCCCCCTTGCATCAGGGTCCCCAGAGAGCCCCCCACTTACATCAGCGTCCCAGAGAACCTCCCCTCCCCTTGGGGACCCCTGCAAAGACTCTGGGCTATGGGCCCCCAGATTCGGGGCTATAGCCCCAAAAGCCACCCCCTACCGACGCCACTGCTTTATAGTATAGCTGCATACAGCTTGTTGTCCATGTTTTTTAATTGAGGTTTCCAACAAGATCATAAAGGTGTGATAGTCTGGTGCCCTCAACTTTTTTGGGTTTTCAGAATGTTTCTTCTATTTTCTAATAGTTATTGGGGTAAAATCAACATTTGTCTTTGACAATGACGATGAGAAATTTTGAAGGAGCAGGATGGAAATTTATTCTGAAACAAACAAATTTTCTTTTGAGAAATTCCATTAATAGCAAAATTAAATGTTAAAACCAAATGAAATGGTGACGACATTCATCAAGTGTCTGTTGTTGGCATTACTGATGGTACCGATGAGATTTTTATTATTTTTTTTCCAGTTGGATGTCCCCAACTGTTTTGGTTTTCAGCACATTTCTTGTTTTTCTAATAGGTAATGGGGACAAATTGAAGTTCATTTTGGCCATAGGGACGAGAAATTTTGAAGGACTAGGATGAACATTTTAACTGTAATTTGAAATTCTAACTGTAAATTTTGTTTTTATTTGGGAAAAATTGTACATATTGTAATACCCACTTTCTAGGCACAAATAGTACCAGTTCCATACGAATGGAAATCCATTCAAGTATATGCTGGACAAAAAGGGCTTTGAATGAAATTAGTTGACTCAACGATGGCAAGCTCAAGCTTTCTGATGACATTTTCTGACGACCGCAGTCTGGACCTGGACCTATCGACAGTCCTGTCCCGACCACCAGGATCGTGCCTTTCAATTTACTCAAGTTAAAAAGCGGGCGATTCGCTGCTAGGACAGTCCCGCATCGTAGCAACCAATCACCTCCTTCTTAATTTGAAAAGTTGGGCAGCTCCCACCCTCTTTCCACACTAGTTGGACCTCCCGTCCCCTGCCCTGTTATATAAGGTAAGACTGAGACAGGATATGTGATTTAAAGGGGGGGGGGGGGGCTGAGGACACTAACATAAAGAGAGGACACTAATGTAAAGAGGGGGACTATAATGAAAAAAGGGAGGAACTGCGTTCTGAAAGGGGGACTGAGGACACCGATGTAAAAGGGGGGGGGGGTGTGATGTGAAGCACAAAGAGGAGATTTGAACCCCTGCTGCAGGTTCTGATCTAGGGGGTGCTGGGGCGGGGGTACATCCCTCCAGACTGTAGTTTTGCTCCCCTCGGGTCTCTGAGAGAGCATCCGCTGATCCATGCTCCAGTTTGACATTTGATGTAAGGAGGGACCCTGGCATGGGTGTCCGCAGAACTTTTTTCAGGGGGGGGGCATCATTTTAGGGTCACCCATGCACCGCCCCTTTTCGACAATGTCATTATCACATTACCATGGTCAGAGACTGCAGACGTAGTACAGTCCCTAGGATAAGTAATGGATAATGGCCAACAGGCCCTCTTACCAGACCCAGCAAAACTACAGCAGTGATCACTCCAGCTGTGCTAAATTTAAGATCCGATCCCTGATTCCAGGGGGGGCACTTGACCCCCCTTGCCCCTACCTGCGGACGCCCATGGACCCTGGTATGGACATTTGATGTAAAGGGGCAGTTTGATAAGGGAGATTAATGTAAGGGAGACTCTGATGGGGGCAAGTGTTGTAAGGGGGACACTCTGTTGGGGCCACTTGGTGTAAGGGGGGACTCTAAAGGTGACATTTGATTTAATGCATAGCTCCCTGAACCAGTTGTATTTTGCACAGTGTAAAGTCGAGACCTTTGTTCTTTGTATTGTAAACCTTTAATAAAAATAACTGAAACATAAAAAAAAAAAGTATTATATAAAGTCTAAGATTTTGAGATGAGAAAGGCGTATTACCACACTTAACCAAGCAAATAAATTGTAGCCAACATCAGGAGGGGATATTGGTCCATGAATGTAACAAGAGGAGGAATTATCAAGTAAATCAGAATATTTAATGTATAGCTCCCGGAACAAGTTGTATTTTGCACATTGTAAAGTCGAGACCTTTGTATTGTAAACCTTTAATAAAAATAATTGAAATATAAAGGTGACATTTGATGCAAGGGGGGCACTATGATGGAGACATTTTGTTGTAAGGGGGGACCCTAAAGGTGACACTCTGATAGGAAAAGTTGATGTAAGGGGGCACTCCAATGGGTACAGTTGTTGTAAGGGGGCACTCTGATAGGGACCCTGATGTAAGGAGGCACTCTGATGGAGACACCTGATGTAAGGGAGGTACCCTGATAGGGGCCCTGTTGTAAGGGTCGTACTTTGATGGAGGCCCTGATGTAAGGGTGGTACTCTGATGGGGACCCTGATGTAAGGGTGGTACTCTGATGGGGACCCTGATGTAAGGGTGGTACTCTGATGGGGACCCTGGTGTAAGGGTGGTACTCTGATGGGGACCCTGATGTAAGGGTGGTACTCTGATGGGGACCCTGATGTAAGGGTGGTACTCTGATGGGGACCCTGATGTAGGGGTGGTACTCTGATGGGGGCCCTGCTGTTAGGGTGGTACTCTGATGGGGGCCCTGATGTAAGGGTTGTACTCTGATGGGCCCTGATTAAGGGTGGTACTCTGATGGGGGCCCTGATGTAAGGGTGGTACTCTGATGGGGGCCCTGATGTAAGGGTGGTACTCTGATGGGGGCCCTGATGTAAGGGTGGTACTCTGATAGGGACCCTGATGTAAGGAGGCACTCTGATGGAGACACCTGATGTAAGGGAGGTACCCTGATAGGGGCCCTGATGTAAGGGTGGTACTCTGATGGGGACCCTGATGTAAGGGTGGTACTCTGATGGGGACCCTGATGTAAGGGTGGTACTCTGATGGGGACCCTGGTGTAAGGGTGGTACTCTGATGGGGACCCTGATGTAAGGGTGGTACTCTGATGGGGACCCTGATGTAAGGGTGGTACTCTGATGGGGACCCTGATGTAGGGGTGGTACTCTGATGGGGGCCCTGCTGTTAGGGTGGTACTCTGATGGGGGCCCTGATGTAAGGGTTGTACTCTGATGGGCCCTGATTAAGGGTGGTACTCTGATGGGGGCCCTGATGTAAGGGTGGTACTCTGATGGGGGCCCTGATGTAAGGGTGGTACTCTGATAGGGACCCTGATGTAAGGAGGCACTCTGATGGAGACACCTGATGTAAGGGAGGTACCCTGATAGGGGCCCTGATGTAAGGGTGGTACTCTGATGGGGACCCTGATGTAAGGGTGGTACTCTGATGGGGACCCTGGTGTAAGGGTGGTACTCTGATGGGGACACTGATGTAAGGGTGGTACTCCTGTGGGGACCCTGATGTAAGGGTGGTACTCTGATGGAGGCCCTGATGTAAGGGTGGTACTCTGATGGGGACCCTGATATAAAGAGGAACTCTGATAGGGACACCTAGTGTGCGGAGGGGACTATGACACAGGTTCTGTTTAATTATCCTTATCTAATGACAGCCTAATACTTACTAGAGTTCCCTATTCACTCTTGCACCACCGCTGCACTACCTGGTGTTACTTCCAGGTCATGACTCTGTGAAGAAGCATGCGGAGTGAACAGGGATAACTGGTTCCTTACATCTCTGTCACACTTTGTGAAATACTATCAGTGATTCACACACCACGTGGACATCTCACCCCAAGCTCAGATCGTCTAGAGCCAGTCCTAATCTGCTGAAAGAGAAGTTTACTGACCGAACCTCTGTGAATTTTAAATTGAGTGGTCAATAGTGGTTGGATGTAAGAGTCAGGGTTCATTCACACTAAGTTGCATTGAGCTGCACTGATCTGCATTGAATAACGCAGGCTGAATGCACAATGTGTTTCATCGCGCACCACGCCCTTGTATTATACTGTTGTGCATATTTGAGCACAGGGATGAGCAGAGTGGGTTTTTTTAATGCCTGGTACACACAAAGAGATTATCAGACCAATGAGCGTCTGTTTTTTATTTTTTTTTGTATCCTAATCTCATTTTGAAAATTAAGAGTTTACTAAAGTTATGAAAATTCTCGTACGATCGAATAAAAATTCGGAAGTGATGTAATGTGTTGTATTGTATTTTCGACTGACAACTGTACTGATTAACCACTTCAGCCCCGGACCAATTGGCAGCCACAGGACCAGGCCCCTTTTTGCGATTCGGCACTGCGTTGCTTTAACTGACAATTGCGCGGTCGTGCGACGTGGCTCCAAAACAAAATTGGCGTCCTTTTTTTCCCACAAATAGAGCTTTCTTTTGGTGGTATTTGATCGACCCTGCGTTTTTTATTTTTTGCGCTATAAACAAAAATAGAGCGACAATTTTGAAAAAAAATTCAATATTTTTTTTTGCTTTTTGCTATAATAAATATCCCCAAAAAATATATAAAAAAAACGTTTTTTTTTTTCCTCAGTTTAGGCCGATTACGTATTATTCTACATATTTTTGGTAAAAAAAATCGCAATAAGCTATTATTGATTGGTTTGCACAGAAGTTATAGCGTTTACAAGATAGGGGATAGTTTTATAGCATTTTTATTAATAATTTTTTTTATTAGTAATGGCGACGATCAGCGATTTTTATTGTGACTGCGACATTATGGCGGACACATCGGACCATTTTTGACACATTTTTGGAACCATTGTCATTTATACAGCAATCAATGCTATTTAAATGCATTAATTCCTGTATAAATGCCAGTTGTAGTGAAGGGGTTAACCACTAGGGGGAGGGGAGGGGTTATGGGCTGTGACGTGTGTGTGTTTTTTTTACATTAGGGGGCGGGGCTGACGTATGACGTCATTGATCGGCTTTCCCCGATGACAGGGAACAGCCAATCAATGACAGGCAGAGTAGGAAGCGCGGGGAGAGGTTTGTTTACACATACCTCTCCCCGTTCTTCAGCTCCGTGACCGATCGTGGGACACCAGCGGCGATAGGGTCCGCTGGTCCCGTGGCCGGGGGTCACGGAGCTTCGACCGGGTCGCGAGCACGCTGCTGGCGGCGCGCACGCGACCCACGGGCAGGCATTTAAAGGATCCCGTACAGGTACGGGATTTTGCCTGCCCGTGCCATTCTGCACGCGTATATGTGCATGAGGCGGTCGGGAAGCGGTTAAATGAAAATCGTACAAAAAAGTATCTTACGAGAAAATCTTTTGTGCTTGTCTGATCGGAATAATATCAGATCGGCTCCGAAAGCTGTGTACTAACGATCAGATTTTTGTACGATCGATTCGAAAGAGGTATTTTTCCGTACGATTTTCTGATCGTGTGTACGGGCCTTAAGTTAAAAAAGTAAATATAACTCTTGTGTACCTGTATCTCAGACTACTTTAGTAGTTGCCATTTGTCATTTTATTAAAACCATTGTTTTTATATGCTGCACTTAGTCTGGTGCCCCTCTGTTCCTACTTTGGTATCAGTCCCTGGTATAAATATTGGAACCCACACAGGGTAAAAAAGGTGAGGAATGGGACTTTGTGATACCCTCAAGGTGTAAAAAAATAAACAAAATATGAAATCACATATTTATTGAGAATATCATTAAAAATAACCCAATCGCCCCATAAAGCCTTGGGGAATAGTATGCTACATACACAGTATCACAAACTGAAGATAAAAAATATGTTACATCATATTATAACATTTCATCAATGATGACGATGGAAGAATGGCATGCAAAAACAATGCTGTCCTTTCCACATATCCAGAGCCCCGACACATTTCGGCCAATTGGGTCTTCCTCAGGGGGATGGCAGTCTTAAAGGATCACTGGGCCATACATAAAGGTCAGTATGGCAAACAGAAAATAGAAAAAGTATCATATATTTAGAGTACAATCATGTAAAGATAAGATGCACTCACATAATTCATACCACAACCAAAAACATTATGCTGGATTATATGCTGCACTTAGTCTGGTGCCCCTTTGTTTTCTACTTTGGTATCAGTCCCTGGTATAAATATTGGAATCCACAAAGGGGAAGAAAGGTGAGAAATGGGACTGTGATACCCTCAAAGTGTGAAAAAATAAACAAAATATGAAATCACATATTTATTGAGATTATCATTAAAAATAACCCCATTGCCCCATAAAGCCTTGGGGAATAGTATGCTACATACACAGTATCACAAATTGAAGATAAAAAAAATGCTACATCATATCATAACATTTCATCCCTGAGGACGATGGAAGAATGGCATGCAAACACGATGATGTCCTTTACACATACCCAGAGCCCTGACACGTTTCGGCCAATTAGGTCTTCCTCAGGGGGATGGCAGTCTTAAAGGATCACTAGGCCATACATAAAGGTCAGTATGGCAAACAGAAAATAGCAAAAGTATAATATATTTAGAGTACAATCATGTAAAGATGATAAAATGCACTCACATAATTCATACCAGAACCAAAAACATTATGCTGGATTATATGCTGCACTTAGTCTGTGGCCCCTCTGTTCCTACTTTGGTATCCGTCCCTGGTATAAATATTGGAACCCACAAATGGGAAGAAAGATGAGAAATGGGACTTTGTGATACCCTCAAAGTGTGAAAAAATAAACAAAATATGAAATCACATGTTTATTGAGATTATCATTAAAAATAACCCCACAGTCCCAATAAAGCCTTGGGGAATAGTATGCTACATACACAGTATCACAAAAATTGAAGATAAAAAAATGTTATAACATTTCATCACTGAGGAAGATGGAAGAATGGTGTGCAAACACGGTGATGTCCTTTACACATATCCAGAGCCCCAACACGTTTTGTCCCAATTTGGTCTTCCTCAGGGGGACGGCAGTCTTAAAGGATCACTAGGACATACTGACCTTTATGTATGTCAAAAAGAGTACAATCATGTAAAGATGGTAAGATGCACTCACATAATTCATACCCCAGGCAAAAATATTATGCTGGAGGTTCACAGAGACATGGGGCAGTGTTGTACAGAAGGTGTACACATGTATCCAAAGCACAAGGAATCTACAAGGATCAGCCTATATGATAAAAAAGATCATATTTAAAGACACAAAAAAAACTAAAGAAAAACACCATTCACGCCATTTTTCCATCGTCATCAGTCATGAAATGTTATGCGCCATTCTTCCATCATCATCAGTGATGAAATGTTAATATAAATATGATGTAACATACCGTATATACTCGAGTATAAGCCGAGTTTTTCAGCACATTTTTTGTGCTGAAAGTGCCCCCCTCGTCTTATACTCGAGTCAAGCACTTTTCTGCAGAAAAAAGTGACATTTTCCGACCCGACTTTGCGGCTTCCTAGCATTAATTGGCCCGAGATACGGGGCCCCAAAGTCGGTTCGGAAAATGTCATTCTCTGCTGCAGAAAAGTGCTTGACATTTTCTGACCCGATTTTGCGGCCCCGTATCTCTGGGCCACTTGGTGCTAGGAACTCCAAATGCATCGTTTAGACTTTATTAACCCCTTCACATCCCGCCCATGTACATATGACGCCCAGCAGGTGGATCTCCCATCCTGGGTGGGCGTCATATGACATCCTCCCATTCCCGGCCGCCTAGGGGGCGTGCGCGCGCGCCCGCGGCGTCGCTCGAGACCCGGTGCGAGTGCCCGGCGGCCGCGATGTCCGCCGGGCACCTG